>JAJOZX010002234.1:37500-657500 GCA_023014485.1 Bathynomus jamesi
GTCCTCACTCGATCAGAAGTCGTAATTCTCCTACATACGCGCAGAAACCAATGCCCCGAGGGGGGCACCTCCCGCATGCCGCACCTATATATACATTTGAACTGCAAAGAACAAGCAGTATAATTAACGTAAAGAAAGACGCTTGTATAGGAGAACATTCCGCGCAAGATGAGGAGAGAGAACGAACAAATGTATGTATACATATATGTTGGTGTAATGGTTAGGGTCGCTGACTACGAATCCATCTGCCACGGGATCGAGACCCGGTGACGGCACGCGGCGAGCAGCAAAACCCAGCTGTTCATCCTTCCACACAAAGAAAGTGGTTGGTAGATAAATGGGTACCCTGGGTAGCCTAGTAGTTAAAACGCTGGGCTACTGGTAGGGCGTGGTTCGGATTCTATGTTAAACTGTAGGTCTAAGGTGGAATGAAAAGCTTGACTTTCGTCAGAATGAACAATTCGGGCGGAAGCAAACCAAAGGTTACCAAAGATATATATATTTGACGACGAGGATGCGATTTGTTAGTTTGGAAAATTGGAAGTAGCTTAGCCTCGTGTGGGTCGTTCGATTGGGTTGGCTTGTGTCGGTAAGCTACCTTGCTATAGCTTAGGTTCTTCCGGCCTAACTCTAATACTAATTCCTATTCAGCCCTAACTGGGGAGTGATTTGATCAAATTTGAATCCTACCTAACCCACTCTACGTTATTACACACACACACACACACACACACACACACACAGACACACACACACACACACACACATATATATATATATTAGGGTGTCACTTAATTGTATGGTAAGAATTGAACCATCAAGAAGTTTCGGTCTGACCCTCTAGAAATGTGACATTGCATGTAAAAACGCGATTATCAAGTTTCATGAGAAAATATAATATTTAGAGGTCGCTCAAGGCCATTAAAATTTTGATGACGCGTCGTTACTTGTCCTAAATTGAAAGGCGCTTCCTTTCTATGCCTCACCCCAGTATCATTTCAGTCGCCTTAATGGTAGGATGTGTTTGCATTTGTGTGTTATTTTAGTCTTTTAGTCCTCCCTGATATAAAAATCTCATGGTCAGTTGATGGACAGGAGAACCCTCCAAAGCGTATGGTTGTTGACCTGGATACTGTGAAAGAAAAAAGCTTGGAAAACGTTGTAACAAAAAACACAAAATCATTGTTCACGAAGCTCAACCTCCCAGATGAATTCTTGGAGAAAACTGCTGAGCAATGGGAAGAGGATACCCATTACCAGACTGTGAAAGAAACTGTAAAAACTCTAACTGTAACAAATGACTTCGCTGAACGTGGAGTTTCTCTCATCCAAGATTTTTATGGATACCTAACCAAAGATGACGAACAACTCCAGTTTCTTCTCCAGGTTGATGAAGACCATCGCAAGCACTGGATATGGGGACAAAAGCATGCCTTGAATGGAAATAATGATTAATCATAATAATTACGCAACTGTCTGATGTTAATGTACTTCATCTTAATATTATGATAATGTCTTGTGCACTTCCTGCTAATGTAGGAACATAATAAATTGTTAAATATATTTGGAAGTTGTTTATATTCACACTTTCTGAGAATCTCGTATCCAATACTCCGAAGGCGTTGAGCGACCTCTAAATATTAAAATATCTCAATAAAACTTTCTACATCATATGGCATACTTTGATGGGGTCAGAGCACGGAAACTTAAAAGTTGAAAAATATATAAACTGCTCAGTTTTGACGTCCCCATATAAAAAGGAAGAAATTAATAAACTAGAAGAAACGCAGAAACATTTCGCAGCCAAGAGTGATGACTGCAAAGAACTCAACTCCTGGGAAAGACTACGCAAACTAAATCTGTACTCCCTGGAAAGAAGAATAGAGAGGTATACCATAATCTCCATATGAAAAATTATCGCAAAACTGGTACCAAACCTCACACTAAGCCCAATTATCATCCAGACAACGCTGGAAAATAGGAAAGGCAGAATGTGTAGTGTTCCCAAATTAAAGGCCCGACAAGGAACCTCATCAACTCTGAAGGAAAATAGCTTGGTTGTCAGGGGCCCAAGAATTTTCAACCAGCTTCCAAAGGATCTCAGAAACATTACAAGGGTCAAAGTTGAAGTCTTCAAGAGAAGACTAGATGCCTGGCTCAGGACGGTACCAGATGAGCCGGATGTACCTGGCTATGTACGATGGAGAGCGCAAGAGAGCAACTCGCTCCTCCACCAAGCCAGGACTAGAGGCGGGGCCACCAGCTTGACCTTCGTGTGAAGAAAGACCGACGCACGGACCCTAAACAAGGTTAACAAGGTAAGGTGTGTATATATATAGTGAAACACTATTCAAGGGAGCAGAAGACAACAATATGAAGTTCAACGAAGAAAAATTCCAACTTCTAAGGTATGGTAATAACAAGGTGTTACAGAATAAAGGGTACAAAACTGCAAGACAAACAGATAGCACCAAATCCAGAAGTCAGGATCTTGGAATAATAATGTCGTCAGATGCAGAATTCAGAGAGCACTATAACATCAAAATTACAACGACTAGAAAAATAATGGGAATCATCTGGAGGAGCTTCCGCAAAAGAAAAGCAAACATCATGCTCGAAGTTTGGAAGAGTCTAGTCCTGTCGATAATTGAGTATTGTTCAGTACTCACAAGCCCATACAGAAAACGAGACATTGCGAACATTGAAGCTATGCAAAGGACTTTTACGTCTAAGACAGAGGAAACAGAAGGTGAAGACAACTGGTTTCGACCACAATCCCTGAAACTCTACTCTCTCGAAAGAAGATGCGAGCGGTACACAAAAATATATATATAAGGAAAATACTCGAGGGTTTTGTCCCATACCTTAGAAATGAAATAGAAACAAAATGAAATGAGAGGAGAGGCAGAGGGTGGGACAGGGGGCCATGAAGACGAGGATGGAAAAGACCCTCGCAATACGAGGCCCAAAGCTTTTTAATGCCCTGCCAAAAGAAGTGAGGAACCTCCAGCACGCCGACCTGAATAACTTCAAGAACCAGCTGGATAGATTCCTGTGCAAAGTCCTTGACCAGCCATGCTGGAAGAGATCGGAAAGCAATTCTTTCACCAAATCCCACAAATGAGGCGGGATGCTGCAGAGAGGTCGATCGCAGGTCGATCCTGAACCGGCGTTCAAACCCTCATAAAATCATAAAGTCACTCATGAAGTTAAATGTCCTCAAAAAGTTCTTAATTTTATTTTACCCGTTAATTTATAATGGATGTATAATTTATTACTGGGGTAAGAGATTGGGGTTTTTATTGCGCATTATACCTATATGCATATATTCCATATAACTATACATTTCTAATCTTTCATCACTTAATAACCAATACATATTGTATTAAAACCGTTTTTTTCACCATTTCATACTTAAAGCAATAATTTTCCCTAATGTCTACGAATTACAAGGACTTAATAGGCTAAGTGGATTCAGCAGGATGGAGCACCTCCACACACTCTTCAATCTTTTAAACGCAGAGTGGAACTTGATTTTGGTACTTTTCTTTATGGGGGATGGCTTTTTGCTGGCATTCACATTTGGTCCCTCCTTTCTGCATAAAAAATAATAAAATTACAAACGTTTTAAAGTGTCAGATGTTTAAAAAATCACTCGATATATATATATATATCGGGTGATTTTTTTAAACATCTGACACTTTAAAACGTTTGTATTATTTTATTATTTTTTATGCAGAAAGGAGGGACCAAAGGTGAATACCTGCAAAAAGGCATCCCCCCCCATAAAGAAAAGTGCCAAAATCAAGTTCCACTCTGTGTTTAAAAGATTGGAGCTTATAGACAGGGGGAAAGATGGATTGAGGAATGTTGTTCCAGAGTTCACCGGTTGAGTACATAAAAGATTGAGAACACCGATTAACACTTCCGTTAGAAAGGTGGACGAAAAAGGACTGAGAATGTGTCAAAAGTATGGTACTGCATGCTCTCCTTAATTAGAGAAGGCATGCAGTTAGAGAGTTAAGAAGAGCAATGTCCGTTATAATAGCGATAGAAAGGGAGAGTGAATAAAAATTGCGGCGAAGGGAAAGGGATTGAAGACAGTAAGTAAGAGGTGGGAAATTGATGAGACGAAAAGCCTTTGATTCCATCCGGTCAAGTAGACTTGTGTGAGTTGAACCACTCCACGCATGAGAAGCGTACTAGATACAGGGGCGGACAAAATCTCTCTAGAGAGGCAGCGACTGAGTGGGGCGTGAAAAAACTGAGGAGCCGGTACAACACACCTAACCTCTTTTCATGAGAAAAGGAAATCCAAAAATGGTAACAGAACAGGAAGGACTGAGTTGTGTATTGCTGAAGATAAGGAGATGGTTGTGTAGAAGATCGTAACGGGTAGAAAAAAGAAGGAAGGGAGTTTTTGAGCATTGAAAGGCACAAGGTTTTCTCTGTCCCAATCAGAGATAGTAGAAAATTCTGAGATCAGGTGCGCCGAAGCTGTTTCACGTGAAGCATGGAGTGACTGTTGAGAAGGACGCTTTGGGAAGCGGGTGGAGAAGTGAATGATGGAATCATCGGCATAGGAGTAAATAGGACAGGAAGCACGACTTAATAGAATATTGATAAATAAAAGGGAGAGAGTGGGTGACAGGACAGAGCACTGAGAAACACTACTATCAATAGCTTTAGGAGAAGAACAGGGACCATTTACAACCGCAGCATAGATCGATTCCATCAAAAGCTTTTCATAGGTCCAGTGCAATAGCCAGTAGAGCTTCCCTTGCGGAACTCATACCGACGATCTGAAATAAGATTGTGTAAAAGAGAGGTTTTGAGAATCTTCCTACAGAGGATAGATTCAAAAACTTTAGAAATACAAGAAATCAGAGCAATTGGATGATAGTTGGAGGGTTTCGAGTGATCAACTTTCTTTGATCAGGAAGGGTACCAGAAGGACAAAGCCGAAAGAGTTTGTCAAAGTAGGATGTCAGCACAGAAGTACAGTTCTGCGTTTCAGTGAGGAAGAGAACGTGAGGTTTAGAGGAGGAGGGGTGGTGTTCAAGAGATTGAAAACTTGAGGAAAGACAACGAATGTTGCAGAAGGTTATGAAAAGTGAATCAGGCAGAGGCCCAGAACATCTCGATTGGGCAGTAGCAGATCCAGGCCCAGTGCCCGGATCTGCGTTCCCGGTATCGGCAGCGGGGAAGCCAGAATTGGGGGCATTTATGGTCCCCTCCCCAGAGGATTCCGAGGCTCTTGAAGTTGTCATTGTTTTTGTTTTTACTTTTAACTTTGAAAAAATTATGTAGTGTGTAAGATACATGTATATGTACTGAAGAATAGGGAGAGAAGTGTGTGTTTGAGAGCATGCTGAACTACTCACAGGGTAGCTGGGACACCGAAAAAGAAGTTAAGGAGGATTGTAACAGGAGAAACGGGAGTTCTAGCACTCCCTGCCTTCTGTCTAACGTCCACCCCGGAGCACTTCCCTGATCGATTGGTGTCTACAGTCTCCTCCACCTGCATATATATATATATATATTATATATATATATATAATTATTGAAGTGCACGACTTCTCTAATTTGTGATTTTATCAATATTTGGTCCGTAGTTAGAGAAATTATTCTATATTAATATTTTAATTATTACAGTGTTTAGTGTGGAATTGATCATTTATCGTTACATACGAGCACGCAATTTATCATCGTTCATTATTATTATTACAGCATTTCTGTTCTATTTGCACACACACACACACACACACACACACACACACACACACACACACACACACAAACACTAATGAGCAAAATATTGATAAAATGACAAATTAGACAAATCAAGCACTTCAATTAATCAGATTTACACAAAAAGATAGACTTTCAAATAGCTTTACAGGAGCTCCGAATATGCGTTCCATCAACGTGTCGGAGTAAACTACCTCTACTGCTCTTTGTGACTATAATTCCAATAGGTCCGATGGCATGACTGGAACTGTAGTTAACGATGCAGGCCATAGAAGGGATGATTCGGAACTATGCACATCACCCGGGGTACAGGGTGATGCTGCAAATCGTTAGGGAAGGGGAGTGATGTTGCAACTTATTCGGAGAAACGGGATCTTCTTCGTGTACAGTTGCCCGCATATGTAATGTTCCTCGGGATCCTTTCCGTTTCATGTACTGTTCCGATTTTGTTGAAAATAAGATATTTAATGTAGACTTTTACGCTGATTTAAAAAATGTAAGTCATTTTTGGAGAATTGAGCAGTTCAAAAGTTATGTTAGGTTAGGTTAACTGAATGCCCAGTTAGGTCAACTGAATGGCCGGTTAGGTTTAATTGAATACCCGGTTAGGTCAACTGTATGCCCTTGACAATTGGTTAGGTTAAGTTGTGATATTTTCGTTAACACTAACGAAAATATCACGACTTAACCTAACCATTCATCAAGGGCGTACAGTTGACCTAACCGGGCATTCAGTTGACCTAACCGGGCATTCAGTTAACCTAACCGGGTATTTAGTTGACCTAACCTGGCATTCAATTAACTTAACCAGACAGAAAATAACGGTCGAAATCTATTCACACAAATACATAGTGACATAAGCCAATATTACTAAAAAATACAATAACTCTTCTACAGATCTACAGAAGCTAAGGCTAACAAAGACCCTAAATCCATTCTAAGGTTAGCCCGAGAGAAAAGAAGAGGAGGGGGTTAAAAAGGAGAATAAGGGTTAAGTAAGTAGCAAAACCTATCATTCTTGGTTAAAATTCATTCAGAAAAAGAGAAGGAAAGATTCCCCATCATCATCATCCGCCGGCCACTGCCGACAAGTCGGAAAAATAGTCGAAGAGAATAGGAAAGGGGTGAAAGATGAAAAGAAGTAAAATAAGAACGCTTACAAACCATGCAAACACAGTATTAACTCACTGTCATACCATGCAAACTACAGACATGCAAGTAAAGAGAGTTACAGACATGCAAGTAGGAGAGGATAAGAAAAAAAAAGTAGGTAAAGTAAAACAAAAAGTGGGTTAGTTTACGCTACGAGCTACATCTACGTTCGTGTTAGTCTAATTTTTTTTTCTCTTGTATCAGTTTTCAGTTTGTATTGTTATAGTTTTGACCTACAGTTACAAAATTACAATAACAAACATAACTTTTGAACCGCTCATTTCTCCAAAAACGACTTACATTTTTTAAATCAGCGTAAAATCTACATTAAATATCTTATTTCAACAAAATTGGAAACAGTACATGAAACGGAAAAGATTCGTTTCCCCGCCTCACAGACGACTCCTTACACGTGGTAACGCCACAGTGATAATCAAGGTATCCCAACTGGGGGAAGGTGGGGTGGAGTGGGACAACCGAGTCCAACAACATATAACACAGACATACAGTAATATATATAAAGGACAATTGAATGTGCAGTCATTGACATACAGGTAATTATAATGTAATGTCTGTGTTCATAAAGTAAACATTAATATGATCGTGAACAGCGTTGAACTCCATGTATTTACTAGCCTTATACAGTAATAAGGTTTCACTATGTTTACTGCAAGTCTATATGAACAGCTAGGATCTTATCGGTTTTTAGGTCCGGCACTGGATTTTTTCATATTTTTGTTATAGACGTACATTTTTACGCTGATTTCATTTCCGCAATCCGTTTCTTGGAGAAATAAACACGAAAAAGTTATGTGCAAGTTTATTACGTTACAGGTTTCCAGAACACAGAACGGAACACAAACCAAAGTTTGCTACTTGCCAACTGCGTAATATCGTTCAGCATTTGGCACACTATATCTTTGCCTGCGTGTCGGCGACGCCAGAGAAACTCGCAGAGATACGAGTTGATAGGTTAGGTTAGGTTAGGGTAGGGTAGGGTAGGTTACGTTAGGTTAAGTATAGGTGGATATTTGAATATAAGTTTTGGGCCATAACTTTTTTCGTGTTTATTTCTCCAAGAAACGGATTGCAGAAATGGAATCATCGTAAAAATCTACGTCTATACCAAAAAGATGGAAAAATCCATTGCCGGACCTAAAACCGAAAAGACCCAACAGCTACCACAATACAACTTTTTGGATCACCTGAAGATCCGTCACCCCAGCCTTTTTTAGTAAGCTTTATAAGGCTAACTAACGAAAATATCACGACCTAACCTAACCAGTCGTCAAGGGCGTACAGTTGACCTAACGATTGTTTGGTTAGGTCGTGATATTTCGTTAGTTAGCCTACTAAAAAAGGCTGGGTTGACGGATCTTCAGGTGATCCAACTTTTTTATATACTGTACTAGTGAATTTGAACCAAAAATAGACATTACACAACCAGTTACAATTACATCAATAGTTTATAATATTTAGAGATGAGTTAGTGGAGAAAATGAAAATTAATGACAACTTAACTTATTATGCTTTGCTTACATACTTATATATATGCTTATATACAGTATATGTATATATATATATAATATATATATAACCTCATTTTAGTTCCGTGCGTTGGTCTCTCTTCACACGAAGGTCAAGCTGGTGACCCCACCTTTAGGCATGGCTTGGTGGAGTAGCGAGTTGCTCTCTTGCGGTCTCCATCGCACATAGCCAGGTACAACCCGGCTGAAAACCAACAACACACTAATCAACATTTACATCCCACCAGATAGTTCACCTCAGGTGCCAGCCAATTACAATCTACAGTTACACAATCTGGCCTCTCTCTCTAATGTCATCTTAGGAGGAGACTTCAACGCTAAAGACACTAGTTGGTACCTGCACAACCAAAGCAACACCAGAGGCGCCAACATAGCCACAAAACTAAACAGCCTCTTCATTCTTAACAATACAGAAGAACATACACACATACCACATCAAGCAGGATACTCAAACTCCTCCCCGGACATAACGTTCTGTTCCCCCTCACTAGCAACACATACACACTGGAGAACAGAAAAACAACTGTCATCAGACCACCTGCCCATCATCATTGCAACAGGTTCTACACTCTGCCCCAACAGCCTTAGGCACACTTACAAAAATTACAAGAAAGCTGATTGGGAACAATTCAAAATACAGACTGGGGAACAACTCACCACATTAACAACACACCCATCATAAACATCATACAACACTGAAGACATTTAATCAGATCATCAATAATGCAAACAAATACATACCCAAGACAACATTAGGAAATACAACCAAAATTACACTAGAGAAATAGCCCACCTCATAAGGCAACGTAACAACCTCAAACATAACACACAAACTTCACACACAGAAGCCTTAAAACAGCAAATACAATAGCTCAACACAGAAATAAACAACAAACTCAAAGAAAAACAAACAGAAACATTCAGGGAATTCATAACAACACTAAACCACTCCACAGATACATCCAGGCTATACAACAGTGGTCTCCAAAGTGGGGTGCGCGAAGAAAATTTGATGATCCTGATTTATCATTGTTTTTTCGTAGAAAGTTTTTGAATTTCAAGAAGATGACCGGGAAAGAAAATACTCGCTAACACACAGTCATTCCTAGGAATTTGCGAGATAGTATCCACGATATCGCTTACTTGCGATTAAAATTTAGCAAAGTAAATGTAAAAATACTGAAAATGTAAAAATGGAACATCTTCTGATCACTGCCCAAGAACAGTTGATTGACATCAGGGAAGATACAAGTTTACGAACCGAATTTCAACAGAAAACTGTGCACGATTGGTGGATTGGATTAAAAAATGAGTACCCAGATTTAATAAGCGCAGCGAACGATGCGCTCCTTCCATTTGGATCTACATATCTGTGTGAGGTGTCTTTTTCTGTAATGATAGGTATTAAAACCAAGAATCGAAATAAACTGAACTTGGAACCGGACCTTCGAACCAAGATTTTCAGAAATTATCAAGCACGGTCAGCCACATTGTTCTTATTAAATTATATTGGTAAGTATATCTTTACCTATCGTATTTCTGTTGTATACTATTAACTTACTAGTAAATAATGAAAGGATATATATATATATATATATATATATATATATATATATATATATATATATAATCTTCATGTTCATCAGGGGTGCGTGTTATTTATTTTTGCTGATTAAAGGGTGCGTGATCAAAAAAGTTTGGAGACCACTGCTATACAAGACTATAAACAGCATTACCCACTCTAACAGCAGCATTCACACCTCACACGCGGTTATCTGTCGCAGCCAAAATAATATCCCAACATATACACAACAAGCTTACATTCTAGTTAATCACTACGCAAAGATAAGTCACTTAAACAGAGAAAACAACCAGAAACACGCAGACAGACAAACAGCCAGACACAAGAAAACCTACAGACTCGACACGACCATTACACCCTTCAATACAGACCAGACCACCAAGATCATCAAAAACATTAAGAATTCGAAGGCTGCTGGACCAGACAACATATCTAACATACATCTTAAACACTTGGGCCCTCAGGGAATACTAGCTCTCACAAATATCAGCACATATTCATACAACACTATATATTCCTGACATATGGAAAAGGTAAAATTATTACACTCCTCAAACCAAACAAAATCCAACAGAACTAGCTTCCTATAGACCCATTACTTTACTATGCACACCTTCCAAAGTAACAGAAGACTAATCTTACAAATCACAACCCACGCACACCACTATCGCCTACTCAACATGGATTCAGACCTCACCACTCAACTCCAGACGACCAGCTCAACGTACACTATAGCAACAATAGACATTAGTAAAGCATTTGATGCTATCCCACGCTTCCCTCCTCATAAACAAAATACGCAACACAAACATGCACAATAACACCAAAAGGTGGCTGAGCAACTATCTTTCAGGAAGATACTCACATGTCACATTTAATGGCAAGTCATCGAAAAAACAAGCTTTTTCCGAACGGTCCCACAAGCTCTGTTCTCTCACTAACACTCTTCAACTTATACAAGCATGACATTCCAACACCCATAGATAACAGCTTACCTTATCATCATATGCAGATGACATCACTCTAACATTTATCCACAACATCGACACCGCTACAAATATCGTACAAACATACATAAAAAGTATACAAGACTGGCTCACACACAATAGACTCAAAGTAGCGCCCACAAAATCAACCATCACCTTGCTTACAAGCAACACAAAAGAACACCAGATAACTCCACAGCTTACACTAAACAACAACAACATTGCACACACTCACAGGACCAAAATACTTGGGGTCACATACAACACATCATTATCTTTTGCAAACCACATTCAGGACATTAAAAACAAATGTACGTCAAGACTTAACACGGTTAGGGTACTAACAGGCACAAACTTTGGACACCAGCAGGAAACAACATCACTCGTATACAAACAATATATTCGCTCAGTTATGGACTATGCTAGCCCATGCTGGGCACCCATTATCTCAAACACAACATAAACACCTTACAGACAATACAAAAACAAAGCACTTCGTATTATTACAGGATGCACTCAAACAACATCAATAGAACACCTGCACACAGAAACAAAAATACCGAAAGTTAGGGAACATTTAGACATGAGGGAACACAATTCATGGCAGCAGCGCAACGAACCCTCAACATCCTTGCCACTACATGTACAATCATGCACCGACACCTCGCACCATTAAGGTAACACCAGAGAGACATTATAACCAAATACTCGATTCCATACCACGCCCCACAGACATCACCAGTACAGAAAACACATACACACACACCTAACCCACAAAGCACTGACACAACTCGGTCCGAATGCGGTCCTAGGTGCGAAGCCGCCACCCATTAAGAGGTCAGAGATCAGCCTGAGCAGATCGGATCGAGTTAACTTAGCACGATTCCGATGTGGACATCACCCCAACTTACAGACATATAAACACAGACTAGACAACTCCACAGACGACACCTACCACCTGTGTCAGGACACACCACAAACAATTGAACACATTATGACAGACTGTACCACTCTAGCACAACAACGAACACAACACAACATCACTAGTGCGCTGAACCTCTGGTCCACTCCGGAGAGGACGATCGGTTACCTGCGTGCCGCCGGCTTGCTCGATCAAGGTGGGCTGATCGGCTAAACAACAACAACAACCCGGCTCATCTGGTACCGCCCTGAGCCAGGCATCTACTGTAGTCTTCTTTTGAAGCCTTCAACCTTGACTCCTGTAACGTTTCTGAGGTCCTTTGGAAGCTGGTTAAAAAGTCTTGGCCCCCTGACAACCAAACTATTTTCCTTCAGTGTTAAAGAGGTCCCTTGTCGGGCCTTTAATTTGAGAACACTACACATTCTGCCTTTCCTATTTTCCAGCATTGTTTGGATGGTAATTGAGTTTAGTTTGAGGTTCGGTACCAGTTTTTCGATAATTTTCCATATGTAAATTATGGTGTACCTCTCTCTTCTTCTTTCCAGAGAGTACAGATTTAGTTTACGTAGTCTTTCCCAGTAGTTGAGTTCTTTGCAGCCATCAATCTTAGCTGTGAAATGCCCTGAGTTTCTTCTAGTTATTAGTGTCTTCCTTTTTATATGGGACGTCAAGACTGAGCATTATCAAGTTTTGGTATGATCAGTGTTTTCAGTCTTGTCCCTTATTTTGAACGTTCTTAGTACCTGTCCCGCGACTCTTTTTGCTTTGTTTATTGCCATCTGATTTTGTTTCGAATTTGGTGTCATCGGTCATTATTACCCCCAAACAGATCGCTTTCGTGCTTCTTTGAATTTCCTGGAGCATAATATGCAGTCTGTTTAAGTTCCTCATTTCTACCATATCTCAAGAACTAAAATTTCTCGGTGTTAAATGTTATATTGTTGTCTTCCGACCATTTGTATATTTTGTTCGTGTCCCTCTGCAAGGCCTCCACTTCTTTTGCATCGCTGATTTTTCTGCTGATCTTTGCATCATCTGCAAAGTATGTTACTATACTGTTGCTGTTTACTTCACTGTCTATGTCTGTTAGCATGATAATGAACAGGAGTGGGGCCAGTACTCTACCGTGTGGTACTGAGCTGCGTACTTCTGATTCTGATGATGATATACCTTGAATTTTGACAAAAGAGTTGCCTCACCCTAGAACTTTTCACTGTTTCAGTTTGGCTAATAAAGTCAAATGAAACCTGTATATGCTTTTGAGTAATTACACTGGTCAACAAAGATTTTTCACCAGAGTAAAATTTGTGGTGGCTGGATAGCATTTTTCACGCTAATTCCAAAACTGCATTCAGAGTTTTTCTAGCACGTATAGTTTTCAGATGAAGGCATATAATAACTACACAGATTTAACCATTTTAAATAGGCAAAATACTAATATTTCAACATTTGATTGGTGTTTTTTATTGTGTTTTTTTAGTTTATTCATCTTATTTATTTCAATTATCTTAATTATACATCTTATGTATTTCAGGTGTGAGCTTTTACGTCTAGCAGCATTGTGATTCAGGCAACAACGCCGTGCTTTGTGTGTCAAAAGATCAGTCCAGTCCAAGAACTTGTTGTGTCAAGTGGTGTACATTTTTTTGAATTTATAGTTTGCTCAGGTCAGTCAACATGCCTCGACAATGTAAGAATGACCCCGACAAGTTCTGTTTCGTATGCGGCCAGTTGACAACTAAAACACAGCACGAAGTATTACAACCGACATTAAGAAAATATACAAGCTATACTTTGTTTGCCATCTAGGTGACCAAGATAAACCATGGGCGCCACATCAAATCTGTTCTGGCTGTTCAAATGGATTACGTGATTGGCTTAACAAAAAGAAAGCTTCAATGCCATTTGCCATACCCATGATATGGAGGGAGCCGAGAGATCATCATGAAGACTGTTATTTTGTAGTGAACTTAATGGGGTTTTCTGCCAAGAACAAACACCAGATTGTATATCCAACTTGGATTCAGCACGTAGACCAGTAAAACATGATGAAACATTGCCCATTCCAATTCCCCAAGTGATAGGCTAGATTCTATCATAGATGACATGGAAAGTGATGAAGGTGCAACTGGCGTTTCCGGACCATCTACAGAACCAGAGTACACTTTTGAAGGTAGACATTTAGAGCCTAAAAAGTTAACCCAAGGACAGTTGAATGATCTTGTTAGAGACTTATCGCTGTCTAAAGAGAAATCAGAGCTTCTCGCCTCAAGACTAAAGGAGAACAATTTACTTGAGAACAATGTTCGTATTAGTTACTACCGAAAGCGGAATTTTGAATTAACAGCATTCTTTTCAGTAGACGGTCCTCTCTGTTATTGCCATGACATCAATGGACTATTTACAGCCATATCTCAGACGTATGTGGCATCTGAGTGGCGCCTCTTTATTAATTCGTCGCAGAGAAGCCTGAAAGCAGTTCTTTTGCATAATGGTAATATAATGCCATCCATCCCCATTGCCCTTCCGTCCATCTAAAAGAGACATATGACAATATGGATATACTACTTAAGGCAATCAAATACGACAGTCATCAATGGAATGTTTGTGGAGATCTAAAAGTTATAGGAATGCTTATGGGTATGCAGTCAGGATTCACAAAATTTTGTTGTTTCCTTTGCCTGTGGGACAGTCGCGCCACTATAGAACATTACACCAAAAGTGACTGGCCACTTAGGTATACATATGTCCCAGGGATAAGCAATGTCCAGTCTGTCCCTTTAGTGGATCCCCAAAAGATCTATCTGCCACCTCTTCACATTAAACTTGGTTTAATGAAGAATTTTGTTAAAGCAATGGGTAAAGTCAATTCTGAATGGTTCCAATACCTTTCAAGGAAATTTCCGAAGGTTACTGCAGCAAAATTGAAGGAAGGAATTTTTGTTGGGCCACAAAAGGGAGGTTTTGAATGACACTGAATTTGAAAAGTCCTAAGTCCGCTGGAATTGAAGACTTGGCTGGCGTTCAAATGGATATGTGAAAACTTTCTTGGAAGCAACAAGTCACCTGCGTATAAGGATGGAGTCAAGAACCTCCTTGATGCCTTCAAAGAAATGGAGTGTCGAATGTCGTTAAAAATTCACTTCCTGCATTCCCACTTAGATTTCTTTCCTGAAAACCTTGGTGCAGTGAGTGACGAGCAAGGAGAGCGCTTCCATCAAGATATTCAGGTGATGGAGAAGCGCTACCAAGGATATTGGAATGAAAGCATGATGGCGGACCATTGTTGGATGCTGTATCGTGACAATCCAGGCCAAATTTACAAAAGGAAATCACACTCACAAAAATAACCAGATTCGGAATCAGCGCGAAAAATGCATTAAGAAAAGTGTGATCATGTTTGTGATGAGAAAAAAAAGTTTCATTTTGTTGGCCAGTGTTATCGTACATTTCTTTGATGTATTCAGTATCTTACCACTTTTTACTTTAGATATGCTTACCAAAAAATTTCCAAACATGAACAAAGGATCATATATTCAATCTAATACAGCAAATTATCAAATGAACATGACACCAAATCTTTCGGAGGAAGTTCATAAATTACTTCATTCATTATCAGTATTCAAAATACATCAATGACGTTCATAGAAAATTTCGGTTAATACCTCGTCATTCCAAAACATTCTGGGGTGATGCAATTCTTTCGGCCAAGGCTATTGGCTGGCTTCAGTCAGTCTAATGACACTACGTCTTTTTTTCCTGCTCAATCGAGGGTAAAAGTTATATCCCTTTTTTCAAGACGGGAAAAGATCCATCATAAGCCTAATTCATGTTAGGTTCTTTTTATTTTGAAGCCCCTGTCTGGTCCGGCTCGTAAGAATTTTATAATTTTTATAAAATTTTATAAAACAATCCCGCACATACCTGTGCCCGTGCAGACCTCTAGTAGCTGGCTATGAGGACAGGATAGGACAACAAAGCAGTTCTCTCCTCTGTCAAATCTCCCAAATTACAAGGGATGCTGCAAAGGGGTGGTCGCTCGTAACTGTTGTCCGAAGACGACAAAAGTAGTTTTATATATATATATATATATATATATTATATATATATATATATATATATATATAATAGCGGCAACAAGCGAAATCAGGCATTAAGCTGAAAGCTAAGAATGCATATAATCATAAGTATAATGCCTATTTATATAAGTTATCTATAATAATAAATATAACCTAACATAACATAACATAACCTAAACAGTGAACGTGATCATTGTAACTAATGCTATATACATTCTTAGCTTTCAGCTTATTGCCTAAACATTATCTTAATGCCTGATTCCGCTTAATGCCGCTAACACACACACACATATATATATATATCGTAAAGAACGACGCTTGTATAGGAAGAATTTAAATTTTTAAAACAGTACTTTATTAACAATTACTACCCTTCTCATCTATTCGATAACCAATTAAAGAAATTTTTAAATAACACTTTTGATACTAAACTCCCCGTAACTACAGTACAAAAAGAAACCAGATATATTAAATTACCTTTTTATGGTTATTTATCATTGCGTATTCGAGGTGAATTGTCCAAACTACTCAAGTCTAGTTATCCCCAAATAAATTTTAGATTCGCCTTCGTCAACCCACTTAAATTATCAAATTTTTTAAAGTTCAAAGATGAATTCCCCAAAACTGTATGCCCCAATGTTGTTTACAAATACACGTGCGACAGCTGTAAGGCTGCGTATATTGGCAGCACTCAACTCCAACTGGAGGTGCGCCTTTCTCAACATTTGGGCTTGTCAGTCCGTACCAACCGTCCCCTCAGTAGCCCTCCACAATCCGCAATTAGAAACCACAGTAATGAAAACGACCATCCCCTTCACAAAACTCAGTTTGAAATTTTAACTAGATCCAATAACCTTACAGAACTCCGAATTTTAGAATCTTTGTACATCTATAGAAACAAACCCTCCCTTAATAATAATAGCTCATCCTACAAATTACGACTCTTTTGACAACCAACCGTGTTTCACAGATATACCCTTTCTAATCCTCTGACCACCTAGTGTTCTCTTAGACTCTGCCAAGTATGGAGGTGGATGTAAACATTGTGTATTTACCTATTGAGGTAATTTAATTTTAGTTTTTATAGTGATGAAATTTAATTTAAATTTAATTTAATTTTAGTTTTTATAGTGATGAAATTTAAATGTTTTTAATTTTGTATTGATGCAATTTTCATTTTGCTTTAAGGTTTTAATTTTAATGGTCTTAATATTGTATTGATGTAACTTTCACTTTTCAATTTTGTTTTAAGGTTTTAAGACTTAACTCACTGATGATGACAAAAGATTTGTCGAAACGTCTGATGTACAAATAAATGAAAATGTTTGCCGTTGTGTTGATCCTTCTTTTCATATATATATATATATATATATATATATATATAAAGAACGACGCTTGTGTAGAAGAGCGTTCGGCACAAGATGAGGAGGGAAAACAAACAAATGAAAAATGAGGTACCTCCCAGGATTCCTGGGAGGTACCTCATTTTTCATTTGCTCGTTCTCCCTCCTCATCTCGTGCGGAACGTTCTTCTACACAAGCGTCGTTCTTTACATTAATTATACTGTGTTGTTTGCAGTTAAAATGTATATATGTACGGCATGCGAAGGTGCCCCCTCGGGGCATTTGATTCCTCTCGTATGTAGGAGAATTACGAGTGTTGACTAATCGGGGTCCTTGGTGCAGTGGTTAGCATATCCGACCGGCAATTGGATGATCCCGGGTTCGATTCCTGGGGGGTACCTCATTTTCATTTGCTCGTTCTCCCTCCTCATCTTGTGCGGAACGCTCTTCTACACAAGCGTCGTTCTTTACATTAATTATACTGTGTGTTGTTTGCAGTTAAAATGTATATATATATATATATATATATATATATATATATGTGTGTGTCTGTGTGTGTGTGTGTGTGTACTGTATATATCCTTTTTAGGAGAAAAAATTCAATTTAATCTCGTAATGCATTCCATTTTCTTCGCTTTCTTTACATTAAGAAATGATGTTTCTTGGTTGGTCAGAAACTCTGCTCTTGGCGTATACCTTGAAAGAAAATGCCTAAATTGCGCTGTATATAAACGTTCCTCGCTCGCTTTATGATGCCATAACAAATGCTTACAACTGCGTTTTACGAGGGGTCTGAAGTGCTTCGTGTACAACACTCAGTTTGATATTTAGTTTCTATCCGTTATGTATTATGTAATATACGAAGATGATATATACATTGCAGGAACGTTAAAAAATCAAAGATACTTGAGCGCGAAATAATTCCTCTTTTTCGAGTGAAAATAGTCAAGAATTATTATGGGTGCCAAAGGAAAAATATGTTAACCGTGGGAAAAATTATAATTTTTTCACCGTTTGGAAATCATAATGCGTAGTACAGGGTGTCCGAGAATTATCTGTACAAGTTTTGGCTGTTATTAAAAGTCAACCATGAAGTGTAGAAATTCCAGTTTTGTCCCATTTTACAGAGAATCTCATTAAGTTTTTTCTGATACCAAGTTTTGACAAGTTTTTTAGAAATTCCAGTGTGTCCGAAAATTATCTGTACAATTTCATCTTTTAATAAAATTCTTGATAAATGATAACACACGTAAAATTCTTGAACAAGATTATTTAGAATTTGTATTTTCAAAAGTATCTTTTATTAAAGTAACGTTGTTACAAACATTCGATATGTGCACCATCAGTGATTCGCAAAACATCCAATCGATAATCCAAATGTTGCCATGTACGCTGCAGCATATCCACATCAATTCGCTCAATAGCAGCTGTGATTCTTGCTTTTAAATCATTAATGTCTGTCATCCGCGTACAAAAAAGAAAAAACTTGTCAAAACTTGTTATCAGAAAAAACTTAATGAGTTTCTCTGTAAAATGGGACAACACTGGAATTTCTACACTTCATGGTTGACTTTTAATAACAGCCAAAAATTGTACAGATAATTCTCGGACACCCGGTACATCACATATTTCGTTAACAGTAAATCAGTACTTTGATTGATTTTTGACAACCAATCCAAAATGGCTAAGTCTACCGTTCGAAGGGTGCACGTTAACTATTTAGGCTTTTTACCAAAAACAATGCAAGCATTGTATGGTTGGATTAACCAATTGAACCATTTGGCAAATAACTAAATATATGCATTTGGTTCTCGTAACCAGTGATTTTTCTGTGAATACACGCTATGTACGCAACGACAGAGAAGGGATTGTCTCCTTGATATATTACTTCACTGGTGCATGACTCGATGTTCCCTTCAGCGGTTGAGGCATGTAATGTGATTATCAGGCTTCGGATTTTTGCATATTTGCCTACGCACATATGCAAATGCATATTTTAAGCATTTATGAACGAAAGTTCAAAATGCATATTTTGGAAAATAATCATGAAATTATTAGTTTTTGTTTTAATGTCATAATAATAGTTTAATAAAACACGTGACTCGAGCAAAGCATTGTATAAATAAAGCCTATAAATTAATCCGCTGGCATCGATGACACTGTTGAAAAGCTTGGTGTTGAGGACATTCTTAAATTGGATCTGCTACCCCATTCAAGATGTTCTTTACCTCTGTCTGATTCACTTTTCATCCTCCCAAGAGGAGACGCCTTTGGCACTTCGGCGCCGCTGATTGGAAGGCCCTTAGGCAGCACTTCTGTGATTTCTCATGGAATGATTACTGCTTCCGTGGCCGTGGCCCTTCTTAGTGTGCTGAACACATCACCAGAGGTGATTCTCTCGGGCATAGGGCGCACATTCCATATTCTATTCTTACTACTAATGCAAAAGAAAACCTTGATTTAACTTTACTTCTAATACTATCCACAACAGAGAGGAGGCTTTCAGAAGGTACCGTCACCATCCAACTTCTGACTCTCACTCAGCTTATATTTCTGCCAGGAATCGTGCAAAATCTGTTCTTCGACTCGCCAAAAATTCTTTCATCAGACAAAAATGTGAAAATCTATCCAATTCTAATTCTTCTCGCTCTTTCTGGCATCTAGCTAAGAACTTCTTCAACAACTTTACTTCTTCTTCTTTCTCTCCTCTTTTCCATTCCGACGGCACAGTTGCCGTCTCTTCTTTCAGATCGTCAGTATGGATTCCGCAAGGGACGTTCTACTGGCGATCTTCATGCATATCTCTCTAACTCTTGGTCATCCTCCTTCTTCAACAACTTTACTTCTTCTTCTTTCTCTCCTCTTTTCCATTCCGACGGCACAGTTGGCGTCTCTTCTGACAAAGCTGAACTCTTCGCTCAAACTTTCGCATCCAATTCAATCCTGGACGGTTCCGGTGCTGTTCTTCCATCTCCTCCCCCCTCTGACTTTATTATGTTTGAAATTAGAAACTCTTCTAAAGATGTTTTTTCTGCCCTATCTGGGCTCAACTCTAGGAAGGCGTATGATCCTCATGTGTTCCTCCTGTTGTTCTTAAGAACTGTGCTTCTGTGCTGACACCCTGCCTAGGCAAACTCTTTCGCCTTTGTCTCTCATCTGGTACTTTTCCTTCCTGCTGGAAGCTCACTTTCATTGAGTTTATCCCAAAGAAGGGTGACCGCTCTCAACCCTCCACCTATCGTCCAATTGCTTCGGTTTCTTGCCTTTCCAAAGTTTTTGAATCTATCCTCAATAGGAAGATTCTTAAACACCTTTCTTCTCGCAATCTTCTTTCAGATCGTCAGTATGGATTCCGCAAGGGACGTTCTACTGGCGATCTTCATGCATATCTCTCTAACTCTTGGTCATCCTCCTTTCGGGATTTCGGTGAAATGTTTGCTATTGCGCTAGATATATCATAAGATTTTGATAGAGTCTGGCACAAATCTTTAATTTCGAAACTGCCGTCCTTAGGTTTCTATTCTTCTATCTGTTCCTTCATCTCTAATTTCCTTTGTGGCCGATCTATAGCTGCAGTTGTAGATGGCCACTGTTCTTCTCCTAAAGCTTTTAACAGTGGTGTTCCTCAGGGTTCTCTCCTGTCACCCACTCTTTTCCTTTTATTTATTAATGATTTTTTAATTCGCACGTCCTGTCCTATTCACTCCTCACTTCTCCACCCGCTTCCCAAAACGGCCTTCTCAACAGTCACTCCATGATTCGCGTAGTACGGCTATGAAACACCTGACCTCTGATCTTTCTGCTATCTCTGATTGGGGCATAGAAAACCTTGTGGCTTTCAATGCCTCAAAAACTCACTTCCTCCACCTGTCAATTCGTCACAATCTTCCACACGACTATCCCCTTACCTTCAACAATCACAATTCAATCCTTCCTTTTCTCTTACCATTCTTGGCGTTTACCCTTTCTCGTGATCTTTCTTGGAAAAATCACATATACTCTCTTTCTAAAACAGCTTTTAAGAGGTTAAGTGTGCTGTACCGCCTCCGCGGTTTCTTCATCCGACTCAGTTGCTGTCTCTGTACAGGGGCCTTGTTCGCCTCTGTCTGTATGGAGTATACTTCTCATGTGTGGGATGGTTCAACCCATACAGCCGTACTTAACCGGGTGGAATCAAAGGCTTTTTGTTTCATCAATTCCCACATCTTACTGATTTTCTTCAATCTCTTTCGCTTCGCCGCAATGTTGCCTCACTCTCTCTTTACTCACTCTCTGACTGCATGCATCCTCCTTAAGGAGAGCACGCAGCACCAGACTGTCTACACTTTCTCATATCCTTTTCTATCGAACTCTCTAATGCAAGAGTTAATCGGTATTTCCATCTTTCATCTACTCAACCGGTGAACTCTGGAACAATGTTCCTCAATCCATATTTCCTCCTGTCTATGACCTCCCACCTTTCAAACGCAGAGTGTCTAGGCATCTCGAAAACCCGGACATTGATTTTGGCTTTCTTCTTCTCTATGGCAGGGGCACTTTTGCTCCTTCTTGCCTAAAAAAATACCAATAGTGTCGTGTGATGTTGAAAGCGTTTTCTTGCAATACAAAAATATCGATGCCGACAACAGACGAAAGCTTGTTTTCGAATATTTATTGCATCACGTTGTCATGAAGTGCAACTCTGTCGATATAGTGTCCTTGTGCTCTCTCTCTCTCTCTCTCTCTCTCTCTCTCTCTCTCTCTCTCTCTCTCTCTATATATATATATATATATATATACAGGTGGGCGGAAAGTAGCTCCCTATTTTGGATTGGTAAAAAATACGTATATTATCCATTTATTTCAGAAGAAATAATATGAAAAGGTAGGCATACATGGTAGGTTTTCTCTAAAATTCAATGTGGGCTCCAACTCTTTCCACCAGCTTCTGGAGCCGCCCAGGAATGGCGTCCACTGACTTTAGCAGGAACTCCGGCGGGATGGAGGACATGACTTCCCGAATTCGGTCCTCCAGTTCTTCCAATGTCCTCGGTTTGGTGCGTAGACTTCTTCCTTTACCCACCCCTAAAGAAAGAAGTCGCACGGTTACCGCTGAAAAACGGCAGAATCGGTTCAGTGTAACGGTGTGGTGTGGTATGACCTCAGATCAGGTTGTGGGCCCGTTCCTTCTGCGCAACACCATGAATGCTGAGCGGTACCTTGCTATGTTGCGAAACGAGGTCTGGCCGGTTGTCAGCACATGGGAGAACATCGACGATCTGATATTTATGCAAGATGGCGCCCCTCCGCACTTCGCTCTTGTTGTCCGTGAGTGGCTGGATGCCCACTTCCCTGGGCGTTGGATGGGTCGTCGTGGTCCACATCAATGGCCAGCCAGGAGCCCCGACTTGACACCGTGCGACTTCTTTCTTTGGGGGTGGGTAAAGGAAGAAGTCTACCGCACCAAACCGATGACATTGGAAGAACTGGAGGACCGAATTCGGGAAGTCATGTCCTCCATCCCGCCGGAGTTCCTGCTAAAATCAGTGGACGCCATTCCTGGGCGGCTCCAGAAGCTGGTGGAAAGAGTTGGAGCCCACATTGAATTTTATAGAAAACCTACCATGTATGCCTACCTTTTCATATTATTTCTTCTGAAATAAATGGATAATATACGTATTTTTTTACCAATCCAAAATAGGGAGCTACTTTCCGCCCACCCTGTATATATATATATATATATAATATATATATATATATATATACACCTTACCTTACAACCTTACAAAGGTTTCGCGCGATGATTTCTCATTTCGCGAAGGTCAAGCTTGTCGCCCCTCTTCTCGAGATGGCCTGGTAAAGTAGTGAGTTGGATTCTTGCGCTCTCCACCTCACATAGCCAGGTACGCCCGGCTCATCGGGGATTGTTCTGAGCCAGGCGTCTAGTCTTCTTTTGAAGATGTCCACTGCAACTCCCTTCGTGTTTCTTAGTTCTTTGGGCAACTGATTAAACAGTTTTGGTCCTCTCACTACAAAACTATTTTCTTTCAGGGTTTAGGATGTTCCCTGTTTCGCCTTCAATTTGGAAATACGACACAGTCTACCGTTTCTACTTTCCACCGTTGTTTGGGGAGTTAGAAGGTTCAGAGTAAGATTAGGGACTAGTTTCTCCATTCTTTTCCAAGTGTAAATAATGGTATATCTCTCCTTTCTTCTTTCTAGTGAATATAGGTCAAGTTCGTGTAACCTTTCCCAGTAATTTAGTTCTTTGCACCCATTGATCTTGGCTGTGAAGCTTCTCTGGATCCCTTCCAGCTGTCTAATGTCTTCTTTTTTATATGGGGATGTTAGGACCGAGCAGTATTCCAATTTGGGTATGATCAGTGTTTTCAGTAGAGGAATCATTACATTCCTATCCCTTCGTTTAAAGGTTCTCAATATCTGTCCCGTTATTCTCTTTGCTCGTTTTACTGCTATCTTATTTTGTGTTTCAAATTTCGCATCATCTGTCGTTACAATCCCTAAATCTTTTGCTCTGGAATTTCTCTGAATTTCCTGTCCATTTGGGGTATAATATTCCATGGATTTTAGGTCTTCTCTTTTTTCGTACCGTAATAGCTGAAATTTCTCGGTGTTAAACTTCATATTGTTGTCTTCGTCCACTTGTAGATTCTGTTTATGTCGGTTTGTAGAGATCCTATGTCTTCTGGGTTTCTTATTTTTCTACCGATCTTTGTGTCATCCGCAAAGGATGTTACTGTGCTAGGGTGTGTCAATTTTAGGGAGCAAAGTGAAATCTTTAGATTTTCAAAGACTACTAGTGACCAAATGATGCATTTTTATGATTTTTATGTGCTAAATCGAAATATGGCTTTAAAATCCAGATTTGACCACTCCTAGCTACTTATATTTGAAGTTGAAGTTTACGAAAAATCAGCAATTTTTGCAAGTATTTTTGTTATTGTATATAACTACTTTTTACATACATTACATGCAATTAAGGACATTTTGATTGTATATCAATATTAAAACTTAGAAATATAGATAGGTTTTTGAACTTTGCCAAGGATGCTATATATAACTACATTTTACATGCATACAATTAAAGACATTTTGATTGTATTTCAATATTAAAACTTAGAAATATAGATAGGTTTCTTGAACTTTGGCAAGGATACCATGTCTGCCTTGCTCTTGTTTCTGGACATGAGCTCCCTACTGGCCACCTGGCCACTGATGTACGCCTCCCTCCTCTCTTGTGAGTAAACATGTTGTGCTGCTTCAGTTGTCATCCTTACACACCTCTCTACTGACTGTGTGTGTGTGAGGGCCATGCAGAAACTTCCATTGGTCTATCCAGAAACTCCTTGATTGCAGCAGTGGTGAGGGAGCAGGTCAGAGGAGGCTCAGTCACGCCAGAGTTCCAGTCAATAAGCTCCGAGAGTTTGGTGGCATCTGGGTTGATGTCAGGAGTCTTCCTGGGTCTGACCTGCAGTCTCCTACCTGTGTGTCCTCATCTCCCTCACCTCTGATTTCCAGTATCCTCTTCACTGCCTCTCTCCTCTCCTCCTCCACCTCACTGCAAAGCATGGCCTGGAGCACAGCCTCAGAGTGTGCATACCAGGCTGATCTCTTCACTGTAGGTATCACTATTCCTATCACCTCCTTCTTCTGACTTCTGAGCAGCTCCAGCTGGTACAGTACATGCCTGGGACCCTCCACCCATCTGTGATTTAACTTGATGTTGAACCAGTTTGGCATGTAGCCTCCCACTATGAATTCCACAATTATCCTCAGATTCTTCAGGTTCCTACCCTTCAGCCCATGTTTGGAAATCCACAATCTGCAGAACCTTAGAGCCTTGGTGACCCATCTACTGTGACAGACTGGCCCAATTTCCAGGAGAGCTAGACTCTGAGGTACCTCTCCTGATCTGATGGCAGTGATGATTCTGTAGCCATATGATTGGTCTTTGCTGAGGTCCTTGACTACCTCCTGACTGAGATGGGGTAGAGGAGGACCAACAGTGATTCTCGTGAAGTTTGAGTTGATCTCCAGCTCAGTGGCAGTGTCTAACATCTTCCCTAGGGGCTCAGACCACTTGTTGTTGCTCAATGTCTTGCCATCCAGTGCAGTCACCAGGTGTCTGAGACCCAGCTCCCCAGTGTGCAAGTCACAGACAATCCACACCAACTTCCTGCTAAGCGTGGCCTGCACATAATGCATTACTCCTCCCTCCCAGCCAGTATTCACATTAGTACTGTCACCTCCTATGGCCAGAAAGGTCTGGTCTGCTCCTCTCTCTCTTAGCCAGTTCAGCAGATGATCAGCAATGACTTCAGCATGACTTCGCTCCTCTGCAGCTTCCTCTGGTACAAAATGCCACAAATATTTCCCACCTGGTTCATTGCACACTGTGTAGTGTTCTTCCTTAATGAGGCCAGGAAACTGCCTGCCACTGCCCTCTGCTTACATCATCACTTTGGTGTCATCTCTTTTCCCACCAAAGAAGATACAGATGATGCATTTTCCCTAATCTCTTCATCAAACTTCTTGACCAGCTCCTTAGTCAGTCTCTCCTGAGCCCTCCTCATCTTGTTGTGGGCAATCACCAGTGCTGTGTCAAACTCTTCTTAGCCACAGGCAAGGAAGAAGTTGTCGCAGCCTCTGGTATGAAGTCTTCGTCCTCCTCTCTCCTCCCTGACTCCCTCAACTCCTCTTCTTTCTTGGCTGACTCCTCTGCCTTCCTCCTCTCTTCTCCTCGGCCTTCCTTGTCTGCTCCTGTCTCCGCAGCACTGCTTCCTGTCTCCTGGTCTCAGGGTGATCAGTTAGACCCATCTGGTGTGCACCCACACTGCCCACCTTTTTTCTCTGACCTTTAATGAAGGCAAGCTCCTGCACTGGTATCTTCTGCAGCTCCTGATCACACAGTGACAGGTCAGGATGTCCACCAATTTGTCCAGTTTCATCATGAACCTATCTTTGACCTCTAGCTTCACATTGCCAATGGACACCTTCACTGCCTCATCCCACAGTGCCTTCACTTTAGCCCTGATCTTGACCTCAGTGTTGATTACAGGTCCTGTGAATAGAGCGTTGGCCTTTCTCCACTGAACCAGTAGCCCTGGAACAATGCCGTTGTTAATCAGGTCATTAACTGGGTAATTCCTCCTGTCTTCCTCACTCATCTCTCTCCTCAACAAACCATACCTCAGCAGATCTCTGGCTGTGGGCAGCTCAGCAGGGGGATGTTCCCTCCCAGTCCCCACCAAATGACTTAGGTGACAACTTAATTTGCTTCGGGTTCTGATTTCTTTCTGACTCATCCTGTGGACCTGTGAACAAAAGAAATGTCATTGAAATTTGGATAGGCCTACTGATTATGATTACATAAAATTAAGTTAATTGAAATGCTTAATATCTTCCTATAAGTTCAGATAAAAGGTTGTGTTGTTATAGATACAAGACTTAATTATTCAAAGTAATGACAATTTCATATATCTATCATATCAAAATATACAGAAAGTTTGGGTCACACATAACATTTCGAATAATTTGAATTACACAATATTTACATTACGAAGTAATCAATTGTCAAAAAGGAGGGAAAACACATGCTTTCACAATCAAAACTCCAGCATTTGTGACTATGTGAAACTTAGAAACCATACTGCACACCAAAAATAACCAAAGTTGACCACACATATTAATGGCACATTGATATACGATGCTACAGTCATATTTAGGTTATATTTCAAACCTTTATGGTCAAATATAAGTAGGTAAATTACTTTTTTAAACAACACTAAATATATTTCTAAGTTTGCTGGATAATATGACATCATTTGAGCATTAATAGTTTTTGAATTGTTGACTTTACTAAAATTGACACACCCTATTACTGTGCTGTCTCTGGTAACGTCCTCATCTATGTCAGTTAGCATGATTATGAAGAGTAGTGGAGCTAATACTGTTCCTTGTGGTACTGAGCTGAGGACCTCTGATTCTGATGAAGATACTCCTTGTATTGTAACGACTTGCCGTCGCTCACTAAGGAAATTATATATCCATTCCCCTACTTTTCCTGTTATTCCCATATATTTCAGTTTATATATTATGATCCCGTGGTCACACTTGTCGAACGCTTTAGCAAAGTCAGTGTATAGTACATCATAGTTTTCATTACTTTCCAGTGCATTAATAATGTTGTTGAAGTGTTTCATTAGTTGTAATAGGCATGATCTGCCTGACCGAAACCCGTGTTGGTCATCATTGAATTTTTTCTGAGTTTCCGAAAAGTCATAGATTTTCTGTCTAACTATTCTTTCAAATATTTTAGTGAGATGGGATGTAAGCGATACTGGCCTATAGTTTTTGGCCTCGGATCGACCTCCACCTTTATATATTGGGACTATGTTCGCGTTCTTCTGGATGCCCGGTGTTTCTCCCGTGTCTAGTGATCGTCTCCATATCCAGTATAGGGGCTCAGCGATTGCATTCTTGCAGTTTTTCATCATTGTGGCATTCCATTTATCCGGTTCTGCCGCTGAGTGTGTTTTTAGTTTCTCTATGGCTCCTCTATGGCTTGTTTACCCTGTGGTGAATGGACGTGCTGTTTTGCTCTCTCTATTTAACACCCAAATTAGGAGGGAATAATCTACTCGGCGGTTTATTCTGTTTGCACCCGAAAGTGTATAAAGTATCAGTAAATCCGTGCATATAAATTATAAAGTGAAATTCATTAAAATTAAGAAAGTGCAATACAGTTTACATAATTTATCACCAGTTTTAACGTATATATTCAAAACGAAATACGGTTGGCATTCGAGAAAGTTTGAAACAAGGCCGGAAAAAGGTCATAAAATGCAAAGGTCAGAAAACCCTCGAAATACCCTCGACCATCGAAAGGAAAGAAATAGAAATAAAAATAAGTAAATAAAGAAGTTGTGTGGGTATTTCTTTTTACGCTAATTAAGGAATAGCATGGCTATGGGTCCAAATTCCACTTAATCTGTAATTTGTGCAATCTGGTACGGAAAACTTGGCGATTAGATGAGTGATTGGTGATTTCTGAGTTCATTCCCATATATATATATATATATATATATATATATATATATATATATATGTGTTATTTTGTTTAGAAGAGGGTTTTCCCCCACATTTTCGTGAATCTAACTGCATCGTTTGTTTTATTTTTCCAGTGAATTTGTTTTAAAAATCTGCATTGTTTTATGCTCAGATTAATAAATGTTATGCATATATTGCATCTTTCAATCATAAAATATCTTAAAAATCATAACATTAACATTTCGAGCATTTTGGTTGCATTTTTGCATGTATATTTAGCAATTTTTAAATGCATACAAATCTGAAGCCGAGTGATTATTATTTGTCAGGATAATGGAAAATCATCAGTATAATCTTTCACCTTCATATTTAACTTCTAACATCTGTATAACCTTCTTCCACCTCTTTCAGCATTTTTTTTTATCTATTTATTTACAAATATATAGTTTTCATAGATGAGTATGATTTTACTACTAAATACAAATGCTAGATACACTCGTAAACTGCCTTTAGCAAGCGTGCACGTTTTACAGACCGAAATCTACGAGTTACTGTAGATATAATTATATAATACAGCGTGTCCCAAAGAAATGTATACCACTTTGTTCGATAATACCAGCTATGAGGATAATAAATATATTACTTTTTATATGTTTCTTAATAAAGAATTTTCTCCTGAATCTAAATATGTAATTATTTTTATTAAAAATTGAAAAACAAAAACGTTACAGATGTTTAAATTATAATTATTATTTTCGAGACTTCATGTGCGATATTTTCTAATATTTTTGCATGTATACGAGATAAGTTTGAAACGACGGCACTGTGTGCAAAACTTACAAAAACAACGTTCTGGAAGACGTCGAACATCTTAGATAAAGTGTCATTTAACCATGGAATTTGTAAATTTTTTGAATTAACTAATAATTACAACATTTATGCTTCAATATCAACATTAAACATAAGTATCTCAAAACAGTCGGTTAAAATATTAGAAAATATCGCACATGAAGTCTCGAAAATAATAATTATAATTTAAACATCTGTAACTTTTTTGTTTTTCAATTTTTAATAAAAATAATTACATATTTAGATTCAGGAGAAAATTCTTTATTAAAAAACATATAAAAAGTAATATATTTATTATCCTCATAGCTGGTATTATCGAACAAAGTGGGTATACATTTCTTTGGGACACGCTCTATATATAATTACAAGTTTTTTATAAATTCTTATAATAGACTTAAAAGTTAAAGGAAACTTACGGACTATTAATAATGAAACCAGTAAAAAACTGAAAGGAATTTACTGATTAGGACGTATTATATTTACATTAGAAGCTTAATCCAAAGAATAATGAAATCAGTATGAATGTGAGGTGAAAAGTGATAGGAGAGATTTTTAAAAGGATAATGAAATTTTTAACGATGACAACAGCGAATTAATAACAATAGATAATAACAGTAGTAGAGAAAGGAGTGCCTTCAGTAACTTTGGAATTTGTTAAGTTTTAATTACTCTTTGCGAAATATGAGAGAGCATTGATTGTTTTTAATTAACAAAAATGAGTATAGTTTGCCTTTGAGATATATTCACTCTCCAAAGAACTTGTTTCATGTTCGTGACATGTTTAATTGTTCATTATATTCTCGATTAATATAGTCGGAGCAAATTGTTTCGTAACTCTGAACAATGGGGAACACAGCTGAACTTCCAAATATATTTTACATTTTAATATACGCAGTTTTGCTTAAAGATTTCTGATGTATGAACATAATAATTTTCCTCATTTATTTTCTAATAATTCTTTTCAGGGTTATGATTATTAATTATATATATATATACACACACCGTGTATATATATTATATATATATATATATAATATATAATTATTATATATATATATATCCCTCGTGTGGTCTTTTCCTCTTACCCTAGAAAGCACCTCTAAATCCGCTCATCAGAACTTTTCCCACTTAATTTAAAGCTCATTATTAGGCTTCTCGATGGTCTAGAACAAGATCAGTGTACTCGATTTAATATGCAAACCTCATCATCATCATTGGGACTACGGTTCATAAGCAACGGAATACGTTATGGCTCTTACAAAGTCGATAGTTATATACGATAATTTTGTACGGAAGATGAATGTATTTCAGTTAAGATAATCTCTCTTCTTCTTTTTTCATTTACAAATAATAATAGACCGTAGTTCTTTCTGTCCTTCAGCTCGTATGTTAGGTTATAATGAAACTGTGAAATGACATTCATTTAAAGAAACGTATACACCGCCAGCAATTATCGTTATTTTGCTTGGACGACCCGACCCCTACTCCTCAGGTATACCTCATTAGTCCTAATTGGAAACCAGCGCACCTGGGAATTGGTATAAGGAAGCTGAGCGTTGCACGAAACTTATAACGAAACAACAATTAACGAACTTTTTTTAAAGAGAATTTAAGGAAAAGAGAAAAAAACGCGTCAACAAAACTTCGAAAAAGAAAAAAAGAAACAAATTCGTAGTTGATAAACTTAAAAAAGAAAAAGAAAAAGAAAAACACCTTATTTTGTTATCGTATCTTCTTCTCTCTTCCAATCGTTACTTCGCTTCTATTAAGAAAATTTATTCTCGATTCCTGATCTCAGAATCAAACTTAATCCATTTAGAGACGAGCAGAGAGCTATAAAAAGATATTAAATGGAATTACCGAATTGCAAGGATACTTTTTCCTACAGTATTTATATTTCTATCGCAATACCTTACATATATTTTTTGAGTACATTACACAAAGGAGAGAGGCTTCTAATTATTTCATACGATGAGTGTGAGTCACATTCGTTACTTAGAAGTACCAAATATGGATAGAGAAATGATACATACCCCAAGAATTTTAAGCCAGAATGTCTTAGCATCAGTCACTCAGAAGTGGCCGCGTTTCAAGTGAACTTTAGTCAATTACACCAAGCATTTGCGTTATAAAGAAAGGAAAGACAACTCAGCTTGTCACCCAAGACTATTTGATATTTGAGATGCTGTTTGCAGTAATTATACAGTAAAATACATGACCCAAAATTCTTAGTAAAATCTATACTTTTCTAGTGTAATTTTGTGTGTTTTGCTCACATCTGACTTTCATTTATTTCTTGAGCAAAATTGTCAAAATTGTCAAAGCCTAACCTAACCTAACCTAGCCCTTAAAAATTCGTACACGGGCGTACTCCAATACTCACTTCCAGTGAGTATTGGAACACATTCGGGACAGTGTTTCCATGGAAACCATGGCCGCTTTTTAGCATATTTTAAAAAATCTCCCTTCCTTTTATTAAGTGTGCACAAGAAATAAGGGTCAAATTTGAAACAAAAGACTAAATTACTTTAGAAAAGTATAAATTTTACTAGCATCTTGTGTCATGTATTTTAATGCATATTAACGCTATTTGGCTGCGTTGATGTACTTTTTTTTAACCAAAATCCAAATAATTAGACCTTAACCGGAACATTAACGTCCACTTTTAAAGCACTTAATACGTCTGTTTAATGTAATCTATTGGCTAAAATATAAGAGTTACCCCTTTCAATGATGTAAATTCAATCCGACGCGAATGCAACGGGTTTCTGGCGTAGTAGAAGTTCTCAGTATAGTTGTCTAGGTTAGCGTTAAACCCGAAACCCTATCCCAAAGCTGGGTCCTATCCGCTTTCCTTCGTCAGAATGAACAATTCGGGCGGAAGCTAACCAAAGGTTACCAAAGGTATACAGTGTGGTTCAAAAGTCCCTATCTATTTTGCTGAAATAATAGTATTTTAGGATAAAAATGTAGTAACATTCTGTAATTAGATGTATATTTATTTATCAAACTTAGTTCTAAGATTCGACGTGAGGACCATCAGTGGCTCTGCAAATCTCAAGTCTGTCCACTAAATTGTGGAACACATTCTCAAGCATCTCTGGGGATATTTTAGCGACTACCGCGACAATGTGGGTTCGCAGATTCTGCAGGTCTGTAACTCTTGTTTTGTAGCCCTCAGACTTTATAAAGACCCACGCAAACAAGTCTAATGGTGTTAAATCTGGAGATCGTGCTTCCCAAAGCCTGTTTCCACCATGCCCAATCCACTGATTTGGTAAGAGCTCATCAAGGTACGCCCAAACGATGTTTGTATAGTGACATGGAGCTCCATCTTGTTGAAAGAAAACAGTGTTGAGAATGCTATCTGAACGAAGCTGGGGTTCAAGAAACTGCTGAAGCATGTCAAGATAAATTGGCCATGTTACCGTAGCTTCTGCAAAGAAAAAAAAGGTCCGTAAATCATCGATCTTGTCATACCCAACCAGACATTAACTTTAAGAGAATCTCTCTCCCATTCGTAGAACTCGGTTGGTTTTTCACTTGCCCAGCTACGGCAATTATGTCGTTAACCTTTCCGCATGTGTGGAATGTTGCCTCATCGCTGAAAAGAATGTGGTTTAATAAGTTTTCGGTTCGAATTTTTTCAATCAATTTTGTGCACATGGCGACTCGTTTTGGATAATACCTTTCGTGTAACTCATGTAGGACTTGAATATGATAACTTTTCTTTTTTCTGTTGATTTTAAAATCGTTAGAACAGTCGTTTTTGGTATGCTCAGTCTACGTGATGATGTGCGAGTTGACATTCTAGGATTTGTTTCAAAGGCGTCTCTTACAGTGATAGAGGACTCGAGACCGGTCTCGAAACCTTTTTTTCTGGTCTCAGTCTCGGTCATGGTCTCGGGTGCTTAGGTCTTGGTTTCGGTCTCGGTCTCGGCCATGGTGGTCTCGACTACATCACTGCTAAGTATGTTGACGTTACTCAATTGTAACGAACAATTATCTTGTTTTAAGTAGACAGTTAACTGCTGAAAAATGTCACAAGCTATGAATTTGTGAATAAATTATGAATAAATTTTACAATTGCCACTCGATAATCTCTTTGGAGTCTTTATTCCTGAATGTAAAACAAAGAGTTTAGGAATTAGCCATTACGCAATATTGAGTCCATGCAAAAATTGCATATGGTCTCGGTTTCGGTCTCGATACCTTTTTTCTGGTCTTGGTCTCGGTCTCGGGTGCTTTGGTCTCGGTTTCGGTCTCGGATGCTTTGGGCTCGGTCTCGGTCTCGGCCATGGTGGTCTCGACCACATCACTGATCTCTTACCAATTCGATATTTTCTTGAGAGGTACCTCGACGTCCAGATCTTGCGTCATCGTAAACATATCCTGTTCTTTCAAATTTATTGACCAGCTCGCGCGTTGCTTTCTCTGTAGGTCCTGGTTTGTGAAATCTTCTTTCGAATTTTTCTCAAATTTCTTTGCACTTTTGCCCTTGGATACGTAATGTTACTACCATCACACGTTCTTGTACATCCATTATCATCTATGGGCTGTAGAAAATAAAATAGAAATATCATTATTTCAGCAAAATAGATAGGAATTTTTGAACCACCCTATATATATATATATATATATATATATACAGGGTGTTTCATATATATATATATAATGCATAAAGAAATATTTTATAAAAATTTAGGAGGTTTACCTTTGAGTTTTCCGTTTTCTTTAATCTAAAGTTCATATTCAATTCTTTCTCAAAATGGAGATCTTAAAAGGACCAAATTGGAATTTATGCCAAGATTTTTTTTTAAATTTCTACTTTGGTAGACTCACACTGAATGAATTCTTATGTCTACTTTCAGCAATGTTCAAAGGCCGTGAAAAGTCAGACGATAAGGGAACTGCGTTTATGTAGAATAAAGTATTTTCTCCTTTTCAAGAATGGAATAATTTAGGTTAGAATTTTAATGTTATTTGGTCTTTTTTTTTGTTTGTTTGAATGTCTCGTTCTTTCTTTTGGCATATACTGTACTCGTGTATTGTACACTTGCGGAATTGGGAACATATGGTGAAATTACATGAAGATAAATAAATATGAAAAACTTCTTGACCGTTGGGTTGAAAATACTAAATCATAAGGAAAAGTAAAATCCAAAGTTAATTATCAAATAACGTCACAAATTACGATTTCTATGAACGTGAAAGTAGCAACAATACCCACAAATACTAATCTTTATCTAACGTTATTAACCCACCAGCGTAACCAAGAGTGGTAAAACGCTGGGCTGTTAATTTGAAGGTGCTTGGTTCGAGTCTTCTGATTTCAGTGATTAAGGTGCTTCTTTGGGTCTCCCTTAATGGGACAGTCCTACGAAAAGCTGTAGATCCCCCTCCGTCATATGCCTTAAATATTAGTGCAGAGGTTAAATCATCTCAATCATTATTTACTGCAACGTTATTCCTTTGAAACACGAAACATATTGTATGACACTTAAGAGCTTCGATAAATGCAGACACAGACAATAAGTAGATGTCAAAAAGTGAGAAAATACAGTATATGGGAGAGTGGTACGAGAGAATAAGACATATCAAGGTAGATAAGCGGAGGTGGGTATAGTGGCATATAACAGTACGTAGCTGCTTGATGGATATGAAACCTATAAACTTTGGTTCGTACGGTTGTGCTGACCACCAATTAAAAATCTCACCTCCAAATAATGGTTAACCTTACATGCTTAGCAATGTGTGTGTGTATGTTTGAAATAGACAATGTCTCGTACAATATGAAAGTAAGTGTAAGTCTAACTAAAGAATCAAGTGCAGCATAATGTGCGATGAACATTTTAGTTTAAGGTAGAATTAAGGTGAATACGCGCGAGTAGGCAACTGGGCATACTTTGCTGCCTTGGAACTTTATATATATATATATATATTAACTGCAAACAACACACAGTATAATTTATGTAAAGACCGACGCTTGTGTAGAAGGGCGTTTCGTACAAGATGAGGGGGGAGAACAAGCAAATGAAAAATTAGGTACCTCCCAGGAATCAAACCCGGGATCATCCAATTGCCGGTCAGATATGTTAACCACTACACCAAGCACCCCGATTAGTTAGTACTCGTAATTCTCCTACATACGAGCGGAATCAAATGCCCTGAAGAGGCACCTTCGCATGCCGTACATATATATACATTTTAACTGCAAACAACACACACTATAATTAATGTAAAGAACGACGCTTGTGTAGAAGAGCGTTTCGGTCAGGCAGATCATGCCTATCACAACTAATGGAACACTACAACAACATTATTGATGCACTGGAAAGTAATGAAAACTATGATGTAAAATATACAGACTTTGCCAAAGCGTTCGACAAGTGTGACCATGGAATAAACTGAAGTATATGAGAATAACAGGAAGAGTAGGAAAATGGATATATAATTTCCTTAGTGAGCGGCGGCAAGTCGTTACAGTACAAGGAGCATCTTCATCAGAATCAGAGATCCTCAGCTCAGTACCACAAGGAACAGTATTAGCTCCACTACTCTTCATAATCATGCTAACTGACATAGATGAGGACGTTACCAGAGACAGCACAGTAACATCCTTTGCCGATGACACAAAGATCAGTAGAAAAATAAGAAACCCAGAAGATAGAGGATCTCTACAAACAGACCTGAACAGAATCTACAAGTGGACGGAAGACAACAATATGAAGTTTAACATTGAGAAATTTCAGCCGTTACGGTATGGAAAAATGGAGGACCTAAAATCTATGGAATATTATACCCCAAATGGACAGGAAATTCAGAGAAATTCTAAAGCAAAAGACTTAGGGGTAGTAATGACTGATGATGCGAAATTTGAAACACAAAATAAGATAGCAGTAAACAGAGCAAAGAGAGTAACTAGGCAGATACTGAGAACCATAAAAAACGAAGGGGTAGGAATATAATGATTCCTCTATTGAAAACACTGATCATACCCAAATTCGAATACTGCTCGGTCCTAACATGCCCATGTAAAAAAGAAGACATTAGACAACTAGAAGGGATTCAGAAAAGCTTCACAGCCAAGATCAAGGGGTGCAAAGATCTAAATTACTGGGAAAGGTTACGCGAATTAAACCTATATACACTGGAAAGGAGGAGAGAGAGATACACCATTATTTACACTTGGAAAATAATGGAGAAACTAGTTCCTAATCTTACTCTGAACCCTGTAACTCCCCAAACAACAGTGGAAAGTAGAAAAGGAAGACTGTGTCGTGTTCCGAAATTAAAGGCTAGACAGGGAACATCCTTAACCCTGAAAGAAAATAATCTTGTTATAAGACGACCAAAACTGTTTAATCAGCTGCCCAAAGACCTAAGGAACACGAGTGGGGTTACAGTGGACATCTTCAAAAGAAGAATAGACGCCTGGCTCAGAACAATCCCCGATGAGCCGGGCGTACCTGGCAATGTGAGGTGGAGAGTACAAGAAATCATCTCATTACTTCACCAGACCAACTCGAGAGGAGGGGTAACAAGCTTGACCTTCGTGAAATGAGGAATCATCGCGCAGAACAGTTGAAAGGTTGAAAGGTATATATATATATATATATATTATATATACCTCATTTTTTCAATTGTTTCGTTCTTTCGCTCTCATCTTGCGCGGATAAGTCTCCTATACAAAGCGTCGTTCTTTACGTTAATTATACTGCGTGTTTGCAGTTATAATGTATATATATATATATATATATATATATATATATATATATATATATATATTACAGTATATGGGATGAATTTCAAAATTAAACACGTAAAATGAATGAATGCTGCAAACCCACAAGGAAAAAGAAAAACGATTCCAAGTCCTTTCGTGTATTCAGAGCTACACCTCGTCAGGGAATGAAGAGAGAAGGCAAGATGCCCATAAATATATACAACGTAGTGGAAAACAAAACAATTAGCACATACTTAACAAGAGTTAATGAGAGGCAAAAGGAATTTTAACAAGATATTGTCAATTTTATACATTCTCGCACTGTTATTGAAATTGTTTTTAAAATGGATAAATGCACATTTCGAGAATATTTCTTGCTGTTATATCTCTGTTTTCAACAAGCGCTTTAGAACTATCTCACTCGATGGTATGATGACATCTATACATATGATTAAACAAAGCATTGGAATTATTAGCTGTTCTACACGCATATTTATGCTGTTTTACCCTAATATCTAACGTTTTACCCCTTTGGCCTATATATATTGAGTTACATTGTGTACATCAGATCGAATACACACAACCAACAACATTATCCGGGCTATTCTTTATTAGGCGTGATTTAACAGTATTATTATACTTAAAGACTACACTGATGCCAATTGCTTTAAGTAAAGTCGGAAGATATTGAAAATTAACGTGGTAAGGTAGGCTAAGGATATTTTTACGCTCAAATTCCTTTACAATTACATTATTATAATACCTATTCTTGGCTTTCCTAAGACAGTTATCTAAAAATGAAATAGGATAACATAATTTAGTACCAATATTCATGATATTGCGTAACTCGGAATCTAAAAATTCAGGACTGACAACTCTCAATGCTCTAAGAAACATAGCAGAGAAAATAGAGGATTTAATCGAGGGATGATGGTCAGAATAAAAATGCACATAAGAGTTATTATTAGTAGGCTTGCGATAGACTTCACATTTGAATTGATTAGAGTATCTCCAAATTTTTAGATCCAGAAAAGATAGGCTTTCATCATTTTCTTTTTCAACTGTAAACTTAATAGATGGGACTAAATTGTTGAGCCTACCAAGAAATAAGTCAACATCCAAATTACTAGGCCAAAGGCATAAAATATCACCTATATACCTGTGCCATACCAGGTTAAAATTAACAATCGTACGAAAAATTCTACTTTCGAAAAATTCCACATATAAATTAGCTAGTACAGGTGAAAGGGGATTTCCCATCGCCAATCCAAACGACATAGCATAAAACTTATTTTCAAACTGAAATTTACAATCTTTGACACAAAGCTTAATTAACTCAATAAGAGTGTTGTGTTGAACAGGGAAAGAATATTCAGAGATCTTATCTTTTAAAAAATGAAGTAGGTCATCAACAGGGATTTCTGTGAATAATGAGCATACATCAAAGCTTACCAATTTGAAATTAGGGTCATTAGGAAACTTCAGTTTGTCAATGTAGTCTTTAAGTATAATAATACTGTTAAATCACGCCTAATAAGGAATAGCCCGGATAATGTTGTTGGTTGTGTGTATTCGATCGGATATACAGAATGTTATTCAGTATACAGTATACAGGGTGTCCCAGAATTAACTATCTATTTCAATGAAATCGGACAAATTTTTTAAAACACACTTTTATTTATGTTTACCATGTTTAATATGTGTTAAAAATGTATAAATTTCTAAATTTTTTTCATTTTATTTTCATAATTTTTTCATAGTTTTATTTTCATTCTCTTTCAGAACCCTATTAATAATGAATACACAAGAACGCATCTTTGTTGTAACATCCCATATCAAAGGAATGCAATGTAATGAAATCAGAGAAAAATTTACAAGAAGATTCCACAGAACCAGTCCTACAGACAAAGCGATTCGTGAACTTGTGAACAAATTTAAAAGAACTGGATCCGTACACGACGAGGTGGGAAGAGGACGCCCAAGGACAGCACGTAACAGTACCGAACAGGTACGACAATTGTTTGAGGATGAACCAACAACTTCGGTTATGGAGGCCGGTCGAAGACTCAACATATCCAAGACAACAGTTCATAGAATCTTGCGTTCGACACTGATGAAAAAGGCTTATCACATTCAAGTACTGCATGCCCTAAATGAAGAGGATTATCCAAATCGAGCAGCAAGGTGTGCAGAAATTGTGGATCAAATCGAAAATGAAAGTTTATTGGATAACATCTTATTCAGTGATGAGGCGACTTTCCACACGTGTGGTAAAGTCAATCGACACAACTGTCGTATCTGGTCCAATGAAAGACCGTCTGAAGTTATAGAATGGCAAAGAGACTCTCCAAAAGTTAACGTGTGGCTTGGAATGACCAAATCCAAAATTTATGGCCCATTCTTCTTTGCGGTAGCAACTGTAACAGGTACCGTCTACCTTGATATGCTTGAGCAGTTTCTCGAACCACAGCTTCTTGATGATGGCATTCTTGATAATGTTGTGTTTCAACAAGATGGAGCACCATGTCATTATGCTCTAATTGTTCGAGAATACCTCAACAGACGCCTTCCGAATCGGTGGATTGGACGTGGAGGACCTCGACCTTGGCCTCCGCGTTCTCCGGATTTGACACCCCTGGATTTCTTTGCATGGGGTTTCATAAAAACAAAGGTTTATCGCCAAAAGATCAATAGTTTAGCTGAACTTAAAGAACGCATCCAGTTGGCAGTGCGGGAGATAACACCTGAAATGCTTCAAAATGTGTTTCGCAGCGCTGAGGATAGATTTGAAATTTGCAGAGATACAGACGGTGCACATGTTGAAACTTCTCAATAAAGTTTTGACTTATGATTTATAAATCTATTTGTTTTTGTATCATAATTTAGTAATAAACACAAAATTATGTCAGTTTTTATTAAATTTGTCCGATTTCATTGAAATAGATAGTTAATTCTGGGACACCCTGTATAGGCCAAATGGGTAAAACGTTAGATATTAGGGTAAAACAGCATAAATATGCGTGAAGAACAGCTAATAATTCCAATGCTTTGTTTAACACCATATGTATAGATGTAATCATAGCATCAAGTGGGATAGTTCTAAAGCGCTTGTTGAAAACAGAGACATAATAGAAAGAAATATTCTATCATAGAATGTGCATTTATCCATTTTAAAAACAATTTCAATAACAGTGCGGGAATGTATAAAATTGACAATATCTTGTTAAAATTCCTTTTGCCTCTCATTAACTCTTGTTAAGTAGGTGCTAATTGTTTTGTTTTCCACTACGTTGTATATATTTATGGGCATCTTGCCTTCTCTCTTCATTCCATGACGAGGTGTAGCTCTGAATACACGAAAGACCTTGGAATCGTTTTTCTTTTTCCTTGTGGATTTGCAGCATATATATTAGGGTGATGCACAAATCATGACCATCGTGGATTTTTAGGGATACCCCCTCATTTGTTCCACTTTGTCACAAAAACACCCTGTGAGAAATTCCAGGTCAAACAAATAACATTCAGAGGTCGCGCCCGCCAATTGAAAATTTGAAAATTACAAAAAATTAGAGTAAAATCAAATTTTTTGAATTTGTTCTTATTTTTGTTGCAGGTTTGTTGCAGGTTGCAGGTTTTGTGCAGGTTTGCTGCAGGCAGAGTGGTAGGTGATGCGTATATGAGCAAATAGCGTTCAAGGAAATCGGTATCGCAGTGTGCTTGTGGCAGTGTCCAGGAGAGGTGCTATATCAGTGAGTCTCTCCGCCTCAATTTCTCTTCTATTTCCTCTATCTTAATTGTGACAAAAATGAGATCAAGAAGCTCAACAGATATATGGCTGATCGGTCAACAAATAGATAAATTGAATCAAAGTAAGCTTCCATCAAAGAAAGAAGTAATTTCCTTATTCATGAATTATAAACATATCAAGAATGAAACTGTCAGAGAAGCATTAACTTCAACCGTTAATGATGTATTGGAAGTGTGGCAGAGAGCAGGAATACCAACAACCCAGAAATGTAATGTTGTGAAGAAATTAAATAAACTGTATGATGAGTGGCAAGGGCTGAAGAAGAGCAAAGGAAAAAAATCGAAGTTTTCAATAGAGAAAGAGAATACATGGAAAGAAAAATTGGATGGACTCTGATATTGCGCATGCAAATGCTAACGAGTTAATAACTATTGAGGAAGATAGAGAGTTTCTACGGCTACAAAGGGAAGGTCGAAAGGGTAAAATGATGGCAGTTGATAAGGATGAAGAAAAACGTCGAAAGGAAGCTGCGAAGAGAGATGAAAAAATGGATAAGAAAAGGTTACATGAATCAAGTGCATTTTATGAAACAGTTGTTCTTGCAAGCAGCAGCAGTTCCTGCAGTGATTCACCTGCATCTACGGAAGAAGAAGTAGATCTGGAAGTGCCCTCAACATCCAAAAGAGGCCTTCCAAGAAAAAAATTCAAGATTATGAATGAAAATCTGCTTTCCTCATTGGATGTTGCTAAGATCAGCGACAGATCAGCCTCTTTAATAATTATTCCAACGATCGCAAATGTTGGAAAAGATCCAGAGAATTACAATGTTAGCTACTCATCGATTCGCAGGGCAAGACAGAAATCAAGAAAGAAGTTCAGTGAAAACTTGAAAGAAGAATTTCAAGCTGACAAACCCTTGATTGTTCATTGGGATGGCAAACTCCTCGAAGACATTACCGGGAATGAGGTTGTTGATCGGTTGCCAGTCCTAATCTCTGGCAGTGGAGAAAATCAACTGCTTGGAGTGCCAAATATAGATCATGGCACAGGAAAGGATACTGCAAATGCAGTACATCAGGCGATCATTGATTGGAATCTAATAGATAAGGTAAAAGGCATGTGTTTCGATACAACTGCATCGAACACAGGTCGTAAAAACGGAGCTTGTGTCCTAATTGAACAGAAAATGGAGAAAGATTTGTTGTGGTGTCCTTGTCGACACCATATCCTTGAAATCATGTTGGAAGCAGTGGTATCCCCTGCATTACAGGCTTCATCAGGCCCTGACATTCAGTTATTCAAAAGATTCAAAACAAACTGGAATAAGATTAATCTAACTTCATACGATAAATTAGAAAATTATCCACAAAAGGAAAAAGAGGAAATCATCAACTTTGCAGCAAGAAAAATCAATGAAGATCAACCTCGCGACGATTACAGAGAGTTATTGGAACTGACAATCATCTTGCTTGGCGGTACTCCAACGACTGGAATAAAATTCAGGAAGCCTGGGGCTTATCATAGAGCCCGTTGGATGGCGAAAGTCATTTATTCAATGAAAATCTTTATGTTCAAAAGTCAGTTCAAAATAACAGCAATAGAAGAAAGAAATCTAAAAGAAATTTGTTGGTTTTCTGTTTCAATTTATATTAAGCATTGGTTTTCAGCACCCTGCGCAGCAAGTGCTCCACGAAATGATCTGAGTCTTCTCAAGAATCTTCACAGCTACAAAAGCACAAATGAACAACTAGCAAATGCTGCTTTAGAAAAATTCAAGAATCATTTGTGGTATCTCTCAGAAGAGTTGATCGCATTGGCTTTCTTTGATGATAAAATCAGCTTTGACACCAAAAGAAAAATGAAGGAGGCTCTTACAAAATCTTCGGAGCCAGATCCTCCAAAGAAGACACAAATATACATCAAAACTATTGACAATAAGAAGCTTGAAGATTTTGTAACTGCTAACACAAAGTCCTTCTTCAGTATACTCGGATTGTCTTCAACGTTCTTGAGCAAACCAGTAGAAGATTGGCTTCTCGATGAGAGTTATTGGGTTGCAAAGAACGTAGTGAATCACATGAAAGTTGTTAATGATATTGCTGAAAGAGGAGTGAAATTGATTGAAGATTATAACAAATTAATTACCAATGATGAACAACAGAAGCAATATCTACTGCAAGTTGTATCAAATTATCGGAAGAAGCTTCCGGACAAAACTAAGAAAACTCTCGTATCTTTGACGCAACAGTAAAATTTACGAGTATATCCATTCTATGTATCTATTATAAATATCTATTGTATTGTATCTGTTTTATGAACAAATGGAAAAGAGGAAGGTGGTATGATAGGCCTCGTGGGGAACTTCCACTCAAAAAAAAAGTAACGTGACGCTTGCTGTACCTCCTGGGTGTCATGGAAATCAGCAAATTTTCAAATGGCGGGCGCGACCTCCAAATATTCGAATTTTGACCCGAAATTTCCCCAGGATCATTTTTCCACCAAATTAAACCAAATGAGAGGGTATCTCAAAATTTTGAAACAAAAAAATTTTACTCCCCCACTTTTGCATCACCCTAATATATATATATATATATATTAGTGGTGAACCGGATATCCGCATCCGCATCATTTTTAACATCCGCATCCGCACTTCTGACTGCGGATGTTATACGGATATTTACCTCTAATAAATTATGCAATTTACAATTAAATTAGCTTATAAAGTAGCTTATAAGGCCCAGTCATGCACATTTCATGTAAAGTATTAATTATTAATGAACAAACAAATATATAAACCTCAAAATATAAATACCATTAAATCAACAAACACTGCCTGTGCCGCTGTGCGTACTCCACTGTGGCTGAAACTCTTGAGAAAGTTATTTTTATCATAATGAAAACATTAATATTAATTTTAATTCTTATGCATTGCCTGCCATAATAGTAATATCACGAAATTTGAAAAATTATGTCATATATTCATAATTCTATATTATATTGATAGATTAACTAAATATCCGCGTCCGCATCCGCGGATACTGAAATTAAAGATCCGCATCCGCAGATGTTGAAAAACTGACATCCGTCCACCGCCAATATATATATATATATATATATATATATATATATATACACAGGATGTTTCACAACCGGTCTTCCATATTTTGAAGGGTGATATGGAGTAAAAAATGAATGCAACGAAGGTACTATATCCAGCCGTTGCTGAGCTACGAACGTTTTAAGGTCCATGGAAAAAAATAAACGAGAGTATTAATCTGATATATTTATTGCTACATTTTATGAAATACACAGGCCTTATAAATATTCAAAATGTCCGCCTCGGTTTTCAATGCACAGCCTTGCTCGTTCCAAACAAGAGTCCACTGCCTAATGAATCATTTCGGGGGTGTTCTCGTATGTAAGCAGCGGCACCCATAATCCGACGCAAGAGTTCCTCTTTCGTTTGTATTTTGGTCTTGTAGACCATCTCTTTCATAAGGCCCCATTAAAAGAAATGTAACGGGGTTAGGTCCAGAGATCTCGGGGCCCACGATATTGGACCAGCACGACCAATCCAACGATTCCCGTACCGGCGATTCAAGTAATCCGTAACATGACGACCAAAATGTGGTGGCGCCCCATTGTGCTGAAAGAGCATCCTGCGCCTTGTCTCCAAGGGCACGTCCTCCATCAAAGGCAGCAATTCGTTCGTCAGGAAGCTCAGATAAATATCAGCAGTTAATCTTTCTTCCAAAACGAATGGTTCAATCAGCTGATCTCCAATTACACCGCACCAAACATTCACCGAGAATCGATGTTGAAAGTTTCCTTCAACGATACCGTGGGATTATCGGCAGACCACAAATGGGAATTTCGTCTATTGTTAATTCCATCCCGAATGAATTGTGCTTCATCACTAAACAGTATGCGATTAAGAATTTGGCGATGCATAACCATCCACTGGCAAAATTGAACATTTTATCGTAATCATTCGGTTGAAGAGCTTGCACATGCACATGTTTCAAATGATAGGGATACAAAACAAACCCTCATCATGTATGGTTCGCCATACACGCGATGCGGATTCACCAATTCGTCTAGAAATCTTTCGAACACTGGTAGTTGGGCTACGTTGTACTAGGTGCAGTATGCGCTCCCCACAGCAAGGGACCGTCGTGCTACATGTTCTTGGTTACATGGAACAATTGTCCATGTTTCTCTTACTCTCTGGTATGTGTCACTAAACACTTGCCTGTTCGGTATTCAGTTGTTCGGAAAACGTCTTCGATATTCTTCAACTGCCGCTTTGCTGTTACCATCACAGAACCCATAAATGAAATGGATATCAGCATATTCAGCGGGTGTGAACTGTTGATTCATTTTGATTGTTCACCTTAGCGCAACACAGTGTCTCGTACCGCAGATCAGAACCAAGTGAAAGAAAAAACTGAGGATTAGTAGTGGCAACTTCGTTAACCGAAACTACACCAGTGCTGCCATCTATCGAATTACACACAAGTTGTATTAACTTTTATACTCGATAACACCCCCCCCCCCACCTCCTCAAAGTATGGCAGACCGGTTGTGAAACACCATATATATATATATATCATAAAATGTAGAAACAGTTTCAACGTTGATATTGTAAGTTTGTACCTCATTGTTTGTGTGAGCCCTGAGTTGCGTCCAAGCCACTTACTACGTACTTCTCGGTTCAATGACAACAGATTAGATCAGGTTAAATTTTTAATATGTACAGGGTGGGCCGTAAGTTTCCATACATAGGAAAAATAAACATTTTGTTATGGACAACCATTTTTATTTATATAATATGCTCTACATGGTTGCCATTGTTTTGAAAACACATTTCAATACGTGTTCCCCACTGTTGATGAACACGCATTAGCACAGTTGACATTATGCTTGTAATGGCGTTGGTGATACGTTCCTTTAGATGATTTATGTCTCGTATCTTTTCCTGATACACCATGGCCTTCAAGTGCCCCCAAAGATAGAAATCAAGGGGGGTGAGATCTGGGGATCTGGGAGGCCACTCCACAGGACCACGCCGACCAATCCAAGCATCCGGAAACTGCTGATCCAAATACCGACGCACGTGAAGACCATAATGAGGTGGAGCTCCATCTTGCTGGAAGTAAACTGGGAAGTTACCTTCCTCGTTTAGCAGGGATGGGAAAATCTCTTCTTGCAACATGTTAAGATACCTTTCGGCATTAAGATTTCCACTGACAAAAATTGGTCCAATAATTCTGTCACCCCATATCCCGGCCCACACCATCACTTTACCGGCACCTTGCATCTTCGTCGGACTCAGCCAGTTAGGGTTAGCATTACTCCAATAACGTATGTTTTGCCGATTAACCTCTCCATTGACGTAAAAATTTGCTTCATCAGTAAACAAGATCTTACGTCAAACGCATATTCTTAGGGTATCTGAAACATAAAAACAAACGTTTAATTTTTCCTATGTATGGAAACTTACGGCCCACCCTGTAGAATTAAAATGACTGCACCTAGCTTAAAGCAGTATATGTTCAGTTAACAGTGGCGGCTCGTGACTTTCAGTTATGGGGGTGCTGCCTCAGAAATTGCGAACAATTGTGTCGATTATATATATATATGAGAGAGAGAGAAAGTCGAATAGATAAATAGATAACTACTCACTACTCAGTCATAAAAATAAGTAAAATAGTATCATAAAATCAATTATAGGGTACTTACGCTTAACGGGTAATTTCGAATTTGCCAAAAAATTTATTTATAAACAAATTCCATTCTTCTGTTTTTATTCTGAGCGAAAAAATATTCTAAGAAATGAAAGCTATCTATTGTAAATAATCCAATTATTATGTAATTAACTTCAATCTCACGACAAAAAATAAATGATAACGAATCATTGATAAATGCAATTCGAAATTAAATTTCGAATTAGCAAACGATACAGCAACACAACTACTACGTCAAACAAACGAATCGGCACTGCTCTGTCCACAGTGCTTTGGATCCTCTTAAACCCGCGATTTTGACTCGCTCTTCGTACGTCCGCCACCGAGGTTTCAAGCGTTTCGAACAAAATCTGGAACTGTTAAGTACGCAGTTCCACGGGAAGGCTGAAGCTACTTTCGTGATTCATTCGTTCGGCATTGAAATATTTTAAGGAAAAAAGGATATACTCTGATTTAAAAACTCAAAGTTCATTGAAAAAAACAATCAGAGATCATGGGGGTGCTGCAGTTCTACAGTGCCTACCTGCGAGCCGCTCCTGGTTCAGTATATTCTAACGAAATAGTGTTGGATGTAATTAAGGTGCAAAAATATTCTTCCTCAAATTGCTCAGCCTTTGGAAGAAATGAAACAGGGTTGCTGATTGGACAGTTCATAGTCGTATTTAGTAGGCGGAGTTGACGAAATCTTTAATCCAACATGATCTGAATGCACGTTAGTGAGAGTTACACAAGTCCTGCCTCCGGAGGTGTGTGTGTGTGTGTGTGTGTGTGTGTGTGTGTGTGTTCTCATGGGTATAAGAATGGCAGTGAGTGGGGTTAACATAATATCCCTGCCTTTATAATAATTGTTGCTTTTGACTATCTGGGTATAATTCGTTGTGACGATGTAATGTTGAAACATACAAAAGAGAGCATATAACGAAGAACAGATTGATCAGTAGGAAATGTTCCTTTTTAAAACGTCAAACGTTATAAGTAAATGAAGTGCTCTTTAAAAAGTATATAGTTTCATAAGTATCAGTATTACTGAAAGTTATATATATATATATATATATATATATATAATATATATATATATATATATAATATTATGCAGAAAGGCGTGGCCAAGAGCGAACGCCAGCAAAAACACCTCCCCCATAGAAGGAAAAGAAGAGAGCCGAAATCAATCGGCATCGGAGTGGATAGGACAGGGAGTACGACTTAAAAGATCATTACTAAATAAAAGAAAGAGAGTGGATAACAGGACAGAGCCCTAAAGAACACCACTATTAATAGCTTTAGGAGAAAAACAGCGACCTTCTACAACTGCAGCTATAGATCGGGCAGAAAGGAAATTAGAGATGAAGGCACAGATAAAGGGATAGAAACCAAACGAGGGTATTCGGAAATTACGGATTTGTGCCAGACTCTATCAAAAGCGTTTGATATTTCCAGCGCAATAGCAAAGGTTTCACCGAAATCCCGAGAAGAGAATGACCAAGAGGATAGATTCAAAAACTTTAGAAAGGCAAGAAATTAAAGCAATTGAACATTAGTTGCAGGGTTGAGAGCAGTGACACGTCTGTGGGACTTTCAACAGGGAGGAAAAGTAACAGATGAAAGACATAGTACGAAAGAGCTTGCCTAGGCAGGTGTCAGCACAGAAGCACAGTTCTTGAGAACGACAGGAGGGACCCCATGAGGACTGTACGCCTTCCTACAGTTGAGTCAAGATTTGGCAGGAAAGGAAATCTTTGGAAGCAAAAAAAAATTTAGATATAATTAAGTCAGAGTGGGGAGAAGATGGAGAAATCGTCCAGGGTTGAATTGGAAGAGAGAGGTTGAGCGAAGAGTTCAGCTTTATCAGGAGAGAAGAGACGGCAACTGAGACGTCAGAATGAAAAAGAGGAGGAAAAGATGAAGTAAATTTATTTGAGAAGTTTTTTGCCAGGAGCCAGAAAGATCAAGAAGAAATAAAATTATATAAGTTTTCACTTTTTTGTCGGATTAAGGAATTTTTGGCGAGTCGAAGAACAGATTTTGCACGATTCCGGGCAGAAATATAAGCAAAGTGAGAGTCAGGAGTTGGATGGCTACGGAGAGCGTTAAAACAAGTAAAGTTAAACCAAGGTTTCTTGCATTAGTAGAGGGAAAAGACTATGGAATGTACGACTCCATGCAGATCACCTCCGTGATGCGCTCATTACACTCGGAGGGGTCCCGGCCACAGAAGCAGTAATCATTCCATGGGAAATCAAAGAAGTACTGTCTGAGGTCCTCCCAATAAATGGTACCAAACTCACAAAGGCGCCTTCACTTGGGAGGATCCAAAAGCCGAACTGGAGCGATAGGACAGGAAACTGATATAAGATTGTGTTTGGAGCCCAATAGAGAAAAAGTTTGACAATGTAAAACGAAGGATGAGTGGTAAGAAACTCAGAATGTTGGATCTATCTCGAAGGCGACTGGGGATACAAGTAGGTATACAATCTGCTCTAGGTCATTCAGGATAAAGCTGGTTCACAAGGGATGTCAGTGAAATGGGAGGAAAGCAAACGTGGTCGTGAACATTGAAATCACATAAAATGGAGATTTCAGCGAAAGGAGAGTGGGAAAGAATGTGTTCCACTTTGGAAGTGAGGTAGTGAAAGAGTTTTGGATCGTTAGTAGAATTAGGAAAAAACGGTAGACAGTACAAGTGTATTTATTTTGAGATTAGTATGTAAACCGTAGACAGGGTGTAGAATTCGGAAGATTCAAGTTTGGGTATACGAGAGGAAGTTAGGTTGTTGCGTACATATACGCAACATCCACATTTGGAATGAAATTGAATGTAAAGAAAGTAAGAGGGTACTGAAAGGGTGTTGCTATCAGTTCTTTCAGAAAGCTGAATTTCAGTGAGGAGTAGGTGAGGTTTAGAAGAGGAGAAGTGGTGTTCAACAGATTGGAAATTTGAGGAAAGACCACAAATATTGCAGAAGTTTTTGAAAAGTGGATCAGACATAGGTCCAGGACAGGACATCTCGAGTGAGTAGAAGCAGAACCAGACCCGCTGCACGGATCTGCGTTCTCGGAACCGGGAGAACCGGCAGCCAAGGAGCCAGAAGTGGGGACACTTATGATTCCCTACCTAGGGAGCTCCGAGTCTCTTAAAGATGGTATCTTTTTTCTATTTTAGAAAGATTGCTTGGTGTGTAAAATCCATGTATGTAGTGAGGAATAGAAAACGAAGTGTGTCTGAGAGCATGTTGAACTGCTCACGGGGTAGATAAGACACGAAGAAAGATCAGCAAAGGAGGACAGTGATAGGAGAACTGGGGGTTCCAGCATTTGCTGTCTTCTACCTAACGTCCTCTGCGGAGTATTTTCATGGTCGATTAGTGTCTACAATCTCTTGTCAATCTCCTTTTACTCTATATATATACAGTAGCGCTCATAAGTATAGTTGGATAGAAGTATTTTAGTTATATTCGTCCTTATCTTTTGTACCATGCATAGGATAGTTGTGAAAAGTTTACGGTCGTTTGGAGAAATTTAACAAATAAAAAAATTAGTTCAACTCCAACATATAATATAAAATATCAAAGAATTTGAGGAACATGAAAGAAGTTAAAATGCAAAAGTTTTCGTACATTTACTTACAAAATTATTTAATACTTTGTTTGTCTGCCTTTCGCTTGAATAACTTCAGTGTTTCGTTTTGGGCATTTTCCTACAAAGTTTTGACAGCTCTCAATAGAAATTTCATCCCATTCTTCTAAAGAAAATTGTTGCAGTTCATTCACATTCAAAGGGTTTCTCTTGTGGACGGCATTTTTCAAATCATACTATAAATTCTCGATTAAACCGAGATCTGGGTTTTGACCGGGTCACTCGAGAAGCTTGAAATTCTTTTGTTGAAGCCATTTCATGGCGTTCTTACTTTTATGTTTTAGATTATCTTGTTGCAGTGCTCAATTGTGACCCATTCACAACGCCAGAAATGAAAGCAATACATTTTCTAACATTTCCTGATATTTCTTCGAATTCAAGATCCCATTGTTGACAACTAGCTTTCTTGGACCAGAAGCACTACAGCATAAAGAAGCAAACTATCACCACCACCACTATGTTTAACCGTAGGAAAGATTTTTTCGTCTTCGAATGCAGTATTTCATTTTTGCCAAACATACTGTTGTTCGTTGTTCCCGAATAATTCAAGTTTGGTCTCGTTTGTCCAGCATTTTTTTTTAAAATGCAAATCTATCAGTTTGATGAACCTTGACGTACTTTAAATGAGCTTATTTGTTCGTACAAAGAAGCAGCGTATTGAATGGGCGCGTCAGTACTTGAAAACAGATTTTAATACTGTATTGTTAACCGATGAATGAAGAACAACCCTTGAGGTATCTGATGGTTGGTCAAGAAGATGGATTACTAAGGGTCAATCTCTACCATGGAATGAGGTTTTCTTTTAGAAAGTTTGTGTAAGACTGGGCATTCATTTTTACACCATCAGGCACTCTGTATGGGACAGCTACTTCATTGCCTATCAATCCTGCCCAAAACATGACACTACCTCCACCTTGTTGGCGTCTTAATCTCGATGGTAGAAATTGGTTCTCAGCAATCCATCTTCTTGACCAAACATCAAGTCCGTCAAGGGTTGCTTTTCATTCATCGGTGAACGATACAGTATTAAAATCTGTTTTCATGTACTGACGCGCCCATTCAACACGCTGCTTCTTGTACCTGGGTGTTAATGGTGACTGAATCGTAGGTTTACACGTCTTGCCAATTGTTTGGAAGATTCCACATCGAGATGTTCTTGGTACATTATGTATGCCAGCCTGCTCAAAAACCTCTTTACCTGAGGACAATGGATGCTTTGCAATTTGCGCTTCATTACAGATATCTGCCGCCTTGTCACTTTTCTTATAGCTCCTTTATCACTTCGCTGCCTCAGTTTGGTACCCTCCGCTACAAACTTGTTTACAGTTCGATAAGCTCTGCCAAACTGCTTCGCAATTTCAATAGATTTTATATTTTCAGCGAGTAACTTGACTATTTTTCTTTTCTCAGTTAATGTTAAATCCTTCTTCTTACCCATTTTCACCATTTAGATCCGTAAATAGAATACTTGCTTAATAATTCGGAACACAATATTTTACATATTTTTCAATAAAATGAGATAATTATTTTAATTATCAAAATATTTTATCGAAATGAATACCATCAATGCTGCTATATATAGTGATTATTTGCTACAAATTTCATTGAAATCGGGGAAAACTTTTGAAAACAGTGGAGAAAATGTAATCTGCTTAATAAGTGCGAACGCAGTGTATGTGCCGCAACTACTGCACGCCATCAACGAGAACGATCCAGACCGGCGAGTTGAATTTTGCGAGTGGTTCTCACGCAAATGTCTTGAAGATGAGCACTTTCCTGAAGCAACTTTTAACCTAAACGGAACACTGAATCGGCATAACAGTATTTACTGAGCTTCCGAAAATCCACATATTTCTATGAAAAGGGCAGTGAACCGACTGGGAGTGACAGCGTGGTGTAGAGTGTCATCCAGAGGACTTGTTAGCCCTTTTTCCTTCTATAGGACAGTCACCGGCCCTGTGTATCTCGACATGCTACGTGAATCAGCCATGCCTACTATCCATCAGCAGTACGGCGAGGATGATTTCTACTTTTAACAAGATAGAGCACCACCTCATTACCATTGCACTGTTAGGGCATACCTCGATGCCCACTTACCTGGCAGATGGATTGGACGAAGAGGAAGTAAGGAGTTTCCACCCCGATCACCTGATTTAACACCTTTAGGTTTTTTCCTCTGTTGTAAATTAAAGCATGAAGTGTACGCAAGAAATCCAAACACACTTGAAGAGCTACGACATGAGATTGAAGAGACTTGCAGGAATATTTTACCAGAAACCTGTTCACATGTATGTAGGTCTGTTTTACGTCGTGCTCAGCAGTGCATAAATGCAAGAGGTGGACATTTTGAACATTTTCGCCAGTAAACTAGTTTATTAATATGCCTATTTATTATTCTCCTTCAAAGTGATGTTTCAGCTTCACAGTAAACTTTACTGATATCAAATATGCCAATAAATAAGGAAGTTAGTCAACTTCAAGGACTGTATACATCTTTATGAGACCCTCGGTGTATAGATGTATATATATATATATATACAGAGTGTCCCAAAAAAATGTTTACACATCATATTAACATATATATCAGTAAACAAAATAGGCGGATAGTAAATAGATAGCAAATAGGCTTCTTTAATGTTTAAATGTTCGAAATATCAGCCAGCAGCGTCAATACCTTCATGGTTGTGCTGCTTAATTTAATGCTTTAAATGTTCAAAATGTTCGCCACTAGCATCAATACATTCTTGACAAGGCGCGCAACAGATCGGCATACTGTTCGGATTGTTCGGAGTGGAATGTTGGCACAGGCTATTTCAATTTCGTGTCTCACTCAAGGCCTGTAGTGTCCTTGGTTTTTCAGCATACACAGTGTTCTTCAGAATGCTCCACAATTAAAAGTCTAAGCGTGTTAAGTCAGGAGATCGTGGTGGATACTCTGTACATCCCCTACGTCCTATCCATCTTCTAGGAAAACAAACATTGAGAAAAGTTCTAACGTCATTGTGGTAATGTGGTGGCGCGCCATCCTGTTGAAAGTAACACTCTTCTTCCAAAAAAAGAGCTCTGATTGAAGGTACAATGTTGTCTTGCAGCATTGATAAGTAAGCAGCACCTGTGACAGTGTCCTCAAAGAAAAATGGCCCTATCAGTCCTTTGGAAGACAGACCACATCACACTGACACTCCTGGTTGATTAAGTGCTCGTTCTTCTGTTAAGTTTGGATTTACGGTGGCCCAGTACACACAGTTGTGTCGATTAATAGTACCATTAAGTTTAAAAGTGGCTTCATCGGACCAAACAATGAAATCAAGAAAAGATTGTTTTTCATCACACATGTGCAAAAACCACTCACAAAATTCGTTTCGACGATCTGGATCGTCCTCATTCATTGCATGGAGCAGTCTAGGTATGTACGGTTTCCACTTTTCACGTCGCAAAATGCGATGAACGCTGGATTTAGAAACACCAGTTTCACGAGAACATTGCTTTGTAGACTTATTTGGAGAGTTTGTGAAGGCCTGTAACACGGTCTCAACACTTTCATTGTCAGTTGAAGTGCGACGTTTTCCAGATCGGCCCTTGTTGACGTTTTGCACTGTTCCGTCAGTTTCAAACTTATCACGTAATCTTGTAATTGTTACCCGTGATGGTGGTAATGTTCCAAACTCATTTCTCCAATGTCTCTGTACCTCAGCCACATCCTCCGTCTTCCAGTAGTGCTTCAGAATCCACTTACGTTGCTCAAACGATAACTGCAATGCCGCCATATCCTGTAAGAAGGGATACTACTGTTATTTAAGTACAATACACCATTACCATACTACTATACTACTATTACCAAGTACTATAAATATACTAATACATCAGCGCATATTACTATCATCTAAAGCAGAGGTTCTGAAACTGGGGGTAATTACCCCCAAGGGGGTATTAATATGGTAAAAATTTCAACATTAAAGGTAATTTCAGTTATTTTCATTAATTAATTTTTCCACTTTCTTTACAACTTCGGCATTGCAAGTTTTTGTGGGATAATGAGATTAGTTGAGATCACGAAAAGGGGAGACGGGGTCAAAAAGTTTAAGAACCACTGATCTAAAGTGTGCATGTTGATATATATATATACTCTATATATATATATATATATATATATATATATATATATAATATATATATAATGTGTAAACATTTTATTGGGACACCCGGTGTGTATATATATATATACAGTATATACAGTATATGCGAAAGTTCCTAAGGTTTCATATCCTGTAGGGAATCAATATTAATAAATGGATACCTTTACATTTCGAACACTTATTACTTTAATACAGTAATGTTTTCTGCTCTTTTTCCAGTATGAATATAAAAATGTCCCTTAAAACATACTGAAATGAATTTAAAAAGGGTATCATAGCAGGGGCACGTTGGAATGATGCCTCAATAACTAAAATCGCCGAAAAGTGACCCACGTTTCAGGAAACAACGAAGTGACATTTACAGGTTGTTCTCATGACAAGGACATGTAACGTTCGAGTGGTTACCGTCTCGAAAAACTGAGCTGGAGTGCCTCGATTCGCTCCTGACTTCTCGGTTGATTAAGAGACGCCTTTTCGTTCAGCAAAAGAAAGATGAAAGGGAGTCGCGCAATAGGGCCGGCCGGGAAAGTGCCTGAGCTATACCGTGCCATCCGTTCACGCTCGGCGGAATCGTAATTAGAACGGGTGGCGACCTTTGCGTAGGATTGTGGCTCAGTGGCTCACTTCGTGTAGCGATACAACTACACGCTTGATGGTGTGAACCATTCGCTATTGCGAGAGGAACTGTGCATGGTGACATTCTTTTTTAGCTACTTCATTCACACTGATAAAGTTGCCTTTCGTTTCTTACGTACCCTCGTTTTCCTTCCCCTCCCTCATAATATCCCCATTGAGGATGGGTAGGCTACCCCTTATCCTATCTCCAAATATCCCCCACCAACTCCCCAACCCCACATTCTCTGATAGGAAGAAAAGGAGATAAGATCTGTTAAGTCGCGTCTGAAGAAGGATCCTTTTAGAGGTTCCGCTTCTGTTAAATGGCTCGGAAAATTCTTTGTAACGACTTCTTTAAAAAAATTAATATTAAGAGATTTAAACTTTAAAACTTTATTAAAAAAGTTTTAAAATGTTTTAACTTTTAAGTTGTTTCTCCTTTTTAGCTTCTCAAAACATTAAGCGTTTTAAACTCCTTAAATTTGGATTTAATTAAGCCCGCAAATAACCTTCTTATTTATATATTTATATAAAAATTATATAAAAAATAACGAATTATATATATATATATATATATATATATATATATATATATATATCAGACAAACTTGCACGGAAAGATTAAAAGCGATTCCAAGACCTTTCGTGCATTCAGCAGTACACAGTGTCAGGGAATGAAAGATGAAAGGAGATGGCAAGAAGTAGTGTGTGTGTGTGTGTGTGTGTGTACACACACACACACACACACATATATATATATATATATATATATATATATATATATATATATATATGATACAATTAAGAAAGGTCCTCTGAGAAATTTTTGTTACACACAGACCGTGCATGGAACAAGGAATTCTTCTGGGAAAATTAAATCCACTATCGTCCGAATAAATAATGATAAATGACAAATACTGTAGCTTTTCTTTTTCATGATGGAAGCCCAACTTGGGCAACGGATCACCAGCAAAGAGGCTCCGAAATATAGTTTCGCTCACCAACTATCTGCTAAGCAGATAGGACCCAGCTTTGGGACACGGTCTAGGGTTTAAAGCTTCCCAGACCTTGAAAAGTGGACGCTCAAGCTTTCCGATTGGGGTTTAAGTTTTGTTTTTTATAAAAATACAATAGTTACCCATTTTTCGTTGATTTATTCAATCCGACGTAAATGCAACGAGTTTCTTGCGTATATTGAAGTTCTGAATATAGCGGTCTGGGAAGCTTTAAACTGTCCCAAAGCTGGATTCTATCTGCTTAGCAGATAGCTGGTGATGGAAGCTATATTTTGGGACCTCTTTGCTAGTGACCGTTGCCCAAGTTGGGCTTCCATCATGAAAAAGAAAAAAAATTTAATACTTGCCATTTACTATTACTTATTCGGACTATAGTAGATTTAATTTTCTCAGAAGAGTTCCTTGTTTCATGCACGGTCTGTGTGTAACAGAGTTGCCTAATGACATTATGCAAGATATTGCCTAATGTCGATATTAGAAATTTCCACATTACGCGTAACATGTTACCCAACCTACCTAATGTTACTGTAGGTTAGGTTAGGTTAGGGTAGGTAATATGTTACCAACTATCCACATTACACATAACATATATATAGTTAGTTAGGAGAAATTACCAAAGATTAACAGGTGTTAATTAAGGGAAAAGATATTTCAACAAGATGTAATAAATTTTATAAGTTCCCGAACTGTTATTAAATTTTTTACAAAATATATGAATGTACATTCCAATGTAGAAAGTTCCTTTCAGTTACGAAAGAATTTATAGAATTTTAGAACTTTTCTAATTAATATATGATTATACGGATGAGTCACGAGGAAATGTTATAACTTCGGGAGCTTAAAGCTGAGGTCATTCCCAATCAAAAACTCCATATGAACATAAGTCCGATTCTTAACGGTTATGGAGCTATGGATGTTTGAATGTTTAAAAATAAGAATAAGCGAACAAATAGCTGCTAAACTTTTTATTCATGAATTTACAATAGCTGTTCAAAATGACTACCCTCGGGCATCTAAAATGCGACAGAGCAATGCATTTCGTGTTTCCATTTTTCTCTGGTACACCAGCTCTTTCATGCGCCCACACAGATAATAATTTAGAGGGGTTAGGTCCGGGGACCCGTGTTGCCAATTTTGTGCACCACCACGACAGATCCATCGACCAGGGAAGCGATCATCGAGATGCGTTCTCACTGTACGGCTAAAATGGGGAAGAGCTCCGTCTTGTTGGAAGTACATACACAATCGTGTTGCCAAAGGTACATTTTCTAACAGTGGCGGCAGTTCATCTTGCAGAAATCGTAGATAAATGTCACCTGGAAGACCACCTTCGAAGATAAACGGACCAATCAGCTGACCGTAGAGAATACCACATTGACACTGAACCGATGTTGAAAATTACTTTCCACAATGGCATGAGGATTCATTTCTGACCACACATGTGAATTGCGAGTGGTGTTGACACCATCGCGGGTAAATTGAGCCTCATTACAGAACAAGACGTATTGATGCAATTGTCGATCGGCATTGAGCCAATTACAAAATTCCAGCCGTTGGGCACGATCCCCAGGTTGGAGGTGATGAACGCGCTGTACGTGGTAAGGATACATGCCTTCTTCGTGTAACGTTCTACATACTCTCGTTTGAGGAACTTCTAAGACGTGTGGAAATCCTTCGCGTACTAACATGAGGACTCCGCGGTACCAACTGAATAATGCTTTCTTTTCAGCCACGTCTTGTTGTACCGGACGCTCAGATAAAACAGTAACGCTAGGAAATGAACCGCTCTCTCGCAATCTCCAGAAAACGTTGCTAAACACTCATCAATCCGGAATTCTTCGATTAAGAAAACGTCGCTGGTATTCAGCGACAGCAGTAGTAATATTTCCATCGCAAAATCTGTAACCATACACCATATCGGCATATTCCACATTTGAAAACGTAGAAGGTATATACTGAACGCATAAAATATCAACTGCACGCTGTGAAATACAACACTCTACTGCGTAGTTAGTTCGGTTCGGTAAATAACTGTGAATTCAGTTCAAGGTCAAGCATGCTTGAGATTCAAACATCCATAGCTCCATAACTGTTAAGAATCGGACCTATGTTCATGTGAACTTTTTGACTGTGAATGACCTCAGCTATAAGCTCCCGAAGTTATGACATTTCGTCGTGACTCACCCTGTATTTGTATATCGGATTAAACAATGTTTAAGAATTATTGACCGTTCTATCATACAAACATATTTATGCTGTTTTACTCTTACATATAAAGTTTTCCCGTTTGACCTGTACAAAGTAAGTCGCATTGTTTACAATCGATGGAATAGACACAACCAACTGTGTTATTATATATGTACAGGGTGGTCCAAAAGTCCCTATCTATTTTGCTGAAATAATAGTATTTTAGGATAAAAATGTAGTAACATAATTAGATGTACATTTATTTATCAAGATTAGTTCTAAGATTCGACGTGAGCACCATCAGTGGCTCTGCAAATCTCAAGTCTGTCCACTAAATTGTGGAACACATTCTCAAGCATCTCTGGGGATATTTTAGCGACGACTGCGACAATGTGGGTTCACAGATTTTGCAGGTCTGTAACTCTTGTTTTGTAGCCCTCAGACTTTATAAAGACTCACGCAAACAAGTCTAATGGTGTTAAATCTGGAGATCGTGCTTCCCAAAGCCTGTTTCCACCATGTCCAATCCACTGATTTGGTAAGAGCTCATCAAGGTACGCCCAAACGATGTTTGCATAGTGACATGGAGCTCCATCTTGTTGAAAGAAAACAGTGTTGAGAATGCTATCTGAACGAAGCTGGGGTTCAAGAAACTGCTGAAGCATGTCAAGATAAATTGGCCCTGTTACCGTAGCTTCTACAAAGAAAAAAAAGGTCCGTAAATCATCGATCTTGTCATACCCAACCAGACATTAACTTTAAGAGAATCTCTCTCCCATTCGTAGAACTCGGTTGGTTTTTCACTTGCCCAGCTACGGCAATTACGTCGATTAACCTTTCCGCATGTGTGGAATGTCGCCCCATCGCTGAAGTGAATGTGGTTTAATAAGTGTTCAGTATGAATTTCTTCAATCAATTTTGTGCACATGGAGACTCGTCTTGGATAATACTTTTCGTGTAACTCATGTAGGACTTCAATATGATAACTTTTCTTTTTTATGTTGATTTTAAAATCGTTAGAACAGTCGTTTTTGGTATGCTCAGTCTACGTGATGATGTGCGAGTTGACATTCTAGGATTTGTTTCAAAGGCATCTCTTACCAATTCGACATTTTTTGAGAGGTACCTGGACGTCCAGATCTTGCCTCATCATGAATAGATCCTGTTGTTTTAAATTTGTTGACCAGCTAGCGAGTTGTTTTGTCTGTAGGTCCTTCTTTGTGAAATCTTTCAAATTTTTCTGGAATTTCTTTGTACTTCTTCCTTTGGATACGTAGTGTTACTACCATCACACGTTCTTGTACATCCATTATCATCTATGTCATGTAGAAAATAATTTAAAATATAATTATTTCAGTAAAATAGACAGGGACTCTTGGACCACCCTGTATTTTGTAAATAATTTTCAGCTTTCTTTACCTTGCTTATTGTCACTAAATCATGTTCCTAATCGAGTAACTTAAGACCGAGTTCGGTCACGTCATTATCTCTTGTGCAACCGTTTTGCAGTACAGCCCAATATCAGCGATCATATCTGCCCAGAAGCCTATGAGCTAAAACAGGTAAACGGCTAGTATTATCTTCTACTACTTCTTTCACCACCTTTCTCTACAAAAAAAAAAAAAATGGTGTCAATAATCCAGCAGGGTTGAAAGCACCTTAAACAGAAAAAAAACGGCTGTATGATTATTTCATAAAGAAGCCCACTCATATTCAGTTATAATAATAATAATAATAATATTAATAACAGTAATTATAACAATACGGGAACTTATAAATTAACCATATCTTGTTAAAATACCTTTTCCTTTAATCCGCACCTGTTAATCTTTTGCTAATCCCTCCTGACTATTTTGTTTACGCTGTATATATATATATATATATATATGGGAATGAACTCAGAATGGTTCCCTGAGTTTTTTATGATACACACAGACCGTGCATGGAACAAGGAACTCTTCTGGGATAATTAAATCCACTATAGTCCGAATAAGTAATGGTAAATGACATTTACCATTACTTATTCGGACTATCGTGGATTTAATTATCCCAGAAGAGTTCCTTGTTCCATGCACGGTCTGTGTGTATCATATATATATATATATATATATGCACTAGAATCACAAAATAACACGTGACCTTATTAATAAGCAAACAACCACAAGGAAAAGGAAACACAAAGTCCGAGCGCTTTCGTGATATATTCACATTATCACCACTATCACGAAAGCGCTCGGACTTTGTGTTTCCTTTTCCTGTGGTTGTTTGCTTATATATATATACAGTATATATATATATATATATATATATATATATATATAATATATATATATTCTACATCTTGCTATGTCTCTTCATTCCCTGACAAGGTGTACTGCTTGAATACACAAAATGCCTTGGAATCGCTTTTCATTTTAACTGTGGGTTTGCTCATTTATTAGTTTTACGTGTTTAATTGTGAAATTTATTCCACACACACACACACACCACACACATATATATATATATATATATATATATATATATATATATATAATATATATATATATATTTTAGTGGTGGACCGGATGTCAATTTTTCAACATCTGCGGATGCGGATGCGGATATTTAGTTAATCTATCAATATAATATAGAATTATGAATATATGACATAATTTTTCAAATTTCGTGATATTACTATTATTGCAGGCAATACATAAGAATTAAAATTAATATTAATGTTTTCATTATGATAAAAATAATAACTTTCTTAAGAGTTTCAGCCACAGAAAATTCAATGAAACAAGTTTCATTCAATTTTCTGTTTTACCAGGTATTTATATGTTGAGGTTTATATATTTGTTTGTTCATTAATAATTAATACTTTACATGAAATGTGCATGACTGGGCCTTATAAGCTAATTTAAATGTAAATTGCATAATTTATTAGAGGTAATATCCGCATAACATCCGCAGTCAGAAGTGCGGATACGGATGTTAACACTGATGCGGATGCGGATATCCGGTCCACCACTAATATATATATATAATTTTTGAGGCCTTATTATTGCTAATTACAATTATCAACTGAGAAATTAGGATTAAGATAAATCTCGTGTATTCTCGATGTTCATAGATATTTTCCTTCTTTTGTTCACTGGCACTCAAATGGCCAAAAGTCCATATCGGACACAAACTACATCACGAATTTATATCAGTGACGATAAGTATTTCAAAACCTTGTAATTCGCAAAAACAGCTTTACAAGAGAAGGAAAACCTGACTAATGTCTAATGTAGGTAACGTTCAGGAACTTTTGAAACCTATTTGTTGCGATGAAAAAAGAAAAAGAAATGAATTTTAATATTTTTCTACGATTATGGAGAACACGAATTAGAACTAATATTAAAAAAATAGATGGCCCCCAATACGGGTTTTTCCAACCGAGTACATTATAATTGCACTACTATAAAAAAAAAACTTTAAATACACAATACACAGTCTGACTTCGAAATTTACGCAAATTAGGAATGAAAAAAGTTTATTATTTACAACAAATTTAGTTAAATTGCAGAAAAGTGCAATTTCAATTTTCAAAAACCAAAAATTTGCGCATTGACTACAAACTACAGATACTGTACTTTAAAAATATGCAATACTTAGAATTAATGGTACCTTTGCAATTCATGTGCTTTATTCCTGTGTACAGTATGTTGAAAGTTAAGCTGAAAATTTGCGGGTCCCTATGTTTCAAACAAATTTACTTAATTGCATAATAATAATAATAATTTTAATTTTCCAAAACTTTGGCACACTCACTAGCAATTATCAAGGCTTTCCAAATATACAATAATTATTCTGATTTGAAGCATAAAAGTTTACGACAATGACGACGATAAAAAAAAATGTAAGACCTATGATCTATGAACAAAACACTAAATCTGTGTCAAGTTTTGTTTTGGAATATCACTACTGATATATAACGAATTTGTTGAATATCCAGGAAATACACAAATTATGCGAGAAAAGGACATGTTTTAACTGTTGAACAAAAACTATTTTCTTTATACAGGAAGGAGGGGCCAAGGGCAAACACCTGCAAAAATGTTACCCACCCCCGAATAGAAGGAGAAAGAAAGAGCCGAAATCAAATTGGGAGTTTTCGAGATGGCTGGACACTGTGTTTCAAAGACTGGAGGTCACAGACAGGGGGAAAGATTGACAAAGGAAGGTTTTTCCAGAGTTCACCGGTTGAGCAGACGAAAGATTGAGAATACCTATTAACCCTTGCATTATATAGGGTGTCCATAAATGATTACCCTGATTAAAGCATGCTATAACTTTTAAAAAAACACTCGTATTCAAACACAGTTTTAATCATAAGTAGATAAACATACAAAGTTTTGATACATAGTTAATGAACTTAATAAGCTTCCACATGTGCACCCCTAGTGGCACGTAAAATGTCTAAGCGGTATTCACACTCACGCCACACATTTTCCAACATTTGTGGGTTAACTGTTGCAATTGCATCCGTAATGCGTTCTCGCAATGTCCTGATATCTGGAACAACTGTTGCATAAACCAAATCTTTAACATGACCCCAGATAAAGAAATTCAGCGGGGTAATGTCTGGTGATCTTGGGGGCCATGGGATTGGCCCGTCCCTGCCAATCCATCGATTTGGAAATGTTGCGTCGAGAGTTTCACGAACAACATGCGCCCAATGAGGGGGTGCCTCATCTTGTTGGAAGATGACAGTTGGCTGCCTGTCCTGCAGCTGGGGGATGGCGTAATTGATGAGCATATCCAGGTACACAGTTGCGGAAACAGTGTTCTCAGCGAAGAAGAAAGGCCCAATTATCTGGTCATGCATTAGTCCACCACCAGACATTGATCTTCGGACTGCCCCAAATATGCTCCCTTAGGGCACGTGGGTTTTCCGATCCCCAAATACGCACATTGTGTCTGTTGACTCTACCACTAAGATGAAACGTAGCCTCGTCTGAAAAGCAGACACGTAACAAGAAGTCATTATCCTCGTCAATGCTTAACTGAACTGAACTGAACTGAACAGCTACTACAGCGCTCCTAACGGCGAATGCGGTAGACGAAACACACCAGCACAGAAACTCTATGCGTGTACGAGATCATCTGTAAAAAGAAAACGGATGTAAGATTCGTCATTAAAACGTGAGAGCATACTGTTTTCAGGGTAAACATTTATGGACACCCTGTATAGTTGGACATAAAAAAGATGAGAATGAGCCGAAAGTCTGGTACTGCGTACTCTTCTTAAAGGAGGTAGCATGCAGTTAGAGAGGTAAGAAGAGCAGTGCCCCTTATAATAGCGATACTAAACAGAGAGTGAGACAACACTGCGGCAAAGAGAGAAGGATTGAAGACAGTCAGTAAGAGGCGGGAAACTGATAATACGAAAAGCCTTTAATTCCACCCGGTCAAATAGAATTGTGTGACTTGAGCCACCCCACACATGAGAAGCGTACTCTATACAGGGGCGGACAAGGCCCCTGTACAGAAACAGTAGCTAAGTGGGGAGGGAGGGTGAAGAAACTGTGGAGCAGGTGCACCACACTTAACTTCTCAGAATCTGTTTTAGAAAAGTGTATGTGACCTTTCCAGGAAAGATCACAAGAAAAGGAAACACCAAGAATGTTAAGAGAAGAAGAAGGATTGAGTTGTGTATTGTTGAAGATAAGGCGATAATTGTGTGGATGACTGTGACGAGTAGACAGATGAAGGAACTGAGTTTCTAAGGCACTGAAAGTCACAAGGTTTTTTCTCTCCCAATCAAAGATAGTAAAAAGATCAGAGGGCGGGTGCACCATAACTCTCTCACGTGAAGCATGAGGTGACGTTGAGAGGGACGCTTTATGAAGCGGCTGGAGAAGTGAATGATGGAGTCATCGGCATAGGAGTGGATAGGACCGGAAGTTCGACTTAATAGATCATTGATAAATAAAAGGAAGAGAGTGGGTGGCAGGACAGAATTCTGAGGATTACTACTATTAATAACTTTAGGAGAAGAACACTGGCCATCTACAACCGGAGCTATAGATCGGCCAGAAAGGAATCAGAGATTAAGGCACAGACAGCAGGATAGAAAGAGGAGGCGGGCAGTTTGGAAATTACAGATTTATGCCAGACTCTATTAAACGCTTTTGATATGTCTAGCGCAATAGTAAAGGTTTTACTGAAATCCAGAAAGGAGGGTGACCAAGAGAGAGAGATATGCAAAAACGCTCGCCAGTTGAGTGTCTCTTTCGGAACCCTTAATGACGATCGGATCGGAAAGAAGATTGTGAGTAGAGAGGTGTTTAAGAATCTTCCTATTAAGGATAGATTAAAAAAGTTTAGAAGGCAAGAAATCAAAGCAATTAGACGATGGTGGAGGGTTGAGAGCGATTATACTTCTTTGGGACAGAATGAACGAACTTCTAGCAAGAAGGAAAGGTGCCAGATAAAAAAACAAAGACGAAAGAGTTTGCCTGTCTAAGAAAGAGTTTACAGACTCTAATTAAAAAATAAGAAAATTTAATTACCTATACCATTATCATGTTTGATAAAAGTAAGAAATTTTATATACGGTCCCATCTACTTCAATATTCGGAATACACTGGGCTGAAGGTAGGTATGGCCCAGTATTTCCCCACAATTTGAACCCATAGTAGTACGTCTTTATCGTGGAATAAATCTTGATTTAACCTTTGAGTACTCCTAATTTAGATCACTTAATAATTTTGTAATAAATAAAACAACGAACTTAACACTTAAAAAAGTCACTTCTTCAGTTCAAGATTTCCAGTGTTCCATGGAAAACTTTGTAAATTTAGGCTAGTCCCGATTATTATTGTTATTATTATTATTCTTATTATTATTATTATTATTATTATTATTATTATTATATTTCGTTTTTGACGTGCTGTTCAAAAACTCAAACATTATTTTATTCCATGTAGGCCTAAAGCTCTAAACTCGAATAGTATTGGTTTATTTGGAAAACTGAACCTTTCCATACTTCACAGTGATGAAAACTTATGAGTTTTAGACTGAGTTTTAATGCGAAGTACGCCCTTCGTAGCTGTATATTATGTCATCGTGAAATTGACTGTTGGAGTCATGGGGGCAAGGCAAAGTCTTTTTTCCCCCAGATTAGACTTATACATTTAGAGGAACAGCAGTTTAAATTCGGAGCCCTTTAGAGCAGTGGTCCACAAAGTTGTCAGTCATGCCTCTGGTTATTGGATTAAAAAATTAGGAACCCCCTCCCACCGTTGTTATGGGGACAGCCACTCGCAAATTGGGAGTTAGTGGCGAGTACCAGAAGAGTTATTTTGAAATTAGAAGTATAATAATTATTCTTGTCTGCGTGGCAATACTTTTTCTGTTCCATTTCAAATGGAACATTTTCGAATCCTTTCGAATCTGCATTTGCACAAACCATACATAACTGTCACATATCTTACAATAATTCTGCTTACATCTATTTTTCATCTACTTTTGAGTTGTACTATCATTGGGTACGTTTAGATGGGTGCGTATATTTCTGTATTGCACAGACCTACCTTTATTACAATAGTTTTCTGAGGCTTCTTGGGAGCGTTCACAAAGTTCAAGAAATTCCGAGAAAATGTTATTTGGATGAGAAATGCCAAGAAAAATACGGGTTAACGCCATATAACGATAGGCCTACTTTCTTCTTCACAACTGCACCTGCACCACAATTTTCTTCTACGAATTTAGGACTTATCTTCAAATCATTTACGTCGCTAAATGAATGGGAAGAGCTAATGAAGTTGTCTGATACAGGTTCTGTATCTTCATCACACTGAATTTGTGCCACTTCTAATTGGATCGTCTATGAATATAATAGGATTTATACCTAGTAAGATAATTTCCATCATATTAACATTCCAAAGAAATTAGGATGGTATTAGCGTTACACGACTTCTGGACAGATTTTGCTATATTTGTTCAAACAACTTATTAAAAATGTCAAGTCGTTCGCATTCTTATTTAAAATTTAAACAAAAAAAAAGGAAAATTACTAAAGATTTACCTACAAATTTCTTTTTTCCTCCAGTAATAATGAAGAAAAAATATGATAGTAACGACTCGGCTTCACTATTCGTACATGATACGTTTGTCCATAATAAAGTTTACTCTCACTCACCGTCATTTCCATTCTCATCCACGGTTTTTCCACTTTGGTCCAGGTTAGGTTAGGTTTAGTTAGGTTAGGTTAATGTTATGTTCGGTTAAGTTAGGTAAAATTAAGTTAGGTTAGCAAATATTTGCCATTCCCATTTGGCGCCTTTGCCGCGAATGCGGATGGGAATGACACGGAATGGGCAGTAATCCATGATACCACTACAATATGACTAAATTTTTCTACAGAACATCTTTCCAAACGTTTATTTTATTGTATTTATTTATTTATTAGCATCTCTTTACCGTACAGTACTTTCTCTCAACCTCCAAAGCGTTATCGACGAGTTAGATCGTCTATCAGTGGGGTATAAAACTGTAAAAAGTGACGCTGAACAGGTTAACCTTAGTTACGTCTGACAAATAAACGGGTTTTATATTGAATAAACCAGGTTCAGACGTTTTATGTTAATGTTCAGGTTACACACACGTACAGTACACAGTACAATAAACTATTTACATCGAAACCCACCACGCGCATTACTGCAAATTAACTAAATTATTTATACCCAAAAGAAGATTATCGTACATCGTGCAGACATTTCATTATGAATTTTCTGGGAAGAAGATTTAGTTCAGTAATTTATTTTTTTTTTTTAAATTTCGAGGATAGGAAATGAGAACTTTAACGTCTCAAATATTGAGTTCTTAGGTAAATTCATCACATACGATCTGTGTGTTCAAATTCTAAATATCTTAACGTAAATATGTATACCAAATTTTATAAATTCTTTTATTAGAGAGAGAGAGAGAGAGAGAGAGAGAGAGAGAGAGAATGTTTAATACTTATTATTAATTTGTAACCTAATTTATAACAAAAAAATTCAGTTGAGATAAACTCGTCCGTTCGTTTTTTTTTTTACACTGCTGTGAGCATACGGTAATACAAAACATCTTGTCAGACGAAATATATATATATATATACGGAGCAAGTGGAGTTTACGTCCCCAGTAGTATGACTGCAAAATGGGAGAGTGCAGGAATGTTGCAATGCTGCAAGAGATAATGATCAATGTTGCAAAGGGGAAGAGGTATGTTGCAAAGTGGGTGGGGGTATGTTGCAAAGGGTGGGATATGCAATGAAGGGGTGGAGGGTATGCAATGAATGGGGGTGGGGGAATGCTGCAGGTGCAACAAGGGGTCATGAAACTTGGAGGCGGCGTTATCCCCCAAGAGAAAGACAGGAGAAGGAGAGAAAGGGAGAGAGGTGTTCACCTGGCAGGAGCCAAGTACATATTAACACTTCAGCTAAACTTTTTAAATAAACGTCCAGCTCTAGACCATTCTCACCTTGTTCAACCCTACAATCGGTAAATCCATCGAGCAGAGCGGTGTATGCGTATTCAAGAACTATATCAAAATAAAGCATGTCCGTAACACGCGCGTCTAATATAGGCTTCAGCTTGCGGAATCCGACGATTTCAAACATTCTGTCGAGGATGAAACGGTTTCGCGTAGGGACAAGAGCGTTATTATCAGAAGCATTCTTCCACATCAACCGTATATCAATGCATGGCCGATCGTTATTTATACACAACGTACATACAACGGCGTATGAGGGGGTGTCACTAATCTGCTCTCTTGTACCTACACCTATAGGAATTTTATAACGATCTTCACTCCACTTCTCAACTATCACGAAGATTCTATTCATCTCCTCGACACTTAAATAAACAACATTCCGTTTGTTTGTTTGTCTACAATCCGTTTCCAGTACATAGTTAACGATACCGGATTTACGACTGAACACGCGCAACGACTTCGTCACGGACACATCGTACAAGGCGTTGAGAATGCTGCTCAAAGGAAGTTCCATCGCATTCGAGGAGCGCACGTCCACTCGGTTCAAGCTCTGAGATAACTATGAGGCACATGCAACGCGACGGTTCGACGGGAGGAGTGAGTCACACCATAATCTAATGAAACGTGTACGGCGCTGATCCAACATGAATCGTTGTATCCCATTATATTGGGCAGGTGTTTTGAGAAATTTTCCGATACAAGAATTAATTTCGGTTTTAATGTTTTATCACTCCCACTTCCCCGCATACGTACCAGGCATTTTCCTTCAGGGTAATTTTCACGAACTAAACACATTTTATAACGGTTTTAATGTTTTATCACTCGCCATTTCCAGAAACTAAACGTCTTCACACTACGGCGCACTATTTGAGAGGAACATATGCTCATATTTTTCCTTTTCGTTTAACATGCGATACTCGTCTTTAAAGTCTGTTAAAAACTTACACAGGGCATTAGCCACAACCTCACTACAAACCTCGTCATGATATACATTAATATAGTGATAAAAATACTTAAGATTCTCCATGATGACGAGATTGACAATCTCAGTCGCAGGGTACGTGTATTCGGTATGGTGTAACATGACATAATATCGCTTGTCACACCACGCATCAACAAGACTCACTATCCATATCCGTTGCTTCTCTTCTGCACGTGTTGTTTCTTTTACTTCAAGGTATATGTGAGCCTTTATAAAGCTTAGGTCTATAGCATATTTCAATACATCGTCTGTGCTACGAAAGCCTACAACGCTCTCACCAGTATAGGCATAGAGTATTTGTACATCTTGCTGCTTTGCACGATTCAATGTAGTCTTAAAATAGGCAAAGGAGGGGGAATAGGGAGTTTTTCAGTATCCACCACATCTTGACACTTTGCAGAATACCATTTCATAAACGTTCAACAAGCAATATTAAAGGTAGCCATTACTATTTTCTGTCTACGCGGGAGAATAGACGTCTGATGCCCAGGGCTTACTGCGATCAACTGAGCACGCAGGGAAGCCCAGGTAGTAGCATGACTCACGTTGCTGGTCTTACAGTGGCGGAGCTTAGAACTTTCACCTGTGTACACACACACACACACACACACAAAGGAGAAAGTGAAACGCTAATTGAAACATGATTTATTTAATAAACGAAATATTCAAGGTGTATATATATTTAAAAATACGTGTAATAAATAAGTTAGCAATAGACACATCAAAGATATATATATATATATATATATATATATATATATATATATATATATTTACAAATACGTTAATAAATAAATTAACAATAGCCACATCAAAGATTATATTCAAGGCATATATATTTACAAATACGTGTGATAAATAAGTTAACAATAGACACATCAAAGATTATGGTATCCAAAGGGTACGGTATCATAGGTACCAGGTAGCTGGTAACGTTTCCTATAGGTGTTACGGCACACCTTTGTACGCCCCCCACCTTCTACGCCCGAAAATTGTGGGTGGCTACAGTTAGTTGGGGAGGCCGATCACCCTCATCATCGTCTAAGCACACTAGATCCTTCAACGATTCAAAGTTAACGACCCGCCGATTCGCATGGTTGAGCGTGATACCCTTTGCCTTCACGATATATTTCATATCCTCCCCCACCCTCACCCGTACCCCATACGTTTTTGGTCCTGTTGAGAGAAAAGAGTCGGCGTATGTGGTGTCTCCATACTCATCCTTGATCTCATCAGTCAACTCACCGAGGAATTCACCAATAGGAGGCATGTATTCGCCATCCCTCTCTGTGAATATCACGCTATCTGTATCAGCGTACAATACCCGCCGCCCACGAGAATGCAATAACCCCCAAAGTTTGATGCGTGCGTAGGCCGTTGTGAAGCTGGCTACAGGTATGTTTGTAACCCGTGAGGTATCTGTGGCCAATTCTGTATTGTTGTACTTTATTATGTAAGTATTATCTACATTCATGATCTCCATGATCTCTTTATCGGGAGCATTGGCATAATCTCAGACTTCACTATAATTTTGTGCCAAATGAACGTTTTCTTTGCCGGTATTCTGTGCAAATTTTCCCCAAAGACTGTTTAGACACAACTTTGTACTAAAACGCTTGCCAGGGTTCTTTACAATTTGGGATCGGTCAAGCTGTATACCTTCACGGTCACGGTAACATTGAATACACGTCTGCGTCATTTTTGAGGTCAAGGTTTTTTAGTTGTTCTTTTATAAGTTTTGCATGCTGAATTAAAAAATGTAACTCATTTTACTCAATCAGGTCAGGTTTTTATGCTATCTCAATTTAAAAAAAATTAGATAATCGTTATGAAATGAGCAAGTTTATTTTTTTAAAACAGACTTACATTTTAGCCAAGTGTTAGCCAAGCTCTATATAACAAACAGACACAACTTATTTCTAATTACGATTGTCATTACTATTTTTCAGCATGAATAGAATCTGCAAGAATGACCCAAACAGGTTCTGCTACATCTGTTGTAAAGTCACTATGTCAAACCGGCAGTCAAACATCACACATTTTGTGAGGAAAAGCTATCACGCCTCCTTTGGCGTTAAACTTGGTGACCAGGACAAAGCCTTTGCACCTCACATATGCTGCAAAACGTGCGTTGAAAGTCTGCGGCGCTGGAGCCACAAGAAGGTAGAGTGTCTACCTTTTGGTGTCCCAATGGTGTGGAGGGAAGGAAGAGATCATACTACTGACTGTTATTTCTGTATGACAAACCTACAAGGTAAGTTAGTATGAATTTCATTTTATACTTACAAAAATGTGCCTGACAATATATGAGATATGTCTTTATCTTATCTTTATCTGTTTCCTTTTAGGCATAAATCGAAAAAACAAGCAACACGTAAAGTATCCAGACGTGCCATCTGCCATAAAGCCAGTGCCTCATGGACCAGAAATTCCAATTCCAACACCGCCCGACAACTTTGATTCGTCGTCCGACTCAGATGAAGAAATGGATGACGGTGACATATCTGGTACATACCAACCTACTGCCGAGACAAGTCAACCCAAACTCTTGAGCCAACTGAGTTGAACGATTTGCCAAGAGATTTGTGCTTGTCCAAAGAATCTGCTCAGTTGCTAGGGTCACGTCTTCGCGAAAATCGTTTGTTAGCTCCAGAAACAACATTCTTCTGGTATCGCAGCCGCGAAGAAGAGTTTCGAGAATATTTCACGTTGGACGAAGGAGCTTCGCTGGTTTACTGTAACAACGTCAACGGCCTCACTGCAGCTATGGGTTTAGCGTATGACCCTACAGAGTGGCGGCTCTTCATCGACTCCTCAAGCAGAAGCTTGAAAGCAGTACTACTCTACAATGGTAACAAGGTCGCGTCTGTTCCGGTGGTCACTCGGTGCAGATGACTGAAGGTTATAGTAACATGGAGCTTTTGCTAACTGCTTTGAAGTACAAACATCACAACTGGATGATATGCGGAGACCTAAAGGTATGTTCGTGTACTACAAAAAAAAATATATATAATATATATATATATATATATATGCCCTGATATATATATATATATATATATATATATATATATATATATATGTCCTGATATATATATATATATATATATATATATATTTTTTTTTATAGGTTATAGCTCTAGTGCTGGGTCTACAAGGCGGCTACACCAAATACCCATGTTTTCTGTCTGTGGGACAGCCGAGCAGACAAGCAACACTACGTACAACGCGACTGGCCAGCAAGACGTGGCCTGGAACCAGGTTCGCACAATGTTTGTCACACGCTCGTGAATCCGCAGATGATTCTACTTCCGCCACTGCACATCAAGCTCGGACTTATGAAGAATTTCGTCAGAGCACTCAACAAAGAAAGCCGAGCTTTCGCTTTCCTGAATCAGAAATTTCCACGCGTCAGTGAGGGCAAACTGAAAGCAGGTATTTTTAACGGCCCTCAGATCAGGGAGCTAATGAAAGATGCTCAATTCGACGAAAGTCTGGAAGACTATGAGATCAATACCTGGCTCGCATTCAAGTCCATTGTCACGAATTTTCTGGGCAACCACCGAAGTCCAGAGTACGAACGTGTTGTCGAGGAGCTCCTGCAGAGCTTCCAGGCTCTTGGTGCACGTATGTCCATAAAGATGCATTTTCTCAGCTCGCATTTAGACTACTTTCCGGACAACTGCGGTGATGTCAGCGAGGAGCAAGGAGAGCGCTTCCACCAGGATATTCGAGTGATGGAAGAGAGGTACCAGGGCCGCTGGGATGTGAACATGCTCGCGGACTACTGCTGGTGCCTCAAGAGAGACGTTCCAGCTGTGGAACACAGACGAAAGTCTTTGAGAAAGCCCTTTCGTCCACATTAACTGTACTCGTGTACCATTTTTTATATACTTTGTACATTTTCTGTAATTTAAGTCGTTTAAAAAAAATAAACTTGCTAATTTCATAACGATTATTTTCGAATTATCTATTTTTTAAAATTGAGATAGCATAAAAACCTGACCTGATTGAGCAAAATTAGTTACATTTTTTAATTCAGCATGCAAAAATTATAAAAGAATAACTAAAAAAAACCTTGACCTCAGGAAAAAAAATTTCAAACGCAGACCAGTGATATAGGCCGACTTTTCATCTTCGGTATCAACTCGTGGATACCCTGATGCTTCGACCTTATCTTTCAAAAAAGCGTTTATATATGGTGTGAAAAGGTTGGGTAGCTTCCGAAACCTCCACACCTCATGTATCTTCAATATGCTGTAGCCATGGGGAACAGCTAGATCCAGCTCTGGAATTGTATATACACATCTAATCTTACGCTGGTGGGTTGTATGGTCACAATCACCATTGTTCTCCTCTGCGCACTTCACGCACAAGGGAAACATGAGCGTGTGATCGATAACGACGGGTAAGATCGGCATCCATAAATTGCGAGGGGGGAGTACGTCTACGAAAGAAAGGCCGAAATAGTACCCGTTCAAATTTCTTGAGAACTCGTTGACGGTGGGTAGATCAGGCCCCACCAGTTTCTCATGCGCACCTACGGTGTACGGATTGTTCTTCATCACGCAGGGGTATAAAGAACAGAAATCGTAGTAATGGAGTTTTACACCCTCCGTAGGCGGAACGTATAGCTTGAAGGGATTTGTACGCCCACCGAACAAGCTATCACCGCATTTGAGAGGATCCAGCACCAGTGAACGCTTGATCGTGTTTATTTCTTCAAGGTACTGTCAGTCTGTCTCCATCCGTGCATCATACTCATGCTCCCACAAGACTTTGTGAGTGAACTGGGATCCTACAAGTTGATCGCGGGTGCGGGTCCACGCAAGACAGTCGGCAGGAGATATACCGCGGATATCTCCTACGATTCCACACTCAGGACGGGGGCATCCGTGCCACCAGCAACCGTTAAAGGAGTACACAGTCTTCTCACCAGTGACACGGTTTTCACTTAGACCATCAACCCAAGAAACACGGCCATTAACCTTAATGGGTACTTCACCCGTGTTGTGGGCATGCTTTATGTATACACCTGTCTGTTGTCGTAGGTGTATCAGCCAGTAAATAGCCTTGTGCCCATAACTGTGGGGATTGTTTCTGTGAATAATGGCTAAGGTGTCTTTAAGCATAAAGTTATTCTTGAACACCGTAAAACATAATGAGGCGATGGTGGTTGCGACTTGCAACGGATCGCATTTGACGGCATATGTACAGTGCTTACAATAAGTCTCGCGCCTCTGTCTCGTCCCAAGCTAGTCTGTTAGGTATAAAATGGGCGGTCCTTATGGCAGCGGAGGTGTGTTCGGATTGGTGCACATAATTGCTCTAACCCCCATCAATGACGTCCACATTATCATTGTGTCGATCACTCTATCTATTTATATATAGAGACATACTGTATATAGATATATATAGAGTATGCAGGGGATAACGTGTCTCAGTCCCAGCTATGGTAGTTGTCTTACAATTAACAGTACCAAGTGCAAGTTACGTAACACCTCCACATAAACTACCCTGGACTAAAATAACATAAGTGAAGCCCTTACCCACAAACCATTTAAAAGGTGTGATTTAAAAGCTCTCTCTCTCTCTGTCTCTCTCTCTCTGTGTGTCTCTCTCTCTGTGTGTGTGTCTCTCTCTCTCTCTGATCACACCGCATGGCAATGTATCCATATAACGTTAATAATAACCGAAACTCGAGAAAATATACTCTCTGCCTTCCGCTCTATCCCAAATCCTTTTCTCTTAGTAACCTCTTAATACAAACTAGTCTATCATATTTTGCGACCTTTTAACTCTGGTAGGATTCAATTCCATTCCTATAGTGTAAGATACTTAAATTCATGTGTGTATTATGCCATATGATGTGCGTAATAAATAATCATTTTTAAATAGTTGGAGCGTTCAAGGTCATCTGTAGTAATCTATAGACTACCCCTCAAGCCGACTCTCAACACTTAGATTCCCCTAAGACACAGGCGTCTTCAAGTAACATGAATGCGTAGAGATCTAAGGTGTTAGATTCCATATTATATAATAATTTATGTGCTAGGTTTAAGAACGCTGGCATTGAAGGATGGAAGGAAGGGACAGTAAAAGCGATAATAGGTTTAATGAAGGAAGTGGAATGAGGATGGAGGTAAGCGTTGCTATGTCGAAGGAAACGAGGTTGGGTGGGGAATTACGAAGGGAGGAGGAAAGGGAGCCAGAGATTATTAATCTAATTCTGCCACCACGTTCTCCTGATATGAATCCGATTGAAAACCTTTGGGCAATAATGATTAACGAATGGGAGCAACGCAATGAAAGAACATTTGAAGCACTTTTAGCTCACACGAGGAATAGTTGGGAGAGCTTACGTCGAACACCAAACATTCCCTACAATCTGGCCTCTTCTATGCCGCAACGATTGCAAGAAATTATTGATGCAGGAGGAAGCTATACGAAATACTGATGTTAAAGCCATGACGTAACTGTGTATCGAATATATATTTATGTTAATATAGAATTTTATTATATTTTTTGTTTGACATCTATAAAAGTATATATTGTGACCATGAAAGAACTTTACTTATCCTGAGTTAGAATCTTTTCTTGCAATGTCTACGCTCGTGGAAATGATAATATATGCATTGTTGAAACAAACTATGAGAAGGTAATAGTTTCAGGAAAAAATAAAAACTGGCAACATCGAGGCCATCACATGTTTATGGGAATTGTCATAATAATTACGATGAACAAATCAAATGCAAATTTCTCTGATTCACGTCCCACCAGTCTTGCTTTAGACTAATGACTTTCATAAGATGGAATAGGTTACCACTTAAAACAATGGATAAACTATCTATTAGTGAGACGACCGTGACTTCCTCGAAATGCGAGCGCGTGAGAGGTTCACTGAGGAATTTGATCATTAGATTCTTCACGTAGGATATGTATCACAAACAACAATATTGACAACAATTCCCAACAATTACTTAATATCAGTCATTGCATTTGAGCAAATAATTTAGACCTGCGTCAAAATAACTTTGGTATCATGCCATGATTTGGGATATTTGCCGAATTAATCGTTCTCTATAGTCTACAGTATATATTGAGACGGTATAATGTAATGCCCAGCTAATATTATGACTAGGATTGTTCCATAACCATCCCAACATCCCGAAACTTGGTCATTCTGCTTCTTAATCATTTGTATTTTAAACACTAAAATGTAGCAGAAGTGACGTAATAATGGACGTCATTAATGGGGTTAGAGCAATTATGTGCACCAATCCGAACACACCTCCGTTGCCATAAGGACCGCCCATTTTATACCTAACAGACTAGCTTGGGACGAGACAGAGACGCGAGACTTATTGTAAGCACTGTACATCCTTCTAAAGGCCTGGAAACATACTCTCAGCACGTGCACATCATTCACGCAATAACGCTTACATTCATCAGCTATATTATAAGGATTAGATTCATTAAAACTGTTGTAGTATCGGTTAAAATCTTCACGTTCATCTGTACTCATACATTCATAGTTAAAGTAATGTTTGGGTGGAGGTAGACCTACGTAACTTAAAGTTTTGCTAGTGAGGAATGTGTAAGGAAATATCATTTTGAAACTTCAGGGCTACGCCCATTACCTTGGGTAGCTTTGCTAATTTACAAGGTGTGAATAATAAAGTGTCTTTAAACTGTACATTACCTTTTATTTGCATCTGTATTAGTTTGTTGCCTCTTTTCAAGAGCTCACTTGTAAATATCTCAGATGACTCATGCTCAAGCAACTCCTTATAAAGGAACTGTGTGTCAAATTTTGCCCCGTTATGGGGCGAGAATATACACAGTCATTTTTTTAACTTGCCCGCTAACTTGACAATATAGGACACAAAGAGTTTCACAGGGCTATCGTGGGCACTCGTTTTAAAAACGTTTGTACGTTTACCGCATTTGTGACACTCATTACACACGATCTCCATACACTCATCACTAGAGTTAGGATTGATAGGCACTAAAAAATCAATAATAGGTAGGCAAAAAGGCACTAAAGAAGCCCTAAAATAGTCGCTTAAATAGGTACTAAAAGCTAAAAAAGGCACTGAATAGGCATTTCTATTTTCCCACATTTCTCTTATTATTGTTGACTTACAGTAACCCATTTACAGTTCTGATGAATATCAGGATTTTTATTGTAAAAAAACTAAACATCTCAAAAACCATCAAATATTTTATTTGAATCAAAGTAAAATCCAAACATTTAAACTATCTCCTTACAAAAACTCAACTAAACTATAAATTGAAATGGCAATTGATGATTAAAATTTTTCAAGGTTCTGTGGCTTAACTTGACATCGCCTGTCACTCAATACATTTTTATATCGAGAAAACGACCTTCCGACATCGCAAGACGTAATTGGTGCGAACTTCAAAGATGCTAATTCGCTTGGCTCAAAGTCCAGAACCTCCTGACACTCTCCTTTGAACACTATTGAAACGTTCACGTTTGCCAACCAGGATTGCGTCTGAGAACATTTTCAATTTTGCTACCACTTCTTTCCCTACGTTACTAGGAACCTGGCTCAGCTCCTTCCTTAAATTTTGAGCTATTTCCACTGCTTCAACAAACGGCAGGCCTCTCTCCTCCAGTTTGGTTATGGTCCCTGGCACCCGTCCGAAATTGGCCATGATGTAGACCAGGTCTCCTCGAAGGGTTAGACACGATAAGGCCTCCTTCGCTTCTCCTATCACGACTGCCTCATGCTCGTCTAAGTTTTCAACGACCTGCAACAAAAAACAGAATTAAGATGAAATGTGCTTTGCTGCTTTTGAAATGGCTTTAGAAGAATGTACTAATTAAACTGAATATGTTTCGTACCTTGGCAATTTCGCTGATATTTTCAGCATAATACATGGCAGCTTGAAGCCAGGAAACCCATCGAGTCAAAACTGGCTGAGGTGGCAAGGGTGTTTCTGGAAGAGCTGCCTTGAAAGCAACAATTCGTGAAGGTGCCTTGAGAAAGACCTTCTTCACCGAAGGTGAAAAACAAACTTAATTACTGCGCCATGCATTAAAATAAATCAAATTAACAACAAACAAAAAGCTATTATTCTCTATTCATTATAAGAACCCAACTTAACTTAATAATTTCTTTAGATACCAATCTTTTTTTTTTTCAGAAACTACAGAAAACGACAATTTTTAGGGTAACTAAATTATAAAATGCATTAGTCGACCGTCGAAGTTGGTTGTTCGATTAATTAAATTAATATTAAAATAATTTAAAACAATTTGTTTTTCACCACTCTTTACCAATTTATCTTTAGGATGCTATTAAATTCGGAAAAGCTCACATTATCACTCATTGTTGGAGCGTCAAATTCCCTCGCATGCATTTGTTTACATCGAGTGGGTTTGTTATTTTGGATAGAGAATAAAAAATGTTGCAACGTACCTCTTTGGAACAAGGTTGGCAGAAAATAACTCTACCATCCGTAGTGAAGTTTGAGTCCTTCTTGAGCCACTGCCTGAACAGAACACTTTTGGCTGTCTTGTCCTTAGGCATTTTTTCTCACTTGTAAAAAAAGCTGTAAGCACAAACGTGAGATTTTATTTAGCAAAAGCACTTGAACAAAGACACCACGTTGCACGCACCAAACAAAATGATTGAGGCCGAACGCGTCACAATGACGTATTGTGATCTGATTGGCTGTATTTGGCTGACGTATTGTGATCTGATTGGCTGTGCTGGTTGCCTCAGGACAAGCCTCGGTTTTTCCATCCCCTGCCCTATTTAGGCCTACAAGTTTTAAGAAAATGCGAGTTATTTTTCTTTACTTAGTACAATAAAATTAAAAAAGGCATATATAGGCACGTATTTTAAAATTAGGCATTAACCATCAAAATAGGCGTTTATAGGCACTATAACATTTAATTATATACATCCCACAGTCCCGAAATGGATTTCTCTAAAAGAAGCCTATGAATCTATAAACGGGAATAAAAAAGGCAAAAAGGGCAAAATCCGGTCTCTACTCATCACAGATAGTCTGGCTTACAAGTAAATGTGGAATAACCTCTTTGGTTTCAGCGTTCGTGTATGTTTCTATATCGTAGTACACAGTTATATAAGGGCTGTTTTTAGGCTTATCATCTTTTATATAACATACATACTTTATCCCACCCGCCTTATATTTCTCATGGCATGTAGGACAGTGAATTTTACCACATTTATGGGTGAATTTCCCCCAATTATCCATCATGTGAAACATACCACATTCACAGATTCTCATTTTCCTTCACGTACCAATTGATTTATGGAGCTCAAAACAGATATTATTGAAAAATGTGCGTCTACACACATTACAATCCCTCTTCTCAGCTTCAACTACACGGCTTTCACATTTGGAGCTTTTACACTGTTCACATACCATGTGGCAATCTTTACAATGTTTCACGATATCATCCGCAAACTCGATACATCCCTTACACAAATGATGATGTAGAATATAAGAAGCAGCACTCAAAATTTGTAATATTTTGTAAATGACCCACTTAGGAGTGTGAAGTGTTAGAAATGGAGTCTGTAGAAAAATTCAGGTTCACGAGCCCATCCACATGTATTATATCTGGACCTACAGGATGTGGTAAAACTGTGTTTATGCTTAAAATCATTAAAGAAAAGGGAGAGATGTTCTCAAAATTTGTGCATAAAGTTATATGGTGCTATTCGACGTATCAATCAGTGTTCAACGAGTACTAAGATGTTATTTTGTTCCACAAAGGTGTATACGTCGTTAATACAATCTATAATCGACTGCCCCGGGGAATGCAACAGATGTTTATTAAAAATATCGACTCCGACTTTTTAAAATGCATCTGTGAAATCTGTCTTAACGTTATAAATTGCAATGTATTAATGAAACCACCTCAGAAGGTTCGCCTACGCCGTTACAAGAACATAATACGTGCACTCGCTCGTAAAAGTCAAACTGTAGGGAAGAAAAACGAATTATTGTGCAAAGAGGAGGGTCATTCCTCCCCATCTTATTTTCAATTTTGGCCCGTTTACTGACTAGATTAATATAATGAAGAAAGTGGTAGTGATTCCACACGAGGTGTATGCTTCACTGCAAAGGAATCCAGACACGGATCTGGATCCCCGTAAAAGCAGGCTTAAAAGAATGGAAAGCGAATTGCTAGCCTTATTAAACAGTGAAAAAACACCTGATGAGAAGAGAATCTTATACCAAGAAGCTCTGCAGAAATTTCTTCACGAGTACGAAAATTATAAGAACCCGAGAGAGATTCCCGTGGTTATTAGGCACAGCACGGAGAACGATGGACATGGTGACATAGGACCTGTACCCGACGATACAGCTGACCAACCAAAGATTAAGGGGTCGGCCACACAGAACATCGAGCATGTATTAAAAAGCACCCTCCCACATACATTGAGGAATAAAGGTTTAAGTCTTTATAATCTATTGAATGAGGACCCAGCCATACAATGGACCAATACAGGCGAGATCATTGTGGAAGGAGTAAAGGTACAGGGATCGAATATCGTAGACATTGTCCATGATCTGGTGAGAAAGTGAGATAGGCCCTCACCATCAGGATGGAAGCATATTAAAGCAAGACTACAACAAATAAATGTCCCCAAAACATTGAAGGAAATCTGAAGAGGATAAAAGACTTGGAACATGCAACGCACGTGACACAGTTGAAGAAGCCATCACCCCCGGCGGTAACATCTTTGAAGAGGAGAAAGAAGAGGTTAAACAACGGTCAACCCTACCAACGTGCCTCTAAAATACGCAAATAGCTAACATATTAAAAAGACGCTATTATGACATTTCTAACCACGCCTCCTACGGAGACGTAGATAGAATGTACAGAAGTGTTTACGGAGTAGGAAAAAAAGATGTTGAAGAGTTTTTCGGGAGCAGGACGCTTATACACTTCACAAGCCTGTGAGAAATAGGTTTAAAACGGACAAGACAACAGCTGCTTCGATTGACTCTATTTGGCAAGCAGATTTAACAGACATGCAAAGATATTCTGTGTATAACGATGGTTACCGTTACATTCTATTCATAATAGATGTATTCTCTAGATATCTGTGGATAATTCCTTTGAAAATAAATCACCTGAAACAGTTGCTAAAGTCACCAAAACGCTGATGTTAAAAGAAAACAGGGTTCCTGGCTATTTTTGTGCGGATATGGGGAAGGAATTTATAGACCGTGCTTTTCAAAACATCTTGACAGAATTTAATATCAGCTATTACACTACCAATTCTATACATAAGGTTTCTTTAGCTGAAAGAGTTCAACGTACCATAAAGGAACGCATGCACCGTTATTTTACACAAAAACACATTCAGATTTCTAGACATTCTGGAATCATTGGCCTCATCCTACAACCGCTCACACTATCGCACGATTGGGACAGCACCTAACGAAGTTTTAGAAAGAGGTACGCGCCCAGAGGTGAGAAGAGATGGAACACCACCACCACACTCTGCGCGTTTCAAAATGAATGATTATGTAAGGCTGTCGCGTTCGGGAAATAAATTCGCAAAGGGTTTTGAGCAAGGATGGACACGTGAGATTTTTAAAGTTAGGGCTATGAGACCTAAAGGTGAGATAATGATGTATTACGTTGAAGATTTGAATGGGGAAGAAATCTCAGGAGGCTTTTACCGCGAGGAGTTGCAGAAAGTGGCATTTAATTTAGCAAAAAATTTGTTTAAAATTGAGAAAATTTTAGGAAGCAATGGTTCAGGAAAGAGAAAAATGTACCTGGTGAAATAGCTAGGGTACCCAGAAAGCTTCAATACTTATATAAAAGCTGCTGCAATAATGAAGCTTAAATAGTGTGCAACATGGCTCCTAACCATTTCTACGTCACACCCCCGTCCTCCTCGTCCCTGTCTGTACAACCTAACAACACACTAGCCAACTTTGTAACAGAGCTCCACGGACCCATTGAATTGGGTCGTGATTCGTATGAGGTAGGGAGATGTGAAATTCAGCTCGACACTCTCTTTTTAAATATTGATTATAAAGATACCGTTTTTACGATTCGTAGAGACTGTTATGAGTGTACAAAAGCCAGGTTAACTCGGGATGAAACTATACGTATCGCCCGAACTATGGTTGCACGGTTTTACAGTACAGAAGTAACACTAGGGCCGGGCCGTTATGGTTTGGCTGAGGATGTTGTGAGAGACTTAGAAAACTCAAATCTTTCGAATGATTATTATACGAAATCGTAAATAAAGGAAACCCCGCAAATACTTTAATCCTAAAATCAAAGGTTAACAGAAATATTAAAGACGGAAGTGTTAAAAATTATAACCGAGGGGCGATATCGATCAGCCTTCCAAAGAGATACCTTTCACGAGGCACGGCATGACTTGTCCAGGTTAATGTAACAATTGAAGACGGAGAAATTGGATGAAAGCTCTCAGCCCCCAGACATGTGCTGTATTTACAGCAATATAGTGGAGCACCAGTTTGTTGGGGATACGTAGGCACGCCTGCTGCAGCATAGCTCACATTCCCAACCATAGAGGAAGGAGTTTGAGTATTACATATGACGGACCCCATTATGTGAATGTCGCAACTAATCTAATAACCAATATCTCAATATATATAAGAACGATTGAGGGTAAAAATTTCCCATTCGGTGACGGGAGTTTAACAGTGAAGCTGCACTTTCGACGCACTGTTATAATGGACAGAAAGCCTTTCACCGTCTATCGAGGGGTGAGAATACCAGCGTGGTAGTGGACTTGGGTCCATTTTTTCAACCATACTACGTACGGCTGTTCCTTTGCTGAAGAGGGGTGCCAGATACCTTGGAAGGAAAGCGCTACACTCAGGTCTTAACACTGCAGAAGACATATTGGCTGGGGCTAAACCTAAAGAAGCTCTAAAAAACATTTAAAACGTACACGGGACGAATTCATCAAAGATGCAAAGAGAAAAATGCGTGGTGGTGGGAAGAAGAAGGCTGAACGGAAGAAGGGATTACCACCACCACGTGGCATTAAACGTAAAATGATATAAAAAAAGAAGTATTCTAAGCGAATAAAACCTATGGTTGACCGTTTTTTTGACTGATATAAGCTAAGGATATTGATCTCATGAATCATAGTTTGTTTACTACTTGTCGAGAGAGGTGGCACTATTTCTAACTCGTCATGGCACGCTTCATCCACCCGTGTAGTTCACAATGCTGTAAATCGGAACTATCCCTCTTTGAGATGCCCCCGACTCAAGTTTCTATTGAACACAGTGACTTTGTTAAAATTAACCCCTTAAAACAATTAGTTCCACTAGTGCTCCTATAGAATTCGTGATACCCAGCTCAGGCACTTTTTTGATCCAAGCTGTGTGCACATGTACGCTAAGCTACGTATAGCCGATTCTGATGGAACGGACTGCGATGACAAATATGCTGTATACCCTGAAACAAACTTTCTGCCCTCCATATTCAACCAGTGTGACGTATATTTAAGTTAGGTACTATCACCCACGAGCCTATCTGGAAAATGTCCTCAACTTTTCCAAAGAAGCGAAGGCTACCTTTTTAAGTGCCGAGGGATATTATCAAACTAAAGACGAAAGCAGTATAAAGAACAAATTTAAAAATTCTAAAAAGAAGATATACGAGTGTTTTGGTCGTCTGCATACAGATTTCACATTCCAGGAGAAGTTGCTTGTGAATGGGGTGGATATGAAAATAAAGCTCACCCGCATGAGTCCTGAGATCTGCTTAAATCTGGATGCTGATCAAGAAGAGGGAGCAAAACCCGTTGTGGTTCACATTATGGAGACATACCTCCGCGTACGGCAAGTGAAATTAAGTTCACCAAAACAACTAGAAATTGAGAAAAATTTACTAAAGGCTACAGTGAAATACCCTGTTAACAGAGTACAAATCAAACTATATACGGTGCCTGCAGGGTTGGCGTCGAAGCAGATAGAAAACATCGCCCTGGGAAATCTTCCTAAAAGGATATTAATCGGAATGCAGAACCATGCTTCGGTGAATGGAAAATATAAAAAGAGTGCCTTTAAATTCGAGAATTTCGGACTTAAAAATATAACTCTATATGTTAATGGCATTGCGTTGGGCGGAACATTGGATAAGGACTATTCATCAGACGCTGTGTTACCTCTTTGCGCGAGAGACTATAGTAATCTGGCCCATATTGCAGGTGATTGTGATGAGCTCGGTAATGGGGTAACGCAGAAAGAATTTATTGATCAATTTAACCTTTATCCGTTTGACATTACACCTGACTTATCTGCTAGCGTAAATACGCATTTAAGTCCACAACAGAGCGGAAACATCTCAGTGAAGTTGGAATCCACCAAGCCTCTAGACGCGCCTATTACTGTACTAGTATACCTCGAGTCGCAAGCCCTAATAGAAATAGACAGATTTAGGGGCGTTATCACTGACTTTTAAAATGGATGCGAATACACTTCAGGGAGTAATGAATAGTGAACGAATCACACGTTCCAAATTTATCGGCGTGTTTGCGAAGAATGAAACATTGAATTTGCCAACTACGCGAGAATGCGGTAGTCTTATTGTGAACACAGATGTCATTGGTAATGAAGGGATTCATTGGTTTGCAATCTATTTTAAAAATAGGCACCGCCTGTACTATTTTGATTCACTCGGTACTCAACCATGGAGTGACCCTGTTATTGTAAAATTTCTCGATCAGTTACATATCCCTGAAATTGTATGGAACCCATTCCGATTACAAGGATATTTTAGTAATACTTGTGGGATGTACTGCATTTCATTTCTCATGCATATGTCACGTAGTAAAGAATTTATAAATTTTTAAAAATTATTCGACCCGTGTCAAACTCAACGAAACGATGAAATGGTATGCAGACAGATAAAAAGCAGTTTTCCAATTGTGCGTACTAATTGTATAGTATGATGTTTTGTTCGTGTATATATTTGTAACGTTAGTTTGTATATTCTGTAGTTTAAGATGGTTGTTGTACTAAAAATATGATTTCTTTCATTTAATAAATTGATGAAAATACATTGTCTTCTTCCCCCAAAAAAAGATCATACAAAAAAAACACTATCTCGTTAATGATGTGACATTCATTAGGCTGACTGCTCGGTAAATCCTCCGTATTCAGATCCATGACACGAGGTTCTTCAAAAGATTGTATAATACGTGACAAATCCTCATCGGACCTTAAAGGAGAAAGAATAATGTTTATACTGAATCTTTTTTAATAAAAACATATACAGAGTATACATATAGTAAGAGTATTACAATGTGAAGATATCTTTGAATCGCTGAGAGTTCCTTTAAGAGATAATTCCGAGTAACATTTATAAAAAAACATGGAAAAGAATGCTATAAAAATTCAATGAATCGATTTTAGCATAATTGCGATTACCTAAATGAAGTATTTGACGAGATACTACATCCCTCCATATATATGAAATAATCCTCTTTCTGGCAGTTTGTGAATAATTGACTCCAAAAATTAAAGTTATAGGCACTTACATTCTACGGCTGTCCCTTGCGACGGATCGTAAGGAGTGTCATTGCAAATATCATCAACGCTTTGCGTTGGAAATAATCCATCCTGGTCAATCGCGTTAAAAAGATTAATTATAGACAATGCTACAATGTCACCATCTTGGTATAAGTCCGGAAAGCTATAAATTTCTTCATTCATAGCGGAGGGAATGTTTACTCACTGGCAGAGGGAATGTTTATTCACTGGTGAAAATAACTACTGTTACTCCCAGCTGGAAATATTTCCTTTTATATGCACGATCACCAAGCTCCGCCCCCAAAAGATAAAGAGTGGGTTCGTAATGATTGGTTGTTACTGTAACTGGGCGGGGCTAATTTGTGCACCAATCGTAACACCTATATAACGGATCCAGGCTTTTGACGTCCTGAATGGACGACTAATGGCGTCTTTATATTCTCTCCGTACATTTAATGCTCGTATTACCCATTGCTATCTCTACCACGGCAATATTTGCATCCATACTTGGTTTTTCCCAACCCACCCCTTTATGCAATATCCTCACAATATTTTATTATTTTGCGGCCCTACTAATTGAGTCTCAATTTTTCGCATGCATGTAGTTATAGCAATATATTCATCAGAGTGGCTCAGCTCAGTACTACAGGAAAGAAAATTAGCGCCGCTACTCTTTATTACTCTAACATTAACAGCACAGTAATATCCTATGACATAAATATCAAATCTAGAAGATTATTGTGCATTACTATGTTTTGCACCCATACCAAACTCAGCTTTCTCAAGATTCCTGACTTGTGGATTTTTACTTCTCGCGTAGATGTGTGAATAAATAACTCATGAAAATGAATGTCTGCATAGGTTGGTAGATAAATGGGCACCCTAGGTATCCTAGTGGTTAAGACGCTGGGTGCTGGTTGAGAGCTCAGGCGATGACATTTCTCCCCGCCCGTGCTGCAGCTTAGTTTGGAATCCACGTTAAACTGTTGGTCTAAGGCGGAGTGAAAAGCTTGACCATTGTTAGAATGAACAATTCGGTGAGAAGGAAAACCGATTTAGCTATTATTATTAATAATATCATTTACACAACGGATAGGTACCAGTTACAAAGAGAATCTATGACCTGAATTTATTGCATATAATCTTCGTATGTATATTTTTTACTTCTCTAAAAGGTCTTTTGAAAATCTGCGTATTAAATATATTCTCCATTATCTTCGAGAGAATCTATGTTCTGAATCATAGGTTAGGTTAGATTCAGGTGCCAGCCTGCTGGAGCGAACCAGAGGTTCACAGCCAAAATCTGCACAAGGAATGTTTTACAGTCTAATAAAATGAATTGTTGATTCTCTTTACAATCTGATAGAGAGGATTTTATAATAAAGAAATTTAATAAAATGAATTGTTTTTCTTTTCATACCTTTATTTATATTTTTTAAAAATATACTTATGAAAAATTTATGCTTTTTCCTTTACAAAAATTGTGCAAGAAGGCCTTATAGTAATAAGCGTGGCAATTATAACATTTGGAGTCAGTGGTGGAAAAAGTCTGGAAAGAAGGGTTTGTAGTTTGACCCACATTCCATTCTCGCCAGCTCGCTCTCGGCCTTTGCTATCTTCAGAAAAGCCTCGGGCTAATATGGATGAATCTTTTAAGTACCTGGCTCATTTTCCTACTCGTCTAACATAACGTGGAAATAAGCATTATTGAATGAGAATAATGAAATTATCTTGAAAACGAATGAATAAAGGAATCCTCTTTAATAAAATGAACGAAATCTTTCCAGTTTTACGAAATTGTAAAGACACATCTTGTGTGCGTATATATATATATATATATATATATATATATAGATAGATAGATAGATAGATAGATAGAGGAATGACAAAAGTAAATATACAGAGTATACATTCTAAGGTTTTAATGAAGGAAAACTGAATATTATTCTTAGAGAATATGTTAATGGAATGATTTCTTCTGCTAAGCCATTTGTCTTTTACTGTTAATAATGGGTTTCGTTTTAATAATTAGTTCTCAATAATTTTACGGAGAAAGTCATTCTCGCAGCTGTTTATCTTATATATATATATATATATATATATATATATAAAAGGTAAGGAGAAAGTTGGTCAAATACAATTGTGTTTGTGTGTGTGTGTGTGTGTGTGTGTATTCCGCCTGAACTATTATTTTGGTGGTTATACGTTTCGTATTTCTTACATTATTTTTTATTTTGTGCAGTAGAAGACAAATTCTATTTATTTTTAATATATTTAACGTTTCGACGATTATACGTTTCGTATATCTTATATTATTTTTTAGTTTTAGTTTTTTTTTATCATTCCAATGTATATATCTTCGTCTAAATAAACAGAATGAAGTAATGGTGTTTTATTTATTTCAGTTTAAATGTATTTCTTTTAATGTTAATATTGTTTTAATAATTAATTCTCTTTAAGGAGAAAGTGCACTTGCTTTAGTAAATCGTGTGAATTAAAATAAATGGTGGTATCTAGCAACTCACCCTAATAATGTATACCTGAACAATTAAAATAAAAAGTGATCTCTGGCAACTCAACCTTCCTCTATATAAGACCCGCTTGGCTTCGGAGCGGCCAGAATGATGCGACCTTCGGTGGAGTAAAGAACTATCCTTCCCTCTTAGGTTAGGTTTCTCTTTGGAGGTAAGTACATCCCACCTTCTCCCCCAAAGCCCTCCTCCGTCTCTCCTTTCTCTTCCTCTCTTAGGTTAAGGCAACCCCTTTGAGGAGAGGTGATCCTCCCTTCTCCCCACGAAGATCCCTTCCCCTCACCCTCCCCTTTCCCCCTTGGCAACATGGATTTGTTGCACAACCCCTCCCCTTCATTGCATACCCCACCCCCTTTGCAACACACCCACTCACCCCCTTTGCAACATTGATCATTATCTCTTGCAACATTGCAACATTCCTGCACTCTCCCATTTTGCAGTCATACTACTGTCCCCTTGTGGTGCCTAGTGTAGTTTACGTTCCCCTACATTATCTTAGTGTAGTTTGTGCTCCCCAACTTTGTCCGCGTATACCTAATCAAATAAAACGTTAAAAATAACGAAAATATTACGACTTAACCTAACCAATCGTCAATATATATATATATATATATATATATATATATATATATATATATATATATATTGACGATTGGTTAGGTTAAGTCGTAATATTTTCGTTGGTTTTAACGTTTTATTTGATGGATTCATCTAAAAAATGTCTCCTAAAGATCCTAGTGTAGTTTACGTTTCCCAACTTTGCGTCATGGGGACGTAAATTACACTTGCGCCATATATATATATATATATATATATATATATATATATGTTAAGACGCAGTCGGCTACGATTCGTTTCGGAACTTTTCAAAGGCCCAGGTTCAACTCTGGCCACGTCCTCAGGTTGAGTTAAGCTTGGGCTCAAGTGACTCTCGGAATATATCCATGTGCTTTGGATGTTCCCTGTTACAGTAAGTAGAAACACAGTTTTTGCTCTTTGTGTTTTGTGCATATGAAACAGATATGAATAAATTTTCTATTAATATACGAGACCTACTCCAAATCATGAACGAGTCAAAATCATCTACACACTCCTGCATGTGATTCAAGTTAGGTTAGGTGAAGGTAGGTTACACTAGGTTAAATTAGGTTAAAAGAGTATAAATGATTTTTAATCGCTCATAATTTGGGGGGTATCATCGAACAAACGCTGCCTTTCAGCCAAGACATCCGTACATCCGTATTGCTGGTATTCATGGGTGCGCGCACATCCACTGAATTCTCATGATGTCTTCATTTTATGAGAAAGATTTTTTAAATTATTTCACATATAATAAATGTGATTTTATTTTACGGCATTAAACATTAACTGAGAGATCAGTCATTAATATAGATAGATAGACAGAGAGACACATCTTTATTTCGTAAAATGTATATACACATTTTTTACACAGCTGTTAACTAAAATAAGAACAATGAATATATATATATATATATATATATATATATATATATATATATATATATTATATATATATATATATATATATATATATATATATAGAGAGAAGAGAGAGAGAGAGAGGGAAGGAAAAATATAAAAAAATCACCATAACATTGTTTTTGGATGGGAAGTTTCAATGTAAATAAATATAAACCCTTTTTCTATACAGTCTCAGTTTATAAAAGCGATAAAAGTAAACACTGATATAAAAATATGATAAGAAGAAATTTATGTTGTTATAAAAATTTTATGTAAGTATGAAAGGAAACAAAATTATAAACACAAATTTATTATACACGAATATTTGCAGTTAAGCAATAGAGAAAAATGTGTCTTTTAATATGTTTAAACGTATCGCCACCTAACTGTACACACACACACACACACACACGTGTGCACATCTCCGCTTAAGCAAGGTGCTGAATTTTTTTAATCAATATATACAAACTTATATCTTAAGATCTGTTTAACCGAACCGAACTTAATCTAGCCTTAATGTAGTCCCTAAATAGTGAAGAAAGGCAACTAGCTAACCTAACTTAAAATAATTTTAACTAAACTAACCTCTAGCTAATCTAAGTTAATCAGGACTAACATATCTTTTTCTAACAAAAATATTTCTAAATTTTTTATACAAGTTTTGGAGCAAGTGTAGTTTACGTCCCCTTACATTATCCTAGTGTAGTTTACGTTCCCCTATATTATCCTAGTGTAGTTTGTGTTCCCCAACTTTGTCCGCGTATACCTAATCAAATAAAATGTTAAAACTAACGAAAATATTACGACTTAACCTAACCAATCGTCAATTTATATATATATATATATATATATATATATATATATATATATATATATATATTATATATATTGACGATTGGTTAGGTTAAGTCGTAATATTTCGTTAGTTTTAACGTTTTATTTGATGGATTCATTTTAAAAATGTCTCCTAAAGATCCTACTGTAGTTTACGTTCCCCAACTTTGACCCCAACTTTGAGGTAACAAAACTGTTACTTCACCAAAATAATATTACCCATTACATCTCTGAATTGTCACACACACACACACACACACACACTCAAGAAATGCTACGCGCTAGCGAGGATCACTCGGAGCTATCAAAGTTACCAAGTCAGAGAAGTCGCCCATATCTATATATTTAATGATAGAACTGTGAAAAATATAAATTATCAATAATTACAAAAGTAGGTGTACCTTGTGCCTTACAGTATGGCCTAGGGTCATTTTTGTTACTTTTGTTTTTAAAAAAAACGAAATTGGGTCACAATAATTTACTTACTATTTTTAGTGAGAAACTTCTTGTTGGATTTTAGCTGCTAATGTTTTGATCCGAGGTTTATATTTAGTTATCTTTAGTCTCACACATGCAGCACTCATATCTGTGTCAAAGCGATTCCTAGTGGTGGATTTGACGAAATTCATGGAGGAAAACAACTGTTCACACGAATAAGATGAACCAAGCATTGTTAGCAGAGCTAATGCTAGCCTTTTCATTGATGCAAAAGAATATGGTAAAGAGTTCCATTCTGCAAGAATAAGATTATCTACTTTTTCTATTGATTGTTGTTCTCTGGTTACACACAAAATTGACGACTCCACTTCCTTTTCTTGTAACTTCAGATTAAGATAAATAAATTTAGTCTTCCATATTGCACTTTCTTGGAAGTCAACTAATTCCATTTCTAAATTACCAATGTCAAGCCATTGAAAAGCTGATAAAATAATTGAAGATCTTCAAATTGAATAGTATGGGCCATACGTTTAAAAACGTTTCAATGTGTATTAGCTGTTTATTTTGGTGGGAGAATAAAATAATTTTAAAACGCTAAGGCAGAAAATATTAAAAATTAAAGTCATATTTTATTTAAATAAGAGCTCGTGAGTCACTAAAAATGACCTCGTGGGTCAGTACTTGACCCGCGGGTCAGTGGTTCGCCATCACTGGCCTAGGCCCTAGTGTATCCCGACTTTCGTAACCGACTGTACATAAAACCATTAAAGCATAACTAAAACCTATATTATTTACATAATTTACAATCTTTCATTCCTAAAAACATGGAATTGTTTCTTAAAAATATCCGATTATCATTACATTTGTCAAATCGTCATTCGAAAAATCTAATGTTCTCTCACTGAAGAAATATTTTTGTAAATCTACTCTACAAGTCTGTTTTCAAATTTTTTTATTATATCTTATTATGTCCCGAGTCTGATTCAGGGAACTCAGAAGTAAGATGGAAAGAGCAAAGAGGCCGAAAATGGGCCCAATTTGAACTCATGCGAGTCAAAATGTAATGATGGATTTTTTTACCTCTTTCGCAACATCTAAGGTCATATTACGGAGGGGATCTACGGCTTTACGTGGGAAACTACGGGTCGCTACTTAATCTGGACGCGGAGGACGGCCCCCTCATCCATCTTCTCTTCAGACCCAATGCAGCTTAATTTCATTGATCGACGGGAAGCAGTGTTACGACCATGGCCACGACGTAGCCCTCTTGCGAGTCAAACAGGGCGCAAAAGAAATATGGTTAAGTCGTGTTGTGCATATAATAAACGAGTAAAAGCGAACAAAATATTATTTTTCAAGTAAGTTTTGTTAGTTTAGACTTATTGATATCAGGGATGGAGAACTGAAAAAAAAAATTAGTTCGATTTTCGATTTCAGTTTCTGTCGAAAAAAATATTAGTTCTGATTTAGATTTCAGTTTCAGATTTTTATTTTTTTTTTATTTTTCCTGATATCAGTTTTCCTTGTTTGTTTTTCCGATATCAGTTTTATATCGATATTATGACTACTGAAATAGTTAGTACCCATATAAGCCTTATGAACGCCTTCTTTTGAAGATTCCGCGCGAATACCATAGTGTAAGGCTTGGCTACTTCTTGTCAGTGAAGTCCCTTAGTATATTGTAGTGTCGTGTAAAAGAATAACACCTTCCGACAATCTCCCTCTCCGTTTTGTGCGAATTGCTTGCTTTAACTCATTCCGAAGCATGTCAGAATACGATGCACTCGTTACTGTAGTTCCACGCTCTAGATAATGTTCAAGGATAGGGCCTCGTGTATCCCAAAACAGTGTCAGCATAACTTTACCTGCTGATGGATGCGCTTTGAACTGCCTTGCAACGGGAGATGTTGGATGCTTCCACTGCATGAGCTATCGTTTGCTTTCTGGTTCATAGTGATGGATCCAGGTTTCATCTCGGTTTTCATTCTCGACCATCCAGCCTACAGTCCAGAACTGGCGCCTTCTGATTTTTACCTGTTTGGACCACTAAAAGACGCTTTGAGAGGTCAGCGATTCCAAGGCGATGATGACCTGAAGGAGGTGGTGCATGACTGGCTACGCACACAGCCAAAAAACATTCTTTTGTGATGGCATTTGGAAGCTTGTAGATCGCTGGACTAAGTGTACTGAGAAACAGGAAGACTATGTTCAGAAGTGATGTGTTTATAATCTATCAGATGTGAAAATAAATTTTGAAAATAAAAAGTGCGGATACTTATTGAATTACCCTCGTGTGTATATATATATATATATATATATATATATATATATATATATATATATATATAGTGGTCTATGGATCATCAATTTGTAGTGGCCTAGAAAGTAGGCTTACTATAATTTATGAATTAAATTGAAATGAATAATTGGGGGTCACCAGTTCGGGGCACAGCCCAAACAAACAATATTTAATAAGGAGAGATATATTACTTTGTTGTTTTTTGTTTAATTAGAAAAATAAATAAATTATTTATTTGTTCACAGTGATTAACAATTCTGCCCACCCACCTGGGTGGACAGTTGCCCACGTACAGAAAGATTTCACACATCTACTAAAATAAAATAAGAGTATATACTCATATATGAGTATATATGAGTATATATGCATTAACATATACACTTGATTTGATTTGTGTTATTTGTAATCAAATACAAATACAAAAAACTCGTTTAACCCACCCACTAAAATTTTCTTAGAAGTAGCCTGTTATACCTTGTGCCGGATAGTCAAGCTACAGTGCTCATTAAGCTACAAGCTTAGCGGGGTACTTTCCGAGAGAAAAAAGAGGATAACACTCATGTGGGTTCCGGGACATACCAGAATCCTTGGTAATGACTGGGCTGATAGAGTTGCAAAAGCTGGAGCAGCTTTCAAAACCTCAGCACCTGAGCCAATGATTCCCATTTCTCACGAAGCCAAGGACAGGGATAGAGAATGGGTGGCCAGAGGATAAAAGACAAGGTGGACTAATTTAGGTAGCTGCCGACACACCAAATCACTTTTACCAGAGATGAAAAGTTGGCTCTTGGGACTCCTGGTAAGTTTCGAAAAGGATACTCCCAGATCGATAGTACAAGTGGTAACTGGCCAGTGAAATCTTGCAATGCACCAATTTACGATAGGTAAAATGAACTCCCCATGCTGTCCTAAGTAATCAGACTACTCAGACTCAGAAACATTAATCTTTCGAAATTTCGAAAAACCATCCTCAGCTGTTTCTGTCTTCAGATTCGTTTTTCTTTGTCGTTAGGAAATTAAAGTTTATTTTTCGTTTGTCGCTTGACTTGCTACTTTTATCCATCTTGATTCTTTTTCGGATCCTTTAATAATTTGTATGTAACACAGATAAGCATAGACCTAGATTTTATTACAGCCTACAGGGGCTTATAAGAGAATAGGCTATGAACGTGAAGTTAGGCATATAACTAATGGATGTTAAGAACAATGTACCTATTTGTAGAAATATAATTGCTCCAGCGACAATATAGAGTCCTCACCCAATGTACAGTAGATGGCAAAGAAACTGTATCGTAGGCCAAAGCTCCTATAATCTACGCTAAAACAAAATCAGCTAAGATAAATGTGTATGGGTCCGATCTCGAATATTAAAAAGGCAACACCCAAGAAGTTCATTTTCCCACTACGTTGGGTGAGTGTGCCCTAAGGGTCACCTGAACCAGAGCAGAAGCAGAGTAAGTGGCCAACTCAACTCCAGCCGATATCAGCGGGTGGGAGCGAACTAGCGACACACTACTCAGAGTACGCCACACCAACCACTGAGCTACTGGGTGCCCATTTAGGATATTTTATAATAATAGATGTTTTAATGGTGAATAGTGATAATTTAAATTCGATGTAGGATTTTTAGATGGATTATCGTATTGTTGTAGAGGATGTTTCTAAACTCGCGCAACTCAATGTACAGGGTGTCCCAGAAGTCTGGACTCAGAGAAAATAGACATTATATTTTTAAAGTGAAACAAACACATTTCTAATGTCAGTTTTACATATTTCAGGAAAGAAAATACCCTGATAGCTCAGTATACCAATCAAGAGAAGGTGGAACTGGTATTGCTACATGTTTCTGGAAAAAGCCAGAGGGAGGCATGTTCGTGAAATAACTGACATGCCTCCCTCTGACATTTTCTGGAAACATGTAGCAACACAGTTCCACCTTCTCTTGAGTGGTATACTGAGCCATCAGAGTATTTTCTTTCCTGAAATATGTAAAAGTGACATTAGAAATGTGTTTGTTTCACTTTAAAAATATAATGTCTATTTTCCCTATGGGTCCAGAATTCTTGGGCACCCTGTATATAACGTTATATATTTTTTTCTTTGTGTGTTGGGGAGGGGGGAGGTTGCGCGACTTTAGAAACGCCTTGTATATTTGTATATTATAAGTTTGCTATTGAAGGTATACGTTTACTTTGCATTATTAAGTATATGTTGGTTTTGTAAGTAAAAACGTACGTCAGCGTGCATGCAATAAATAATTCGGGATTAAATTCATCTTTGTCGTTGGGCGGTGGTACACGTTCAAATTTTAACAATGTTATTGTCTGGCATCCCGGAAGTGATGATGTCTTTCCATATTTCAACTTTCTTTCAGAAATTTTCGGGTTGGAGCGCTCTTTTGTTTATTACGTTAGATTTTTTAAGTTTCTTGTTGTTGTTGTTTTTATTATAGTTTTCATGATTTGTGGTAATGATGTGGATATACTCGTATATATATATATATATATATATATATATATATATATATATATATATATATATCAGGATTGGTGAACCATGGTCTCAAATGTCCAGTCGCCGCTATCTCATACTAAACCTATTAAAGGTATTGTAAAATGTGTTTGAAAATATTGCATTGGTTAAATGGATGGAACATTATCAGTAGAAAAATGGTTCCTTGTACAGGTTGGTAGAAAAATAAATGACTGCAATTTAGGCAGTTTGGACGATGCGACACGTTGTTCAGTCATTTCGAGTTCCATTTGTCTTTCGAATATGTTTTATATTCTTTCTTCCTTTTGGTATATAGTACATGCGTGCAGAAACAATGCCTTATATACAGAGTGTCCGAGAAAGGTCTGAGATGAAATAAAAATTCGTATCTATAGCACTAAGGAATTTACGAAAGATTTACATAATACAGGGTGGTGCAGAAAATTCTTTCTGTTATTTAGAAGCTGTGTTTTCTATAACACATGTAACACTATAAAGAATAATACAGTGTTTCAAGTAAGAAGTGTGTAAATTTTTATAAAGTTAATCACACGTTAATCCACCGGTCACATTTCTTGGTTACTATATACTGTGTATATATATATATATATATATATATATATTATAATATATATATATATATATATATATATTATATATATATATATATATATCCCGTCGGGAGTAAGCCTTGAAGCAAAGCTTACCGACTTCACAACTTAGAATTTATTTTCTTAAATTCTCAGTTAAAGTTATTTGTAAGTTGGATAATAGCAGACTCAAGGATATTTCTGTTAACAATGTTGCTAGAGTGAAACAAAACTGAAGCATTATTCCAATCAATACAATGGGATAACTCTGACAAATGGACAAAAAGGGCACTGGACGACTGTCCCGTTCTAACGGAATATTGATGCTGTTTTACACGCGTGTGCAAATCCTTTCCCGTCTGACCAATGTAAAAGGAATCACAGTGTTTACAACCAATTTTATAGATAATGCCTGAATTATTGGTAGGGCTATTTTTTACTATGATATTTTTCACAATATTGTTATATGAAAATACTATATCAATATCCAAAAGTTTAATTACATTAGCAATGCCTAAAAAGCCCGGGAAAAATGGAAGTACTAAAATATTATTTGACAAAGTGCGAGTGTTATTCTTCACACGATGGAAGGCCTTGTTAACACAAGATTCCATAAACGCAGGTAGGTAGCACAGATCACTTCCAATACCGTTGATTTTTTCCAATTCGGCATCGATGTATTCCGGACTGGCGAGCCTAAGTGCGCGGAGAAACACTGAAGAAAATATGACCTTAATGGGGGTGTCATGTCCAGAATAAAAGTGTACGTAGGACAAATTGTTTTTTTTTTCCGATAGATACTAAACTTAAAACCTGGGCTTTCGCTAGGTACACGCACATCCAAAACGGGATTGAGTTGTCTTGTTCCACTTCTAAAGTAAACTTAATGGAGGGGACTTGATCATTTAACTGAAGGAGGAGGTCATCGAGGTCACGATTCATGGACCAGATACACAAAATATCGTCGACGTACCGCAACCATGGGATGCCAACCCCCAGGATTCTCGGATTCACTATAACTTCAATTTAATCCTATACGCAAGAGGATACCAGTGTTCGAAGATGGTATTTCCTTATGAGCGAAATGCAGACACTTAGGCCGAGGCTTTGACTCCCGATGATGATAGTTATAATAATCAAGGCGTTAACGCAGAGGACCGCGTTTCGTCTGGCTCGAGGCGTTGTGCCAGTGCCAGAGTTTTTGGCCCCTTCACCGAAATTTATACGCAGGCGGTGCGTGATGTACAGTAAGAGCTTCAAGCAAAAATAATATACAAATATACAAATTTTGGTCCAACGCCATTTTTAAAATGTGACATGCCAAGCATAATCAGTCCTTGTGTAGAAATATAAGTTGCTCGCGGTATATACGAGTATAAAGGATTTGATAGTATAATTCCCTTAACTTATAACTTCCTTTTTTACGGTGTTATGATTGCCAGGCGTTTCTATCCAAAAGATAATAATAATAATAATAATAATAATAATGATTGCTGTTATTTGCAGAACAACGTATGGTACTTATTGAGTGGCGTAGCGTGGTCTTTTTTCACGAGAGGGCAAATGTGTTATAAATTCCCGACTGGACAAATTTGGCACCTTTTCCGTGACTAATATATGTTTTTCAAGCCACTACGTCACAGGCTTAGCCATGCTATAATATAATGTATAATTATGAGAAGCTGAATTTAAAATTGGCCACAGGGAAATGTATCTCTGTCTCTCTCTCTCTCTCCTTTATTGCCAAAAGGTTTTTACAACCGCTTCTAAATTTCCGACTGGGTCAGATATTCGCCCCCTTAGCGCCTCCCCCCAAGCTACGCCACTGTACTTATTCCATCGTCGAAAGAAAAAGTGGTTAGAAATTCGTGAAATAGTTGTATTATGCGAGAAATCTTAGTGTTTACTGATTGTTGTTACACACAATGAATGATTATGGTTGACAGATCACATTTTAAAACTTTTTTGGACCAAAGTTTTCATAACAACTGTAGAGTAACATATTTCATAAATTTCTTACATTCATCTGAATCACTATTTAAAGCTCCGACGAAATAACTTACCCAAATTTTGTTTCTGGATTGTCAATAGTTCCGACTGATGAATAACAAATATTTGGCATCTTCACCCGAGATTGAAATGGCCGTTCAGCGTTATACTGTACAACGATTCTAATTAAAACCGTTGTCACGTTACAGAAATTAACTCATTCACATAATGTCGACTCGTCGTATTTTTTATGTAGGAAGGAGAGGGCTAAGGGCGAGTGCCCGCAAAAGTGACCACTCCACAGAAGACGGAGAGAGCCAAAAACAAGGTCTTCAAGGCTCAATGATGCCATTTTTTTTTAAATATAAATTTTGGAAAGGTTGTGTAGTATGAAAGATGCATGTATGTGTAATAAGGAGTAGAAGGAGAAGCGTATGTTTCAGAGCATGCTCGACTGCTCACAGGGTAGATGAAACACGGAAAAAGATCAGCTAAGGAGGACAGTAACAGAAGAAACGAGAGTTCTAGCACTCTCTGACTCCTGCCTAATATCCACTCCCAAGTACTTCCCTGGTCGATTGGTGTCTACAATCTTATATAATATATATATATATATATATATATGAATAAAACAACGAAGGAAAGGAAACACAAATGGTGCTCAAGCGCTTTCGTCTAATGACATCCTCAGGAACACTGAAGTAAATAAAGAGTTCAAGACTATATACAGGTTACAAAAAAAAAAATATATATATATATATATATATGTAATAAATATAGAAATAAAAATTGTGGGAGGAGCATACAAATTTGTAAGGAAAACTACCAATTTTAGCACTTTGCCCGAATTCAACACAAGATCAAATGGATTGTTTACAACCAATTTTATGGATAATGCCTGAATGATATATAGGTCACAAAAAAATAAAAATAAATAATAAAAAATAAATTGAAAAATAAAAATTGTAAGAGGAGCATACAAATTTATAAGGGAAACTTACCAAAGTTTTAGCACTCTGCACTTCTTGTCTAAATCCGTTCTGAACGAATTCAAAACAACGGGATCGAGTTGAAAAAGACCTTTGCTCATGTTGAAGTTATTTGTAAGTTGGATAATAGCAGACTCAAGAATATTTCTATTAACAATGTGCTAGAGTGAAATAAAACTGAAGCATTATTCCAATCAATACAATGTGATAACTCTGACAAATGGACAAAAAGGGCACTGGACGACTGTCCCGTTCTAACGGAATATTGTTGCTGTTTTACACGCGTGTGCAAATCCTTTCACGTCTGACCAATGTAAAAGGAATCACATTGTTTGCAACCAATTTTATAGATAATGCCTGAATTATTGGTAGGGCTATTTTTTACTATGATATTTTTCACAATATTGTTATATGAAAATACTACATTAATATCCAAAAGTTTAAGTACATTAGCAATGCCTAAAAAGCCCGGGAAAAATGGAAGTACTAAAATATTCTTTGACAAAGTGCGAGTGTTATTATGTTATTATTCACACGATAGAAGGTTCATTTTGCCTTGTTAACACAAGATTCCATAAACGCAGGTGGGTAGCACAGATCACTTCCAAAACCGTTGATTTTTTCTAATTCGGCATCGATGTATTCCGGACTGGCGATCCTAAGAGCGCGGAGAAACATTGAAGAAAATATGACCTTCTTAATGGGGGTGTCATGTCCAGAATAAATGTACGTAGGACAAATTGTTTGTTTTTTCCGATAGATACTAAACTTAAAACCTGGGCTTTCGCTAGGTAGACGCACATCCAAAACGGGATTGAGTTGTCTTGCTCCACTTCTAAAGTAAACTTAATGGAGGGGACTTGATCATTTAACTGAAGGAGGAGGTCATCGAGGTCACGATTCATGGGCCAGATACACAAAATATCGTCGACGTACCGCAACCATGGGATGCCAACCCCCAGGATTCTCGGAATGTAAGTAATTTCGAAAAACTCCATATAAATATTGGAGAGGAAGGGCGACAAGAGGTTGCCCATGGCCATCCAAAAACCTGTTGATAATACTCGCTATTGAAAGTGAATTTACAATCTTTAATGCAAAGCTTAATAAGTTCCAAAACGATGTGTGCAGGTAGTGGCAGGTGATACTTATGTAATTCTCGGGAGAGAAAGTCAAGCATATCGTCAATCGGCACTTTTGTAAACAATGAACAAACGTCAAAACTGATCAATCTATCGTTGGTTTCAGTGCGTACATTATTCAATTTTCAGTAAGATCCATGAAATTTTTTACATGTGAATCAGAGATAGTTCCGAGAATGGGGGACAAGACTTGACAAGCCATTTGGAGAGCTCCATATTACTAAAGCAGACAAGGCTAACACACATAGTTATTATGGACAAAGTGGACTACATTAGAAAGATGAACGAGCTGCTCCAAGACCTCGCCACATACAGAAAACTTAGGAAGAACCAGCAGGATGACGTCATCAAATCATTCAATAGTGGCTTGAAACGCATTCTCAAAGATCATAAGGACTTAATTCCGCTTTTCATGTCCACTTCACCTTCTGTTCCCTACCTTTAGGGTCTTATTAAAACCCACAAACCTGGTAACCCTATGCGCCCTATTATTAGCTCGGTAGGCTCTATTACCTATAAACTCTCCAAATGGCTTGTCAAAGTCTTGTCCCCCATTCTCGGAACTATCTCTGATTCACATGTAAAAAAAATTCCATGGATCTTACTGAAAAATTGAATAATGTACGCACTGAAACCAACGATAGATTGATCAGTTTTGACGTTTGTTCATTGTTCAAAAGTGCTGAATGACGATACGCTTGACTTTCTCTCCCGAGAATTACATAAGTACCACCTGTCACTACCTGCACACATCGTTTTGGAACTTATTAAGCTTTGCATCAAAGACTGTAAATTCACTTTCAATAGCGAGTATTATCAACAGGTTTTTGGGATGGCCATGGGCAACCCCTTGTCGCCCCTCCTCTCCAATATTTATATGGAGTCTTTCGAAATTACTTACATTCCGAGAATCCTGGGGGTTGGCATCCCATGGTTGCGGTACGTCGACGATATTTTGTGTATCTGGCCATGATGCGTGACGTGGATGACTTCCTCCTTCAGTTAAATGATCAAGACCCCTCCATTAAGTTTACTTTAGAAGTGGAACAAGACAACTCAATCCCGTTTTGGATGTGCGTGTACAAAGGGAAAGCCCATGTTTTAAGTTAGTATCTATCGGAAAAAACAAACAATTTCTCCTACGTACACTTTTATTCTGGACATGACACCCCATTAAGAAGGCCATATTTTCTTCAGTGTTTCTCCGCGCTCTTAGGATCGCCAGTCCGGAATACATCGATGCCAAATTGGAAAAAATCAACGGTATTGGAAGTGATCTGTGCTACCCACCTGCGTTTATGTAATCTTGTGTTAACAAGGCAAAACGAACCTTCTATCGTGTGAATAATAACACTCGCACTTTGTCAAAGAATATTTTAGTACTTCCATTTTTCCCGGGCTTTTTAGGCATTGCTAAATGTATTTAAACTTTTGGATGTTGATGTAGTATTTTCATATAACATTATTGTGAAAAATATCATAGTAAAAAATAGCCCTACCAATAATTCAGGCATTCTCTATGAAATTGGTTGTAAACGATGTGATTCCTTTTACATTGGTCAGACGGGAAAGGATTTGCACACGCGTGTAAAACAGCATCAATATTCTGTTAGAACGGGACAGTCGTCCAGTGCCCTTTTTGTCCATTTGTCAGAGTTATCCCATGTTGATTGGAATAATGCTTCAGTTTTATTTCCTCTAGCAACATTGTTAATAGAAATATTCTTTAGTCTGCTATTATCCAACTTACAAATAACTTTAACATGAGCAAAGGTCTTTTTCAACTCGATCCGTTGTTTTGAATTCGTTCAGAACGGATTTAGAGAAGAAGGGCAGAGTGCTAAAACTTTGGTAATTTTCCCCTGTAAATTTGTATGCTCCTCTTACAATTTTTTTTTTCAATTTGTTTTTATTTTTTATTTTTATTTTTTTGTGACCTATATATCATTCAGGCATTATCTATAAAATTAGTCGTAAACAATCCATTTGATCTTGTGTTGAATTCGGGCAAAGTGCTAAAATTGGTATTTCCTTACAAATTGTATGCTCCTCCCACAATTCTTATTTCTATATATATAATATATATATATATATTACATACTTTTTTTTGTAACCTATATATAGTCTTGAACTCTTTATTTACTTCAGTGTTCCTGAGGATGTCATTAGACGAAAGCGCTTAAACGCTACTCTGTGTTTCCTTTCGTTCGTGGTTTTATTCATCATAAATATTTTTCACGTTTCTTTCCTGAAATAATTTTCATATATATATGCTATATACATATATAATAATATATATATATATATATATATATACTATATGTGTTTTTATATATATATATATATATATATATATATATATATATAATATATATATATATATATATATATATATATATATATGCTATATATATATTAGAAATTAGTGAACAGTACAATCACTGTACACAAATAATAAAAAATACTCGCAAAGAGAAATTTTTAAATTATTAAAATATTAAAAGATTTAAGAAAGTTTTAAAAAATATTAAAACCGCAAACTTTTTTCAATAATATTAAAAATGGTCTAAACATTCCAAGGAAATTTTTGGAACAGCAATAATTTAGTTATCATTAAATCTGACAATGGAAATAATGTATTAATTGTATTAATTAAGACCCGCTGAAATCATATTATTTGTTTTCTGATGCAACCACATACAATGAACTATATTGAACCCCGTTACAAAATTTTTCAAAGACGTTTCACAGAAGGAATTCAAACTCTTCTAAAATTTTATTCTGATCTTGTTAATTAGTTCACCGCTTACACGATTAGTTTACCCCATGTTCATGGCCTGCCCAAAGTACATAAGCCCAGTACTCCCTTCAGACCTATCATTTCTAATGAATGTTAATTGTAACACCTTTAAATTAACCAAATGGCTCTCCAAATAGCCATAGCTATAGCTCTTCAAATATCACTCTAATAGGTACCATTTCGACTGCTCATATAAAATTCTCGAACGATTTCAATCATAAATTGAATAATATTGATTTCAACAAGAAGAGAATGATTAGTTTTGATGTGGCCTCCCTGTTTACTACGTTTCCGCCGAAAAATCACTGGAGCACCAATATATACATATATATATATATATATATATATATATATATATATATATATGTTAACCCCCTCTTCTATGGCCTTTGTTGGTTCGAAGTGGACGGGGGTTCTGGTTAGGGGGCAGCTACGAATTTGTTACTCACAGTAGTTTCTTCTATAATACTCTCCGAGTTCTTCTGTAGTGGTTCGGAGGATTCCGTGAAAACTTATTAAATTCTCTGAAGGTTCCCTGATGCTTCTTATAACGTATCGGGAACTTACAGTATGTTTCTCTATTTAAGACTAAGTTCTCTGAAGAGAGCAAAACTCGAAGGGGAAGATAAAGACTTTTTCTTACTGTAATTTACTGCTAAAATGTACAGGCAATGCTCAGCTTCTAAGTTTAATTTACAGGGGATGGGGTTCGACCTCTTTCGACCATTGCTCAGGCCGGAATTTAAAAGTGAGGAGGCCCTCGGCCTCCTCGAGGAGGGCTCCAACCTCCTCGCTGAAAGGCTGCTAACAAGGGAGTGTCTCTTATTTTACAAATACAAGCATCATATAAGTCTAAATGTTGGGGAAGTGCAGTTGAAGTTAAGTTCCCCCCCGTTTAATGGAAATCTACATTAAACCTAATTTTAAACACATGATCAGAATTTTGAAAGATTCCAAAATAAAACGAAAAAAAATAAATAACAAAAATAATAATAATATCACCGAGTATATATCCCTAAATGGCGACATAATGTCGGAGTAGTACATTGAGTACAATCTAAGTACATTATTAAGTACATTGTAATTTTGGTTTACTACAACTATGATTATAATTACCAATTAATTCACATTCTCTTATTATCGTTAATTACAGTTTCATTAAAGTACATTAATTACATTATATTAAATTATTATCGTTAATTATAGTTTCAGTAAAGTACATCAATTACATTATATTAAAATATTACAGTTAATTACAATTAAACAGTTAACTATAGTTTTGTGTTGTTTTTACAGTGTTTCATATTTATGGACAATTAAGATGTTAGGAATATAACATAAAGTACATGGGCACATACGGTATGTGTATATATATATATATATATATATATATATATATGATGAATAAAACCACGAAGGAAAGGAAACACAAAAAGGTACTCAAGCGCTTTCGTCTAATGACATCCTCAGGAACACTGAAGTACATAAAAGGTTACGGCCTATATATAGGTTACAGAAAGAAAAAAAAAGAAATAAGTAACATACATACACACAAACATACATATATATATACATACATATCTACACACATACATATATATATATATATATATATATGCAATAAACGGAGAAGTAAAAATAAAAATTAAAAATTAAAAATTAGAGGATTAACAAAGAGGCATACAGATTTGTAAGGAAAAATATCGATTTTTAGCACAAGATCAAATGAATTATAAAAATACAAATTTATACTGGAAATCTGCCCGGGTTTTAACACTTTGCCTTTTAGAGTCAAGTTTCGATATATATAAAAATAAAATGAAGATTAAAAGTTAATAAAGTAGCATACAAGTTTACCAAAGATTTAGCGTCCTACCCTTTTTATCTAAATTTGTTTTGAAGGAATTCAAAACAACAGGATCGAGTTGAAAAAGACCTTTGCTTATGTTGAAGTTATTTGAAAGTTGGATAATGGCAGACTCAAGAATATTTCTATTAACAATGTTGCTGGAATGAAATAAAACTGAAGCATTATTCCAATCAATGCAGTGGGATAACTCTGACAAATGGACAAAAAGAGCACTGGACAACTGTCCTGTTCTAACGGAATATTGATGCTGTTTTATACGTGCGTGCAAATCCTTTCCCGTCTGACCTATGTAAAAGGAATCACATTGTTTACACCCAATTTTATAGATAATGCCTGAATTATTGGTAGGGCTATTTTTTACTATGATATTTTTCACAATATTGTTATATGAAAATACTACATTAATATCCAAAAGTTTAAGTACATTAGCAATGCCTAAAAAGCCCGGGAAAAATGGAAGTACTAAAATATTTTTTGACAAAGTACGAGTGTTATTATTGACACGATAGAAAGTTCGTTTTGCCTTGTTGAGACAAGATTCCATAAACGCAGATGGGTAACACAGATCACTTCCAATACCGATGATTTTTTCCAATTCGGCATCGATGTATTCCGGACTGGCGATCCTAAGGCGCGGAGAAACATTGATGAAAAAATGGCCTTCTTAGTGGGGGTGTCATGTCCCGAGTAAAAGTGTACGTAGGACAAATTGTTTGTTGTTTTCCGATAGATACTAAATTTAAAACCTGGGCTTTCCCTATGTACACGCACATCCAAAAATGGGATTGAATTGTCTTGTTCCACTTCTAAAGTAAACTTAATGGAGGGGACTTGATCATTTAACTGAAGGAGGAAGTTATCCAGGTCACGATTCATGGGCCAGATACACAAAATATCGTCGACGTACCGCAACCAAGGGATGCCGACCCCTAGGATTCTCGGAATGTAAGTAATTTCGAAAAACTCCATATAAATATTGGAGAGGAGGGGCGATAAGGGGTTGCCCATGGCCATCCCAAACACTTGTTGATAATACTCGTTATTGAAAGTGAATTTACAGTCTTTGATGCAAAGCTTAATAAGTTCCAAAACAATGTGTGAAGGTAGTGGCAGGTCATACTTATGTAATTCTTGGGAGAGAGAGTCAAGCATATCATCAATCGGTACTTTTGTAAACAATGAACAAACGTCAAAAACTGATCAATCTATCGTTAGTTTCAGTACGTGCATTATTCAATTTTTCAGTAAGATCCATGGAATTTTTTACATGTGAATCAGAGATAGTTCCGACTTTTTCGAAATTACTTACATTCCGAGAATCCTGGGGGTTGGCATCCCTTGGTTGCGGTACGTCGACGATATTTTGTGTATTTGGCCCATGAATCGTGACCTGGATAACTTCCTCCTTCAGTTAAATGATCAAGTCCCCTCCATTAAGTTTACTTTAGAAGTGGAACAAGACAATTCAATCCCATTTTTGGATGTGCGTGTACATAGGGAAAGCCCAGGTTTTAAGTTTAGTATCTATCGGAAAACAACAAACAATTTGTCGTACTTACACTTTTACTCGGGACATGGCACCCCCACTAAGAAGGCCATTTTTTCATCAATGTTTCTCCGCGCCCTTAGGATCGCCAGTCCGGAATACATCGATGCCGAATTGGAAAAAATCATCGGTATTGGAAGTGATCTGTGTTACCCATCTGCGTTTATGGAATCTTGTCTCAACAAGGCAAAACGAACTTTCTATCGTGTCAATAATAACACTCGTACTTTGTCAAAAAATATTTTAGTACTTCCATTTTTCCCGGGCTTTTTAGGCATTGCTAATGTACTTAAACTTTTGGATATTAATGTAGTATTTTCATATAACAATATTGTGAAAAATATCATAGTAAAAAATAGCCCTACCAATAATTCAGGCATTCTCTTAAAATTTGGTGTAAACAATGTGATTCCTTTTACATAGGTCAGACGGGAAAGGATTTGCACACACGTATAAAACAGCATCAATATTCCGTTAGAACAGGACAGTTGTCCAGTGCTCTTTTTGTCAATTTGTCAGAGTTATCCCACTGTATTGATTGGAATAATGCTTCAGTTTTATTTCATTCTAGCAACATTGTTAATAGAAATATTCTTGAGTCTGCCATTATCCAACTTTCAAATAACTTCAACATAAGCAAAGGTCTTTTTCAACTCGATCCTGTTGTTTTGAATTCCTTCAAAACAAATTTAGATAAAAAGGGTAGGACGCTAAATCTTTGGTAAACTTGTATGCTACTTTATTAACTTTTAATCTTCATTTTATTTTTATATATATCGAAACTTGACTCTAAAAGGCAAAGTGTTAAAACCCGGGCAGATTTCCAGTATAAATTTGTATTTTTATAATTCATTTGATCTTGTGCTAAAAAATAGCCCTACCAATAATTCAGGCATTCTCTATAAAATTGGGTGTAAACAATGTGATTCCTTTTACATAGGTCAGACGGGAAAGGATTTGCACGCACGTATAAAACAGCATCAATATTCCGTTAGAACAGGACAGTTGTCCAGTGCTCTTTTTGTCCATTTGTCAGAGTTATCCCACTGTATTGATTGGAATAATGCTTCAGTTTTATTTCATTCTAGCAACATTGTTAATAGAAATATTCTTGAGTCTGCCATTATCCAACTTTCAAATAACTTCAACATAAGCAAAGGTCTTTTTCAACTCGATCCTGTTGTTTTGAATTCCTTCAAAACAATTTAGATAAAAAGGGTAGGATGCTAAATCTTTGGTAAACTTGTATGCTACTTTATTAACTTTTAATCTTCATTTTATTTTTATATATATCGAAACTTGACTCTAAAAGGCAAAGTGTTAAAACCCTGGCAGATTTCCAGTATAAATTTGTATTTTTATAATTAATTTGATCTTGTGCTAAAAATAGATATTTTTCCTTACAAATCTGTATGCCTCTTTGTTAATCCTCTAATTTTTAATTTTTAATTTTTATTTTTACTTCTCCGTTTATTGCATATATATATATATATATATATATATATATATATATATGTATGTGTGTAGATATGTATGCATATATATATATATATATAGTATATGTATATATATATATATATATGTATGTTTGTGTGTATGTATGTTATTTATTTATTTTTTTTTCCTTTCTGTAACCTATATATAGGCCGTAACCTTTTATGTACTTCATGTTCCTGAGGATGTCATTAGACGAAAGCGCTTGAGCACCTTTTTGTGTTTCCTTTCCTTCATGGTTTTATTCATCATAAATATTTTTCACGTGTTACTTTCGTGAAATAATTTTCATATAATGAACACCACGCGTTCCTTCGGCTTGCTGTTCCCTCTCTTGTCTCCGTTTGTGTCCGTGTTTTCTTCTACATTAATGAAGGGGCATGCAATTCGTATCCGACGAAAGTTTCTTACTAACTGTCTAGAGGAGCAAGTTCTTCCCAAATCCCTGCTTCCGATTCGCCTCAGACAAATTGACGACCATCCGTTCAACAACTTAAGCAGATTAATTTTAAAGAAACATATTGAAGTCACCAGACAAAATGAGTGGTCCGCCTTAAAAAATTTAAACATCGCCAAGCATAATTTTGTAACCGTTATTCCCCAACCGTGAATCCAACCTTTGTTTGATGAAATTTACAACGAATTGCGTCGGAGAACTACTTCACTTCGTAACATTTTGGATCGGAAAATTAAAAGTCTCATTCGAAATAGTCAGTGGAGTAAAAAAGCAAGCTCAAAGTGTGTTTTGAACCTTTCTTCGAAAAACATTAGTGACGATGCAAAAAGTGCCCTTGGATATGGTACGTCCTTTTTTATTGTTAAAAAACCTTCGGCTTTACAAATTTGTTACAGTCTCGCGTGTTTGGAAAAACAGTGTAATCTCCCTCAGTATTTGTTTAACATAGTTAAAGGCCTCGTTTATAGTGCGGCGAATGGTAATTACGAAGATAACTTTCCTAAACGTTTTCGCGATGGCCTCTCACAATTAAAAAAAGATGGGGAGCTCCATATTACTAAAGCAGACAAGGCTAACACCATAGTTATTATGGACAAAGTGGACTACATCGGAAAGATGAACGAGCTTCTCCAGGACCCCGCCACATACAGCAAACTTAGGAAGAACCCGCAGGATGACGTCATCAAATCATTTAATAGTGGCTTGAAACGCATTCTCAAAGATCATAAGGACTTAATGCCGCTTTTCATCTCCACTTCACTTCTCTGCCCTACCTTTACGGTCTTATTAAAACCCACAAACCTGGCAAACCTATGCGCCCTATTATTAGCTCGGTGGGCTCTATTACTTATAAACTCTCCAAATGGCTTGTCAAAGTCTTGTCCCCCATTCTCGGAACTATCTCTGATTCACATGTAAAAAATTCCATGGATCTTACTGAAAAATTTAATAATGCACGTACTGAAACTAACGATAGATTGATCAGTTTTGACGTTTGTTCATTGTTTACAAAGTGCCGATTGATGATATGCTTGACTTTCTCTCCCAAGAATTACATAAGTGACCTGCCACTACCTTCACACATTGTTTTGGAACTTATTAAGCTTTGCATCAAAGACTGTAAATTCACTTTCAATAACGAGTATTATCAACAAGTGTTTGGGATGGCCATGGGCAACCCCTTATCGCCCCTCCTCTCCAATATTTATATGGAGTTTTTCGAAATTACTTACATTCCGAGAATCCTGGGGGTTGGCATTCCTTGGTTACGGTACGTCGACGATATTTTGTGTATCTGGCCCATGAATCGTGACCTGGATAACTTCCTCCTTCAGTTAAATGATCAAGTCCCCTCCATTAAGTTTACTTTAGAAGTGGAACAAGACAATTCAATCCCATTTTTGGATGTGCGTGTACATAGGGAAAGCCCAGGTTTTAAGTTTAGTATCTATCGGAAAACAACGAACAATTTGTCCTACGTACACTTTTACTCGGGACATGACACCCCCACTAAGAAGGCCATTTTTTCATCAATGTTTCTCCGCGCCCTTAGGATCGCCAGTCCGGAATACATCGATGCCGAATTGGAAAAAATCAACGGTATTGGAAGTGATCTGTGTTACCCATCTGCGTTTATGGAATCTTGTCTCAACAAGTCAAAACGAACTTTCTATCGTGTCAATAATAACACTCGTACTTTGTCAAAAAATATTTTAGTACTTCCATTTTTCCCGGGCTTTTTAGGCATTGCTAATGTACTTAAACTTTTGGATATTAATGTAGTATTTTCATATAACAATATTGTGAAAAATATCATAGTAAAAAATACCCTACCAATAATCAGGCATTATCTTTAAAATTGGGTGTAAACAATGTGATTCCTTTTACATAGGTCAGACGGGAAAGGATTTGCACACACGTATAAAACAGCATCAATATTCCGTTAGAACAGGACAGTTGTCCAGTGCTCTTTTTGTCCATTTGTCAAAGTTATCCCACTGTATTGATTGGAATAATGCTTCAGTTTTATTTCATTCTAGCAACATTGTTAATAGAAATATTCTTGAGTCTGCCATTATCCAACTTTCAAATAACTTCAACATAAGCAAAGGTCTTTTTCAACTCGATCCTGTTGTTTTGAATTCCTTCAAAACAAATTTAGATAAAAAGGGTAGGACGCTAAATCTTTGGTAAACTTGTATGCTACTTTATTAACTTTTAATCTTCATTTTATTTTTATATATATCGAAACTTGACTCTAAAAGGCAAAGTGTTAAAACCCGGGCAGATTTCCAGTATAAATTTGTATTTTTATAATTCATTTGATCTTGTGCTAAAAATAGACATTTTTCCTTACAAATCTGTATGCCTCTTTGTTAATCCTCTAATTTTTAATTTTTAATTTTTATTTTTACTTCTCCGTTTATTGCATATATATATATATGTATGTGTGTAGATATGTATATATATATATATATATATATATGTATGTTTGTGTGTATGTATGTTATTTATTTATTTTTTTTTTCTTTCTGTAACCTATATATAGGCCGTAACCTTTTATGTACTTCAGTGTTCCTGAGGATGTCATTAGACGAAAGCGCTTGAGCACCTTTTTGTGTTTCCTTTCCTTCGTGGTTTTATTCATCATAAATATTTTTCACGTGTTACTTTCGTGAAATAATTTTCATATATATATATATATATATATATATATATATATATGTGTGTGTGTGTGTGTGCATATATAACTGCAATGACCACGCAGTATATAAATGAATAGAAACGACATAAGTATTAAGGAACGTTTCTGCACACGAGGAGGAGAGATAACGAATAAATGAAAAATGAGGCGAACCGTGTGCAGAAACGTTCCTTAATACTTATGTCGTTTCTATTCATATATATATATATATATATATATATATATATATATATATATATATATATATTATATATATAACATAACACACATAATAATGTTTTATAAATTATAAGCAAGCGAGAGGAGAGTTTCACCTTAAAAGCGCTCGCTTTCGCCTGGTCAGCGGAATTCGAACACTTGCATAAGCATTTATGAGATTGCTAGAAATTCATTAATTTAAAGAAAAGAAATAAAAAGAATACATGTGAACGTATGTACATGTACGTAACTATGTACGTAATCATGACCATTAGGGGACATGTACGAATGCATAAACTTATTGTACACATATTGATAGTCACACAATAGGTTGACAATGGTAGACAATAGGTAGCTGAATGAATAATTAATAAAATTAACAAAAGATAAAGGTCAAGAAAGGGCATGGATGTATGAATGAACAACATATAAATAATGACGTATAGAGTATACATTTTTTATTATTATGTTAAAGAATTTACCATACATTGTATACTAGAGATATGATGGAGGGAAATTAATGACGGGAAAATGTGAAGGAAATTAAGCTACTTTATGACGTCATAGTTATTCAAATTATGCCATACGTCAATTCATAATTAATACGCCATAGTTATTTAATTCGTATGTACAGTACAAGTCATTATTGGGAGAATTTAGAAGAGATGAATTAGAGAAATACAGTAATGAATAAAGAAGTACAAACAAGGGCTCAAATCATGCCACATGCAATATGTATGCATAATCTAATAAAATTTAGGGATGAGGGTTAGATGCAAGACAACAATAATTAATTATCATAAAGTCTATAATAAATGGAAAATGGAGATATGGGTAACATTCTGATGGAAATGTTAAACGATCTAAACCAGTGGTGCACAAACTTTTTTGATGTGAGGGCCAAGCGAAGAAAATAATTAAATGTATTAGCCTACTTACTTTCATCTAAGTCATAAATTGGGTCACTTTTATATCCTAACTTTTTCATTGAATTGAAAAGACCCGTGGGGCCACTGAAAAGACCCGTGGGGGACACATTTGGCCCGCGGGCCAGGGTTTGTGCATCACTTATCTAAACCGTCGATTGTCTTGTTTGTACTTTAAGGGAATGAAATTAAGGGACATTCGCTTCTCACAACGAACCTCCAATGACACAAACATGGATACGACTCAACCATAGAAATGGTAGATAGCATGGTTGTGACTGCAAAAATTGAAAGTAAATCAAAATTTTATCCAAACTCGCGTTAGGCGATTTTGATTCTTATGTAAAAATGAATATTTGATTATATAGGAATTATTCATTGTTCATTTTTACATATAATATGACTTAAAATACCAAATACCTTATTTCTCAATTTAATTGGATTGTCTCTCTTACTCATATTTTACATTTAATGGCGACTATTATCTACAAAAAAGAAGGCTTAAGTATGAGGTCACCCCTCTCTGCTAAATTGCGTAACCTTTTTATGGCCCTCCTTGAAAGGAAATATCTACCTGATATTGTACATCCTTCCATCTTTTGGTATACAGTAGGTTTCGACAACGTTTTTGCCTTGATTAGAAATGACAGGGACTCTAATCACATCTTAAATAGACTAAATAGTATCCTTCCTTAAAAAAAATTCCGAGCTTTACTTTCATGATGTTTTGGTTAAACAATCTGAAATGAATAGACCCCTCTTTATTGTTTTTAGGAAAAATACTCATTCTAATTCATATGTTCACTGGTTCTCCTATTCTAACTTTATTAAAAAAGGCATTCTTATTAATATAGTTTTGCGTGCCTTAAAAATTTAAAGTCTTAATTTCCAGAAAATGAAAGCAATTATATTTAGCAATCCTTTTTAAATTAGGTTATTCTAAAATTTTTCTTTGCCAAGTCTTTGAATATTGCAAGAAAACGTCTTTATGTTGAGCAAGACTGATACAGTTCGAAGTTCGAAGAACACACTTGTATTGCCTTTTAGTACAATACTCAGTCTTTTAATGATGTTCCTGATCATGTCTCCATAGTTTCTTCATAGTTTCCTGTACTACCAGAAATTTTCTTCGTAAAGACCTGCTTCAAAAGGATATAAAGAAGGCTGGTATTTATAAAATTCCTTGCAGAAACAATAATAAAATATAGAGGAGAAACCAATGGTTTTAAGAGGAGGACCTTAATACATGTAATGATAATTCTGCGTTGGTATCAACATCACTCTACAATGAATCACAATATAGTATATTAGTTAATAACTTCGATTTAATTTTTGACGCAAAACGAGCATAAAAGAAAAACTAATGAATCCTTTCTAGTTAAAAATACTAGTAATTTTAATAATTGAAACCGATCCTTGAATCTTGATTTTACCAATCACTTTTAATCGAAAGAAACCTCAATAGAAACATTTTTTAGAGAGTTTGAGACACCAGATGCACGAAGCCTATCAAGGTAGCTTCCTTCTTTCTCCCTCTCAATTTAACCCGTTTTTCCGCCTGAAAGAGGAAGGATGTACCCATTAAAAAGTTTTGCGACTTTAATGAGTTTCAAATTTTTGTAAACCTTTCAATGTTTTAACAACTTTTATTTTCTTTGGGATATATATATATATATATATATATATATATATATATATATATATATATGAGCATAAAGGAAAATTCCTTTTCCTCGCCTCCCTCACATGCCTGCAAAATTTCTAAACAGGTAGGCAAGAACCTCCACAAAGGAACGCTTATTTTAATGTTTGTTTTTTGAAAGTGGCCACCAAATTTGTATCGTCTCCTGCTCCTTTAGCGTCACCGAACCTATAAAAGTGCCAGTCCACTTCAGGTCGCTCTCACTGCCCTCTTCTCGAGTCTCCACTTCACATCCCGCTCCGTTTTCCTTCGTCACGTAACGTCACTCGATCTCAGCTGGCCGCTTTCCTTCAAAATTCCTTTCAAGCATACACGATGTTGACCATTTCTGTTGAGGCCTACTACCATTTCAACACCCCCGGAAGCAACCTCAATTCTGCAAGATTCATCTCCCGCCATCCTTCCGGTCCCTTTGACTCACTCAACATTCAGCCATTTCGACCTGCGAATCTTCATTTCCCTTCAACAAGTATTTCGTCATTCATACAGGCTCGTAGGCTCTCCCGTCTTCTCAGTCTACCTCCAAAGAAACCCAGGCCTGTAAACCTCACGTAGGCTACCAACTCACTTGGCCTACCGTTTATTCCGCTGTACTAAACTAATTTTGCGTAGCCTACAAACTCAATATACTCTCGCCTACAAACTCAATATACTCTCGCCTAGCCGAATAGGCCATCTTCAAAGTGTCCTCAATACTGTTTCAAGTTACTCACGCATTTACGACCGCAGTTACGCCTAATTTGACCAATATCGTACGTTCATTACCTCAGTTATTATTTGTTTAATTACTTATTGTTGTGTGTCCACAACCGTATATCCCATTACCTAAATTATTGTTTCTTGCCACTATTGTAGTATCAAACTCTTATACTGTATAAAATCATTCCTTATTGTTAATAAATAATCAATTCATTGTAATATTGCGCAAATTCAGTATAATTAATTAATTGTTGATCACTATGAACAAATACATAATTTATTTATTTTTCTGATTAAACGAAAAACCACAAAGTTATTTCTATCTCCTTATTAAACATTTGGCTGAAAGGTCAAACTGGTGACCCAATATCATTTTCATTCTATTTAACATATTATAGTGGACCTACGTTGGGCCACCATATATATATATACGGTCGCCTCGCAACACCACTTCCCGTTAGACCAACGACCAACGTCTGTTCAGTAGTTGGATGGTTGGATGGTTCAGGTAATGCAGTGATCCATAAATGATTCGGGCCCCACGTAAAGCTGTAGGTCCCCTCCCTTACGTGACCTTTGCTGTTTCGAAGAAAATTGAGCAACCGTGAACATTATTATTTTTCCATTGTTATTGCAATATGCGCTACGAATAATTACGCAAAAGCTCACGTATTCTGATGAACTTAAATTCAATTTCTCAAAATTTTCTTGGATTTTAGTCATCTGCACTTGTACACACACACACACACACAGAACATTTAAAAAATTATGAACAAACTTATTACACATACTTCTCCTTTCTTATATCTTTATTCTGCACACTTTATTAACAATATTTATTTGACCATTTCATTCACTATTTTTCCTTCATTATCTTTATATATAATATAATATATATATATATATATATATATGTATATATAATATATATATATATATATATATATATATATATATATATATATATATATATATATATATATATATATATATATATATATAAAGACCCGAAATTAGAATGAAGGTTCAGAGAAACAAATGAAAACTTTGTAAACGTATATACATGTACAATTTAAAACTTCTCTCTTTATCGTTCTGGGCTCATTTTCGTGTTTGTTCCCTTCCATTTAATTAAAATTATGTGGCATTAAACAACTTAACACCAGTTCTGCTCCAGTTTTGTGCGAATATCACCTGAATGGCGTCTTGGAACTTCACAAGAGAAGGTTAAGATTAACGCTAATTAAATTTGGGATTTGCACCTTATAATCTGATTATACTTGTTCGTATACATTGTACTGTATACATGTATCGAAGGGGAATTTCAGCATTAATATATATATATATATATATATATATATATCGAGAGAGAGAGAGAGAGAGAGAGAGAGAGAGAGAGAGAGAGAGAGTGGCGCAAAGGTCGAGCACCATAAGGATTTTCAGTGTTTACGATAATATATTATTTTTTTCCTTTTAGGTAATGGATGGCTGCGAAATTAACAATAGACGAGAGGGTGAGCTTGGTTTTAATGTAGAATGCCAGTTACTCTACAAATCGATCAATAGCTACAGAAAATTATATATTATAGTCAACACTGAAAATTCCTATGGTGCACGAATTTTGGCCCACCCAGTATATATACACACACACATATATATATATATATATATACTAGAGGCACTCAATATATTTTGCCCCACCCTTTTTTCTTAGCTAAATAATAGGCCATGGGCTGAAATGTCTTTTGGGCCGTAAGTTTGAACTTTCTGCGTTTCACATAACTGGATTTTTCCAGTTTGAACCTCTCCTCCTTGTATAAAACCGCTTTTAAAAGCCCTTCTATAAAACCGATGGTTAATGCAGTTTCGAAAATGGCGTCTGACAGTGATGTGCTTCGTAAACAGAGAGCTGTTATCGAGTTCTTAACAGCAGAAAAGGAAACAGTTGGAAATATTCACAAACGTCTACAAAAAGTTTAGGGAGATACTGTTGTTGATCGAAGCACAGTTGGACGCTGGTCTAAACGTGTGAGATCATCGGAGAGAGGGAGAGCCAGCCTCGATGATGAGCCACGCAGCGGTCGCTCGGCATCGGCTGTGACATCTCACACTGTGCAACGTGCTAACAGCACCATTCGATCAAACCGGCGCATCACATACAAGGAGCTATCACTGGAGCTAGGAATTAGTGAAGGAAGTGTGAATACGATAAATCAACAACTGGGAAACTCAAAAGTGTGTTCACGGTTTGTTCCTCGCGAACTGACTGAAGATCACAAAGCCCAAAGAAAAGAAATTGCTTCCGAGTCGTTGGTTCGATACGAGACAGAAGGGGGTGATTTCCTTTCACGAATTGTGACTGAGGATGAGACTTGGGTACACCACTTTGAACCTGAAACAAAACGCCAATCCATGGAGTGGCATCACGCAGTCTCCCCACACAAGAAAAAGTTCAAAATGGCTCCCTCTGCAGGAAAGGTTATGGCCACCATCTTGTGGGACATGAAAGGGGTGATTCTGGTGGACATTATGAAGAGAGGAAAAACAATCAACCCAGAGGCATATATTGCTACCCTACAGAGACTCCAGAGACGTATAAAGCGAGTTCGACCGGAGAGAAAACTGGAAGACGTCCTTCTTTTGCACGATAACGCAAAACCACACAACAGTTTGCAACATACACACATACCACATCAAGCAGGATACTCAAACTCCTCCCCAGATATAACGTTCTGTTCCCCCTCACTAGCAACACATACACAATGGAGAACAGAAAAACAATTGTCATCAGACCACCTGCCCATCATCATTACAACACATTCTACACTCTGCCCCAACAGCCTTAGGCACACTTACAGAAATTACAAGAAAGCTGATTGGGAACAGTTCAAAATACAGACTGAGGGACAATTCACCACATTAAACAGCACACCCATCATAAACATCAATACAACACTGAAGACATTTAATCAGATCATCAATAATGCAAACAAATACATACCCAAGGGCAACATTAAGAAATACAACCCAAATTACACTAGAGAAATAGCCCACCTCATAAGGCAACGTAACAACCTCAAATATAACACACAAACACCACACACAGAAGCCATAAAACAGCAGATACAACAGCTCAACACAGAAATAAACAACAAACTCAAAGAAAAACAAACAGAAACATTCAGGGAATTCATAACAACACTAAACCACTCCACAGATACATCCAGACTATACAAGACTATAAACAGCATTACCCACTCTAACAGTGGCATTCACACCTCACACACGGCTATCTGTCGCAGCTAAAATAATATCCCAACATACACACAACAAGCTAACATTCTAGTTAATCACTACGCAAAGATAAGTCACTTAAACAGAGACAACAACCAGAAACACGCAGACAGACAAGCAGTCAGACACAAATAAACCTACAGACTCGACACGACCATTACACCCTTCAATACAGAGCAGACACCAAGATCATCAAAAACATTAAGAATTGGAAAGCTACTGGACCAGACAACATATCTAACATACACCTTCAACACTTGGGCCCACAAGGAATACTAGCTCTCACAAATATCAGCATATATTCATCCAACACTGTATTATTCCTGACATATGGAAAGAAGGTAAAATTATTACACTACTCAAACCAAACAAAAATCCAACAGAACCAGCTTCCTATAGACCCATTACTTTACTATGCACACCTTCTAAAGTAACAGAAAGACTAATCTTACAAATCACCAACCCACACATTCCACTATCGCCTACTCAACATGGATTCAGACCTCACCACTCAACCACGACATTACTCACTAACCTCACGCAGCACATCATGGATGGCATCAACTCCAGACGACCAGCTCAACGTACACTATTAGCAACAATAGACATTAGTAAAGCATTTGATACTATCCCACGCTTCCCTCTCATAAACAAAATACTCAACACAAACATGCACAATAACACCAAAAGGTGGCTGAGCAACTATCTTTCAGGAAGATACTCACATGTCACATTTAATGGCAAGTCATCCAAAAACAAGCTTTTTCAGAACGGGGTCCCTCAAGGCTCTGTTCTCTCACCAACACTCTTCAACTTATACAGTTATACATGCATGACATTCCAACACCCATAGATAACAAGCTTACCTTATCATCATATGCAGATGACATCACTCTAACATCCACCCAAAACAACATCGACACCGCTACAAATAACCTACAAACATACATAAACAGTATACAAGACTGGCTCACACACAATCGACTCAAAGTAGCGCCCACAAAATCAACCATCGCCTTGCTTACAAGCAACACAAAAGAACACAGGTAATTCCACAGCTTACACTAAACAACATCAACATTCCACACACTCACAGACCAAAATACTTGGGGTCACATACAACACATCATTATCTTTTGCAAACCACATTCGGGACATTAAAAACAAATGTACGTCAAGACTTAACACGCTTAGGGTACTAACAGGCACAAACTTTGGACACCAGCAGGAAACAACATCACTCATATACAAACAATATATTCGCTCAGTTATGGACTATGCTAGCCCATGCTGGGCACCCATTATCTCAAACACACACATAAACACCTTACATACAATACAAAACAACGCACTTCGTATCATTACAGGATGCCCTCAAACAACACCAATAGAACACCTGCACACAGAAACAAAAATACTGAAAGTTAGGGAACATTTAGACATGAGGAGGGGAACACAATTCATGGCAGCAGCGACAACTAACCCACAACACCCTTGCCACTACATGTACAATCATGCACCAACACCTCGCACCATTAAGGTAACACCAGAGAGACATTATAACCAAATACTCCATTCCATACCACGCCCCACAGACATCACACAGTACAGAAAACACATACACACACACCTAACCCACAAAGCACTGACACGACTCGGTCCGAATGCGGTCCTAGGTGCGAAGCCGCCACCCATTAACAGGTCAGAGATCAGCCTGAGCAGATCGGATCGAGTTAACTTAGTACGATTCCGATGTGGACATCACCCCAACTTACGGACATATAAACACAGACTAGACAACTCCATAGACGACACTTGCCACCTGTGCCAGGACACACCACAAACAATTGAACACATTATGACAGACTGTACTGCTCTAGCACAACAACGAACACAACACAACGTCACTAGTGCGCTGAACCTCTGGTCCACTCCGGAGAGAGCGATCGGTTACCTGCGTGCCGCCGGCTTGCTCGATTAGGGTGGGCTGATCGGCTAAACAACAACAACAACAGTTTGCAAACAAGAGAGGCCATCACAAAAATACGCTTGACTGTGTTACCCCACCCTCCATACAGCCCGGATTGGCACCTTCAACTTCCATTTGTTTGGGCCAATGAAGGATGCTATTCGTGGAAGAAAGTTTCAGAGTGACGATGAGGTTGTTGAGAAGATTAAGAGGTGGCTCGAGCGGAACCCAGCGGACTTTTACCAGCAAGGAATAAAGGCCCTTGTTTCGAGGTGGAGGAAAGCCGTAGAAAAGGATGGAGACTATGTGGAAAATAAAAACTTGTAAAAAAGGTAGTCTTGTGAAAATTAATTGAAACACAAGGTGACAAACACATTATTTGATATTTGAACCATTTATTGGACATAAAAGTAACATATTTAAGATTTAGTACTTGCTATGGCCTCCTTTAGCTTTAAGAACACATTTTACACGTTGGGGCATGGAATCGACAAGAGTTGCGTCAATATTTATAACTTCTTCGTCATGATACCATTTTTCAATTATTGCGCTGATGAGCTTCTGTTTGGTGTGTAGTCATGTTTTCGCAGGCGTTGTTTAACTATAGCCCACAGGTTTTCTATTGGATTTAAATCCGGTGAGTTCCCTGGCCATTTGAGTACTTGAATATTCTCATCTTGCAATGCTTTCATTGACCTCTTTGATGGATGACAAGGTGTAAGGTCATGCTGGAATACCCTTTCACCATCTGGAAACTTTGATAAGGTTGGGAGCCACTTTTGTATGAATTATAGCCACGTATTTTTCGGAATTCATCATTCCTGTAACTGGCAAAAGTCTTATAGATCCAGAAAAACAAAAAGAACACCAAAACATAACCATTTTGAGATGTTTGACGTGTTGTTCAATGTGGCCCTGGTGAATCGGTTCATTGAGTGATCTTACATACTGGGATCTCTGTCTCTGGACTTCAAAATGCGATTTATCAGTGAACATGACGGTTCTCCATTGCTCCTTTGCCCAGTGCCAATATTGTTTAGCCCAATAAACACGTTTCTTTTTCATTTCTTGTGGGGCGTCCAGCATCCAAAAGACGACGTCTCACAGTACTAGAACAAACGTTAATTCCAGCAGCTGACAATTCCTTTTGCAGTTCATCACTAGTAAGTTTAGAGTTTTTTAGGCTTTTTTGTAACAGAATTCTCTCATCCCTCTTTGTTGTCTTACGTTTTCAGCCACATTTGTTCCTCCATCAGGAGAAAAAGATCATTTCTCGGTAGGCTTTCACAATTCGGCTAACACTTGCCATGCTAACTTCATATTGTTTTGCAATTTTTCTAAGTTATTGGAGTGTATTCCGATAAAGTTACGATCCGAGAACGTTTTCTGGGCGTAATATCCATTGTTATGTTAAAGTTAAAGAATTCACAATCCGACACAAATTGAAACACATCCACTCTCGTTGCTGTCTTAGGCAACACTGATTACAAAGAGTCAATTTGTGATTTAATATTTGCGTAAAGAACACGTGCAAACAATTGTTGCACCACTCCTTCATAAAAAAGTCACCTAAAAGAGAAAAAATATTGAAATGTCTCAATTTAAAGAAATAGGGACTATGTTTCAATTAATTTTCACAAGACTGTATGTAACTACCTGTGTACAAAATTTCTGGAACTTACAAGAAAACTTGGAAAGAAAAAAAAAGGTGGGGCAAAATACAGTATATTGAGTGATCCTCGTGTATATATATATATATTGTATACATATCCTTTATTGGTTTATTGTTTTTTATTTTTTAATAAAAACTATCACCTGTCCAATTCCAAAGATTTATTTTTCAGAGGTTTCGTAAACTTGTTGTCAGAGTCACTGTAACAATAATTATTACAAAGGATTAAAAATCCATATTCAGTTTAACTTACATACTGATAACAATTGAGAATTACTTTGTTTTAACGAGTGGAGACGGGTTTTCCATTCTTTTTGATGGATTAGAGATAGTTATGTTTTTGAGTAAAAATTATGTCTTTAGTTTGAAATGTTCAAATGATGGAATGGAACTCACTCATTCATATATGGATTTATAATGAAAAATAGTTTCTACTTATGTAATATCAATGATTTCGTCTCTACATTGGATTCGTAAGTGACGTAAGTAAGAATGACTAGTATTTCTCTGGGGTCATCAATTCAACATTTGAATTCGTGTTGTGTTTTACAAATGTATTGGATGAGTTGCATTCATCACAGACATATTTATTGTTTAGTGATGCGCAGAGAATTCGATGCTTTCTTTAACACGAAACAATGAGCCAATAGTATGGTAATTGGCAAAGATATGTATCTAATATCAATGAGGATAAAATTTCTTAATTAAAGTTGTTTATTTCTTCTGTCATATTATGCTTTAGAGTTCATAGTAAAAGATATTTTAAAGAATAGTTGTTTTCTAGCGACAGAGCATATCAAATTTTTATAAAGATTTGCTGTTCAAGTAACAACTATAAAATACTGACTTAAAACAGAAGAGTAATCTTCAAGTCCTTTCTTTTCATTTAGAGAAAGGAAAGGGTTCGATAATGGGGATCTAAATTCCTCCTATTGAGACATTCATGTTGTAAATATTGTAACGATGTTATAATGTAAAGATTCGAACTTTAGCAACTATTTCTGGCAACTTTTTTGTATTGGTTCATGAATGATGCATTATTTAACACGAGTTCATCAAGGCTAGGTTCATAGTTTCTCCTAAAGCAGGGATGGGGAACCTTTATTGTGTGGCGGGAAAATTTCAACTAAAATACTCTCTACTGGGCAAATTGCAGCTTTGAAAATAGTTTGGGACATAATTAAGATGTAAATACTGTATGACTTTAAATAAACAAACTGTCCGCTGGCAATTCCAAACTAGGCCGCGGGCAACATTATTCGCGCGGGCAGCAGGTTTCCCACCCCTTTTCTAAAGCGATATTGGCAAAACTTGAAACCATATCGAAGCTTCCCATTATAAAAAATGTAGCCTTCATGTTTAAACATTTCTTTTGTCAATGATAAAGATTCCTGAAACATATATTCATTGGTCAAAAATTCAGATCAAATGATAATAAAAAAATTTCTAAAATACAATGAGCTCAGATTGTGAGCCTGAGGCAAACAATTGATTACACACATTTATTTCCTTTTCATTTCTTAATTTCCTCGAAATCCGCTCAGGAAATGTTCAAGTTTAAGTATACTGTTCCATGGATTACCATCAATTTTAGCAAGATTTGATTTATCATTTATTATGATTTGTATTTTTTTTAAGAGAGCTACTCTATATCTATTTGGAATCCTTTCTCAGCTTTGGTTGTATTACTATCGATTTATCTTTTGACAAGTTTTTTGACATTCAATTATATTTTTTAGAAAAAATATGATTGGTTTTGTTTCTTTCAAAATTATGAAAAAGGATAAACTTCCATGCTCTTTTTTTGTTTTTTTTTAGGTTATTAAAAATGCGTTTGGAGTGTCGCTGCAAAATTTTAGGATTTTAGGGTATCATATTTAAGATTAGAGAAATGTTTACAGAGGACAAAAAATTTTCAAAGTTAGGTTTTCGTATACTTTCACTAAAGTTTCAGTTACTAGATCAGTCACTTCTCTAAAAATGACTCATTTAAGATGATCTATTTCCAATCATAGTCATTCCAATTTCAGACTTCGTCTAAGAATAAGAAATTTGAAAGTGGGAATGCCAAAGGAGACATTTCTCAAATCGATCCATTACCATTCCCACTGTGGTATCTTCCATTTCACATTAGATTTTTCATAGAAAATACCCACCAGGGCTGGAAATGCGTTATAGCCCATTCTTATCTTTTCCCAAATCAGAAAACTCTTGTCGAATCTGGAATTCCCACGTTGAACATTCTCACTTTCGGCCCGAGAAAGGAAATGGCACAAAGTTCGAAGTAACCAAAACAAACAAAAACAAGCTTTATTCAGAAAGATTGGATTACATAGTGTATACATCACATCTATATAGATTTACGCAATGTTGGCATTGTGTATTTAATCGTGTAATTTAGTGGCAAGTAGTCTTATCAGAACACTCTTATCTGAATATACCGTTGACAGCATGACAGCTTTTCAGGCAAAAAATCTTACAAATTCATTCCAATTTATACAAAATAAAATAAGAAAATAAATAGAAATAATGGAAAATAAGATAAAGTTCCATTTAATTAATTCTGTCATTACAAATGAAAATTGACATAATCTTAGAAATAATAGAAAATAAGAAATGGTTAACGATGCGGTAAACAATACATGTTGAAATATCAGTAATACTTAATTTCTATTATTACAAATGAAAAATGATGGTCTTAAAATAATAGAAATACAGGTAATAATAATTATTGTTTTGTTTAACCTCCTTCGCAACATCTAAGGTCATATGACGGAGAGGATCTACAGATTTACGTGGAATCCGAACCACGGGTCGCTACATAGTCTGGACGCGGTGGAAGGTCTCCCATCCAACTACTATCCGACCAAATGTCGCTTAACTTCGCTGATAAACGGGAAGCGGTGTTACGACATTGGCTACGACGTAGCCCAGAAATACAGGTAAATGAGGCACATTATACATACGGCATAATATAATGGAAACTTTCAAAATATAATTTGCATAACTTATGACTGCACCCGATTTAAGACTGTGAATTTTGTATATATAATAAACTTCTGTAAGTTTGGAAAATGGGTCTGTGAATTTTTTTTTTAGTAACATTTACAAGCTACAATATATATATGTATACATACATATATACAAACGTGCATGCATGCGTACACACGCACATACATACCATATATATTATATATACCGGCTCCGCAGATTCTTCATCCCAACTCAGTTGCTGTCTTTGTACAGGGGACTTGACCGCCTCTGTATGGAGTATGCTTCTCATGTGTGGGGTCGCTCAATCCACACAGCTCTACTTGACTGGGTGGAATCAAGGGCTTTTCATCTCATTAATTTCCCGCCTCTAACTGACTGCCTTCAATCCCTCTCTCTTTGCCGCAATGTTGCCTCACTCTCTCTTTACTACCGCTATTATTACGGACACTGCTCTTCTGAACTGTCTAACTGCATGCCGACTCCTTTAAAAAGAGCACGCAGTACCAGACTTTCGATACATTCTCATTCCTTTTCTGTTCAACCCTCTAATGCAAGGGTTAATCGGTACTTTCAATCTTTCAACCGGTGAACTTTAGAACAACAGTCTCCCTCAATCCATCTTTCCCCCTGTTTATGACCTCCAATCTTTCAAACGCAGAGTGTCCAGGCGTCTTTAAACTCTTTACAGTAAATTCAAATAAAAGGTGGACATAGAAAGTATAAAATAATTTGGTAAATAAATGTACGAAAACTTTTGCATTTTAACTTTACTTTATTTTCCTCAAATTCTTTGAGGATAATATTATGAGGATAACATTATAATAACATTATTATAGGTTGGAGTCGGAATAATTTTTTTATTTGTTCAGTTTTCCAAAGGAACGATAAATTGTTCATAACTATCCTATGGAAGGTACAAAAAAATAAGGACGAATATAACTTAAATATTTCTCTACGAATATTTATGAGCGCCACTGTGTAACTTACCTTACCTTGCGTATATATATATATATATATATATATATATATATATATATATATATATATATATATATATATATGCAAACAATTCACAAACAGCACGTTATCTTTTTAATAAGCAAGGAACCACAGGGAAATGGAAAATAGCGCTCGGACTTCGTGTTTTATTTTCCTTTTCCCTGTGGTTCCTTCCTTATATATATATATATATATATATATATATACAGAGCGTCCCAAAAAAATGTATACACACTTTAACAGCTGATAGCTCAATTGATGTTTCTTTCTTTCCAAGTTAAACCCATTAGAATTAATAATGGCAGTCAGACTAAGCTTTGAACAAAGGAAATTCATTCTAAAATGCTACTGGAAGTGTGAAAACGCAGTTGAAGTGCAAAGACAGTTTAGGAGGGAGTTTCAAACAGATCCACCAACGCGACTTACCATCACTCGAATTAGAGATAAGTTTGAAGCCGATGGAACTGTTCAGAATGTCCACAAGAAGCGTTCCGGAGGACCACGGACATCGACAAGCCCCACAAAGCAAGAAAGAGTACTGGAAACGTATCACCAAAGTCCAAGAAAATCTGTGCGGCAAGCGAGTCGTGAGGTAGGAATTTCAGAATCGTCTGTCCAACGCATTTTGAAGCGCTGTCAATGGAAAAGTTACATTCCAAGATTAGTCCATGCTATTAATGAAGATGATCCGGACCGAAGAGTGAAGTATTGCGAGTGGTACTTGGCACGATGTGGATGTGGATTGGACGAAGGGGTTTCGTAGAATACCCTCCGCGTTCACCAGACCTCACAACACTAGACTTTTTTTTATGGGGATACTTAAAAGACAAAGTCTACGCTATAAAACCTGCAACAGTCGCTGAATTGAGAGCAGCCATTGAACGAGAATGCACACAAATACCAAACGAAATGTTTCGTGATGTTTGCGATTCCATTGCTTCGCGTTATCAGCAGTGCCTGGACCAGAACGGACGTCAGTTTGAAAACAGGCGTTGACAAAACAATTAAATAATGTCTGTAGATTCTATTACATTTTGAAAATGAAATGTATTTTAATAAACACTGCCTTTATAAGTATTTAAAGTGTGTATACATTTCTTTGGGACGCCCTGTATATATATATATATATATTATATTTATATATATGCATTTTGTATGGGGGGTACACGTAAACACCTTAACTTTTCAAAAGGTACACGGTGGAGACAAGATTGAAAACTCCTGCTTTAGATCAAACTTATAAACAAAGTAAATAAACGAACACTACTCGATTTTATATTGTGAATATAAAGTATACATTTATTCATTACATACACTGCGTTCGCACGTATTAAGCAGATTACATTTTCTCCAATGTTTTCAAAAGTTTTCCCCGATTTCAAAGAAATTGATGGTATTCATTTCGATAAAATATTTTGATAATTAAAATAATTATCTCATTTTATTGAAAAATATGTTAAATATTGTGTTCCGAATTATTAAGCAAGTATTCTATTTACGGATCTAAATGGTGAAAATGGGTAAAAAGAAGGATTTAACACTAACTGAGAAAAGAAAAATAGTGAAGTTACTCGCTGAAAATATAAAATCTATTGAAATTGCGAAGCAGTTTGGCAGAGCTTATCGAACTGTAAACAAGTTTGTAGCGGAGGGTACCAAACTAAGGCAGCGAAGTGATAAAGGAGCTATAAGAAAAGTGACAAGGCGGCAGATATCTGTAATCAAGCGCAAACACGCGCAAACTTCTTGACGAAACATCAAGTCCCTCAAGGGTTGCTTTTCATTCATCGGTGAACAATACAGTATTAAAATCTGTTTTCACGTACTGACGCGCCCATTCAACACGCTGCTTCTTGTACCTGGGTGTTAATGGTGACTGAATCGTAGGTTTACACGTCTTGCCAATTGTTTGGAGGATTCCACATCGAGATTTTCTTGGTACATTATGTATGCCAGCCTGCTCAAACACCTCTTTACTTGAGGACAATGGATGCTTTGCAATTTGCGCTTGATTACAGATATCTGCCGCCTTGTCACTTTTCTTATAGCTCCTTTATCACTTCGCTGCCTCAGTTTGGTACCCTCCGCTACAAACTTGTTTACAGTTCGATAAGCTCTGCCAAACTGCTTCGCAATTTCAATAGATTTTATATTTTCAGCGAGTAACTTGACTATTTTTCTTTTCTTAGTTAATGTTAAATCCTTCTTCTTACCCATTTTCACCATTTAGATCCGTAAATAGAATACTTGCTTAATAATTCGGAACACAATATTTTACATTTTTTCAATAAAATGAGATAATTATTTTAATTATCAAAATATTTTATCGAAATGAATACCATCAATGCTGCTATACTGTATATAGTGATTATTTGCTACAAATTTCATTGAAATCGGGGAAAAACTTTTGAAAACATTGGAGAAATGTAATCTGCTTAATACGTGCGAACGCAATGTAAATGCTATCCAAGTGAAATTGATAATTTATTCTGCTAGTATTCCATCATTTTCAAGTGTATATATATATATATATATATATATATATATATATATATATATATATATTACAGAACGTAAAATTATGTATAATCTGTTGTAGTGTAAAATGAGTTCAGATATATAAATATTGATCATTCGAAAGCTTGGAGCTTCCAGAATCACTTACAGATGTAAACAGTCTCAATATGTAAACACATTGATGGGAGTCCTTTGTCAGTATATCTTCAAAAGAAGGCTTTTGAAATGGATATGCGATTTCCCACCTGAAGAAATTGCGCGCAGCATAGATGACGCTTTGTGACGGGAGTTAGTTGAATTAGGTGTTGTAGATGGCGTTGTTTCTGCTTTTTTGTGATCACATACATGGTACAGATAAGAAACAAATTAATTACTAGAGATCTCTCACACTGACCTAGCCAGCAAGGCTTATATTCTTACTTTCAGTTACTTTTAGAGGGTTCGAACTATGATTGAGGAGCGACCTGTGGTCGACCCCTTTACAGCATCCCGCCTCATTTGCGGGATTTGGTGGAGGAGGGAATTGGTTTCCGCTCCCCTCCTCCTCCTCCCCTATATCTCTAGGGAGTCCCCCAAAATATATCCCTATATTTATATGCCCGTTATTTTATAATGGATGTATATTTTAGTATGGGGGTTTCTTCTTCAGAAAGGTAACAGATTCAAGTTTTTATTCCACATATACCTATACATTTATAATTTTTCATTACTTAATAGCTAATAAATATTGTATATTAAAACCGTTCTTTCACCATTTCATACTGAAAGCAATAACCTTACCTAATATCTACGATATTAGGAAAAGATGATACCACTACCAATAGACTATAGCCTAGTAAGGCCACAGAACGCCAGATTGACAAGAGTTTCGGCAGGATGGAGCACCTTCACACACTGCTTATGAAACTAGCATCTTTTTGAGGAAGCATTTCCCGGGCGACTAATCTACATGAGCCAATGGAATGGTCCCCATACTCACTTGATCTTACAACCCCTGACTTTTTTTTGTGGGGTTACATAAAATACAGGATCTATTCTACGAAACCCAAGACACTTGAAGACCTGAAGACCAAACTAAAGGTAATAAACAATATCCTAGCAGAACTATTTCCAAAAATTATGTCTGTTAGGATTGAAAAATTGGGGTTTATTAATAAATAAAAAAGGAAAATAATACGGTAAAATCTATAATACTTAAATGAAAAACATAAATTAAGTTTAATAGATGGATTATTAAGTAAGTGACATTTAGCACGAAGCCAGAAGAACAGGTTTCGTTGCTTTCATACTGTACTTGAAATAGGGTACAGCCAATAAGGCACAAATATGGCCGTCACGTGATACCCACCTCGTATATATATATATATATATATATATATATATATATATATATATATATATATATGTATGTTATATATATATATATATTAAAATTATTTCACGAAAGTAACACGTGAAAAACATTTATGATGAAAATAACCACGAAGGAAAATTAAAACAAAATAGTTCTCAAGCGCTTTCATCTAATGACATCTTCAGGAACACTAAAATTAATAACAAGATTAGGACTATATATAGATTACGAAGAAAAAACAAAAATAATATGATTGGTGCAAAAACTATTGTAGGAGGCGCATACGATTCACGTGGAATAGCTACCAGAGTTTTAGTGCTTTGCCCTTCTTATCTAAATCCTGTTATTTTGAATTCATTCAGAACAGATTTAAATAAGAAGGGCAAGGCGCTAAAACTATATACAGGGTGATTACAAAAGAAGTATACAATTTTAAAAAATTATTGTGATCAAACTGTTTCTGATACAAAAATAATAATAATGTGAATGGAAAGAGTAACTCGCAAAGCTTTTTTTAGTTTATAGATGTTCAATAGGATTTCCGTGGATAACCCAGAAAAATCAACCGGAAAAAAACTGGATTCGTCAAGCCTTACCATCCATTAACCGAGATATCTTACGGAAATTGTGGGAGTAGTTTGAATATCGCTTGGACATTGCCAGGGTTACCCACAGAAATCCTATTGAACATCTATAAACTCAAATAAAAATTTGCGAGTTACTCCTTCCATTCACATTATCATTATTTTTGTATCAGAAATAGTTTGATCACAATTAATTTTGGAAATTGTATACTTCTTTTGTGATCACCAAAAGATCAATATGGATCTTTTGGGAAATAGTCTAAAAGATCATATATATATGATAGTGCGACAGTTAATGCATTCCTAAAGATGCTTAGCGGAGTACAAGATCAATAATAATTACAATAATAATAATAATAATAATAATCATAATAATAATACAAATTATTATTGTATTTATATATGATGATGATGTTATACAGTAGGTGCAACAAGAAATATAAGAGTATATACTTACTTCTTTATATTACTTTATGAGGGTTTGAACGATAGTTCAGGATCGACCTACAGTTGACCCCTCTGTATATACAGTATATATATGAATATGAAAGCATACATACATACACACCCGCATACATATACATATATATATATATATTTTATTTTTTATACATGTCCCAACATACGTTCATATAAATGGGACAGTAATGCCTTCATATACATAAATAGCCTAAAACTAGCATTAACAAGCAAATTTTATGCTTTATTTGCAGAATGGAGTTATTTGGTAACTCTTATTAGATAGTGGAGAGTAATGAGATTATTTACATTAGTTTCAGAGATATAGAGACAGAGAGAGATAAAATACATAGAGATTATCTGCAGTAAGTTTTAGACATATATTTATAAAAAATAGATATTCAGCTAAGATTACATGTTTACATATACACAAATACAAATAGATATTCAGCTAAGATACTACATTCGTATTTGTTGGGATATAGGAAGCTAAATTACTAAATATTAAATAATTAATTATTAAATACCTTGATAATTGAGTATCTTAACAACCTTAGATATCATAACCTTGCACATATTTACTTTTATCTTATCATTTAATACTTTTATTGTTTTAGTTTTGTTATATAGATTATTTTTTAATCATGGAAATAAGACAGAGAATACATTGTTATGGTTTGTATGATTTGATGAATTTGTCTTTTACTTTTCTTTGGAAGGTTTTTACTGTTCTAGATTGTTTCGTCGCTTGATCAAGTGTGTTCCAAGGGTTTGGTCTTGTTGAAGATAAGGATCTAGTCGTACAATCTAGAGTATAATTCGGTTTTCTGATGTACGTATTTGATTGTCTTGTGTTAAAGCGGTGTTGTGTTTGGGAAGCTGTTTTGGATGATTTCTGGTGCAGTATTATGGACAGTCTCATACATATATAAGGCAATGTTTAGTTTGTAGATTTCTACATTTGCTCTGTACTTTCATTATGCTTGTTCGATTTATAGATTTTCCAACCTATTCTTTTCTGCAGTATCACCAGTGTCTGTATAAAATATTGACGTGCACTTCCGGTATCACTAACGCAGTTACACCATGGTGAAGTATATGGATCGAAGAATTTGTTTTGGGAGTTGCTGCACCTGCTTTCTTTATTATGAATGAGACTTTGGCTAATTTGTTGCATAGATCTTCAGTGTACTATTTAAATGAGAGGCTTGAACACTAACAGCAATAATAAGTAGACGCGGTCCTTCGCTCATGCTTTTGGACGCTCCGCGATCAATCCTCGCTAGGCTCTGATAAAAAAATCTCGAAAAGTTATCTCATATCTCTCTTTTATAGTTTCCTTTTCAATTTTACAACCGAAAAATTAGCCTACATGACTCCCAAAGAAACCACCAATTTCCCTCCTCCCATACATGTTTATTTATTTTTCCATGCAAAAATTACATAAATCCTGAAATAAGAGAAATGGGACCCAAAAGAAACCTCTGTAACTCTTAAAGTATAAGTCCTTTTATAAAATTATACGCATCATTCGAAAGAGGATAGTTACAAGTTTGTACAGGATTGTATAGGTTTTGACAATACAAGACAAGATAAGATACAAAACAAAATAAAAGTGTTAGTTAAAACTAACCCTTCAAGATGACTGCATGGACTATGGAACAGCTGCGTTTCATAACTGAGCAATATTATGAGCATGGAAGAAGTGTAGTTTCAGCTCAAAGATCTTTCAAGACAAATTTTCAGATGTCAAAATCACCTTCTAAGAGCTGAAACTACACTTCTTCCATGCTCATAATATTGCTCAGTTATGAAACGCAGCTGTTCCACACACAGTCCATGCAGTCATCTTGAAGGGTTAGTTTTAACTAACACTTTTGTTTTGTATCTTGTCTTGTATTGTCAAAACCTATACAATCCTGTACAAACTTGTAACTATCCTCTTTCGAATGATGCGTATGATTTTATAAAAGGACTTATACTTTAAGAGTTACAGGGGTTTCTTTTGGGTCCCATTTCTCTGGATCACCCTTTATAACGAAATATTTTTATCTATATTTTCTTAAAATCTCAAAACTATTGGCCCTACATCCCAATAATATATTGTAACAGTTAACATTTCAACACTCTAGTCCATATCCTGTAAATTTCGGATTCATAACTGGTATGCATATGAAATTTTTTTGTCTGCTGTGAGGGTTTTTTCAACTCATATTATATAATTCGACCATGCTGAATTCGAAAATGACATTGGTTTTCCTCAATCAGGTCAGGTTTTTCTCTATTGGCCATTTATTATAAGTCCAATTTTACCCAAATTTATTGATTTTTTTAGCTTAAACACTGTAGATACGAGTAATATTATAAGAACACTCGTGAAAAATGAAAACATTGTGTGAATAAATACATTTTCATACAATGAATATGGAAAAAAGTTTAATGAGGAAGGAATGAAGTGTTTTTGGCTTTCCGTCTGTTTTTCTTCGGGCACGTCTCGCTTCAAACCAGCAATAGTCCGCCAGCATATTGATATCCCAGTTTCCCTGGTACCTCTCTTCCATTATTTTGATATCTTGGTGAAATCGTTCACCCTGTTCCTCACTATAATCCCCGCAATTTTCAGGAAAATAGTCCAAGTGGGACCACAAAAAGTGCATTTTTATGAACATGCGCGACCCATGAGCTTTGAAAGCTTCCATCAAGTTTTCGACAACGGACTCGTATTCTGGACTTCACGCTTGCCAAGAAAATCAGTGACAACTGATTTGAATGCCTGCCAGGCATTCTTCTCAGTTGGAGTCATTGCGTTTTCGAACTGAGTATCCTTGATCAAAGTTCGAATTTGAGGACCATCAAAAACCCCAGCATTTAGTTTAGCATCAGATATATGAGGAAATTTACTCTCGAGATATCGGAATGCTGAACCCGCCTTATTCATTGATTTGATGAAATTTTTCATCAAGCCCAGCTTAATATGAAGTGGTGGGAGCAAAATTTTTGTTGGTGTACAAGGGGCACTGAAACGACATTATGCGACCCAGGTTCAAAATTCTCTCTGGATGCCCATTCACGCTGTGCATAGTGCTTCTCATCCGCTCGGCTATCCCATTTGCAGAGAAAACATGGGTATTTCGTGTATCCCCCTTGCATTCCCAATACAAATGCCACAATCTGAAAAAAAATGAAAATATTTAAAGAATTTAGAGAATTTGTTCTATCATAAAAAAATCTATGCATTGGACTGTATCACTTCTGTGGGGAAGTTAAGTGTTCTTATACGCTCTCAAATAACCTTTGGAAAAACAACATAGTCAATAGCAATAGTTTACTTATGATATTAGTATTACCTCAAATCTCCACAGATCCTCCAGTTATGTTGGTCGTATACGAGAGCATCCAGTAAAATTTTCATGTTATCGTAGCTCTCAGTAAGTTGTACGGAATGTGCTACAGGGACTGATGCAAACCTATTCCCAATGTTGAGAAGTACTGCTTTCAAACTTCGTTTAGACGAGTCTATAAATAGCCTCCATTCTGATGCGTTATATGGCAGGCCCAAGGATTCGATTAGCCCCTCAACATTGCAGCAGTACACTAAGGAAGAGGTATTTTCGTGCACTGCAAAAAACTTGCGGAATTCTTCCTCTCGTTTCCTATACCAGGAGAATGTTGTTCCCGGAGCCAGCAAGTTGTCCTCTCGAAGTCGTGAGCCCAAGATCTCGGCAGCTAATTTGGAAAGTCCTAAATCCCTGGTAAGATCATCCTCGGCTCATTTGAAGCGGTATTTTGAGGTATATACGACTAGGACTGGTCATTGGCATTGGTCATTGATTCATCATCAGAATCATCGAAGTCCAGGGTTTGAGGTGGGTCGGGTATTGGAATTCCAGGACCATGGGGTACAGGTCTCATAGCAGAAGGAATGTCAGGGTATACAACAATGTGTTTATTCTTCTTGTTAACTCCTGAAAATAGAAACACAGAAACATGGATATAAAACTTGCTTATGAAATAGAAGAAGCATTCAGACAGTGGCGGTTCGTGAGGGAAGGCTGCGGTCTGTAAGACATGAAATAGGTCGATGGAGTCTGTATATTTTCTTTCTTTTTCATTCATATTGTCCCTTCGGGGACAATATGAATGAAAAAGAAAGAAATATACAATCATTGTATATGTAAATGTAACTTGTATAACAATATGTATGTGTAAATGTATTTTCTATAACAATATGTATATGTAAATGTATGATTACCATTATGGTGAATATTATGCTATATATGGTGAATATTACATTATGGTGAATATTATGTCAAGTTTCATACGAGGATTTCAAAATATTTAAGAAAATAAATTTATAAGCCCACCTTGGAGGTTTGTCATGCAGAAATAGCAATCTGTCACGTGATCCTTTCCTTCTCTCCAAATCATGGGAATTCCAAAAGGCAAAGATTTCGCTCTGCCTTTGCTCCATCTTCTCAAATTTTCAATGCACGTCTTGCAGCACATATGAGGGGCGAAATTTTTGTCCTGGTCCCCTAGCTTAATTCCAAAGTATGCTCTATACATTGTCTTCACAAATTTAGTGATTTGGGACTGGTTATTTGGCATGGTAACCGTCCCACATATGTAGCAGAATCTATTGGGATCATTTTTACACGCTCTATTCATTATGAAATATTTTATCTATACGAGGGCGATTTAGCCTTAATTTATCTTACACTTTTTAAATGTATGTGTGTGTGTATATATATATATATTTGAAAAATTATTGAAAATGTCAGATCTGTAACATTATTGAGGAAAAAGTATAGGAACTATAAGCATAAAACGTGCACACAAAAGGGAACTTCTCTTGAATTATAGTATATTTAGGTAAAAAACCTAACATTATTTATTCTCGTCATTTTCAATGAATTTTATATTTTGCACGAAAATGTACTTAATTTATTTCGAATTTGTACGGCTACGCTCTTATCATTTCAACTTTTATACGTGTGAACTATTACATAATGTACCTATTTTACGCCTCATAAGACGCTACAAGTGGTAAGACGCATCCTATATTTAGCAAAGAATATTTAGGAAAAAAATGTTTCGAATATTTATCAGCCTGACAAAAAATATATTCCCATAACTTTATTAAAAGAACATTGAACAAAACAATAACATATGAGCCCCGAAGTGATTTTTGGAGACGTTTTTCAGGAAAAAAGTAGCGTCTTATGAGGCGTAAAATACGGTAAGCCTTTATTAGGGCTTTCACGTGATATGAATAACGTTTTGACGGTTAGTTACCCGATCGTATATGAATTAGTTTAGTTCCGCCTTAGCGTCACCCTTTTCCCTCAAAAATTTTGTTCTCCAGGATGGATTATAGCTAGAGAAAACTGTTAGGTTAGTATTGCCTAAAAAGTAGAGGAAGTGAAGTTTCTAATTTGCTCATGGCTTTAAAAAATATTAATTCTAAAGCATTTATTTTTAACTTTAAATTTTTTAAAAAGTTACCATTTCACCAGAAATGATAACTGTACAACTGTGGGAGTGCCAGATCTAGAATTCATTAAAATATTTGGATTAATTAAATCTGGGATTAATACGCTTAGTGGGGAACCCTGTAGTCTGAACGATATGCAGTTATCCCTCCTCCGGACACATTAAATACACTTTTGGTATATAAATACGGTGTTTATTTGCACTTCTAAAAGTATGACGCAAATCTGTTGAGAGGAATTCTATCGGTTCATTAAACTAATACACATGTAGTTATCACTACGTCGAAAAAGAGTGAAATTCGAAAAAAAATACATTTCTTATCGTACATAATATCGAATGATCTTATCAATTTAGTTGAAATCCGTTGAATGCAAAACAGTTATTTTCAGCAATAGGTAAAAACCTTAAAAGAGTTACCCTTCTGCCGGAAAAGGATTTATCTCGGCACTTTTAATATATGATAACGTTGTTCCCACAATCTAAAACCTGTGCGAGTTTTGTGGGAATAATTGGCCAGAAAATAAAAAAAAGTTACCCTCGTTAATACTACGTTTTAGTTGTCATACCTGGGAGTTCTTGTATCCCCCAGAACGACGCTCAATCTCTATATGTCCTGAAAATTTGATGTAAATGGACTGAGAGGAGAACTGTCCAGACTATCGTTTGTATTATGTATCGCATTCGGGATTTATAAATAAGCATAACAAATGCAAACCCCTTTGCGATTTGTAAATGTGTTTATGTCATCCCACTTAAATGGTCACTTTTCGAAAATATCACCAAGATGGTAATTACAAATATGTTAAGTTCAGTTGGTCAGGTTTGATTAGGGATTAGGTTAGATCAAGTCAAGGTAAGTCAGATCAAGTTAACTGGGTTAGGTTAATACAGAGTTGTCTACAATGTATTTTTACCATGCAGTCATTTTGTTCCTATGTTTTGGATCATTCGAGTTTGTTCCGTAAACAGAAAAAAGTAAATGGTTGAACAACCATAATGAATGGTTAAGTGATTGACACAAATTAAATAATTGAATTGAATTATGGGATGAGATGACTGCGTAACTCATTTAATTTTCTTACCAGAAAAATAATCCTGGTTAACGTAATTACCACATTAGATTGGGTACTGTCAAACAGTTAGGTTGTGACAACCATATGTGTATTTTTTCAGTCTACTCTCAAATGACCCATAAGGTAAATTTTGATGGTATCTTTGTCTAGCGTCTTAGCAACATAATGTAGAAACACCCCACGATTAGCATTCGTCATCGGCACTCCTCATTATGAAGTTCACGTAGGGTTTCTCAACCGGGATCCCGGGCGGAAGATGATAACCTTAAATCTCGAGACAAGCGCAGCAAGTCCCGGGATTTGCCGGGTTTTACAAAGTATTCTAAAAACGTTATTTCAAATAGTTTTATGTTAATTTTACTACTGTATCTAGAAAATACAAGGGGCACTCAATATATTTTGTCCCACCCTTTTTTTTAGCTAAATAATAGGTCATGGGGCTGAAATGTCTTTTGGGCCGTAAGTTTGAACTTTCTGTGATTCACATAACCGGATTTTTCCAGTTTGAACCTCCCCTCCTTGTATAAAACCGCTTTTGAAACGCCATTGTATAAAACCGATGGTTAACGCCGTTTCGAGAATGGCGTCTGACAGTGCTGTACGTCGTAAACAGAGAGCTGTTATCGAGTTCTTTAACCGCAGAGAAGGAAACAGTTGGAAATATTCACAAACGTCTACAAAACGTTTACGGAGATGCTGTTGTTGATCGAAGCACAGTTGGACGCTGGTCTAAATATGTAAGATCAAAGGAGAGAGGGAGAGCCAGCCTCGATGATGAGCCACGCAGCGGTCGCCCGGCACCGGCTGTGTTCACGGTTTGTTCCTCGCCAACTGACTGAAAATCACAAAACCCAAAGAAAAGAAATTGCTTCTGAGTCGTTGTTCGATACGAGACAGAAGTGGGTGACTTCCTGTCACGAATTATGACTGGGAATGAGACTTGGGTACACCACTTTGAACCTGGGGTGGCATCACGCAGACTCCCCACGCAAGAAAAAGTTCAAAATGGCTCCCTCTGCACGAAAGGTTATGGCCACCATCTTGTGGGACATGAAAAGGGTGATTCTGGTGGACATTATGAAGAAAGGAAAAACAATCAACTCAGAGGCATATATTGCTACCCTACAGAGACGCCAGAGACGTATAAAGCGAGTTCGACCGGAGAGAAAACTGGAACACGTCCTTCTTTTGCACGATAACGCAAGACCACACAACAGTTTGCAAACGAGAGAGGCCATCACAAAAATGCGCTTGACTGTGTTACCCCACCCTCCATACAGCCCGGATCTGGCACCTTCAGACTTCCATTTGTTTGGGCCAATGAAGGATGCTATTCGTGGAAGAAAGTTTCAGAGTGACGATGAGGTTGTTGAGGAGGTTAAGAGGTGGCTCGAGCGGAACCCAGCGGACATTTACCAGCAAGGAATAAAAGCACTTGTTTCGAGGTGGAGGAAAGCCATAGAAAAGGATGGAAACTATTTGGAGAAATAAAAACTTGTAAAAAAGGTATGTAACTATTTGTGTACAAAATTTCTGGAACTTCCAAGGAAACTTGGAAAGAAAAAGAAAGGTGGGGTAAAATATACTGAGTGGCCCTCGTACAAACATAAAGATTATGATAACAAATTTATAATAATACGAATCACGTTGCGTTGTACAACTCGAATAGTGAACATAATATACCATGTATGATGTTGTGCATGTAAAATACAGTATAACTTTTTTTTCTATGATTGACTCGGACTGAAATCCAGTCATTTGATTTCCCTGAATCGAACATTTTGTTTGAGTGTATTTTAATTTCGGTTATTATTTTCAATTCAGTGGCACACCTTTTGCTGTTCATATTTTTTTTTTTACAAAAAATTTGTTGGAACTATATAAAAGGTGTTGCGTTCATATAAATTACACTATAATATAATTTATTTTTGTTGAAGTGCAAAGCTACAAATTAGTATTGTAAGCATAGCCACCTGGCTATGTACCGTATTTATATTTCTGCAGTGTTTGAAACTCGGCCTAGGCTGTATCCTTTATTATATAATATTTATCATTATTGTTAAAATATTTATATATTTATATTTAACATTACTTAACTAATCTAGATTTATCTAATGCTTAAACACGCTTATAAATCGGGAAATCCGGGACGATGGCCGATTTTGTCCCGGAAAACCGAAATAGTAAAAACTCCTGAAAACAAAAAACCCGAAACCATTGCATTGTTCCATCAATGCTTTGTTCACTTTTCCTTTTGATCTTTGTCTTTTTAACGTCATTGAAATAGCGACATTTGAGCTTTTTACAATTAATAAGTTATACTTTTATATTATATGTATGATAAAGTGTAAATGAAAGAATAACAATGAAACAAAGGGTTTATGATGTCCTTTTATAAATTTATTATATTTATTATATTCATTCTTTAAATTAAATAACAAATAGATATATGTTCTTGCACAATACAATACGATATATATATATTATATATATATATATAATATATATATATATATATATATATATATATATATATATATAAACAAACAACCACAGGGAAAAGGAAAAGTAAACACGAAATTTCGTGTTTACTTTTCCTTTTCCCTGTGGTTGTTTGCTTATTAAAAAGATCACGTGTTTTTCTGTGATTTTACTGCATATATATATATATATATATATATATATATATGTGTGTGTGTGTGTGTGTGTGCGTGTGTGTATTTGTACACATGTAACTCAGCTTATATACGAGTAGATCAAACAGAAAAAAAATAGAAATCAGGGTAAAACAGCACAAATATGCGTGTAGAACAGCAAATAATTCTAATGCATTGCTTAACCACATGTATACTGTAGATGCAATCATAGTATCAAGTGGGAGAGTTCTAAAGTGCTCGTTAAAAACATAAATGAAAGGAATATTCCAGAATGTGCATTTATCCATTTTAAAAATAATTTCAATAAAAGTGCGAGAATGTATAAAATTGACAATATCTTGTTAAAATGTCTTTTGCCTTTAATCACTGTTTGTTAACCTTGTGCTATTCTCTTTTTTTTGTTTTTTGGTACTGTTGCAGTTGGGCACCCCAACCAAACAAGTTCAATTACATTAAAACAAAAAATTTTAAAGACAAATATAACAATAAAACAAACAATTCATTGTATGGGATATAATGCCCGGTTAGGTTAATTGAATGCCCGGTTAGGTCAACTGTCTGCCCTTGACATTTGGTTAGGTTAATATGTGATAGTTTCGTTAAAACTAACGAAAATATCACAACTTAACTTAACCAATCGTCAAGAGCGTACAGTTGACCTAACCGGGCATTATATTCCATAGAATGAATTTTGTTTTATATGTCCTTTAAATTTTCTTGTCTTAATGTAATTGAATTTGTTGGGTTGGGGGGTTGGGTACCCAACTGCAATAGTGCCTTTTTTTTTTAAAGTACATACGTATATATTTTTGCATCTTGCCTTTTCCCTTCATTCCCTGACGGAGGTGTATTGCTGAATACAGGAAAGGCCTTGGAATATTTTTTTCTTTTTCCTTGTGGGTTTGCATCATTCATTCATTTCATGTGTTTAAGTGTGAAATTCATCATTTTTCCTCCCAGAAGTCTTGGAGGGGTTTTATTTGGTTATAACTTTTTTGTTTGGGGATCAAATAAAAAAAGGTTTGTAACACTTAAAAATATATTTATTGCGATTTTAATTATAAGTTTAATAGCTGGTGAAAATCTTCATTTTCATTGCGTAAATCTAAAATCGCATTAGCGTACCTTATCCGACTCTGATAATCTCGTGGCTTAATTTCTTGAGCAATTTGAATTTTGTACGGGTAAAGATTGATATCCTCTCTTAAAATTCGATGTAAGAAACTTCTTGAAATGTTTAATTCCTGGCTGCGTCGTCAGACTGATGTGGATTTTTCTCAACGCTTTCACGAACCATCTCAACTCGAGTTGGACTTCGGCTTGTCCGAGGACGCCCAATCCGTGGTTCGTCTCCCTGACCATTTCCCATGCGAAATTTAGCGACGTACCGTCGAATAGCTCGATCAAAAGGAGCAGAACATGTGTTGAATTTTAATCGAAAAGCTCTTTGAGCGGCAACGATGGAAGAGTTGTTTGTCAAAAAAAGCCACTCTTTGTTGCACTGTCCAGGATTCCATTTTCATTAATCCCAGCAAAGGTACTTTAATTGAAAAATAAAAATAAATAAATTAATCATAAAAGAAAAAGTTATAGCGAAATAAAACCCCTCCAAGACTTCTGAGACACCACACACACACACACACACACACCATATCATATATATATATATATATATATACTATATATATATATATATATAATTACCTTTCAAATGTTCCGCGCGATGATTCTTCATTTCACGAAGGTTAAGCTTGTCGCCCCTCCTCTCGAGTTGGCCTGGTGAAGTAGGGAGTTCGTTTCTTGTACTCTCCACCTCACATAGCCAGGTACGCCAGGCTCATCGGGGATTGTTCTGAGCCAGGAGTCTAATCTTCTTTTCAAGATGTCCACCGCAACACTACTCGTCTTCCTTAGTTATTTGGGCAGCTGATTAAACAATCTTGGTCCTCTCACAACAAAACTATTTTCTTTCAAGGCTAAGGATGTTCCCTCTCTACCCTTTAGTTTAGGAACACGAAACAGTCTTCCTTTTCTACTTTCCACTGTTGTTTTGGGGGTTATAGGGTTCAGAGTAAGATTTGGAGCTGGTTTCTCCATTATTTTCCAAGTATAGATAATTGTGTATCTCTCTCTTCTCCTTTCCAATGAATATAGGTTTAATTCGCGTAACCTTTCCCAGTAATTTACTTCTTTGCATCCCTTGATCTTGGCTGTGAAGCTTCTCTGAATCCCTTCTAGCTGTCTAATGTCTTCTTTTTTAAATTGGGATTTTAGGACCGAGCAGTATTCCAACTTGGGTATGATCAGTGTTTTCAAAAGAGGAATCATTACATTCCTATCCCTTCGTTTAAAGGTTCTCAGTATCTGCCTAGTTATTCTCTTTGCTCTGTTTACTGCTACCTTATTTTGTGTTTCAAATTTCGCATCATCAGTCATTACAACTCCTAAATGTTTTGCTTTAGAATTTCTCTGAATTTCCTGTCCATTTGGGGTATAGTATTCCATGGATTTTAGGTCCTCCCTTTTTCCATACCTTAACAGTTGAAATTTCTCAGTGTTAAACTTCATACTGTTGTCTTCAGTCCACAGTCACTAAGGAAATTATATATCTATTTCCCTATTTTTCCTGTTATTCCCATGTATTTCAGTTTATGTGCTATGATTCTATGGTCACACTTGACGAACGATTTGGCGAACGATTTTCATTAGTTTCCACTGCATCAATAATGTTGTTGTAGTGTTCCATTAGTTGCGATAGGCATGATTTGCCTGACCGAAATCCAGTTATCATTTAATTTATTCTGAGTTTCCAAAAAGTCATAGATTTTTTCTCACTATTCTTTCAAATATTTTAGTGAGATGAGATGTAAGTGACACTGGCCTATAGTTTTTGGCCGCGGATCGATCTCCGCACAGTTGACGTTATGCTTGTAATGGCGTTGGTGATACGTTTCCTTTAGATGATTATGTCTCGTATCTTTTCCTGATACACCATGGCCTTGAAGTGCCCCCAAAGATAGAAATCAAGGGGGTGGATCTGGGATCTGGGAGGCCACTCCACAGGACCACGCCGACCCAATCCAAGCATCCGGAAAACTTGCTGATCCAAATACGACGCACGTGAAGACCATAATGAGGTGGAGCTCCATCTTGCTGGAAGTAAACTGGGAAGTACCTTCCTCGTTTAGCAGGGATGGGAAAAAATCTCTCTTGCAACATGTTAAGATACCTTTCGGCATTAAGATTTCTACTGACAAAAATTGGTCCAATAATTCTGTCACCCCATATCCCGGCCCACACCATCACTTTACCGGCACCTTGCATCTTCGTCGGACTCAGCCAGTTAGGGTTAGCATTACTCCAATAACGTATGTTTTGCCGATTAAAACCTTCCATTGACGTAAAAATTTGCTTCATCAGTAAACAAGATCTTACAAACGCATATTCTTAGGGTATCTGAAAACATAAAAAACAAAACGTTAAATTTTCCTATTGTATGGAAACTTACGGCCCCCAACCCTGTATATTGGGACTATGCTCGCTCTCTTCAGAATGCCCGGAATTCTTGCAGTTTTTGATCAGTGTGGCATTCCATTTGTCTAGTCCCGGCAGCCAAGTGTGCTTTTAGTTTCCCTGTAGCTTGTGTAGTATCACCCGTCGTAAAGTCGAAGTCCGTTATACTGTTACTTTCCCTTGTAGTTCTTCAAAGAAACGCGTTCTCTGATCGCATATCAGTTTGTCACTTTTGGGATTTCTGAAAAGTTGATTCGTACTGAGCTCTTAAATATTTCAGATTACTTCTGTTAGATCATCAGATAAAAGCATTGCCTTCATTTTTTAAAGGTCCGATAGTCGTGTGACTTTTCGACTTCCTTTTTGCAAAATTATAGAAGTACTTTGAGTTAACCTTTATCTATCTTCTATAACGTCGTCGTCTTCTTTTCTGTATGCTTCTCCCATACATATATTAATATATATATATATGTTAAACACAGACCGTGCATGGACACAAGGAACTTCTTCTGGAAAATTAAATCCACTATAGTCCGAATAAGTAATGGTAAATGACAAATACCATAGTTTTTTTCTTTTTCATGATTTTAGCCCGACGTGGGCAACGGGTCTCTCGCAAAGAGATCCCATAAATATAGCTTCCCTCACCAGCTATCCTGCAAAGCAGACAGGATCCAGCTTGGGACATGGATCTAGGGTTTAAAGCAAGGCCTAGATCCCTACATTCAGAACCTATATAAGTAAAAGACTCGTTGCATTCACGTCGTGTTGATAAATCAAAGAAAAGGGGGTAACTATTGTATTTTTAGCCCAAAAAAACCAAAAACTTAAACCTCAACCGGGGGACATTGAGCGTTCCACTTTTCAAGGCACGAAAACACGTCCGTTTAGTATACACAAACTCAGAATGGTTCCCTGAGGTTCTGAATGTAGGATCTAGGCTTGCTTTAAACCCCTAGATCCATGTCCCAAAGCTGGATCCTGGTCTGCTTTGCAGATTAGCTGGGGAGGGGAAAGCTATATTTATGGGATCTCTTTGCGAGAGACCCGTTGCCAACGTCGGGCTAAAATCATGAAAAAGAAAAAAAAAACATGGTATTTGTCATTTACCATTACTTATTCGGACTATAGTGGATTTAATTTTCCCAGGAGAGTTCCTTGTTCCATGCACGGTCTGTGTTTAACATATAATGTCCTCAGGAACCATTCTGAGTTGTGTATACTAAAAGGGACGTGTTTCGTGCCTTGAAAAGTGGACGCTCAATGTCCGGTTGAGGTTTAAAGTTTTGGTTTTTTTTTGGCTAAAAATACAATAGTTACCCCCTTTTTCTTTGATTTATTCAAACGGACGTGAATGCAAACGAGTCTTTACTTATATAGAGGTTCTGGAATGTAGGGATCTAGGGCTTGCTTTAAACCCTAGATCCATGTCCCAAAGCTGGATCCTGTCTGCTTTGCAGATAGTGGTGAGGGAAGCTATATGTATGGGATCTCTTTGCGAGAGACCCGTGCCCAACGTCGGGCTAAAATCATGAAAAAGAAAAACATTGGTATTTGTCATTACCATTACTTATTCGGACTATAGTGGATTTAATTTTCCCAGAAGAGTTCCTTGTTCCATGCACGGTCTGGGTTTAACATATATGTCCTCAGGAAACCATTCTGAGTTTGTATATAATATATATATATATCTTTATAATGATTGGTATCTGGGGAATGGTGGTAGTTGTAATTATAATAATTATAATATAAGTTTTCTATCATTCATGGCGGCTAACTCATTGAAAATAGTTTCGTATAACGTAAGGTCTTTAGGGAATTCAATCGGAGATGTTCATAAAATCTGTAACAGAGCAGATTTGGTGCTCCTGCAAGAGCACTGGTTACCTAAGCAAGCGCTAAAATTTCTCTCTACCATCCACGATGACTTTATATATCATGCGTAGACTTATCAGCAGTAGACTTATCAAATGAGTTATTGTACGGTAGACCCTTTGGTGGAGTTACTTTCTTAATAAGAAAAAATTTGTCAAAATATATAAAAATTTTAACAAGTGATAATGTAAAGTTATTAGGAATTGAATTAGGAGTGAATAACGATTGTATATTAATTGTAAACTGCTATTTACTATACAACAACGGCAGTAATCTAGATGAATACATTGATTTGTTGTATAAAATTAAGTCACTTTCAGATAACTCCAAATATTCTCACTGTAAAATAATGAATAATAGGGGACTTTAATGCGCATGTGGACTCGGAATTTTATGTAGAATTGAGTAATATGTGCGAGTCTGCTAAATTAAGTATAAGTGATGTAGAAGTATTAGGTGTAACTAGTGGTAATTTTACAGATGTTAGTGATATGAGTGGGACCACCAGGTGGATTGATCATTGTCTCGCCAGTAATAATCTAAAGGATCGAATCGTTGGTGTTCATATTACTTACATACTTTATATTGCTTTATGTGAGTTCGAACGACGGTTCTGGATGACCTGCGGTCGACCTCTGCAGCATCCCGCCTCATTTGTGGGATTTGGTGAAGGAGGGAATTGCTGTCTGATCTTCTCCTGCCCTCGTAGCACTTTGCCCAAAATCTGTTCAGCTGGTTCTTAAAGTTATTCAGGTCGGTGTGCTGGAGATTCCTCACTTCTTTGGTAGGGCATTGAAAACGTTTGGGCCTCGTATTCTAAGGGTATTTTCCACCTTCGTTTTCATGGCCCCTTGTCCTACCGCAGCTGGGACAGTACAGAATCTGCCTCTTCTTTCATTCCAGTTCGTTTCTATTTCACTTCTAAGGTTAGGGACAAAGCCCTCAAGTATTTTCCAATGTATATATTATTGTGTACCGCTCGCACCTTCTTTCGAAAGAGTAGCGTTTCAGGGCTTGTAGTCGAAACCAGTAGTCTTCACCTTTCGCTTCCTTTATCTTAGACGTAAAAGTCCTTTGTATAGCTTCAATGTTCGCAATGTCTCGTTTTCTGTATGGGCTTGTGAGTATTGAGCAATACTCAATTATTGGTAGGACTAAACTCTTCCATAATTTGAGCATGATTTTGCTTTTCTGTGCGGAAGCTCCTCCAGATGATTCCCATTATTTTTCTAGCCGTTGTAATTTTGATGTAATAGTGCTCTCTGAATTCTGCATCCAACGACATTATTATTCCATGATCCCTGATTTGTGGATTTGGTGTTATCTGTCTGGCTTGCAGAGTTCTGTACCCTTTATTCTGTAGCTCCTTGCTATTACCATATCTTAGAAGTTGGAATTTTTCTTCGTTGAACTTCATATTGTTGTCTTCTGCCCACTTGAATAATGTTTCAATGTCGTTTTGTAATTTTTCTGTGCCACCTTCGTTCAATATTTCCTTGTTATCTTTTTGTCATCTGCGAAACATGATATGATTCTGTCATTGATATCTGCATTAATATCTGCAATCATTATTATGAATAGCAAGGGAGCTAATACAGTACTGTCCTTGTGGGACAGAGCTCTCTACTTCCGAGACTTCCAATTTGACTCCATTTACCACCACTCTTTGTGTTGTTTGCATCAAGAAATTAAATATCCACTTCCTAGCTTTCCAGTAATTCCTGTATTCTTAAGTTCGTGTGCTGTAATTCCATGGTCACATTTATCGAAAGCTTTAGCAAAATCAATATATATTACATCTGTTTTGCCCTCGACACAGTGTTTCCAATATTTCTCCTGGTGATCTAATAGCTGTGATAGGCATGATCTTCCAGTCCTGAAACTATGTTGATATGGGTTGTATAAGTTCTTTTCTTGTAGGTAGCAAGGTAGTTTTGCCTCTAATTATACGTTCAAAGCACTTCACAAGGTGGTATGTGAGAGCTACCGCCCGATAATTCCTGGGCATTGTTCTGTTACCACCTTTAAATAGGGGGGGCAATGCTCGCGTTTTTTAATGAAAGTGGAATGTGTCCTGTGTCAAGTGATTTCCTCCATAGTAAGTATAGCGGTTTGGCAATACTCTGTTTACATTTCTTCAGAAACGTGGCACTCCATGTGCCTGGTCTTGATGCCGAATTGTCTCGCATCTGTGATAGAACCTTAATTACATCGCCTTCCGAGAACTCTAAATCCATTAATAGGTTTGTGCCAGATTTGTCCTTGGCTGATTTGTATCAATGTCGAAAAATTCACCGGTTGGGGTTTTCTACTTCATCTCGGACTTACGGGTGCTAAACAAAGTTAAGTTGTTCCTTAAGCAGTTCGCTAATTTTTTGGGGGGTAATTTGTGTGTTTGGCCTCCCCGTCTATCAACGGACCAATACTCTCTTACACTGCATTTTTCTTTTCGCAAACATGTAGAAGTATTTTGGGTTATTTTTTGTTTTCTGCTACCTTGTTTTCCTCATCGTTTGTCCGATGTATGAATGTTTGCTTTAGGTCCATTTCTATTTCGCCTAGTTTCCTCTCTAGTTTGAGTCTCCTTGCATTAGTTCTCCATCTGTGGAGATTTTTACGGTTTGCTTCCGTTGTCTAAATAGTGTCCTGATTTTTCTCTCGAGCTTGCTAAGTTTTCTTTTTTGTCTCTCTGGAACATGCTTCAGTAATATAGGTTTGGTTTCAGTTTCCATTATACCTAGTATTTGTTCTGGAGTCTTCTCGTGAAGTAGCAATTCCCAATTTACTTCCTTTAAATCTTTATTTACACTTTCCCAATTTGTGTTCTTTGAATTTATGTTTAAGACTTAAAATATTCCTTCTGACTCTCTGGGATGCGTTTTCGGACCTCTGGGTGCTAACTTCACTTGTATATCGATTAGGTTATGGTCGGAGAAATTTGGATGCGTTACCTTTTTGTTTTATTATTATCTCATTGTTATTTGTCAAAATTAAATCCAAAACGTTCTCTTTTCTAGTGGCTTCACAGATTTCCTGAGTAAGGGCGTAATTCCTTCATATCTAACAGCATTATTGCCTGGGTTCTATCATCTTTTGTAATGTTGCCACGAAACTTCTCAACATATATAACTTCGTCATTTTTTTCCATGTTATGAATGGGAAATTAAAATCTCGCAAATTAGAATATTTGCTGCTGGAGCTTCAAGTAATTTTAATGTTTTCTATTTCATTTGTGGCAAATTGGAATTAACTTTTTTGGTGTTTGGACCTGTAGACGTCCATAATCGTTAGGTTCAGTTCTTTACTATTAAAATAATAAGTTCGACTATGCTGTTTGATATGCTTTCCTTCACCTCCCATGTGTATGTGTTTTTCACGTAGATACAACCAGGGACCGTTTCCTGGCATAAGTAGACTAAGCGGCCGCTTAGGGCCCCGCTGCTACTAGGGGGCCCCTAGACAGGTCCCAGTTCATAGCTCAGTGGGCAAGAATAGGAATAGAGCTGAAGTTATTATTAATATTATTGTTATTATTATCATTATTATCATTATTATTATTATTATTATTATTATTATTGTCGTATTAATTAAAGTTTTTGTATGAGACAAATGTGATAAAACGGACACAAACGAAACGTTTTGGTCGTTATGTGTAAATAACTATTGTGAGATCTTATTTCTCTATTATTTAACTTTATTCTTACATATGCTTATACTTTCCTAAATGCTTAACTTTTCTAGTATTGTAAAACATTATTTCACTAATTTACTAATTATTAAGAGATTTTGTAAAACTTTAAAACCTAGGATTATTTTCGTTATGTTTTCAAGTTTATTAATTCTTTTCTCATCTTTTTCAGAAATGTGAATTTTGTTGATTAAAACCTAAATGGTCTGATTATTTGAATGTATTTGATTAACGTTACAGTTATAACAATCATCATCATCATTATTATCATTATTATTATTTAGCAGATTAGTTGTGGTTAACTAGATGTGACTTCGTGCATCTTGAAAAATGAAACGACATTATCCATCAGGAGCTGAAAAACGGAAAACGAAGAAAATAGAGGAGGAGAAGCTTTCCAGTAGCACAGGTGAGATGTGCCACTTGTATATTGTTATGACTACAGTTCAGGCAACTAGGTTAGGTAGACCATCAATCTAGGCAAGTGCTCAGGAATCGTGTAGAGTAAGCTAGTCTCTGTAATATTATATTTCGAAATGTGAAATTTAATGGATCACATCACCTCAAATTCTGTTCACACAGATCAATTATCAAACAAGATAAGAAAGAGTATTTTAGCAAAAATTAACAGAATATGTAATTATGTTCTTCTCAGGAGCACTACTGAAATATTTGGAAAAGCCATCCTCAGCAAAGCCTGATGAGCATCATGAGCCAACAGCAGGACCATCCTCTATGCAACCTCAAACACCAGTAGAAGTAGAGCCTGATGAACCAACAAGTGACCCATTTTATGTTCAGCTTCAAACACCACACACAGGCATTTCTACTGAGCAACAAGAACCAAGATCGGCTTCACCGCTTGATCCGTATGACTGGTCAGTTGTCCTGTCAGATGCCTTGAAGACAGATTTGGTGTCTCGAGGACCATTTCAAATCAGTCTAGATTTCACATTCCCTAAAAGAGAGGACGGTAGAAGCGTTCATGACCATTACATGCGCAGAACATTAATTAATGGGGAAAAAATAGCGAAGCTGGCTGATGTACTCTAGAAGGAATGATGCTCTTTATTGCTTCTGCTGCAAGTTGTTTTCAAGGAAGTCGTACAAACTAATTACGGATGGACTTTCAGACTGGATAAACGTTGGTTCGCTTCTGAAAGGCCAGAAAATAGTTCAGAACATACAGATAACATGGCAACATGGAAGGATCTGGAACTGCGGCTAAAAACTGGGATGATCATTGACCAATCTCTGGGTTGCACTAAGAATTGCCTGCACTCTACCTGTGACAGTAGCGCCAGCCGAGAGGAGCTTCTCTAAGATGAAGCTAATCAAGAACTAGCTCAGATCATCAATGGGGCAGGATCGCCTCAGTGGCCTTGGCATCATAAGCATCAACCAGGCCGTTGGCAGGGAGATTTCATATGATGATGTTATTGATGATTTCGCCCAGAAAAAATCTAGGAGGCAAAAATTTTGAAGATACAAACTTCTGTAACTGTTAGCTATTACACGATTTTATCGTAGAGTTAGTAATTGTTTGGTAGTTGATAATTGCATTATTTTTTATACATAGTTCTATGTCATTTATTCTAAATAATGTAAGCTAATTTTCAGGAATTTCATGAAGAGTATTTTTCTTTTGTCTTCTGAAAGTACATATTTGTTGTTTTGGACATAAATGTTTCATTAAAATTGTTTCGTAATTGTTTTTTATTAACAGAGCCATTTTTTGTATGTGTGTGCTGAGGTGATGTATAAGGCAGGAGTTGGTGGATGGAGGTGGGGTCAAATGGGTATACTGCTTAGGCTACCTATGGCTAGAAACGGCCCTGGATACAACACCCTCCCCTTCGTCTAGCCACTCTATCTGCTCTGTATATGTTGTAGTCCAGCATTGCTATTTCAGTATCTCGATGCAGTTTTCACAGCCTTTTTCGCATTTATGTAAGTGTGTTTCCGTTAGGCATATGATATCTGTGCTGGTTTCCAGAGCGAAATTTTGTAAGTATTGTAATTTACAGTCTGCATGGTTAGTATAGAGTCTGTGTATATTTATGTATAATACATTTACCGGATTTCTGAGCTTCGTGTTCGATTTTCCTAAATAATGGTCGTTTCCTCGGCGATATCGGTTCCTGTTTGGTGTTGTTGGTTGGGTCGCTGCATTTGGGGGTATTGGGGTTGCGGCTTTTGATACCACTGTGGTTGTTGTATTATTTGTGGGTGGTGTTGAATAGAAGGGTGATGTATGTAATGTTGTGGTGCATATATGATATTTGCGGCGTTCTCTCTTGCTAGAAGGGCAAGCTGTACTTTTATTATCCTCATTTCCTCTAAAAAATGTTTCATTACTCTTGTTATTACTTCTATTTTGGATATGATCTGTTCTTCCCGTTCTCTTCTTTGCGTATCCTTTATGTGAAAATACGGGCACTCTATGTTTAGGCATTTTTTCTCCGTAATTAATTGTCTGCACATACGAGGGTGGAAAAAGTTGCAGTTTGGTCAGTACCTGCATCTTCCATTCCTCATCATATAGAAGCATGTTTGGGGTTGATTGTACATGCAATTTTAATCATATTTGCACGAACTTGTCTTATAATATTCGCATATGGCCCGTCGTTTAAATTCCCTTCGAGTCTTATGTGATTCAATTTCCTTCTGCTCCGCCACCATTTCTTCCCTACTGTGGTTTTTGTCTTCGGTATGTATCTGGTATCTCTCTCTTTTGCAGGGGTATTTCTTCATCTGAGGCTGCTTTCGCACCTCCCTGTAGTGTGTTGTCCTTAATCTCGTTTTCGGTTGTGTCGGCGTTTTCTGTTGTTTCCTGGTTTTCTGTCGGTAAAACCGCTGTGCTTAGTTGTTCTATTTTTACATTTTCTATTCCCCTTTGGCCTAATTTCCTATTGTTTTCCTTGCACTTGACGCACAGGAAACCATAAAGGCCTATGATTTTGTTATTTATTCTTTTTATCATTTACCTGGCTTTTATATTCGTAGTGTTTAAAGGTATTGCACAGAATGCATTTTAACCCCGTGGTCTGGTCTGCTTCATTTCTGCAGTTGCAGAGCTGGTGCGCAGCGTATTCCATTAAACATAACCCAGCTCTATTCAGCTTTTTGAATTAACCGCAATTTACACATTTCTTCGTATTTCTTGCCATTCTTTCCTTTATTTTGCCTATGTTCTTCTCGCTTCTGAAATTTCGTTTCGAAAACTGGATCTTCCCGTTTTATGGCTCTTCCGAATTTTGTCTGTCCTTCTTCCCCTCTATAGGCCGAATGTAAAAATCTCAAGAGTTGATTTTCTGTTCGAATTGTTTTCAATTTATGTTTCAATTAATGTTGTTCTTCTTTGTGGTGCAAGCTATATGCCACCGGCTTTCACTTAATAAATTATTATCGCGAATTCACTGATATTTAATACACACACTAGTATAAGATTGAATTTACCGCTGAACTTAAACACTAGTTATTTCGATATTACACAGAGCGGAAACAAACCAGCCGTACACCACGAGGTAGAAACACATATTCTGCATGATTTCCTCTTTTCAGATCATAGACCCTTAGAATTATTAATTAATTTTATTAGCTTATGTGAAACACGACAAAACAAGAACTCAAGAGGTAAGAATAATGGCGTTGACTGGCCTAATGTTAATATGCAACAGAGAATAGAATATAAAAATAGGGCAGGTCACCTCTTTAATACTTTAGAAATTTTGCATCTTGCCTGCAGTAATCTTTGCTCAAATGATTCTCACTGTAAACTCATAGATAGGTATTATAATAATTTAGTATCCCTGTTAAGAGAAGCAGGAAGACCCCTGATTAAATCTTACAACTATCATACTAAGATTATTCCTGGATGGAATGATTTTATTGTCCCTCAAGAGGGAATCGAAAGACGCCTATGATTTATGGTGCCTTCATGGTAGACCCAGATTAGGACTAGTTTACATGAATATGTTTAGAAGGGAGTCAGTATAAGGCAGCCATAAGGCGATGTAAACAGGAAGAAGATTTTATTCGGGCATCAAAAGCCTGCGAGGCTCATTTAGATAATGATAATAAAAATTTTTGGAAGTTCTTTAAGAATGAAACGGGTGTCAAAAATGCCTTCCCAACGACAATCGATGGGGTGTCGGGGAAGAATGAAATTGCAAGGCTGTGGAAAAACCACTACTCAAACATTTTTAATAGTGTGAGTAGGGCTAATCTTAAGATAGGCTGCAGCGAACGCCTGTGGGAGGAACCAGGGAAAATACTTTGATATAAGTTCCTGAAGTAAAGAGGTTAATTAAAGAGTTAAAGACTGGTTCTGCATCAGGGGTAGATAATTTATCGAATGAGCACTTAAAATATGCCAATGACGTGGTGTGTCTGCATACGTCATTGCTCTTCTTAGCCATGTTGGCATGCAGATTTCATGAGGGTATTTATCTTCCCCTAGTCAAAAATAAGTATGGGGATATTCTATCCAGCAATAAATACAGGCCTATTGCTGTAGCCTCCTGCTTCTCGAAGCTACTAGAGAAACATGTTACACCGATTAATGATTATTTATGGACATCTCCTAATCACTTTGGTTTTAAAAGGTCCTACTCAACTGAGCTATGTATTGAAGGAAATTATACTTAAATACACTGATAGTATTTCAACTATTTATAGCTGTTTCCTAGATATAAGTAAAACATATGATAGAGTGAACCACAATATTCTATTTTAAAAACTAGAAGACAGGAAAGTTCCTATGTACATTAGGGGTGTTCAAAATTAGGAAATGTTTGAAAAATGTAGCATACTGTGTTTTTTCCCATTATTTAGTCCGAGTGAAGTCTTTTGGTACCATTTTTATCAAAATCGAAATTAGCCTAGGGGTCGTTCAAAGAACTCAAAGATAGCATGCTTCAGTCATTTACGGTGAAATGCTAACTTTGTAACTCATGGAGAAAACCCTATCAGCCTGTCCCTCGTTTTGATCCTCTCGACGAGAAAATGCGATTGGAAACAATTTTGATGTCGGAACGAGTTAGTTTTCAAGATATTTGACATCAAAGTATGTTAATTGTCATAGAGTTACCCAGTTTTGTAGTGATTCAGGAATACGTCCGTAGTGATTTCTGTGTTAAAAAACTTAATTTCATTTGGTGTAAGTCACTGTGTACAATTGGAATGAAATGACATAATACTGGTCAATTTCTTTTGTATGTAGATACCATATATCAACTGGCCAGCATGTAATATAATACCTCTTTTTCAGGTATCCTAATAAACGATCTACGTCCTGTGCAACTTCCTCAAGCTTAGATGGATTCTGAACCAGTGACAACCTGCAGTGGTAAAAGACTTCAGACGCCTCAAGAATTTCTCCGTAAAAATGCCAGTGTCACCATCTGTACCCGTTCTAAGGAATGAAACAAATCATTTCCTTGTAGGTCAGCCGTCCTTCTTTATATGTGGCGCAAGGATGTCTACAGCACAAGTGCTCCAGGTTTTTTCCATGTAAGTCAAAGCCCATCATTGAACAGGAACGAAGCATTTAAAATAACTGTAGACAATGTGCTGACCTTCTGGAACATGGCACATATAAAGACCATTTGGCCGCATAACTGCGTAGCGAAGCTGCAAACTTTTTGGCGTGAGTGAAGGCTGTTGGACAAGAATAAGAAAAGAGAGAGTGACCCAGACAATAAACGGACCACCTTTGCAGATAAACTCAATAAGCTCTGGGATATTGGAGCCTCTGACGCTATCGAGGAAGTCCTATTGAATAGGCTTCTCATGACTGATGATAAAAGGGAAGACAAGCTTTTATCTGGACCAGACGAGAAGCTACACTTAGTGGCAACGATAAAATCTTCGCTGATAAGAAAAAGCTTCAGACATTGAGGGCGCTCCAGAAACAGGACGCAGCAATGCGAACTGCATCAGATCAGAGTAGCGCATCAGCAGCCCCAGAAGATGAGGAAATCGGCGCCCTGTCAGATGACAGTGAGATAGAGGACCACAGAGAGCCTCAGAGCACTGATTTCTCACCAGGACCATCAAGAAGGCCGCAGTTCATGGCACTGAAAGCGCCAACACGTATCATGCAGGACCCCGAACTGATATCAACAATTGATAGGATCAAAATGAGTGATAATGAGACAACTATGATAGTAGCCAAAGTTCTAAAGGTGTGTGGCGCCAGCTTGTCCAACTTCCGATGTTTGTCCCGATGCACTACGCGCCGTGAGAGCATGGCAAACAGACCTAATATTTCGCTAGAAATTCTGGATTCGGTTCGAAAGAACCCTCCTGAGTTCGTTACACTATTCGTTACACTACATTGGAACGGTAAGTTGACTAAGGACAGATACGGTGATGCCCATGAAGCACTTGCTATACTTATCTCAGGTCCCATTCCCAATTTTTCCAAGGATAAGCTTCTTGATGCTCAGAGGCTACCACATGCTACTGGGAAAGCTCAAACGGAAGCAACTGTAGAGATGCTGAAAATGTGGGAGGTCAAAGAGAAAGTGAAAGCTCTCGTTTTTGATACAACCGCGAGTAATAGTGGCTGGAAGAGTGGAACTGCTAAATACATCGATGAACTCACTGAGAATAAAGTGTTCTACCTGGGCTGCAGGCACCATGTTTTTGAACTTGTTCTTGGCAGTGTGTGGGAGACCTTGTTCGGGAAGACCAGCGCTCCTGAAAACACCATATTCCAGCAGTTCAAGTCTGCATGGCACTCCATAGACACTAATCTGCCGCATCAAATACCTCAACTCTCGGACCCATGGCTTCTGAAATGTGTAGAGACCTGATTGAAGTGCTTGCAACGGGAGAAAAGTTGCCTCAGGATGACTACAGAGAATGTGCAGAGAACGCACTGATCCTCCTAGGGGAGGTGCCTCCTCGAGGTCACCAGAAGAGGAAACCTTGTCCAACGCACCACGCCCGTTGGAAGGGAAAAGTTCTCTACGCCCAGAAGATGCTCATGTGGGCGAGTAGTTACACTATGATGAGAGGCTCCTGACAAAGCTGAGAAGACTGAATACTTTCATTCAGTTGTTTTACACGTCATAATGGATGAAAGCAAGCAGGGGAGCGGATGCACCAATCATTGACCTGTGGTTTACCAAGGCCATGATGAGCTTCAGACAGTTACACGTGGAGGTGGCCAATGCCGCTCTCGAGAAATTTTTCCGTCATAAGTGGTATCTGACGGAGGAAGTCATAGTCTTCTCTCTGTTCAGTTACCATCCCACAGCCACAGACGAACTGAAGCAGGCAATAGCGTCGAAGCTGACTGAAACTGAGAAACCGGACAGCTTCAGGATCGGGAGGCCAACTTTCACAACCATCAGTGTCACGGCAGAAGGCGAGATACCGGACTATGTGGGCCCTGATTCTCATTTCTTGTTCAGCTGCTTGGATGTGAGCGATGAATGGCTATAGAAACCCGTGGCTGACTGGCCAGAGGATGCGGATTATCAAGTCACAGATAATTTCGTGAGAACTTTGAAGGTGGTAAACGATGTCGCTGAAAGGAGTGGCAAGCTGAACACAGAGTATGCCACAATAATAACTGACAACCATAAGGAACGCCAACGATTACTACAGGCTGTCGAGGAGCACCGAAACAAGTATCCCGACTTCTCAAAGAAAACACTAGGATAGAATTGTAGAGAATAATTTCTAAATTTGTTTATCAATAAAGAATGGGGGCCGGGAGGATAAAAAAATGAAATGCCGGGGTCTGTTCTTCACGCTGGACAAGGGTGGGTGCGGAGTGGGCATTTATATTATCCTCCTACCCCGTTATTTTTACTGGTCCTACATGAGGATGAAAAAATTACTTCAAATATACATGAAAACACTTATAATAACATATTTTAGCGAGAAATATCTTGAAAATTGTAACTCATATCGACATCATAATTGCTTCCAATTGCATTTTCTCGTCGAGAGGATCAAAACGATGGACAGGTTGATAGGGTTATCTCCATGAGTTACAAAGTTAGCATTTTACCATAAATGACTGAAACGTGCTATCTTTAAGCTCTTTGAGCGACTCCTAGGCTAATTTCGATTTTGATGAAAATGGTACCAAAAGACTTCACTTGATACTTGCACCAAATAATGGGAAAAAACAGTATATGCTACATTTTTCAAACATTTCCTAATTTTAAACACCCCTAATGGTACATATTAAATGTATTGAAATTTTGGTATCCCCACCAATCTTTTACAGTTAGGTGCGGCAATGTACTATCTGAATATCTTGGTTGCTCTTGCGGGGTGAGGCAAGAGGCAAGGCTCACTCTCTCCTCTGCTGTTTAATGTGTATATTGATGGATTGATTGCTTCACTTAATGAAGCAACAGTCGGATGTTGTATAGATAACACAAGGATAAATAATTTAGTCTATGCCGAAGATATGGTGTTAATAAAGCCTTCTGTTAAAGGTCTGGATTGTCTGCTAAAAGTCTGCGAATTATATTCGCAGAAACATGATATTCTTTTTAATGTTGCAAAAACTAAGGTTATGCAATTCCATCCTAAACGCTCTAATCAACCAGCTGATATTAGTTTCAAAATGAAAGGTGAAGCGATAGAGGAAGTAAAAGAATTTAAGTATTTGGGTCAAATTATCAACAGCTCCTTCAGTGATGACTCAGATATAAGAAAACAATCTCGAAGCTTTTGTGCTACAGCGAATATGACTATAAGGAACTTCCGGTTCTGTACAAGTGAAGCTAAAGACACTCTCTTTCGTACTTTCTGCAGTAATATATACGGACAGCAACTCTGTGTGAATTATAAAAAAATTCTGGCTGAACCGTAAATTTCCTATACAACAGCTCTTTCAGACTCCTACATAAGTTACCCCCGAGATGTTCAGCTTCGCAAATGTTTGCGACCCACAGTGTCCCGAGCTTCCCGGAGGTAACAAGATGTTCTCAATACAGTCTAATGCGAAGAATTAGAAAATCAACCAATCCGATTATCCAAGCTATCCATGAGTCCTGCCGTAGGTCTTCTAAGCTATGGAATTCATGGTATGAAAACGTCTGTCTGTAGCTCCACCTCGACATTACTGTACTATTTCTCATTAACTGTATTTCTATCCTTAGTATTTGAATTGTCATTGTATTCTATTGTCAGTTCATATTATTGCTATTTGTCATATGGACTATGATCTGCCAATAAACCTTTTCATTTTCATGTATTTATATATATACTAGCTAAAGTGGGCCCTACGGGCCCATTTAGCTACGCCCGTGGTGCTGGGTCCTTTGGCCTCAGTAATTGGGGAGCCGCAGGCCCCCCCCCCCCAGTTACTGGGGAGTCAATTATTCAGTCAATAAAACTATAGAAAAGAAAATTGACAACTCGAAGACTTTTTGAAAGCCGTAAAAATATTTAGTCTGTAATGGTTGCAGCACCAGTATGAAAGTGCATAAAAAGAACTCATTTGGTAAATTTTTGAACTTAGCCGCAGATTAAATTTCGGCTCAAAGCTGAACGCAAAAGCAAATATTTTTTACACTTTTTAAAATTATAATTAAAAGTAGAATTCATTACGCCTTTTTCTAATGCATTAAAATACAAATATCGCCCATATATATCAAGAATCTTCTCTTTTCGAGCGTGACAGACTGACAGACATTCCTGGGTGTTTATAGTATTAATATATATATATATATTTATATATATATATATATAGTGTTGCAAAAAACAGCTTTTGTTCGTTTTTTCTATTCAATAGCAATGTTGTGTATTTTTTTAATAAGAAATATAATAATGCTTAATCAGAAATTTAATGTTTTTTTTAATAAGAAATATTATAATCTTCTATACTATAATAAGAGAGCTGTCCGTCCGTCCGTCCGTCCGTCCGTCCGTCACACTTTCAGAAATTGTGAGAAAAAATTGTGAGAAAAAAATTCAGAAATTGTATTACGGGCGGCAATGTGAAGCTCAAGATTTTCATGACTGTGTTCTTTTCTGTAGTTTAGCCTGTCTGTTTGTCTGTTTGTCTGTTTGTGAAATTTATCCCGGGCAGTAATGGGGAAGGGTGGGGGTGGGGGTAATGGGGGATGGGTGGGGTAATGGGGGATGGGTGGGGTAATGGGGAGGGGTGGGGATAATGGGGGAGGGGGTTAGCCCCCAAGTTGTATGAATGGGGGTGAGGAGGTTTTGGGAGACACCAGATTCAGAAATGTTGACACAATGTGAAGCTCAAAATTTTCACGGCTGCGTTCTTTTCTGTAGTTTAGCCTGTCTAACCGTCAGCGAAGCGACGGGAACTGTACTAGTCTATATAATAATAATAAAAGGACGCGTGTGTGTGTGTGTGTGTGTGTGTTCCAGCCATAACTCCAAAATGGAAGCAGTTACAAACATGAAACTTCACACACATATTGATTAGGTCCCCAGGTTGTGCACCTGGGTGTTAATAAAGTAAATAATTAAAATTACTGGGCCCGAAGGCCCCAGCACCGCGATTAAACTAGCAAAAAGAACGCAGCCGTGAAAATTTTGAGTTTCACATTGTGTCAAGATTTCTGAATCTTAAGATTTTCATGACTAATTATTTGGTCAATAAAACTATAGAAAAGAACACAGTCATGGAAATCTTGAGCTTCACATATAATCCTATATACTATTGAGCTAAAATGTGTCTGTGTGCGTGTGTGTCCGCTTTCTTCGGAACCGTGCACAGACTAAACGACACATCGGAGAATTCTGCAACCACCACCACTGTGCAGGGGGCTGTCTACGGTTGGCCAGACTGGCAGTCGACAGGCCTGTTGCGTGGCACGGTCAGAGTGCCGATCGGCTCCCGGGGCCATACCTATTCTCAGCGTGCTATTTTTTCAATTACAGGGAGCAATTGCGTGCTCCCCGAACTACTCTTACTCTCTGGCGACATTAAGACTAATCCAGGCCCCACTACAACTTACAAATGTCACCATACAAAAGTATAATATTAACATATTACAGTACAACGTAGATGGCCTCACAAACAAAATCATGCAGCTTAGGGAATTCGTACACAAACAAAACATTCACATCGCACTTATACAAGAAACAAAACTAAAACGCACACACAAAACACCCACCATCCCTGACTTCACGGCGATCCGTCAAGATCGTACTGGGGGTAACGGGGGTGGACTCATCACTTACATACATAAAAGCATTAGCTACACTGATGCTACCCAAAACATTACAAACACAATCCAAGCAGATAACACGATAGAAATACCGGCAGTTAACATTAAAACACGCGCAAAACACAACACCACACTAATCAACATTTACATCCCACCAGATAGTTCACCTCAGGTGCCAGCCAACTACAATACACAGTTACACAATCTTGCCTCTCTCACTAATGTCATCTTAGGAGGAGACTTCAACGCCAAAGACACTAGTTGGTACCTGCACAACCAAAACAACACCAGAGGCGCCAACATAGCCACACAACTAAACAGTCTCTTCATTCTTAACAATACAGAAGAACATACACACATACCACATCAAGCAGGATACTCAAACTCCTCCCCAGACATAACGTTCTGTTCCCCCTCACTAGCAACACATACACAATGGAGAACAGAAAAACAACTGTCATCAGACCACCTGCCCATCATCATTACAACACATTTTACACTCTGCCCCAACAGCCTTAGGCACACTTACAGAAATTACAAGAAAGCTGATTGGGAACAGTTCAAAATACAGACTGAGGAACAATTCACCACATTAAACAGCACACCCATCATAAACATCAATACAACACTCAAGACATTTAATCAGATTATCAATAATGCAAACAAATACATATCCAAGGGCAACATTAGGAAATACAACCCAAATTACACTAGAGAAATAGCCCACCTCATAAGGCAACGTAACAACCTCAAATATAACACACAAACACCAAACACAGAAGCCATAAAACAGCAGATACAACAGCTCAACACAGAAATAAACAACAAACTCAAAGAAAAACAAACAGAAACATTCAGGGAATTCATAACAACACTAAACCACTCCACAGATACATCCAGGCTATACAAGACTATAAACAGCATTACCCACTCTAACAGCGGCATTCACACCTCACACGCGGCTATCTGTCGCAGCCAAAATAATATCCCAGCATACACACAACAAGCTAACATTCTAGTTAATCACTACGCAAAGATAAGTCACTTAAACAGAGACAACAACCAGAAACACGCAGACAGACAAACAGCCAGACACAAGAAAACCTACAGACTCGACACGACCATTACACACTTCAATACAGACCAGACCACCAAGATCATCAAAAACATTAAGAATTCGAAGGCTACTGGACCAGACAACATATCTAGCATACACCTTAAACACTTGGGCCCACAGGGAATACTAGCTCTCACAAATATCGGCACATATTCATACCAACACTGTATTATTCCTGACATATGAAAACAAGGTAAAATTATTACACTACTCAAACCAAACAAAAATCCAACAGAACCAGCTTCCTATAGACCCATTACTTTACTATGCCCACCTTCCAAAGTAACAGAAAGAATAATCTTACAAATCACCAACCCACACATTCCACTATCGCCGACTCAACATGGATTCAGACCTCACCACTCAACCACGACATTACTCACTAACCTCACGCAGCACATCATGGATGGCATCAACTCCAGACGACCAGCTCAACGTACACTATTAGCAACAATAGACATTAGTAAAGCATTTGATGCTATCCCACGCTTCCTCTCATAAATAAAATACTCAACACAAACATGCACAATAACACCAAAAGGTGGCTGAGCAACTATCTCTCAGGAAGATACTCACATGTCATATTTAATGGCAAGTCATCCAAAAACAAGCTTTTTCCGAACGGGGTCCCTCAAGGCTCTGTTCTCTCACCAACACTCTTCAACTTATACATGCATGACATTCCAACACCCATAGATAACAAGCTTACCTTATCATCATATGCAGATGATATCACTCTAACATCCACCCACAACAACATCGACACCGCTACAAATAACCTACAAACATACATAAACAGTATACAAGACTGGCTCACACACAATAGACTCAAAGTAGCGCCCACAAAATCAACCATCACCTTGCTTACAAGCAACACAAAAGAACACCAGGTAATTCCACAGCTACATTAAACAACATCAACATTCCACACACTCACAGAACCAAAATACTTGGTGTCACATACAACACATCATTATCTTTTGCAAACCACATTCAGGACATTAAAACCAAATGTACGTCAAGACTTAACACGCTTAGGGTACTAACAGGCACAAACTTTGGACACCAGCAGGAAACAACATCACTCATATACAAACAATATATTCGCTCAGTTATGGACTATGCTAGGCCATGCTGGGCACCCATTATCTCAAACACACACATAAACACCTTACAAACAATACAAAACAACGCACTTCGTATCATTACAGGATGCACTCAAACAACACCAATAGAACACCTGCACACAGAAACAAAAATACTAAAAGTTAGGGAACATTTAGACATGAGGGGAACACAATTCATGGCAGCAGCGACAACTAACCCACAACACCCTTGCCACTACATGTACAATCATGCACCAACACCTCGCACCATTAAGGTAACACCAGAGAGACATTATAACCAAATACTCCATTCCATACCACGCCCACAGACATCACACAGTACAGAAAACACATACACACACACTAACCCACAAAGCACTGACACGACTCGGTCCGAATACGGTCCTAGGTGCGAAGCCGCCACCCATTAACAGGTCAGAGATCAGCTGAGCAGATCGGATCGAGTTAACTTAGCACGATTCCGATGTGGACATCACTCCAACTTACGGACATATAAACACAGACTAGACAACTCCATAGACGACACCTGCCACCTGTGCCAGGACACACCACAAACAATTGAACACATTATGACAGACTCTACCGCTCTAGCACAACAACGAACACAACACAACATCACTAGTGCGCTGAACCTCTGGTCCACTCCGGAGAGGGCGATCGGTTACCTGCGTGCCGCCGCCGGCTTGCTCGATCAGGGTGGGCTGATCGGCTAAACAACAACAACAACAACAACAACTGATAGCCCATGAGCAGCCGATGTGCTCTGTCAAGTTTCCAGGTCCTAGGTCACCGGTTACTGGGTCCGAAGACCCCAACACCGCGATAAAAATACAGAAAAGAACGCAGCCGTGAAAATCTTGAGCTTCACATTTATACTGTGATATATATACTGCAGTATAATGTATTTCTATCCTTAGTATTTGAATTGTATGAGGAGAGGAGGTGGGGTAATTGGGGGAGTGGGGGGTGGGGGTAATGGTGAGAGGGGTAGGGGTAATTGGGGGAGTGGGGGTGGGGTAATGGTGAGAGGGGTGGGGGTAAATGGGGGGAGAGGGGTGGGGGTAATGGGGAGAGGGGTGGGGTAATGGGGAGAGGGGTGGGGGGTAATGGCTTTTTTACTTTTGTGTGTGGGGGTATGGGGGAGTCGGGGTGGGAGGGTAATGGAGTAGAGGGGTGGGGGTAATGGGGTAATGGCGTTTTTTTTTTAATTTTGTAGCTTAGCCACTTCTGCCTATGAGGGCTTCATATAATATAATTTTAAATCTACAACCAGTAAAAAAAAATGAAGTAGCCACTTCTTCCTATGAGGGCCTCATATAATATAATAAAAAAAATACATGAAAACGTGAAAAAAAAGTCTTTTTCTCTTTACATTTGTGATTGATTGGATAGCCCTAAAGGACTCACAATTTAATTGGGATATTAAGCTCCATTCTTTCATCGATTTGCAGTTACGATTCATTACAGTTTTTGTAATTATATTATTTTATAAAGTATGACAAAAAATAAACGATAAAGTTGGACTCCAAGTAAACCATTTTCCGATTTGTTAGAGGGGAAAAAGCATTCCATCATACTATAGTATTCAACAAACGCAATACTGTCTTCTTATTTGTGGATCATAAAAAATTGATGTATATTTAAACGACGGTGCTTCTAATTGTACCATCCAGTGATATGCCATCTTTTTTCGCTTAGCCACTTCTTCCTATAAGGGCTTCATATAATATAATTTTAAATCTACAACCAATAACAAAAATGAAGTAGTGAAAAAAAAATCCGGAGGGCGAAAGCGAGCGATAGCGAGCTACCGCTTGTTAAAACTAGCGGAACGACCCGGCGTTGCCGGGGTGGATGTTGAACGCTATATACATATATATATATATATATATATATATAGTATATGCCCGGTTAGGTCAACTGAATGCCAGGTTAGGTTAATTGAATGCCCGGTTAGGTCAAATGAGTGCCAGGTTAGGTCAACTGAATGCCGATTAGGTTAATTAAATGCCCGGTTAGGTCAACTGAATGCCCGATTAGATTAATTGAATACACGGATAGGTTAATTGAATACCCGGTTAGGTTAATTGTACGCCCTTGACGATTGGTTAGGTTAAGTCGTGATATTTTCGCTAGTTTATAGCGTTCAACATCCACCCCGGCAACGCCGGGTCGCTCCGCTAGTGTTTAATAAGAAATTTAATAATGTTTTTAGACTATAATAAACTGATTAAAATTGTACGAAAGTGACAGCTGTAGAATGCAAATGGTTTGAAATATAAAATACTATTTGGCAAAACTCGAAATGCGCTGAGGCCCGAGGCATAAAATGCCCAAAAGGCCATCCCTCGGGCGCAGTATAGTCAGCAAGTTCGTTTTCGTTTCTATTATGTGATTGTGATTCTAAATTTACTTTAGTGGTCTCTCTCCACTTTTAAATTAGAATGATAAATTCCCCGTCCGTTTCCCCACTGTCCTGTTCATCGTTTCAACATAAATAAAAATCAGAAAATTCTGATAAATAGTCATCATTTTCCCTCACAGTTGTTTAACTGTAAATAAGTACAAAGAGTGATAATAAACGAAAGAGTAAAGAAAAGTAAATAAAATATTAAAGTAAATTCTCTATAGAAATAAAAAAACCAGTTTACATTGAAAATAAATACAGAGTTTCATTAAATTATTTGTTATATGTTGTAAAAACAAAATAATACTGTATGTATAGTTTAAATTGATAAAATATATTTTCTTTCAATTAAACAAGCAGAGCCTTCGGCTCCGCTTGTGCTTCGCAAACTCGCCTACGGCGAGAGCACGTTAGGGTTACCCCTTTGGGGAAGGTCATTCTCCCTCTCCCCCAAAACCCCTTCACCCCCTTTATGCAACTTGGGAGCTAACCCCCTCACTCCCTTGTTGCATAACCCTGCCCCATTAGCCGCCACCACACTCCCCCATTACCCCCACCCTCCCCCACTACCCCCATCCCTCTCCTCCATTACCCAACCACTCCTATCCCCCATTACCCCCAACCACTCCGCCATTACCCCAACCACTCCCCCGTTACCCCACCTCTATCCCCATTACCCTTACCCACCAGGGGGGAAAGGGCTGGCACCTTTCAACAACTGATCAACATTGCAATTGCATATGCACTCGAACATTTTGCTGTCATACTACTTTGGGAACTAAATAGTGTGACACATAATATCACTGATATCGTTTTCACCTGAAATGTATCCTTTATAGCCGGACGATGTGCAACTTTATTTTTTTATATTTTTTTTTTTACTTTTTCATGTATTTTTTTTATTGGTTGTAAACGTAGAAATCCAGGCCACAGCATAGGCTTAATAATTAATTTCAGCTTCTTTTTATATTTCAGATAAAAATCGAGATAAGTATGTAACCAATAAAATACTTGCTAAATGTTTTAAAAACAAAGTAAAAATATCCAGCACGTATGTAAAACTATAACATGTTATATTAATTAATTAATGTTAGGCCTACGTCTTAGAAAAAAGGGCTCACCAATTTATACACATTGTTTATTGTTTAACGTTAGTCTTCAATTTTAATTGCATTTGTTCAACATCGCCCTAAGACCTTGTACGTGATCCTGCGCGAACGGCATGTGTAGTTTGGTTCGATCGCGTTGGAACATGCAGGGCCGTTTCTAGCCATTAGGGGGCCCTAAGCAGTATACCCATTTGAGGCCCCACCCCTCCATCCACCTACTCACGCCTTACTACATCACCTCAGCATACATACAAAAAATAGCGTGTTAATAAAAAACAATTATGAAACAATTTTAATGAAACATTTATGTCCAAAACAACAAATATGTACTCTCAGAAGACAAACAGAAAAAATACTCTTCATGAAATTCCTGAAAATTAGCTTATACATTATTTAAAATAAATGACACAGAACTATGTATAAAAAAATAATGCAATTATCAACTACCAAACAATTACTAACGCTACGATACAATCGTGTAATAGCTAACAGTTATACAGAACAGTTTGTATTTTCAAAATTTTTGCCTCCTGGATTTTTTCTGGGCGAACTCATCAATAACATCATCATATGAAATCTCCCTGCCAACGTTCTGGTTGATGCTTATGATGTCAAGGCCACTGAGGCGATCCTGCCCCATTGATGATCTGAGGTAGTTCTTGATTAGCTTCATCTTAGAGAAGCTCCTCTCGGCTGACGCTACTGTCACAGGTAGAGTGCAAGCAATTCTTAGTGCAACCCAGAGATTGGGGTATAGTTCCTCCAGTTGCTTCTGATGAATGAAGGAGAGAAGCTTCAATGCAGTCATGTTGTGTGAAGGTAAAGTCGGCAAGTTCTTAATTTCGAGGGCCAGTTCTCTTCCATCAGTGTCAGAGTCAGCTCCAGAGCTCAGTATCTTAGAGAGCTTTGCACACTTGCAGGACAAGTCTTCCTTGTTCATTGTGGTGAAGTTCAGGAGAACCCCAAATATGTCCCTCACATCATCTAATATTTTGAATCTCTCATTTATTGACCCGATGACACAATCCACCACCACATTGAAAAATTTGACTTCCAGCCTCTTTAAGGCTTCTGTAAATGGTTCGTCAGGAGCTTCGTAAGCAAAGTGCTTTTTTGTGGATCTGAGCCTCTTCTCCTTCAGCACAGCCTCCACATTCATTTCCTCACATATGTCCCTAGCTACGACTTGTGCTGCAACAAAACCTGTGTTTCTGTAGCTGGTGAGTGAGTCTTTTGTTTTTGTGAGGAGGTTCACTGCCACATCAAACTGCATTGTAGGAGACTGCAGAAGTTTGCTCAAATGGTTAACTGTATGAAGAATTTCATACCATACTACTGTGCAAATCTGAAAGCGATAAGACCCTACCTCCACTGCAAGTGCTTGTGCTTCAGTCCTGGCTATGGCATCTGTGGCATTGTTTCTGACTTCCAACAGGGCCTCTCTGATGTTGTGGCTCTGGTATCGCACAGCCTCAATGCTCTTAAGCGGCTCTCCCACCTGGTTTTACTCCAAGACTTGAGTGTTATGTTCATGTGCTTCTTTAGGATTGTCCATCTCTGTGTAGCTGCTGCAAAAAGGTTGTACAATTTTTGTACGTTGCCAAAGAAGCTGATGGCATCTGTGGAAGCTTTAGCTGCATCAGCCACTACAAGATTCAGAGTGTGAGCCCCACATGGAACATAGAGTGCACGACAGTTCTTCTCTAATAACCTTGCCTGAACACCTTTGTTCTTGCCCTTCATGTTCGCTCCGTTGTCATAGGACTGTCCTCTGCAGTCATGAAAGTGAACATTTAGTTCATCTAGTCTCTTCAGAATCAGAGCTGATAAACCCAGGACTGTACTTTCTGAAGCCTCAAGAAAGCCCAAGAAGTATTCTTTTATTTCTGGTACTTCACCCATTTCAACAGTTCTGATAATAATCGACATCTGTTCTTGGTGGCTTATGTCTGGAGTGCAGTCTAAAATGAGTGAGTAATATTTAGCTTGTTTTATTTCTGCAACAGTGGCATCCAAGATCTTCCCACTAATGGACCCACTGAGCTCATTTTGAATGATGTTTCCTAGGTAACTTGAATGACTATATTGGCCACTTTCGACTCTGCTGATGCGTTGTTTCATCACTGGATCAAATTTGGCAAGCAGCTCAACCTCCTTCAAGAAGTTGCCATTGTCTCGATTGTACAATGTTGAGGAAGACCCCCTGAAAGCAAGGATTTTCTCTGCCAGTGATTGGATTATACTTACAAGACGTGTGAGAACATCTCGCCAGCGTCTTCGCTCTACCTCCATTAATGACATTTCAGTTTGGTCAATGGTCCTCCCAGTTTTTAGCCGCAGTTCCAGATCCTTCCATGTTGCCATGTTATTTGCATGTTCTGAACTATTTTCATGGCCTTTCAGAAGCGAACCAACGTTTATCCAGTCTGAAAGTCCATCCATAATTAGTTTGTACGACTTCCTTGAAAACAACTTGCAGCAGAAGCAATAAGGAGCATCATTCCTTCTAGAGTACATCAGCCAGCTTCGCTTTATTTTTTCCCCATTAATTAATATTTTGTACATGTAATGGTGATGAACGCTTCTACCGTCCTCTCTTTTAGGGAATGTGAAATCTGGACTGATTTGAAATGGTCCTCGAGACACCAAATCTGTCTTCAAGGCATCTGACTGGACAACTGGCCAGTCGTACGGATCAAGCGGTGGAGCAGATCTTGGTTCTTGTTGCTCAGTAGAAATGCCTGTGTGTGGTGTTTGAAGCTGAACAGAAGATGGGCCACTTGTTGGTTCATTAGACTCTACTTCTACTGGTGTTTGAGGTTGCATAGAGGATGGTTCTGCTGTTGGCTCATGATGCTCATCAGGCTTTGCTGAGGATGGCTTTTCCAAATATTTCAGTAGTGCTCCTGAGAAGAACATAACATTAAATATTCTGTTAATTTTTGCTAAAATACTCTCTCTTATCTTGCTTAATAATTGATCTGTGTGAACAGAATTTGAGGTGATGTGATCCATTAAGTTTCACATTTCGAAATATTATAAATATTACAGAGACTAGCTTACTCTACACGATTCCTGAGCACTTGCCTAGCTTGATGGTCTACCTAACCTAGTTGCCTGAACTGTAATCATAAGAATATACAAGTGGCACATCTCACCTGTGCTACTGGAAAGCTTCTCCTCCTCTATTTTCTTCTTTTTCCGTTTTTCAGCTCCTGATGGATAATGTCGTTTCATTTTCCAAGATGCACGAAGTCACATCTAGTTAACCACAACTAATCTGCTAAATAATAATAATCATGATAATAATAATAATAATAATAATAATAATGATAATAATAATAATAATAATGATAATAATAATAATAATAATAATAATAATAATTGTTATAATTGTAACGTTAATCAAATACATTCAAATAATAATAATCAGACCATTTAGGTTTTAACCAACAAAATTCCCATTATCTGAAAAAGATGAGAAAAGCATTAATAAACTTGAAAACATAACGAAAATAATCCTAGGTTTTAAAGTGTTACAAAATCTCTTAATAATTAGTAAATTAGTAAAATAATGTTTTACAATACTAGAAAAATGAAGCATTTAGGAAAGCATAAGCATATAGTAAGAATAAAGTTAAATAATATAGAAATAAGATCTCACAATAGTTATTTACACATAACGACCAAAATGTTTCGTTTGTCTCCGTTTTATCACATTTGTCTCATACAAAAACTTTAATTAATACGACAATAATACTAATAATAATAATAATAATAATAATAACTTCAGCTATATTCCTATTCTTGCCCACTGAGCTATGACCTGGGAGCCTGTCTAGGGGCCCCCTAGTAGCAGCGGGGTCCTAACCGGCCACTTAGTCTGCTTATGCCAGGAAACGGCTCTGGAAACATGCTTTCTCGTCCATTATAACCAATGGACCAATCATAGGGCAAAAGATTAGCTAGCTCCGCCCCTTCTCAATAAATGAAGCGTTCCTATTGGGAACATTTCCTATACATTTGTCTTGTAACTTTTCTGCGAGCTTGAAGATGGGCATCAGTCTACTGAGACATGTATCGAAGTTGTTGGTTAGTTAAATTATTTATTAATCGTGACGTGAAAAATGGCTACCGAAGATTTTGTCATTTCCACTGTACTCGTTAAAATCGGAGGGTATGGGTGATACATTGTTCCCATCTTTTCACGATTCTATCATAATATTTGAAGATGAAATCAGGTATATAATGGTAAGAGAAGAAGCTGAAATGTAATAGGTCGCCCCCTCGTTTTATGCGATTTCTCTTAATGCAATTTCGCTATTATGCGAAGACCCTACTACACGTTTCAACACGAATTTAGACTTTATGATGAGTTGAGCACACCTCGTCACCCCTAGGCTGTGGCTGATATTTTACTGCCAATATCATACAGGAAATAACGGCCAAAACGTAGCACTCTACTTCTTGAACTTGGTGAGACTACATGTTCGGATCGCAGCATCATCAATAACAGCATCAGTAGACAAAGACTAAAAAAAGGATCGAGCATTGAACACTTTTCTCAACGTTCCTTTGAATATTTTTAAGTCAGTAAAAGTGTTTAGGCCTAGTAACGGTGTAATAAATTATATAATTTATTCTACTCGCGTAGGACCGAATAAAATATACATACTGTATTTTTTATTTGAATTTAGAGGAGATGGCTAAAACCTTCGAAATAATAGGAACGTGGAAGTCCACCTAATATGGACACAACAGAATCTCGAATAGTTATTAGTGTATACCTTCACCGCAATGTTATATGTTCGTTGAAAATGATCCCAGAAACACGTCAGCAATCCCTGACCTAAAAGTGCTAAGTGTCTCGACAAAAGCCATACAGTACCGAAAACGAACATCACTATTAATGACGTCACTAATATGATTGGTCATAATTGGCCGAGAGCTCATGAAGACGTCATCAACTTTCGGTCAATCAGGATCCATGTCGAAAAACGATGCCACGAAGTTACATATTCGCAGGGCTACGTTGTGCCCAAAGTCGTAACACCGCTTTCCGTCGATTAGCAAGGTTAAGCGACATTGGTTGGGTGACTCTGCGTTCAGATTATATAGCGACCCGTGGTTCGGATCCTACTGAGTTGTAGGTCTCCTGTGTCATACACTCCTAAAATTTTTTACATATAAGTTGCACGTCAGTTACACATTTTAACGTAACTTATTTGTAACATTGAATTTAATAGGCAACATTAAGATAACTTTTCCAGCTTCAACAAAAGTAAGACTCTTTTTCCTCTATTTCGTTCCGTAATTATTTGTTGTTGAAGAAGTAGGACTAATACTTTGTTCTGTAACATTTGTTGCTGTCTTTTCCCTCTTATGGCGTAACTTTGGTGTAACATTTTTAACAAATGTATATGGATGCTTCCAAATAAATATAACCTTTAAATTTCCAAAATTTGTCTTGCATAATACGCATAGTAGATAGCATATTATAAAATCGAGATTGTAATTAAAATTGGGTAACTGTAAACACGTTTCATGTTTATGCTTTGTAATTAAATGTAATTATAAACCTGTGTTGCTCTTTAGATGCTTGACTTAGGACAAAACTAATAAAGGGGCTAAAAGGAGTGTATAAAATATATTTTTTAATATTCATTATACGGTATGATATTTTCATTAAAGAATCTACAGGGTGTCCCGTAAGTCTGGACCCATAGGGATTTATAATATATTTTTTTATTATGTTATTATTATTATTTTATTATTATTATTTTTTTATTATTTTTTATTATGATTTTTATTTGTGGGGCCACTTGAAAGCCAAAGTGAAAAGGTCAAACTTCAGAACATTTTCCACCTTAAAGCACGCATTGTGGAGGCGTGTCAAGAAATTTCTGCGACTGTGATTCAGAAAGTGCTGTCGCAGTGGAGATTGCGTCTTCAACTATGTGTGCGACAACAACGGCGGACACTTTGAACAGATTATGTAATAAATTTTTGGACTATTTTGTAATTTATTATTTTTCCCTATGGGTCCAGACTTACGGGACACCCTGTATATCGTTTCTTTACTCTGAATAAAATGTAGTTTCGGATACTACTTTTGAGAGCTGTTCTCTCTGCGCATGCGCGCTTCTCTAGTTTCGGTCAGTTCACAGTTCCTATAAGGAGGTACATGGATGATTACTTTTTAAAAAATAATTAAAGTATTGTTGATTATGGGCTTATGGCATACATTATAAATACTTGTCTTAAGTAAAGTTTTATATAAAACAGTTTAAGAGTCAAGTAGACTAAGAATAAAGTGATAAATACACATTTAACTTCGGCTACATACAGGGTGTTTCATAACATGTGGGACGCACTTTCAGGATGGATTCAGGACCTGAAAACAATGAAAAAAGCTGATATAAACATGTCCGAAATCGCTTTGTTTCTGAGTTGCAGCCCGTTAAGTGTTCCAGCAAGTATCCGCCTTAGCTTTAAAGGAAGTGTTCAAAATGACCGCCTTGCGCTTGAATACACGCCTGAACACGCCTCGTCATAGAATGCCTGACGCGTTCAAACATTCCAGGCATTGCTCAGATTTTCTGGCATCCTTGTTCTATACGTTGGCGAAGCATTTCAACGTTGTCAATAGGTGTCACGTAAACGATGGATTTCAGATGACCCCACAGGTAAAAATCGAGTGGATTCAGGTCCGGGGAGCGAGCAGGCCACGCAATGGGTCCTCCACGGCCTATCCATTTATCAGGAAAATGGTCATCCAAATAGTCTCTGGCTACTCGACTAAAATGAGGCGGATCGGCGTCATGCATAAACCACATACGACGTCGGACACCAAGAGGAACTTCATCTAGTAAATCGCTTAAATCGTTTATTAAAAAAATTGGAATAGGATTCTCTTCTGAAACTTCCAGGCAAAACAAAAGGACCGATTAAGCTGTCGGCAATAAGTCCTGCCCATACATTGATACTAAATTGTTGTTCGTGCCTTGACTGGACGATGGCATGTGGATTCTCTTCGGCCCAGTAGTGAGTGTTGTGAAAATTGATCACGTCATTTCTCGTTAAAGCAGCCTCATCAGAAAACAACACGGAGGAGAGAAAAAGAGGATCGCGAGCACACTGTTGAAGGAACCAAATACGAAAAGTCTCTCGTGGTGGGAAATCAGCTTTAGTAAGGCCTTCTACTCTCTGAATGTGATATGGGTAAAGCTGTTGTTCCCGTAAAATTCTCCACACAGTTGTATATCTTACACCCTCTGCTGCTGCTATCCTTCGGGTGCTGACACCAGGATGTTCCTCCACGCGATTCAGGACCCGTTCCTCCAACTCAACAGTTCTGGTGCTGATTGGTCTACCACCATATGAAACTCTCTTGTTGAATGATCCTGTATCACCAAGACGTTAGTCTATTCTCTGAAAGGTCTTCTTATCTGACAGACGGCGATTCGAAAACCTTTCCGCATACAGACGTCTGGCTGCGGCCGCATTACACTCAGCAAGTCCATACATGAGATGCATGTCTGCCATTTCTCTGTTTGAATAATCCTTCATTCTCACTTCAAATGCACGCTATCACTGAATAGCACAAAACCTTTTAAGGTTATTTTGACAAGACTACACTTATTCACGGTAAGAAGTTACGAATACGAAAAGTGAAACACCGCGATGCACCTCTGACTGACTGATGGCTCTACACTCAACGATATTGAAACATGTCATAGAGCGTACGAAACATTACAATCGGCAAGTCCATACATGAAATAAGTCTCGTACACACTCACAAACATTGTAGGCAAGCAGTGTTTGTAAATAGTTTTCGGAAAGAATTGCTGGAACACAAAACGGGCTGTAACTCGGAAACAAAGCGATTTCGGGCATATGTTTATATAAACTTTTTTCATTGTTTTCAGGTCCTGAATCCATCCTGAAAGTGCGTCCCACATGTTATGAAATACCCTGTATAAATTCGAGTCTTAATTAATACACCAAAACAAGCTCGGAGTTTCCTTAACTTAAATTTGAAAATGTGTGATGGGTTATTGTTAAATTTAGTAACGTGAGTTTCTCTACAATTTTTTGGAGGGTTTCTTCATAAAATATACTTAATTTTCATAAGTAAAGTTCTGAATTGTAATTTTTTCTTTTAACTGCGGTCGCATGAAGATCATAATGCGAGATTATATCCGATTTGTTAGATCTTGAAAACTGTTAAAAAGTAAAGATTGCAAGGAAAACAAATGTAACCTTGAAGATGTTTAAAATATGGGGATAAAATGTGTGTTCAGACGTTTTTTATAATGTTGAACGCTATTTTTACGATAATATATACATTATATATGTGTGTGTGCGTGTGTGTCCTTCGGAAATGTGCGTATCTAAAGGTCCTATATAATTTCCTATAGAATTGTTTTAAATTATTACATTTACTTATTTTTAAATATCGTTCGTCATGTATGATTATTAAGTTTCGCTTTATCGCTTTGTGTGTTTTAGTATTCCTTTGAAAATACTCTTTTTTTTGGAAGTGCATATTTGTTACGAGAAAGTTACACATGCAAACTTACAAGAAAGTTACTGACAAAAAATTACAGCGAAGTTACGGGATAAAAGTTACGTTAAGTAAAGTTACACCTAAGTTAAGCCAGAGTTAGTGTCAAAAAATTTATGGATATATTATGCAGGAGTTATGCGTAACAGTAATTAGAGCGATATGACCTTAAATGTTAAGAAGAAGGTTAAACAACCCCATCATTACATTACATTTTTTTGAGATGCAAATATTTATTTTGTGCAGGAAGGAGGAGTCAAGAGCGAATGACCGCTAAAACGCCTTCCCATAGAGGAAGAAGAGAGCCAAAATCAACGTCCAGGATTGTCCAGACGCCTGAACTCTCTGTGTTTGAAAGTTTGGAGGTCATGGACAGGGAGAAAGATGGATTGAAGAAGATTGTTCCAGAGTTGACGGACAGACAAGACCCTGTACAGAGACAGCAACTGAGTGGTGATGAAGAAACTGCGGAGCCGGTATAGCACACCTAACCTCTTAGAAGCCATTTTGGAAAGAGAGTTTATGTGATCTTTCCAGGAAAGATCACGAGAAGAGAAAATGCCAAGAACGTAAGAGAAGAAAGATTGAGTTGCATATTGTTGAAGGTAAGAGGATAGTCGTGTGGAAGATTCTGACGAGTATACAGATGAAGGAACTAAGTTTTTGACGCATTGAAAGCCACAAGGGTTTCTGTGGCCCCAATCAGAGATAGTTGAAAGATCGGAGGTCAAGTACACCATAGCCATCCTACGCGGAGCATAGAGTGACTGTTGAGAAGGACGCTTTGGGAAGTGGATGGAGAAGTGAAGAGTGTAATCATCGGCATTGGCGTGGATAGGACAAGAAGTGCAATTTAATACATCATTGATAAATAAAAGGAAAGGAGTGGGCGACAGGACAGAGCCCTGAGGAACACCACCATTAATATCTTTATGAGAAGAACAGTGACCATCTACAACCGCAGCTATAGATCAGCCAGAAAAGAAATTAGAGACGAAGGCACAGATAGAACGATAGAAACCGAAGGAGGGCAGTTTCGAAATTAAAGATTTGTGCCAGACTCAAAAGTTTTCGATATATCTACTTCAGCGCAATAGCAAGAGTTTCACCGAAATCCTGAAAGGAGGATGATCAAGAGTCAGAGAGATACATATGTATACATATGTAAGGAGATTGCCAGTAGAGCGTTCCTTGCGCAACCCGTAATGGTGATCTGAAATAGGATTGTGAGAAGATACTGTAGGTGTTTAAGAATCTTCCTATTAAGGATAGATTCAAAAACTTTAGAAAGGAAAGAAATCAAAGGAATTGGACGATAGTTGGAGGGTTGAAAGGGGTTACCCTTCTCTGGGACAGGCTGAATGGCTGAATGAAAACGAACTTCCCGCAGGAAGGAAAAGCACCAAATGAAAGACAAAGATAAAGAATTTTCCTAGATAGGATATCAGTACACAAGCACATTTCTTCAAAACAACAGTAGTTGTCCCATCAGGACCGTATGCCTTCCTAAAGTTGAGCGCAGATACAACAGACAAAATATATTTCGAAGAGATTCTAATTTGAGGCAATTAAGTCAGAGATGGGTGGAAAGGGAGGAACAGAACCGGAATCGTCGAAGGTCGTAGTTCAGTAGAAGCCCACGGAACTTCTAATAGACTTCCCGTGTCCGAATCCTGGATCCTTTAAATTTTGCCGCATGCATTATATATATACACATATATATATATATATATATATATATATATATATATATATATATATATATACAGGGTGTAACAAAAGTCGTTCTCATAGGGAAATAAGATACAACAGAATTGATCGCGATGATAACCGACAGCTTACAAAGACGAGTAGAAATGTGTCAACAGCGACATGGAATGCAGTTTGAGTGTGTACTTGATTAATTGGTAAGTTGATTGTATTGTTAAAACTATTTTCTCAATCAATTCTGTTATATTTTATTTCCGTATGAGAACGGAGTTTTGTTACACCCTATATAATATATATATATATATATATATATATATATATATATATATATATATATATATATATATATATATATATATATATATATATTTGTTCGTTCTCCCTCCTCATCTTGCGCGGAATGTTCTCCTATACAAGCGTCGTTCTTTACGTTAATTATACTGCGTGTTACGAAAGTAACACGTGAAAAATATTTATGATGAATAAACCAGTGTTCCTGAGGATGTCATTAAACGAAAGCGCGTGAGCACCACTCTGTGTTTCCTTTCCTTCGTGGTTTTATTCATCATATATATATATAATGCGTGACATTATACACACACACACAGGGTGTCTCAGAGGTCGCGCACCATAGTATAGGCATTATTCAGATTTACAAGGGTTATAAGTTGAAAAGGTTTATAAGTGATGTTAATTATAACACATGTTCAACATGATGGCCTTCCTGAGCAATGCAGTGTTCAAGCCTCCTTTTCCACGACTCTTGAACGTCTTTTAATACTGCTGCTGTGATGGATTCACATGCATGAATCATACGTTGTTTGAGATAATTGACATCATGAATTTTACAGCGTAAACAATCGCTTTCACATGCCCCACAAGTAAAAATACAGGGGACAGAGGTCTGAACAATTTGGTGGCCACTCAACAACTCTTCTTCTCCCTATCCACTGGCCAGAAACTGTTCGTCCAACCATACATTATATTTTAGCCTATGATGCGCGATTTCTGAGGCACCCTGTATATATATATATATATATATATGTGTGTGTGTGTGTGTGTGTGTGTGTGTGTGTGTGTGTGTGTATAGAGTATATTATTCAAAGAATAATAGCATATAATATAGTAAAATATAGTATTGATTTTGGCTAAAAGGATTTAATTTCCTCAAATTTACGACAATCTGTTAAGTCCATCGTTTTTACTTCGAGAAAATTGTATTATCATTTGAAATAAATTTTAATTTATTTGAAACATCACGTACAGTGGTTTACACATTTAAAAAATCTATTCCAACTTCCTATTTCTTATTCGCGCATAATACTGGAAGAAATCAGATTCCCTAACATTAAATTTAAATATAAGTCATATAATTCAATTACATTCCGGCTTGAACTCGCATATAGTATTTCGTACATTTGTTTTCTGAGGAAACCTGAGCTCCGCCGTGGCCAATGTCGCAACAACGCTTCCCATGAGATCTGCGAACTTAAGCGACGTTGGATGGATGACCTTCCTCCGCGTTCGGATGATGTAGTGACTCGTACGCGGTTCGGATCTCACGTAAAGCAGTAGATCCCTTCCGTCACGCGAGTTTTGCCTTCGAATGGTGGTTAAACAACTCCAAACATTATTTTTTTACGAAAAACATATTTGTAGTTTATCCTAAATTGGTGGTTTTGAAAACAATGGTAATTTCATGTTAAAAATTGTGTTTTACGAAGCTATTACACAGTCCTATATAATTAAACTATGGTTTATATATTCGCTGCAGAGGTAAAAATAAATGTATTCACGTACCGCTAATGGAATAGGGCTTCCCATTGATGAATGCTATATAATGAAATGGACTGGAATTAATTGCAATTAAACAAAAGGTTCGATTTGAAAGTGGAAATTGTTAAAAAAAATGAAACAATTTACATTGTTAGTTCCCTCTGTTATTTCTTTGTACAAATACAGACGTTATTTCACACATTTTATTTGGTAAAATTTTAAATCTTTACACACATAAATGGAAAAACAAACTCTACACCAAAATGGAACAACAGAAATAAATACAAAATAAATGGATACAGGAAACTTTCACGATTTCACTTTATTATTCTTTCGTTCCATTAATTAAGGATAGAAGAGACTGCTTCAGAGAAAATAGAGGGAAACGAATATCTCGAAACGTCTCCTGCTAGTGTCAATAGTGTTAGCATTATTTCATTTTTTTAACTGAAAAATTGGTCACACAATAAAACCAAAGCGAATCTGAAAAAGGAATTCCATAAAAGCCGAACTTTCGAGGATTTAAACCTAATGACATTGAAATTTTGCTTTTACACACACACACACACACAATATATATATATATATATATATATTATATATATATATATATATATATATATATATATATATATATATATACAGGGTGGGCCGTAAGTTTCCATACATAGGAAAAATTAAACGTTTGTTTTTATGTTTCAGATACCCTAAGAATATGCGTTTGACGTAAGATCTTGTTTACTGATGAAGCAAATTTTTACGTCAATGGAGAGGTTAATCGGCAAAACATACGTTATTGGAGTAATGCTAAGCCTAACTGGCTGAGTCCGACGAAGATGCAAGGTGCCGGTAAAGTGATGGTGTGGGCCGGGATATGGGGTGACAGAATTATTGGACCAATTTTTGTCAGTGGAAATCTTAATGCCGAAAGGTATCTTAACATGTTGCAAGAAGAAATTTTCCCATCCCTGCTAAACGAGGAAGGTAACTTCCCAGTTTACTTCCAGCAAGATGGAGCTCCACCTCATTATGGTCTTCACGTGCGTCGGTATTTGGATCAGCAGTTTCCGGATGCTTGGATTGGTCGGCGTGGTCCTGTGGAGTGGCCTCCCAGATCCCCAGATCTCACCCCCTTGATTTCTATCTTTGGGGGCACTTCAAGGCCATGGTGTATCAGGAAAAGATACGAGACATAAATCATCTAAAGGAACTTATCACCAACGCCATTACAAGCATAACGTCAACTGTGCTAATGCGTGTTCATCAACAGTGGGGAACACGTATTGAAATGTGTTTTCAAAACAATGGCAACCATGTAGAGCATATTATATAAATAAAAATGGTTGTCCATAAAAAAATGTTTATTTTTCCTATGTATGGAAACTTACGGCCCACCCTGTATATATATATATATATTTTAACTGCAAACGACACAGTATAATTAATGGAAAGAACGACGCTTGTTTAGAAGAGTGTCCGCACAATATGATAGCCATTACAACAAGGGCCACGAAGAATCAGAACTCGTAATTCTCCTACGTACAGTGTAATGGTTATCATATCTGACCGGCAATCGGATGATCCCGGTTCGATTCCCAGGAGGTGCCTCATTTTTCATTGCTCGTTTTCTCTCCTTCTCTTGTTCGGACACTTCTAAACAAGGTCGTTCTTTACATTATATATATATATATACATATATATATATATATATATATATATATATATATATATATATATATATACAGTATATATACATATATATACACACCTTTACTTTCAGATGTTCCGTGCGATGATTCCTCATTTTACGGAGGTCAGGCTTATTGCCTCTCTTCTTGAGTTGGTTTGGTGAAGTAAAGAATTGGTTTCTTGTGTGCGCCACCTCACATAGCCAGGTACTCCAGGCTCATCTGGAAATGTTCTGAGCCAGGAGTCTAGTCTTCTTTTAAAGATATCCACCGCGACACCATTCGTGTTCCTTAGTTCCATGGGCAGCTGGTTGAACAGCCTTAACCTTTCACAACAAAAATATTTTCCTCCAGGGTTGAGAATGTTCTCTGTCTAGCTTTTAATTTAGAAACAAGACACATTCCTCCTTTCCTAGTTTCCACTGTTGTTTGAGTGGTTATAGGGTTCCAGGTAAGATTAGGGACTAGTTCCTCCATTATTTTCCAAGTGTAAATAATGGTGTACTTCTCTTTTCTTCTTTACAGCAAATATAAATTTAACGCTTTCGCGCCGAGGACGTACGCGGTACGTCCTCATTCAAGAGCTCGAGGACGCACATTTAAAAAATACCGGGCGAAAGGGTTAACTCGCGTAACATTTTCCAGTAATTTAGTTCTTTGCATCCATCGATCTTGGCTGTGAAGCTTCTCTGAATCCTTTCTGGTTAACTGATGTCTTCTTTTTTACATGGGGATGTTAAGACCGAGCAACACTCCAACATGAGTATGAACAGTGTTTTCAGCAGAGGAATCATTATATTCCTATCCCTTCTTTTAAAGGTTCTCGTATCCGTCCAGTTATTCTTTTTGCTCTGTTTCCTACTCTTTTATTTTGTCTTTCAAATTTCGCGTCATCAGTCGTTACAACTCATAAATCTTTTGCTTTAGAGTTTCTCTGAATTTTCTGGTATTTATACTATGGACTTTAGGTCCTCCCTACTTCCGTACCTTGATAGTTGAAATTTATCATTGTTAAATTTCACATTGCTTTCAAACCAATTGTTGGTTCTGTTCATGTGTTTGTAGAGATCCAATATCCTGTGGGTTTCTTACTTTTCTACTAATTTTTGTGTCATCGGCAAAAGGTGTTACTGTGCTGTCACTGGAAACTTCCTCATCTGTATCAGTTAGCATAATTGTGAAGAGTAATGGAGCTAATACTCTTCTTTGTGGTACTGAGCTAAGCTCTGACTGATGAAGATATTCCTTGAACTGTAACGACTTGCTACCGCTCACTAAGGAAATTATATACCCACTTTCCTACTTTTCCTCTTATTCCCATACATTTCAATTTATGTGCTATGGATTTCATAGTCACATTTGTCTAACGCCTTGGTAAAGTCTCTGTATATCACATCATAGTTTTCAAATACAGTATGTATAACTTCAACTTTTTCGTTCTAGTGCTATCCGCACTTGGTACCATCGCCATCCAACAACTGACTCACTCAGCTTATACTTCTGCCTGGAATCGTTCAAAATCTGTTTCTAGACCCGCCAAAAATTCATTCATCAAACGAAAATGTGAAAACCTAACCAATTCTAATCCTTCTTGCTTTTCTGGTACCGAGCCAGAACCTCTCCAACGATTTTATTCCTTCTTCTTTCAATCCTCTTTTCCATTCTGACGGCTAAGTTATCGTCTCTTCTCCTGATAAAGCTGAATTCTTCGCCAATTCAACCTAGCGAGTATTTCATTGTCCGAGGAAACACTTAACGCTCCAAAATGTTTTACGTATTAACCCTCTTACACTCCATCCAATGGCAATATTTAATTCAAATATCTTAGTGCCAGCACTCGCAACCTCGAATCAAGAGATCCCGGGCTCAAATCCTAATGGAGTTAATTTTGCATATATATATTATATATATATATATATATATATATATTCTTAACAGTGTAGGGAGAGTTAATCTAAATGTAGGCTACAACGGAACGCCCCTGGCAGGGACCATGAGAAAATACGTGGACCTCAGTTTCTGAAATTAGGAGTCAGATTAAAGAGTTAAAGACAGGTGTAAATGATCTATCAATTAAGCATTTTTAAGTTTTTTATGTAGGAAGGCGCCAAAGGCAAGAGCCCGCAAAAATGTCTCCTATATAAGAGAGCCGAAATCAAGGTCTGAGGCTCACGCTGCCATTTCCTTTTTTTTTCATTTTCCAAATATTGTGTAGTATGTAAAATGCATGTATATGTTGTGAAGAATAGAGGGAGAAGTGTGTGTGAGAGCATGCTGGACTGCTCAAAGGGTAGATGAGACACGGAAAAGGGTCAGTAGAATACGGAAAAAGTACAGTAATGATATGGTGCATCTCATATCTCACTGTTTGTCAACCATATATTCATGTAAAGTTCACGAGTGTATATGTTTTGTCGGGCCTTTTCCGTTTGGGGGCTATCAGCGAATTTTAATGAAAATCGGTATACTAATGTAGTTTTGTTCACAAATTTTGAAAATAACTTTCTTTTTTGGAGAAATGAAAAACAAACATGTTAGAGCACTTTAAATAATTAATATGTGTTTTAACTAGCTTAAACTAGTTACAGAGGATTGTATTAAATTTAGCCAGAGTCACAAACTGCTACTGTTTATGAAAATGTGCTCTAAGTATGGGAAAGTGTGTTCCTTTGATAAAAATACTCAGTTCTTTCGTTGCCAAAAGCGTCGGTCAAACGGTAAAAAGTGCAACTTTACGAAGAATACGTTTTTTGAAGGATTTTGGCAGATCTGTAAAAGTAGCAGAAAAAATCAAGAACTAATGTCCAGTTAGGTCAATTGAATGCCAGATTAGGTCAACTGTACGCCCTGATGATTGGTTAGGTAAGTCATGATATTTTCGTTAAAAACACATTAATTATTTAAAGTGCTCTAACATGTTTGTTTTTCATTTCTCCAAAAAAAGAAAGTTAATTTTGAAATCAGTGACCAAAACTACATTAGTATACCGATTTTCATTAAAATTCGCTGATAGCCCCCAAACGGAAAAGATCCGTTTTGTCTCTTGTCATAGTTAAATATGGGGACATTTTATCCAACAATAATTACAGGTCTGTTGCTGTTTCCTCCTATTTATCTAATATACTATTTCAGAAATGAAGCCTTATTTAAATATATATATATGTAACAGTTTGTTTGCGCACACCTACAGGTCGCTACAATTGGTGTAGAACAATGCGGTTTTCACCATTCGATGCGTCTTTTTATTGTGCAGAGCCCATGCTAAAAAAAAATTCCCGAACACAAATCCTTCCCCCCCTTTTAGGGGTACAGTTCTTCCCATTTCTTCATTTTTAATCATAATTTTGGCACAAAATGGGGGAGGGGTGGGGTAATGGGGGAGGGGGTGGGGTTAATGGGGAAACTCAGAAAAAAAAATTGGTGGGGTAAATGGGGGAGAGGGGTGGGGGAGGGGGTATTGGGGGAGAGGGGTGGGTAATGGGGGAGGGGGTGGGGTTAATGGGGAAACTCAGAAAAAAAATGATAACCAACATCGATTCCGGTCAGGAAGATCATGCTTATCACAACTAATGGAACACTATAACAATATTATTGATGCACTCGAAACAATGAAAACTATGATTTGGCGGGCAGCAGGGCCCCAATTACTGTCGGTTCAGTTATTTGGTCAATAAAACTATAGAAATGAACGCAGTCATGAAAATCTTAGGTTTCAAATCCGAGCTCATTGTATTAAGATTTGTGAAGCTTTAGATTTTCATGGCTGCGTTCTTTTCTGTAGTTTTATTGAATGAATAATTGGTTTGCCAGTAACTGGAAGGCCGCAGGCACCCCAATTACTGAGGCCCAAGGTGAGACAAAATAAAATACGCCGTAGGCCCACAATTCAGCCGAAGCACCGCAGATCTAGCAAAATCGGCGCGTAGCGCCGACCTTTTGCTAGTCAAAACTACTTGAGAAACTTTTGCTACGCCGATTAAATGATTATTTGTGGAAACAAGACATTATAAAAGCAAGCGGAGATTGTAGACACCAATCGACCAGGGAAGTACTCCGGGAGAGGACGTTAGACAGAAGATAGGGAGTGCTGGAACTCCCGTTTCTCCTGTCACTCTCCTCCTTAGCTAATCTTTTTCTGTGTTTCATCTACCCTGAGAACAGTCCAGCATGCTCTCAAACACACACTTCTCTCGCTATTCCTCACTACATACACATACATCTCACACACTACATAATCTTTGCAAAATTAAAAAAAAAAAAATGGCATCAACTTCAAAAGCCTCGGAGTCCCCTTGGGAGGGGACCATAAATGTCCCAACTTCTGGCTCCCCTCCTGCCGATACCGGGAACGCAGAACGGGGCAGCGGGGCTGGATCTGCTACCGCCCATTCGAGATGTTCTGGACCACTGTCTGATTCACTTTTCATAAACTTCTGCAACATTCGTGGCCTTTTCTCAAATTTTCAATCTGTTGAACATCACCTCTCCTCCTCTAAACCTCATCATCTTTTCCTCACTGAAACTCATGTGTCTGGAACGACTGAGAGCAACCCCTTTTCTGTACCCTCTTACTTTCTCCATACTCAATTTCACTCCAAAGGTGGATTTTGCGTATATGTACGCAATGACGTAACTTGCTCTCGTATTCCCGAACTCGAATCTTCCGAATTCTTTACCCTCTGGCTCCGGCTTACATGCCAATCTCAAACTAAACACATCTGCACTGTTTAACTTTCTCCTAATTCTACGGACTATCCAAAATTCTTTCACTACCTCACTTCCAAAGTGGAATACATTCTTTCCCGCTCTCCCTTTCTGAAATCTCCATTTTAGGAGATTTCAATGTTCACCATCACCTTTGGCTTTCCTCCTATTTCACTGACATCCCTAGTGAAGTAGCTTACAACTTTATCCTAAATGACCAAGAGCAGATTGTACAGCATCCTACTCGTATCCCCGATCGCATTGGAGATAGGCCCAACATTCTTACTGTGGGGACTCTAGGGGCTACACACCCTGACTCAATTGCCAGGATTAACCAGCCTTCAATCGAGATATGCTCTGACCTCAACTGCGGTTCGGAGCAGTTTCGAGGTCCCACTCAGAATGGGCGACTTATGGCGTGGGTGGAACTCCCTGAACCAAACCTCGGATGAACAGCCACAGGATCGAAAGGTGATAGCTCTTCGAGTAACGAAGTTCTTGATGCCAATCACCACCTCGACCCAAGCCGTACCCGAGTTAAACTCGACTGAGTCTGAATGATCGAGTAAATAATGGCCAGCAAGTTAACCACTCCTAGACCTTCTACTCTTAAATCCACTCCGAGGATAAGAGGAATCTAAATTATCAAACCCAGGACTCCTCAAATCCACAGAGCAGACAAGAGAGGGGTTACGTAGCCCAGTACGTAAAGGTCAGTTTAATCCCACGGTAATACCTTAGGTAAATTACCGTCAGCGATCTAAACTTAATTTAAATTTAATAGAAATATTACCAGTTATCTAAATAATTATGTTCATAGCCCAATTAAATATTTGCAATATATACACAAGAGCAGCATGGCCTCTGGGTCCGAAATAGACAAACAACTTAAGATTAAATTACCAATAAATTACCAATTACCAATTAAATTACCATATAAATTAGGCAATAATAGCCTAAACAAATTATTGATAACTCTTCCAATGGAGAGATTTAAACTAATTTCAACGTTTAAGATTTCAAAGAAAATGAATCGCAATCTAAAGCAGAGCACAACCTTACGGCAGCAAAACTGAGGAACAAGTGATCATAATTTTTTACAACTACGAGCTCACAGATTCAAAATGGCGCACGAAGGGTGGAGCCTACCATTGTTACACGTCATTCCTCAAGGGAGCGTCCTCTTGGATTAGAAAGTAGTATACAGTACAGTATATCTAAATGATATCGGACCACATGATATCGGACCAAATGATATCGGACTATGATATCGGACCACAACATCATTGAAATAACAACTAATATAAAGACAACAGGAAAGGAAAGAACACGCACAACAGAAAAAAGCAAATTCGAAATTTTTAATTTTCACTCCAAAACTATAAACTGGGAAGATGTGACAGCCAGCATGGAAGGAATAAATTGGAAAACCATTTTCGAGGCCAAGACAACGGAGGAGATGCTAATGACGTTAGAGGAGAAGACGTTAGAAATTGTTGGAAAAAATGTCCCAAAGATACAACAAAGAGGAAAGAGAAGCAGGTGCAAAAGACAAAAGAGAGCACTGTTTCGAAAGAGAAAAAGAGTGACTGCAAAACTAAGTAATTGTAAAGATAACAACATCAGAAAAATATTAAATGATAAACTAGAAAGTACGATGTCGTCATACAGGATCTAATCGAGAAGCATACAGAAAAAGAAGAAGACGACGCTATAGAAGCGATAAAGGCTAACTCAAAGTACTTCTATAATTTTGCAAAAAGAAAGTCGAAAAACCATGCGATTATCGGACTTTTAAAAAATGAGAACAGTGCTTTATCGGATGATCTAACAGAAGTATCTGAAATATTAAGAGCTCGGTACGAATCATCTTTCAGTATCCCAAAAACTGACAAATTGATATGCGATAGAAACGCGTTCTTTGAAGAAGAACCACAAGGGGAAAGTATAACGGATTTCGACTTTACGACGGACGATATTACACAAGCCAAAGGGAAACTAAAAACACACTCAGCGGCAGGACCGGATAAATGGAATGCCACACTGATCAAAAACTGCAAGAATGCAATTGCTGAGCCCCTATACTGGATATGGAGACGATCACTAGACACGGGAGAAATACCGGGCATCCTGAAGAGCGCGAACATAGTTCCAATATATAAAGGAGGAGATCGATCCGAGGCCAAAAACTATAGGCCAGTTTCGCTTACATCCCATCTCACTAAAATATCTAAAAGAATAGTTAGACAGAAAATCTATGACTTTTTAGAAACGCAGAAAAAATTCAATGATAACCAACACGGGTTTCGGTCAGGCAGATATGCCTATCACAACTAATGGAACACTACAACAACATTATTGATTCACTGGAAAGCAATGAAAACTATGATGTACTATACACAGACTTTGCTAAAGCGTTTGACAAGTGTGACCACGGAATCATAATACATAAACTGAAATATATGGGAATAACAGGAAAAGTAGGGAAATGGATATATAATTTCCTTAGTGAGCGGCGGCAAGTCGTTACAGTACAAGGAGTATCTTCATCAGAATCAGAGGTCCTCAGCTCAGTACCACAAGGAACAGTATTAGCTCCACTACTCTTCATAATCATGCTAACTGACATAGATGAAGAAGTTACCAGAGACAGCACAGTAACATCCTTTGCGAATGACACAAAGATCAGTAGAAAAATAAGAAACCGAGAAGACATAAGATCCCTACAAACCGACATAAACAGAATCTACAAGTGGACGGAAGACAACAATATGAAGTATAACACCGAAAAATTCAGCTATTACAGTACGGAAAAAGAGAAGACCTAAAATCCATGGAATATTATACCCCAAATGGACAGGAAATTCAGAGAAATCCCAGAGCAAAAGATTTAGGGATTGTAATGACGGATGATGCGAAATTTGAGACACAAAATAAGATAGCAGTAAACAGAGCAAAGAGAATAACGGGACAGATATTGAGAACCTTTAAACGAAGGGATAGGAATGTAATGATTCCTCTACTGGAAAACCTGATAATACCCGAATTGGAATACTGCTCGGTCCTAACATCCCCATATAAAAAAGAAGACATTAGACAGCTGGAAGGGATCCAGAGAAGCTTCACAGCCAAGATCAATGGGTGCAAAGAACTAAATTACTGGGAAAGGTTACACGAACTTGACCTATATTCACTAGAAAGAAGAAGGGAGAGATATACCATTATTTACACTTGGAAAATAATGGAGAAACTAGTCCCTAATCTTACTCTGAACCTTCTAACTCCCCAAACAACGGTGGACAGTAGAAACGACAGACTGTGCTGTATTCCCAAATTGAAGGCGAGACAGGGCACATCCTTAACCCTGAAAGAAAATAGTTTGGTAGTGAGAGGACCAAAACTGTTTAATCAGTTGCCCAAGGACCTAAGAAACACAAAGGGAGTTGCAGTGGAAATTTTCAAAAGAAGACTAGACGCTCGGATCAGAACAATCCCCGATGAGCCGACAAGCTTGATCTTCGCGAAATGAGAGATCATCACGCGAAACCTTTGTAAGGTTGTAAGGTAAGGTAAGGTAAGGTATAAATTTAAATACTGTGGGAAATAATTTCCACACTTACCTCTCATCCTCCTTCTTACTCTGTGAAACTTTTCTCTCCGTTGGGATCCTCCGTGACAATCTTATATCTGTTTCCTGTCCAATCGCTCCAATTCGGCCTTTGGCACTTCGGCGCCGCTGATTGGGAAGCCCTTAGGAGGTACTTTTGTGATTTGGCATGGAGTGATCATTGCTTCCGTGGCTGGGGCCCTTCTGAGTGTGCAAGGCGCATCACAGAGGTGATTTTCTCAGGCATGGAGGCGTACATTCAATATTCTATTCCTAGTACTAATGCAAAAAAAAATTAGTTTAACTTTACTTGTTGTAAAGAGGAGGCTTTCAGAAGGTACCGTCGCCATCCAACTCCTGACTCTCACTTAGCTTATATTTCTGCCCGAAATCGTGCAAACCTGTTGTTCGACTCACCAAAAATTCCTTCATCCGATAAAAATGTGAAAATCTATCCAATTCTAATTCTTTTTGCGCTCTTTCTGCCATCTAGCTAGGAACCTCTTCAGCAACTTTACTTCCTCTTCTTTTCCTCCTCTTTTCCACTCCGACAGCTCAGTTGCCGTCTCTTTTCCTGACAAAGCTGAAATCTTCGCTCAAACTTTCGCTTACAATTCAACCCTGGACGATTCCGGTGCTGTTCCTCCATCTTCTCCCTCCTTTGACTTTATTATGTTTGAAATTAGAATCTCTTCTGAAGATGTTTTTCTGCCCTATCTGGGCTCAACTCTAGGAAGGCGTATGATCCTGATGGTGTTCCTCCTGTTTTTCTTAATAACTGTGCTTTTGTGCTGACACTGCCTACGCAAACTCTTTCGTCTTTGTCTCTCATCTGGTACTTTTCCTTCCTGCTGGAAGTAAGTTCGCTTTCATTCAGCCTGTTACAAAGAAGGGTGACCGCTCTCAACCCTCCAACTATCGTCCAATTCCTTTGATTTCTTGCCTTTCCAGAGTTTTTTAATCTATCCTTAATAGGAAGATGCTTAAACACCATTCTTCTCACAATCTTCTTTCAGATCGTCAGTATAGATTCCGCAAGGGACGCTCTACCAGCGATGTTCTTGCATATCTCTCTGACTCTTGGTCAACCTCCTTTCGGGATTTCGGTGAAACTTTTGCTATTGCGCTAGATACATCGAAAGCTTTTGATAGTCTGACACAAATCTTTAATTTCGAAACTGCCCTCCTTCGGTTTCTATCCTTCTATCTGTGCCTTCATCTCTAATTTCCTTTGTGGCCGATCTATAGCTGCAGTTGTAGATGGCCACTGTTCTTCTCCTAAATCTACTAACAGTGGTGTTCCTCAGGGTTCTGTCCTGTCACCCACTCTTTTCCTTTTATTTATTAATGATCTTTTAATTCGCACTTCCTGTCCTATTCACTCTTATGCCGATGATTCCATTTTCACTTCTCCACCCGCTTTCCAAAACGTCCCTCACAGTAGTCGCTTCATTCACGTAGGACGGCTATGGGGCACCTGACCTCTGATCTTTCTGCTATATCTGAGTGGGGCAGAGAAAACCTTGTGGCTTTCAATGCCTCAAAAAGTCAGTTCTTCCATCTATCTACTCGTCACAATCTTCCACACGACTATCCCCTTACCTTCAATAACACACAATTCAATCCTTCCTCTTCTCTTAACATTCTTGGCGTTTCCTTTTCTCGTCATCTTTCCTAGAAAGATCACATATACTCTCTTTCTAAAACAGCTTCTAAAGGTTAGGTGTGCTGTACTGCCTGCGCGGTTTCTTCACTCCCACTCAGTTGTTGTCTCTGTATAGGGGTCTTGTTCGCCCCTGTATGGAGTATGCTTCTCATGTGTGGGGTGGTCCAACTGACACAGCTGTACTTGACCGGGCGGAATCAAAGGCTTTTCGTATCATCATTTCCCCACCTCTTTCTGATTGTCTTCAATCTCTCTTTCTTCGCCGTAATGTTGTCTCACACTCTCTTTACTATCGCTATTATAACGGACATTGCTCTTCTGAACTGTCTAACTGCATGCCTCCTCCTTTAAGGAGAGCACGCAGTACTAGACCTTTTACACTTTCTCATTCCTTTTCTCTCCAACTATCAATCGGTATTTTCAATCTTTGATCTACTCAACCAGTCAACTCTCGAATAATGTTCCTCAATCCATCTTTTCTCTTGTCTATGACCTCCAATCTTTCAAACGCAGAGTGTCTAACTGTCTATGCATCTTGAAAACCCGGACTTTGATTTTGGCTCTCTTCTTCTTCTATGGGAGGGGCACTTTTGCTGGCATTTACCCTTGACCCCTTCCTTCCTGCATAAAAAAAGCTCCTTTGAGAGAGGAGTCAATCTGCGATGGTTTCTGTTGGTTTCCTTGTTTAAGAAAAACTTACATTGTCTTAATCGCTGAAAGTGTGAAAATTGTTTCAAAACAATGCTATGACGATATCTTGAATAAGATGTTTGAAACTGAAAATTAGGGTGAGAATTATGTTTTTCAGGAAGACGGCACTCCATCTGATCGGTCCTGGCACATTATTGCATACTTACAAGAACAATGTTCTGATTTCATCGCGCGAGAAGACTGGTTACCAAATAGTCCGGATTTAAATCCAGTTGACTATTTCATATGAGAATGTTTAGTCGACAAAGCTTACAGAAAAAATATTTAAGATGTCATTCAACTTCGAGAGTGCATTTTAACAGCATGGAATGATCTCGATCAAGACACCATTTCTACAGCAGTTCGCCAGTGGCGCACGATGCTACAATTGATTATTGATAATAATGGAGGACACATTGAACACTTGCTGCGTTAATGTTTTTTCAAGTTATTTTTGTTCATTGTAAATGTCTTTAATGTTCAGCTAAGTATGTCTCTAATGATAATTTCCCACTCAATGTCATTCCCATTCCCATCCGTGGTCCACAAATAAAAATGCACAAAGTGAAAACTCCACATGTGAAAAGTGTTTTTTGAATTGAGAAACAATACCACTCCATTCTCATTCGCGCCAAATGCGCCAAATGGGAATGGCTATTATTTCCTAACTTAATTTAACTTAACTTAATCTAACGTTAGCCTAACCTAACCTAACTTAACTTATCGTAACCTAACCTAAAACCAAACCTAACCTAACTTAACTTAACATTAGCTTAACATAACCTAACTTAACCTAATCTGGAATAAAGCGAGAAGTTTGTGAATGAGAATGAGAATGTCATAAATTGGGAATAGACCGATTTGAAAATGCTTCCTTTGAAATTCTCACTCTCAGTTTTCCCATTCCTGGGCGCGGAATGAAATGGGAATGGTATACCGTCTCTAATACTTTATTTTTTAAGGTACTTGTGGGTTATCTGTCGCCACTTTTTAATATTTTTTTTATTTATTTATTTTTATATATTAAGAGAAGAGGATTCTTTATACTGTACGGCATTGACGATTGGTTAGGTTAAGTCGTGCTAGTTTGGTTAAATACCGTTTTATTTAACCAAACTAGCACGACTTAACCTAACCAATCGTCAATGCCGTACAGTATAAAGAATCCTCTTCTCTTAATATATAAAAATAAATAAATAAAAAAATATTAAAAAGTGGCACAGATAACCCACAAGTACCTTTTTTAACAACTATTATTCAAGTTAAATTTGTGAAAAGACTAAAACTCATTCGATTTAAATAAACTACTTCTCCCTTTAAGAACAATATAAAGGGTTTAATATGATTTCTGGTTCATTCACTCATTCTTGGAATTGTGGTTTTGTTGGCCCGGTGTAAAGGTGGCCACCTTTTTGGGGACACAATAACGAGTGATTACAAATGATCTTTCCGATTTTAAACATTTTTTATGAAAAATCTAAAAAAGCTACAGCGAAAAGCAAGATATACAAATAAAGAAGAACTCAAAAAGTTTTATTTATAAGCTAATGAAGTTTAACATGAACTCCTTTTGTGGCTCCTTTTGAGGTTACAACATTCCTGAATGAGCAACTGCCTGATCGTTGGATGGGGCCTCGGGGACCCATCCCTTGGCTGGCTTGTTCGCCCGATCTAACTCTCCTTGACTTCTTCCTCTGGAGCTGTCAAAAATTAAGTTTTTGTTCCACCAATGGCAACAATTTTGGACCATTTGAAGGAAAAGGGTACGTGAGGCTGTTAGAACAGTTCAGTTTGATATGCTACAAAATGTATGGAGGGGAAACAGAATAGCGCTTTGATGTCTGCAGAGCCACAAAGGGAGCTCACACTGAACTTCAATAGCTTATAAATAAAATTCAGAGTTCTTCTTTATTTGTATATCTTGCTTTTCGCTGTAACTTTGTTAGTTTTTCATAATAAACGCTTAAAATTGGAAAGATCTTTTTTAATTCCTCTGGGGCTATGTCAAAAATAAAATTTTTGTTCCACCAATAGCAACAACGTTCGAAAATTTGAAGAAAAGGATACGTGAGGCTGTTAGAAAAGTTCAGTATGATATGCTACAAAATATATGGAGGAAAACGGAATACCGCTTTGATTTCTGCAGAGCCACAAAAGTAGCTCATATTGAATTTCAATAGTTTATAATTAAAACTTTTGAGTTCTTCTTTATTTGTATATCTTGCTTTTCGCTGTAGCCTTGCTAGGTTTTTCATAATAAATGTTTAAAATTGGGAAGATCATTTGTAATTACCCGGTGTGTATATATATATATATATATATATATATATACATAGGGTGTTTATAAAGTCCCTATCTATTTCAGTGAAAACGTAGCAAAAAGGGTAAAATTCAATAACAATATAATAGAAGGCATACATTTAATGAATACTTAAGCACATGATTCTACATGAGCACCATCAGTATCTCTACAGAGTTCGAATCTGCCAGCAGCATTGCGGAACACATTTTGGAGCATGACAGGGGTTATTTTTGTAACTGCTGTTACGATACGAGCACGTAAATCTTACAGATCTGTAACCCTCGTTTGATAGACGTTTGATTTGATAAAGCCCCATGCAAAGAAATCTAAGGGCGTTAGGTCAGAAGATCGAGCCGCCCAGGGCTTGTTGCCTCCACGCCCGATCCACCGATTTGGAAATCGTTCATTTAGGTACTCCCGAACAATGTTTGCATAATGACAAGGTGCCCCAATCTGCCCATCTTGTTGAAAGACGACGGTGTTTAAAATGCCATCTGAATGAAGCTGGGACATTTACATGCTCGTATCGTAACAGCCGTTACAAAAATAACCCCTGTCATGCTCCAAAATGTGTTCCGCAATGCTGCTGACAGATTCGAACTCTGTAGAGATACTGATGGTGCTCATGTAGAATCATGTGCTTACGTATTCATTAAATGTATGCCTTCTATTATATTGTTATTGAATTTTACCCTTTTTGCTAGGTTTTCACTGAAATAAATAGGGACCTTATAAACAACTTGTATATATACTTTTCCCATTCCTATTCTGAATTAAGGTTTCTAAATATGCATATATGATTTTTTTTACATAAATTTGTACAGTATATATTTTTATATATTCATATAATAATAATAATAAATTTTTATAAATTTTATATTTAATGGGAGCATAGTTGACAAGTTTAGTGATCTGAATTATCAAATCAAAATTAATTTCTGTTAATTTCACATTTTTAATTTCATCAATTTCTACTTTAAAAATGTAAATTATTCTGTAAATTGTTGCCATTTCTTTTTATTTGAAGTGAAAATGATTTTCAAATTTTGGCGAAAATATTTGTAAAATATATTTTGTAAATAACGTGATTTTGCATATGCGAAATGTTGTCCATTGGCTCTAGTTTTGGCTTTAATTACGTAAAACTACCTTTGGACGCGAAAGTGTTAACGTTTTCCCCGAGTGATGAAACTTCGCTAAATTGTTGGCTTCAATCCTGTGATAGTCGAAGAGTCAACATCTGCATCTCTGAGTTACAACGTGAGTTACAGGTGAGGAATAATAATAATAATAATAATTTTATTGTTCTTTGCTACATATATAAGACATACAAAATGTATACAAAGAGTAACATATAATAATACACATATATACGAAGTCTGTTCAAAACGTATCCGGACAGGGTGTTTATTTTTAGAACAAGGTCACGCTTAGAGTTGTGACTGCGATAAACATGTCTCTGCAAGTCGAGACAAGTTGACTGATAGGGTTGCACTTCATTTTGTAGCGTTAATCCACTCTGGTGAACCGATAAAGTTAAACGTGTTCTCTTTCGCGGCGTTTCTTTTTATGTTACTTGTTTTTTCCTACTGTGAAGGTGTTGTACACCATGAATATGCTCCACAGGGACAAACAATCAACAAGGAATTTTGCATTGAAGTTTTGAGACCTCTACGTGAAGCAGTTGGGAGGAAACGGCCGCAGAAGTGGGAGTCCAGAGACTGGATGCTTCGTCACGATAACGCGTCATCTCACTCATCGCATCTTGTCCAGAATTTTTGGCCAATAACTCTATTCCACCACAAGTACAGCAGCCTCCATATTCGCCGGATTTGGCTCCATGCGACATTTATTTGTTTCCGAAGCTCAAACAAACCCTGAAAGGACACCGATTCGATGATGATGAGATCATTAAAAGAAATTCGACGAAGTAGTTTTTAGCCATTCTGAAAAGTGCTTTCGAAAAGTGTTTTGAACAGTGGCAGGATTGTCGGACAAAGTGTGTGGTTTCAGAAGGAGCGTACTTTGAGAGAGATTAAGCCCCAAACTCTGTAAGTACCATATTCTGTCTATAATCGCATCAGTGTGGATATATTTTGAACAAACTTCGTGTATATATATATATATATATATATATATATATATATATATATATATATACTGGGTGATCCAGATAAATGGGACCCATAAAAAAAAGCCAAATATTCTTAATATTTAATTCCTTTCATAAAAACTATATATCATTCGAAAGAGTAGAGTTACAAGTTTATTATGAAATATTTATTTTTAAAAAATGACTCCTTTCAAATGTGCTCCATTAGTTGCCAAGCATTCCAGTGTTCTCGCTTGTAAGTTCTGCATCACTTTTGCAAGAGTGTGCGGTGGTATGGCCTGTATCTCATTTGTGATGGCGGCCTTCAATTCTTGCAAGGTCCTTGGGTTATTTCTGTAGACCCTACTCTTTAAATATCCCCAGAGATAATAATCTAAGGGAGAAAAATCCGGAGACCTTGCGGGCCATTCAACGTCTCCAAATCTTGAGATTAACTCGCCTGGAAACGTTTGACGCAAAACTGCCATGCAGTTCCTCGTGGTATGGCAGGTATCTCCGTCTTGTTGGAACCAGTGGTTTTCTAGACAAAGATCTCTTAATTTAGGAATAAGGAAATCGGTCAACATTTTTTCGTAGCGATCACCATTTACAGTGACCGTGTTTCCGGTGGAATCCTCGAAAAAGTACGGCCCTATGATCTGAGATGCAGTAAGACCACACCAAACAGTTACACGCTGACTATGCAACGGGACTTCGGTAATATTCAATGGATTTTCTGTTGCCCAGAAACGACAATTTTGTTTGTTTACAGTTCCATTCAAGTGAAAATGGGCTTCGTCTGACATAATCAAAGTTGCTAGAAAATTGGTGGTGTCATTTACCTTCTGTTGGATCCATTGACAGAATTGTCGTCTTCGTGCGAAATCTCCATCGTTTAGTTGTTGCACTGTTTGAATTTTATATGGAAAGAGCATTAAATTTTGCTTGAATATACGGTGTGTTGTTCCATATCCAACTCCTAACAGCTGAGAAGCACGTCTGATGCTTATGTTAGGATTATCCTGTACAATTTCATGAGTTCTGTTAATGATCTCGTCTATCCTTGCTGTTCGCACTCTTCCAGTTGGTTTTCTTTTTCCAATGCTGCCAGTTAGGGAAAAATTTCTGACACACCGACGGATTACTTTCTTAGAAGGTGATTTTGACATCTGAAAATTTGTCTTGAAAGATCTTTGAGCTGAAACTACACTTCTTCCATGCTCATAATATTGCTCAGTTATGAAACGCAGCTGTTCCACAGTCCATGCAGTCATCTTGAAGGGTTAGTTTTAACTAACACATTTATTTTGTTTTGTATCTTATCTTGTCTTGTATTGTCAAAACCTATACAATCCTGTACAAACTTGTAACTATCCTCTTTCGAATGATGCGTATGATTTTATAAAAGGACTTATACTTTAAGAGTTACAGGGGTTTCTTTTGGGTCCCATTTCTCTGGATCACCCTTTATATATATATATATATATATATATATATATATATATATATATATATATATATATATACATATATGCTACAAACCGACAAGGAAAAAGAAAAACGATTCCAAGGCCTTTCGTGTATTCAAAGCTACACCTCGTCAGGGAATGAAGATAAAAGGCGAGATGCCCATAAATATATACAACGTACAGGAAAAACAAAACAATTAGCACATACTTAACAAGGGTTAATGAGAGGCAAAAGAAATTTTAACATGATATCGTCAATTTTATACGTCCCCGCACTGTTATTGAAATTGTTTTTAAAATGAATAATTGCACATTCTAGAATATTTCTTTCTATTATATCTCTGTTTTTAACAAGCGCTTTAGAACTATCCCACTTGATGCTATGGTTACATCTATACATATGGTTAAATAAAGCATTGGAAGTATTAGCTGTTCTACAAGCATATTTATGCTGTTTTACCCGAATATCTAACGTTTTACCGGTTTGGCCTATATATACTGAATTACATTGTGTACATCCGATCGAATACACACAACCAACAACATTCTCAGGGCTATTCTTTATTAGGCGTGATTTAACAGTATTATTATACTTAAAGATTACATTAATGCCAATTGCTTTAAGTACAGTTGGAAGGTATTGAAAATTAACATGGTAAGGTAGGCTAAGGATATTTTTACGCTGAAATTCCTTTACAATTACATTATTATAATACCTATTCTTGGCTTTCTTAAGACAGTTATCTAAAAATGAAATAGGATAACATAATTTAGTACCAATATTCATGATATTGCATAACTCGGAATCTAAAAATTCAGGACTGACAACTCTCAATGCTCGAAGAAACATAGCAGAGAAAATAGAGGATTTAATCGAAGCGTGATGGTCAGAATAAAAATGCACATAAGAGTTATTATTAGTAGGCTTACGGTAGACTTCATATTTGAACTGATTAGAGCATCTCCAAATTTAGATCAAGAAAAGATAGGCTTCCATCATTTTCTTTTTCAACTGTAAACTTAATAGATGGGACTAAATTGTTGAGCCTACCAAGAAATAAGTCCACATCCAAATTATTAGGCCAAAGGCATAAAATATCATCTATATACCTGTACCAAACCAGGTTAAAATTAACAATCGTAGGCAAAATTCTACTTTCAAAAAATTCCATATATAAATTAGCTAGTACAGGTGAAAGGGGATTTCCCATAGCCAATCCAAACGACATAGCATAAAACTTATTTTCAAACTGAAATTTACAATCTTTGACACAAAGCTTAATTAACTCAATAAGGGTGTTGTGTTGAACAGGGAAAGAATATTCAGAGATCTTATCTTTTAAAAAATCAAGTAGGTCATCAACAGGGACTTTTGTGAATAGCGAGCATACATCGAAGCTTACCAATTTGAAATTAGGGTCATTAGGGAACTTCAGTTTGTCAATAAGATCCATGCTATTTACAATATGTGACTCAGAAATAGAGCCAACTAACGGCGTTAATAAACTAACTAACCATTTTGATAGCTTATAGGTTACGGAGCCCACTGAGCTAACAATAGGCCTCATGGGATTATTAACTTTGTGTGTTTTTACTAAGCCGTACAGATATGGTAGTGACGGATTGATACAAAGAAACTGCTGTGAAAGCCCATTATAGTTATTTTTTAATATTTCTCTTAATTTTCTGTTAAACATTTTATTAACATCCTCCAATGGGTCTCTATTTAGAGGTTTGTACGTGTCACGATCACTCAGTAACGTATTCATCTTTTCAACATAACTGTTTTTGTCCATGATGACGATCGAATTGGATTTGTCCGCTTTAGTAATATGTAATGAATCATTATTTTTCAGTGTTTTTAGGGTTTTTTCAAATCTCAAAGCATTCATTCATTTCACGTGTTTTATTGTGAAATTCATCCCATATATATATATATGTTAACCCCTCCGTCTATGGAAGTCGTGACACGCCGGTCAACTGGATGCTGGTTCCAGTTCCAGGGTCTGGAAGACTGGAAGAATCCTGGATGCAGAGGTCACCAGTTGTTAACCCCTCCGTCTATGGCCTGGGTTGGTTCGAAGTTGACGGGGGTTCTGGTTAGGTGGCAGCAATGGATTTGTTACTTGCAGTAGTTTCTTCTATACTACTCTCCGAGTTCTTCTTATAGTGGATCGGAGGATTCTGTAGAGCTTTCTGAAGGTTTCCCGATTCTTCTTGTAACGTATCGGGAGATTTTAATGACTAAGTTCTCTGAAGAGAGCAAAGCTCGAAAGAGAAGATAAAGACTTTTTCTTACTGTAATTTACTGCTAAAATGTACAGGTAGTGTTCAGCCTTTGAGTCTAATTCTGAATGAACATGGAAGAATTTTTGTGGGTTTATATACCCATAATCTGCATTATTTTTGCACAGTATTTGAAAATAAAGTAAATTTTTTAACTGAGGTAATGTTAAAAAATCTGATGTTATCATGATCTGATGTTATCATGATCTGATGTTATCATGATCTGCCAAGTTAACTAAAAGTGGAAATTGAACTATGCATCTTTACACTAAAATATGCATATGAGGCAAGACATGACTTCATCTTTTATAACGAAGAGAGAATGCATACAAAACATGAACATTGCAAAACTTAAGCAGGATTCATTATTAAGCTAAATCTAAAAAAATGATTAAGAAATTTTAAAAAGAACACGTCACCAATTATTTGGCAAAGTAGAAAGCAAATCAAAATTTTTGTCCAAACTCGCGTTAGGCGATTTTGGTCCTTATGTAAAAATGAATACATACACGTACATACATATGAATATAGGTATTATATGAAGTTAAATATATACGAATATAGGATTTTAAATACGTGAACCTTATAAACACATGAATTTTACAAATGGATACAAGAACTATATAAATGAATATAAGAATTACACGAATGAATAAGATAGTATAGGATATAGGAATTATTTATGGTTCATTTTTACAGGGCTCTCCCTCTAGAATGATATTAATACAATAATATAACATCCTAACTAATGCTAACTAGTGATAACTATGGGTTTTATAATACAGATTTATAAACAATATAAGTCGGGTGGTTAAGTCTAGTTCACGTGGTCTGGGTACGCACTCTTGGTCGTGCATAAATAGTTTCACGTTGTTCGGTGTCTCTTGTTTTCTTTGTTCCCAGAACGATCTTTTCCCCACAAATATACCGAGGATAATAGCACATACAATGATGATACTAACGGCAGATGTTGAAAAAATTGTTACAGGTTGGAGTATTTCTAAGAGGTTATTCTGGTTATCATCTGAAATTTTAAAAAGACTCAATTGATCATTCCATTTAGGGGCATGGAGTTCGGGTATGATGGTTACAGGTTTCATGGAGAGATTTAAGATTTCTACAACGGGTTTAAATTTAATTTGCGACGGGAAGGGGTACGAGTCATTAATGGTAACCTTGTAAGGGTTCTATATTTGAAAGGTTTTCGAACGCAAGAAACAGCCAAATGGTAGCAGAATAACCATAGGGATTGTGATGAGGGAATAACTTGACGGGCACTCGAAGGTAGCGGTAGTCCTTTTCGCGAAAGAAACCCAGATGTCTGGTCCAATTCGAAGTTGAGTGGTTTTAGAGGAATTAAATTTTGTAAACGAACATACCGGGATATGACGGTCACGAATTAAGTCGATAAAGCAAGACCTCGTAGTTGGAAGAATGACTGGTTTGAGTGGAGGGCAAACGAGTTGTTTATTTGTTTGCGGGAATCTGCAATGCCTGACGTCGCTATCTGACATCATAGAATATGCTGACAGGTCTTTGGTGAGGAAAAGGTAAGGTGGTACTGTGGGTAGATACAATCGATAGACATTAGAATTGTTTTGGTAGGGTGTTGGGAAAGGGTGAAATTTATATACGTCATAAGTGAGGACATCGAAAAATAGTACAATTATGAGGTACGTGTACGGGCGTGTTCCATGTACAGTCCAGATGTATTCTAGAAATTGGGGGTAATTAGTATGGTTGAGTGGGAATATGGGTGATAATTGTAATTGTGTCTGTGCGGTTTGAATCAAGGACTGAAGTGTATCCATGGTATTAGTGTGGAAAGAGTGATTTTTCTATGGGTAGCTGGGTTGCACGCAAACCTTGGAATGAATCGTAATTATTTGCTGTAAATATTTATCGATTAGGGTTACTTGTAGGTTAATTATTTCTATTAATTCTAGATATTTTTGTGTTCTTTGTATTGAGCTAACAGGGATTCAAGTTATGTGAATCTGTCCGAAAGGGCATGGAGGAAGCGATTGTTTTCGTGTAGTGACCTAATAGTTTGTTCTAACATGTCCATTATATATGCCGATTTGCGCGAAGAGATTCAATTTGAGTTCAATTCTTTTAATATCTTCTTCGGTTGCTAATCCGAATAAACCCTTGAATATTTTTCCTCCTATATCTATCAGTCCCCTTTTATTTCTTTGATTAAATTTTTCCGAGTTTTGAGTTCCAGTTTGTATCCATGGTAATGCTAATATTTCTGACAGGGTGCGTGCTGTAGTTCGAATATTTTCGAAGTATTTTCTAACAGAACGCGTAATCTGATCTGTTCCCGGGATATTTTTAACAGAACCCTGAACTTTACTTTCAAACGTTTTTAATTGGGTTTGTATCTGAAGAGATTGATCTTGATTCTAGCAGGGGGTTGCAAATTGATAAAAAGGTCCGCGTGTCCTTTCAAAAATTTACCTTCTGCAAGCTTTTCTATAACAACTCCCGTAGAAATTTTAATGCTAGGGCTACAAGAGTAAAAAATTTGGAAAATTATAAGGGAGACAATTTTATTCATTTCTACGTCTTAGATTATACTGAGCTGGGAGTGGCCGTGTGGATACTGGTGTTTGTGGGCGAAGTGGTCGGCCTCGTTTTGGTGGCACTGGGGGTCGACCGTTAAGCTCGGATTCTGAGCGGGTTCGTTTCTTATGTGAAGGTTCTAGTTCACGTGGTTGATGCATTTGCGGGCGGTATGTAGGGTTCGTGCGTCGATCATCAATCGGTGAGGGTGTGACAGAGGAGAGATGGAGTTGGAGGAGATGGTGGAGTTCCACTGAGTGATCCTCTAGAAGGGGTTTCTCCAGGGTCTGGGTCCGATGGGACTCTTGGTTCTGGGGCCTCCTCTTGTTCAGAGATTGGCTCGAGTACTGGGTATTACGAGGTACCAATCTTCGTCACGAGTAGTGGTTCCCGCGGTGACCACTTCAGTTTTTTGATCCCTGCTGGATCTTTCGAAGGATAGGCGGCTCGAACGCTGGCAGATGTTTTTTAGGAAGGTGTTGTTCGGCAGCTATCTTCAAATTATCAGCGTGAATGATCTTTAGTTTGGAATGATCCCGGAGGTCGAGGATTTCGTAACGGTTCTTTCCGAGGTTTTCATAATCCTATATGGGCCATCCATTTTGGGTATAATTTGCGATGAGCACTTAACGGTTTCACGCTCTTTAGGTAACATCGCATACCGACGATTATAGTCCGTTGACGGGGATGACGCCTATGTTGCTCTTGTCCATCTGTTGGTTTCGTTGGTCTAGGCATAGGGCATAGCGGATTATGTCAAAAATTTGAAGATCGTTCAGCGAGTTGCTGATTGGCTTCTGCCATCTCGGAAGATGTTAGAACTGCCGGGTCGATTTGGTCGAAATCAAAAGGTAGCCGCTTGTCGTAGTGATATAGGACGAAATGAGGGGTGTCCCCGATAGACACGTTATAGCCATTGTTGATGGCTGTTTGTACCATGGGAAGGGAATCATCCCATGTACGGGAGGATGCATCGACAACGTGGCGAAGGGCTTCTAAGATCTTTCGATTGTGCCTTTCCACTAAGCCGTTTTCCTGCGGATGGTATGCCACAATGTGTGTTTTTAATTTTACACATGTTACAGAGTGACTCGAACAGTTTGGAAGTGAAACTAAGGGCGTTATCCGAAATTAGGATGGAAGTAGTAGTATGATTTTGGATGACGCGTTCCACTAGGGCTCTTGCCACAGTTTCCGAGGTCTGGTTTGGAATGGAACTACTTCGCTGTAACGCGAGAAGTGGTCCGTAAACACAAGATGTACTGGTTTCCCTTTGATGTTTTGGGGAATGGTCCCAGTATGTCCATTCCAGTTCTTTGCCAGGGCCTTTGGCATACTGGATATTTATGCATGGGAGCTGTGGACGGTACGTTGCCTTTGTGTTTTAAACAAGAAGGGCATTCAGCGATGATGTATTCATGTACCTTTCTGTTATTTCGAAAATGGTATCGCTCCAAAAGACTCTTGATGGTGCGATCCGGCCCATGTGGCCTTATAAAGGTGAGTCGTGACAAAGTCCAATGGCCATATCTACGAGGTCCTTTGGTATTTCCACGAGGTCGTTTCCATCTTCCAGGCGCGCCCGAAGGTTCTGGGTGTGTTGGTCCTGTTGTTGGGAGTATTGCAGACATTCGTAGTCGAACACAGGAAGAATTCCTATCTTATTCACTTGGGTGTCGGGCTTGAGTCTCGACAATCCGTCTGGAATAACTTGAAGTTTTCCCGGTTTGTATACGATTTTTGGCGCAAAGTCCTGAATCAACAGAGCCCATCTACTCAACCGTCCTTCAAGTAGCTTGTCCTTGAAGAGATACGTGAATGGCTTATGGTCAGTTTTGTTGGTTACATCGTAGCTATAGACGATATTTCTGAATTTTTTCAAAGCCCAATATACCGCTAGGGCCTCTCGGTCCGTAGTAGAATAATTCCGTTGAGGTGCAGAGAGAAGCTGACTGGCATAAGCAATGGGTAAATCCACACCATCTACGTCCTGTAATAGGATGGCTCCTAGTCCATAGGAGGAAGCATATGTGGTTATGACAAAGGGTTTGGTGTAATCGGAATATTGGAGGATGGGATGACAGGTTAGTTTACCAATTAAAGTTTCAAAGGTATGTTGGTGATCAGATTCCCAGTTAAATTTAGCATTTTTCTGGAACAAATTAGTAATGGGTTTAGCAATATTTGAAAATTGGGGGATAAAATTCCGATAGAATCAGACAAATCCAATAAATGCACGAGCGTCGTCGATAGTTTTGGGCACAGGGTACCTTTCCAGTGCTTCGAGTTTGGCTGGATCAGGTTTGATTCCTGTGGATGATAGTAGGAAATCCTAGGTATACCAGGGATTCCTGTAAAAAGTTGCACTTTGCAAGTTTCAGTTTAAGGTGTGCTTTTCTTAAGCGTGAGAGCACATTCTGAAGACGTTGGAAGTGTTTTTTATATCCGAACTATAAACGATAATATCTTCAAGATAGACGAGAGCTTCAGCACCTAATAGATCGGACAGGACTATACTCATCAACCTATAGAAATTAGCAGGCCCATTTCGGACTCCGAAAGGTAAAACCTGGAATTCGTAATGGCCTCGGTTAGTGGAGAAAGCAGTCAATGCCCGAGATTCGGGACTGACCTCCATTTGTCAATAATCGGATGCTAAATCGAGGGATGAAAAGAAGTTAGCTTTCCCTACCTTCAGAATTGCTTCCTGCATGTTTGGAATAGGGAAACGGTCTGGGATGGTAATGTGGTTTAGGCGTCTAAAATCTATACAAGGGCGAGATGTTCCGTCTTTTTTGGAGACAAGAATCATAGGAGCGGACCAGGGACTAGCTGAAGGCTGAATGACATCCTGCTCCAACTTGTCCGTGATGTGTTCCTCAATAGTGACTAATTGGGAATGTGGAACCCTATAGGGAGGGATGAAGATGGGTTTGGAATTGGGTTCCAGCTTGATTTCGAATGGGACCAAATTAGTTCGGGCCAGAGGATCTCCTTTTAGGGCAATCACATCTCTATTTCTTATCAGGAAATCGGGAAGCGATTCCAGTAGTTTGGGATCTGACCCTTGAAGGGAGTGCTCCAGACATTTCTTATATTCTTCTTTCAATACTGAAGGGTTTAACTCTAAGGAACTGGAAACACGATTTATAGTACTGGTGGGGAAATCTCAATTTATTTCTACTGTGGAAACAGTTCCTATTTTCTGATTTGAAGTTAATTCGATAGGGCTTTTTCCTTTGTTTAAGCAAAGAACAGGGGGCAGCTGAATTCTTATTCTGACTAAGGACTTGGGCAATAAGAACATCTCTTTTGAAATTACTTTTCTCTATAATCAGAGTACGATCTGACTCTAATAGTTTCCCTTGACTGTTGACTACTCTTGCTAGGAAACAAATCTTCTCATAAGGTGCTACTGTTATATGCCCTGTAGGGCATATGAAAAATTGTGAATCTGACTCTGGTTCGGCGACTAAAATTTGCCTTATTGGCTGAACTGAAGCTGGTTGACTGGAAACTGGCTGAGTGGAAACTGGTTGACTGGAAACTGACTGACTGGAAACTGACTGACTGGAAACTGACTGACTGGAAACTGACATGACTGGAAACTGACTGTGTTGATCCTACTGGATTCATCAACTGGAACTGATTACTCTGGGGGCTGATTTCTAGAGCGGTTGTCCCTCTGGATTCAACCGACTGACTTGAACTGCTATCAAGTGGAGTAGGTTTCCTATTTCTTTCGGAAATCCGAACTGAACTGATTCTATTAGCATTAAGTTGTCTATTATTCTCATGGAGAGGGTGTGTCCTATTTCGACACTTCACTAACTTTCCGGCTGGGTAAATTTCCCATTACTCCGGTTGAAAAAAATCCATACCTAGTAGGATATCTGTCTGAAAGGTGGCGACTGTGTCCACTATGCAACATTTTGCGGGATATACCGCGTTTCCAACTTCTAAATATAATTCAATTTCTCCGTATGTAGGTATGGGTATGCCTGTAACTCATCTGAGTTGGCAGGAAGGTGCCTTAATTTCATATTTGTAATCTGTACTCTCTAGTAACTCATCTACACATTGTTTCTTAATTAACGTTGCGTGTGCTCCTGTATCTAGGAGAGCGGTTAAATCTTGGTTATCAGTGCTACAATTTATTATTAAATCTAGGAGGTCCGCACCTATTATCCTGATGGGGAGTTTGTGTGTGTATCTGGGTTCATTACTGTATTTAGGAGGGAGGAGGTTGAACTGCGCCTCCAAAGTAGGGTCTAAAAAAGGGCTCGAATTGTCTTCTATGGGAGGACCTGGGTCATATTCTACGGGATCACCATACGCTGGAGGGTGTTCTTGAAAACTGTACTCTGGGGAAATTGATTCCTCCGCGGGTACTTCTACGTACCGAACTATCCGACCTTGCTGATTGTACTGGGGTTTGTACATTGGGTAATAGTGTGATTGACCCTGTGGTCGTAATCTATTTGGTTGGTGGTTCGACTGAGGCTGGGAATACTGGTTTCTGGGGATTGGAGGTTTTGGGAACGTTGGTTCGTTTCTGGAAGTGGGGCCTATACCCTGCAGGGGCTTTATCAGCACATTTTTGGCGATCGCCACGGCGATGACCATGTTCGTGACAGTGGGAGCAATAAGGGGATAATTGCACTGACTTATCATGTGCCCAAAGCTATCGCAGTTAAAACACTGTGGAGGAGGGCGTGCATTCTGGGTTTGGGGGCTTGTTTCTGGGTGGTGTTCCCTGCAGCCTCGATTTATAGGGTTGTTGTTGTTGCTGTTGGTTGTGTGTTGCTGCTGCTGAATGTAATGTATGGGGTTTCTCTACCCTTTCGGTAGTTCTGGTTTGCTAAATCTGGGTAATGTTCCCGCGTTTTATTTATGGCTACACTTACTGGTTTGTTAATATTTAGAAACTCTTGAAACTTTTTTTAGGTGCTCCGGGTAGGTTTTGGTAAATGGTCGCTGCTACTATTAGGTTTCTTTGTTTTGAAGTGAAAGTAATGCCACACGCATTTTCTGCGGCTCGGAGGGCTTCTCCTACGAGTTTATGTGTTCGTGTAATAAAATTATTTAAATCTTCATGTTCCTCTTTCTTCCATTTAGCTTGGAAGACAGCTTCTAACGTGGCTAAGGGTTGTGCAAGTGTTATTTCTTTAAAAAATTCTAATAAGTTTTGTTTAAAATTGTCCCATGTTGTAGCTTCGCTAATGGATGGGACGTAGGTGACTGTATCATGGGCATTCCCTTCTTTAGGGTCGATAAACCTTTTTGCTTCCCTAATCTTTATATCATCATCGGTGATGTTTTCGCGTAAGAAATGTTGTTCTAAAGACTCAATCCAAGGTCTTACGCGGTTCAACAAAGTGATTATCTATGGTCCCCTTAAAAATTAAGACAGTGTGGGGAAGGTTTACTAGTCTACCTAAGTTAATGTATGCTGGGGCGGGGTTTGAGACATATTGGCTTGTACTTGATCTGAAGTTTGTGTTTGGGAATATGTTTGAAGGGCGCGGGGTAGGTGGAAAAATGGGTGTAGGGAAATTTTCGATGTCAGAAAGCGCACCGTCTGAATCGCTCATATGTGAAGGTACTTTTAATGTGTTCTAATTTTGTCTGCTTGACCGATCTTAGTCTATGGAATGATCACTTGAGTGGTTTTCCTAACTACTCTATATAAGAAATGCACATTAAATAAATGCACAACAATTTGCCGAACTAGGGGAAAATTTGAAAAGATTGTAAACAAAATAATAAAAAAAATGTAAACAAGATTTCACTCGAATGTACGTGAAGGTATGGTAATATTATTTGGTACATTAAATAAAATTATACTATACTAACTATAATAGTGGAAATAACTCGGTTTCAATAAAAGAAATGTATCACTGGTGTATGGAATGTTCACTGTGTTTTTGTTAATTCTGGCTTGATACTAATTAATTGTTAATAATGATACTCAAATGTTTAGAGATTACTTTAAAAAAGAGATCTGTACTTAACAAGATTCCTACGGCGAATCCTTGGAGACGTGTCCTGAAGACGTGTCTTTCTGGCCACTTGTTCTTGGATGAAAACTAGGCGTGGAGAACTTGGAGTCGTGACACGTCGGTCAACTGGATGCTGGTTCTAGTTCCAGGGTCTGGAAGACTGGAAGAATCCTGGATGCAGAGGTCGCCAGTTGTTAACCCCTCCGTCTATGGCCTGGGTTGGTTCGAAGTTGACGGGGGTTCTGGTTAGGTGGCAGCAACGGATTTGTTACTTGCAGTAGTTTCTTCTATACTACTCTCCGAGTTCTTCTTAGAGTGAATCGGAGGATTCTGTAGAGCTTTCTGAAGGTTTCCCGATTCTTCTTGTAACGTATCGGGAGATTTTAATGACTAAGTTCTCTGAAGAAAGCAAGGCTCGAAGGAGAAGATAAAGACTTTTTCTTACTGTAATTTACTGCTAAAATGTACAGGTAGTGCTCAGCCTTTGAGTCTAATTCTGAATGAACATGGAAGAATTTTTGTGGGTTTATATACCATAATCTGCATTATTTTTGCACAATATTTGAAAATAAAGTAAATTTTTTAACTGAGGTAATGTTTAAACGAATAAACAAGATATTTGAAGATGAAGCCATATTTTTATCTTAAACCGCGTATTTTCAGATCTGATGTTATCATGATCTGCCAAGTTAACTAAAAGTGGAAATTGAACTATGCATCTTTACACTAAAATATGCATATGAGTAAAAATTAAAGGTTTAAGATTTACAATTAAATGCTTAGGCAAGACATGACTTCATCTTTTATAACGAAGAGAGAATGTATACAAAACATGAACATTGCAAAACTTAAGCAGGATTCATTATTAAGCTAAATCTAAAAAAAATGATTAAGAAATTTTAAAAAGAACAAGTCACCAATTATTTGGCAAAGTAGAAAGCAAATCAAAAATTTTATCCAAATTCTCGTTAGGCGATTTTGGTCCTTATCTAAAAATTAATACATGCACGTACATACATATAATATAGGTATTATATGAAGTTAAATATATACGAATATATAGGATTATATAAATACATGAACCTTATAAACACATGAATTTTACAAATAGATACAAGAACTTTATAAATGAACATAAGAATTACACGAATGACTAAGATAGTATAGGGATATAGGAATTATTCATGGTTCATTTTTACACACACACACACACACACACACACACACACACATATAATATATATATATATATATATATATATATAGTCTAAAATGCCGTCAAAATGGGCGTCGGTTTCGTGGATGTTGCATCACGACAATGCGCCCTCTCACACAGCACTCTCTATAAGGGAATTCTTAACGGAGTACAACATTCCACTGGTTCCCCAACCACCTTATTCGCCGGATTTGGCACCCTGTGACTTTTTCCTGTTCCCCAAGCTGGAAAACACCCTCAAGGGAAAAAGATTTCAGGAAGTACCAAAGATCGAAAAAAATGCGACACGAGAATTGAAGAACACTCCGAAAGAAGAGTATAATAAATAAATGCTTCAATAAATGGCTGGACCGCTGGAATCACTGTTTACAATCAGAAGGAAACTACTTTGAAGGAGACAAATTTGAATGGGTATGTAACATTTACTTTTGCAATAAGTACATCTGTCCCGGAACTCTTTGAGCAGTCTCTCTCTCTCTCTCTCTCTCTCTCTCTCTCTCTCTCTATCTCTCTCTCTCTCTCTCTCTATATATATATATATATATATATAATATATATTATATATATATATATATATTAGGGTGGTCCTTATTTTTGAACTTTCGAAATTCAATGCGGCTACCGCTAGATATTGTTACTAGTCTCAAAAAAGTGCTGTAAGCAAAATTTTAGCTCAATCGGCTTATATTATTTGGTGTCACATTGGTTATTATCAGTAAGCTACTAGTACGCTGATATTGTTATATAGTCTCCGGTGTGAAACCGCATATTTGGGCATGATGGGACGGAACCTTAGAACTGAAAATAAAACTTTTTTCCAATGGAAATTTATTTCAAATATCAATCGATTATACAGGGTGTCCCATAAGACTGGAACCATAGGGGTAAAATAAGTAATTCATGTTTTTCTGTTTATGCAAGTGCCCATGATGTCTTTGAGTAAGAATAACCTATCCAGGTAATTCTGCTCGTAGGAAATCGGAATCAGAGGGAGGTCGCTGAGGAATTTAACAGATTGCATCCGGACCGCGCACCGATAACACACAGCTGTGTCGGCAAACTTGTAGCAAAGTTCAGGGAAACGGGATCCATAGGAGATAAACCACGCAGTTGACCTCCGAGGACATCCACCGACGATGACACAGCCACTACCAATGTCGCTCATTTCACAGTCCCCAAAAGTCTCTTCGGCGTTTTTATTACCGTTTTTATCATTTTCCCCTATGGTTCCAGACCCACGGGACACTCTATATAGTTTAATTCGAAAATGAGAAAAAACGAGGAGATAAACAAAGTCCGGGAAGTGCAACAACAATATATATTAAGAGAGGTCCAATATTACAATCATGGGAGCCCAACTTCCACTCATTGTTGCCTATTTCTGGGCAAGAGTGCTCTTCCACGCATCCGGAAAACGCCTCCGATGCTCCTCAATGGTTTGGATGAAGAACTGGCGCTGATCCTCGTTCCTGATGATGACAGAATTGAACTCCTAAATCAGCTTCACTCCTCTCTCTGCGCAGTCGTTAATCACATGGAGGCTTCAGATGCGGCGAGAAGCAGTCTCGTAATCCTCTCGGCCTTACCACTCGGTAGGGTTCACACAGAGGAACCCGTCGGGGAGGTCGAGAGCCGCGAAGATGCGCCGAGGCCGCGAGGTGACGAAGTTGGCCACCGTCTTGTTCTTCAGGGTGGCATCCGCGGGGACACAAATCCGCTTTGATGGGTCCTCGGATCTTCCATTTTGGAGAGCAGCGATCATGTATTTCTTTTCTTCGGCGGTGACCTTTACATCGAAGAATGCCAGTGCAGCCAGCTCTTCTGACAGATACCACAGATGCTGGCCGAAAGCTTTGGACCCCGCGGTGGCAATCTCCCCGTCTTCATAAGAAACCAGATGCTTGTTGGCTGGCGCAGAAGCAGCTAGCGGACCCTCAAACCAAGCAGGAATGTATATCGTCGCCGTGAATGGGACGAAACGGTTGAGGCTTCGCTTTTCTCGTGGACTGAGCTCGAACTGGTTGCGGAAGAGGAAGATTTTGATCGCGTATATGACCCATGCCATCCATCGGGCGTGGTGGTAAGCACCGGGACGGGTGAACCGGATACCACGGGGGGAACGCCCCCATGACTACGGTGGTGAGCTCCAGCAACTCACGGTAGTCGTCCCGCGGTTGTGCCTCCTGGAGTTGGCGCTTGTAGAATAGGGTGGATCGATTTTACATTTTTTTCGATTTCCATATTCTAATAGAGACAAACACTTGCGCATGCATGAGAAAATAGCCTCTGCAAAATCTTAGCTTAATAGGTAATCATCTTCTGCCCCCGGCAGAGCGATGAAAATCATATTTTAGTAGTCAAAAACGTATTTTTAAACCCTAGCCTAGAGTCATAAAATTTTGCGTGTGTGTTATTTCATGCCTAAGCAACGATATAAATGCTATGGGAAATATATAAATGCATTATTTAAGACAAAGAGCCGATCTGAAAATATGTATATTATACATATTTTCAGATCGGCTCTTTGTCTTAAATAATGCATTTATATATTTCCCATAGCATTTATATCGTTGCTTAGGCATGAAATAACACACACGCAAAATTTTATGACTCTAGGCTAGGGTTTAAAAATACGTTTTTGACTACTAAAATATGATTTTCATCGCTCTGCCGGGGGCAGAAGATGATTACCTATTAAGCTAAGATTTTGCAGAGGCTATTTTCTCATGCATGCGCAAGTTTTTGTCTCTATTAGAATATGGAAATCGAAAAAAATGTAAAATCGATCCACCCTATTGTAGAAGCCAATAATGTCATCAGCCCTGCGGTCATCTTTTATCGGTTTGAAGTCATTCAAGCCAAAAAAAAAACCTCTGCTTGAACCTTTTGAAGACGGGGCTTTCTGGACCAGAGGAAGGCCTAAAGCAGAGAGTGAAGACTTGCTCGGCCACAATTTCTAGCATGTGGTGACGGCAGGCAAGATGGAGGAAGTTAACGTCGAGTCTTTGCTGGATGAGTGTGGAAGCTCCTCTACGAACTCCCGTACTGCTTGCCGTCGTATCGAAGGACATGCCTCTGACACGATCTGAAATACCCAACTCATGCAGAGCCTCGATAGTGGCATTCGCTACGGCTTCGCCTGTACCGGAAGGCAGTTGGGGCAGGCACAGCAGCTTCAACACTCCTTCGCCAGAAACAAGGATTGGAAGACGCTCAGCGGCATTGCCACCAGTGAGATCGGGAATGATCTTACCTCCCAGTGGATAATGAGGGGCACAGTTGGATCGAAGGGCTCCTTCAAGACCTCAGCTGTCTCCTGACGCAACTTTATGCGGGATCGGCGGATACTCTGCCGGTTCAGGGCCACCATCGATGGGTCTCGTCCATACGCAGATCGGTGGTCTTGGTCCGATCCAATGCTGCAGCTATCGCTGGAGTCACCGGGGCTCCGGAGGCTCGTCGTCGTTTCGGAGTGTCGCCATGAGGGTAAAAGGACCCGCTGCTGTAGAGTCCTCATCGTTCGCCGTTCTTGGCGGCGTTTCATGTCCTGTTCCTGACGTGCTGTCGCAACGCGGCTTCGGCTCAACTTCCGGAACTCCTTCTCCGCCAGCTTCTTATCCACTCCCATCATGCAGCCCCGGCTTCCTTTCTCCCTCTGCGCCATCAGGAACTCCTTGTCTTCTTCATTTTTGATGAAGTTGTTGGCATCGGCATGGGCGACGTCAAAAATTTCCTCCAATTTCTGAAGGAAAGCCTCCCTCTTCCTTTTTCCTGCTTTCGACTTCCTACTCTTCGTCTTCCCAAGACCCCGCCACTCTTCATACAGACCTTCGATCTTCGGGATGATGTTTCTGTTTGCAATGCTCAGAATCGTGGCCCTCCCCAAAAGTCCCCCATATCTCGGCAAACAGTCATTGCAATCTCACGGAGAGACATTTTCTTCTTTCGAGCTGGTGGAACAGGCGCTGGACTACTTCTCCGAAAGAAGAAAGCTTCCCTCCAATCAATTCCTTTCTTGGGTGGCCAACTAACCACACTTCAGTAGACGTCTTTTTCGATGCCATTCTCGAAATTCACTTGAGGAAGAAGGAACACTCCGTTAACACATAAAACAGCAGCAACCAAGAGATAATATTAGAGATACAATGTTCTGAATCCAAATGCATAGGAGGAGACAAACCCGGAAGTGCAAATACTTGCACTTGTCGATGACTGATGAAGGTCGTTGAATTTTTCCCCTTGTGGGGGAAACATTGAGGTAATATAGCAGAAAATATAAGTAGATTGAGCTAAAATTGTGCTGACAGCACTTTTTGGGGATTAGTAACAATATCCAGGGGTAGCTGCATTGAACTTCGAAGGCTCAAAAAGCCATAATGTGGAACCAGTAAATATTCTCCATTTCATGTGAAATTTTGTTTGCGACCATTTTTCGATATTTCTAACGAAATCCGGGGGTAGCGCAGTTAAATTTCGTAACTTGAATTTTTCCCTATATAGCTAAGGACCACCCTAATATATATCGGGTGGACAAAAAAAAAGGGAGACCTCGAACTTTGGCTGTAAAATCCAAGGTTATGGTCAGATTTCAATATTTTTTCACACCCAACAACTAAGTAAATTTTCTATACGGTGAACGGATTTCAAAGAAAAACTAATGAAAATTACGGATTTATTGAACATTTCTTTATGCCACTGGAAATTCTCCATTTACTCAACTACTGCATTATATGTGCAGATAAAAAGTTACAAAGTACTCACATATGGTGCTACCTTGATGTTAAAAAAACTGCTCGATATGTTTACCACGAACTTCTACAACTTTTTTCAGTCTAGGACGGAACGCATCTATGGCTTTATTGATTTGTTCTTGTGGTAGCTCATCGCATTTTTCCTAAAGAAGCTGGCGTAAATGAGCGACATTTCTTACTTTGACTCGATAAATTCTCTGACAAATTTTCCCAAAGGCCGTAATCGACAGGACTTAAATCAGGATTGTTTGGTGGCCAAATTTAATACCACTACCTGGTATTCTTTTGATATCTCCTGTTTTATCGATTTTCTTGAGAAGCTTGTCCAAACCTCCAGCAGTTGGCTTACGTTAATTAAAATCACTTTAATTATCAACTTGAACCTATGATTAGCAAGATTTTTCGGGAATATTCGCCATAAATCCAATTTCTCAGCTAAAATGCTAAACGATGACAGACAAACCATAACATTACCTAGTACTAACATACTAAAATTTCATGGTTCTAATGTACCGTATTTGCCGAGATATGAAGAATTTAAAAAATCTCCCTTTTTTTTTGCCGACCCGATATATACAGTATGTTAACCCCTCCGTCTATGGCCTTGGTCGGTTCGAAGTTGACGGGGGTTCTGGTTAGGTGGCAGCAACGGATTTGTTACTCTGGAGTAGTTGGTACCGTATAGGGAATCGCAGTAGTTTCTCTTACACTATTCTCCGATTTCTTCTTGTAGTGGATCGGAGGATTCTGTGAGGGTTACTAAATTCTCTAAGGGTTCCCCGATTCTTCTTGTAGCGTATCTGGAAATTATTTTTCTCTATTTTAAGACTAAGTTCTCTGAAGAAAACAAGGTTCGAAGGAGAAGACAGAGATATTTTCTTTCTATAGTTTACTGCTAAAATGTTACAGGTAATGCTCAGCCTCTAAGTCAGATCAGACAATCAGAATCAGAATGACAATTTGAAAATTATTTAACTTTATATAGGCAATTTTTTGGTGACATCATTATTAGTTAATGTTGACCTGTTTTGTCTTTTATTCTCAATAGGCTGAATTATTTTGCAAAATATTTGAAGATAAGGTAAATATTTTAGCTGTAGCAAGGTCTAGACAGATAAGCAAGATATTTTAAGATGAAGCCATATTTTTATTTCAAACCGCATATTGACAGATCTGATGTTATCATGATCTGCCGAGTTAACTACAAATGGAAATTGAAATATGCATTTTATTATGAATTACAATTAAGCATGCATATGAGCAAAAATTAAATGCTTAAGATTTAAAATTAAACGTTAAGCAAGACATGACTTCATCTTTTACAACGAAGAGAGTCAGCGTTATACGAGTTTGGACTGTATATGTAAAAATGAATATAAGAAATAAATATATAAGAATATAAGGATTATATGAATGAATATAAGGATTATATGAATGAATATAAGAATTATATGAATGAATATAAGACTTATGTGACTGAATATAAGAATATATAAATATAGGAATTATTCATTGTTCATTTCTACACACACACACATATATATATATATATATATATATATATATATATATATATATATATATATATACATGATGAACGACAGTTAATGCATTCTTAAGCGGACGTAGCGGAGTAGAATAGACAATGTAAAACAATAGTAACAGCAAAAACAACAATAATAAAATAATTATTCCAAATTATATTGTTTTTATACGAGTTGATGGTGCACATCAGTTGCTACAGGAAGCACACATGCACACATACACACATGCACATGTGACATATAAACACATACAGTACACACAACACACACACCACACACATATATATATATATATATATATATATATATAGAGAGAGAGAGAGAGAGAGAGAGAGAGGAGAGATTTGTTATACACGAGCCGTATAGTTCCCTATGACCCGCCATATTCTCTCTGCGATGTCTAGACAACTTTTTGATACAAAACCATATGGGTTCTCTATAACCCCTACAACGTCTTCTCTGCGACGCCTGAACGATGCGCCAGAAGGACACTGGCACCTACGCTACAACTTCTCCGCATGAGCGGCAGTTTCCGGTCACTGGGTTCGCCTTTGTGTGCCTTGGACTCTGACGTAGGATAACTTGGGCATATAAAAGACGAAATGCGAGGAAGAGAAGGCAGAATCTAACTTGCGCTCCGTCAGTAGAGAGAAATAGGCTGGGTTGCGTTTCAGTGTTCTCCGAGTGAGGTTCAGAGGGAATTTGCTCGTTAAAGACTAAATTTTGAGAGAGTTATTGAGTATTGAGTTCGAGTATTGAGTTTGTGAGATAATTGAGGGCCATTAGTCTTAACTACTGAGAGAGAAGTAGTGGACTGGCAATACTTAATCTTGAGCTGATTAATTTTATCTTTAAGTCTAAAGTAAGCTACAATTGAACTTAATTACCTTATATATTCATGATTTTGACTGAACTTGTAACTATCAGATTGTGTCTTTAATTCACTGATTAAAAGCTACTCAAACCGACGATTTCATTATCAATTACACACTTAGAATCGGGGTTCAGAACAGGAGAAGATAAAGAATTCATTCACAGGGTAACCCAATAAAAGAAAAGCTAAACTAAAATAGTAAGGGAGAAAATAAACAACGGAACGTCCAAATTTTACTTTCAACCAACGGGCATTCGCGGTGACTTTCCGTATATGTAATAACCCTCTCTCTAATACCATCTTAACCTTGCCCAAAATTCGGAAAGAGCAGGGATTATTACAAGTGGTGTCAGAAGTGGGATTCGAACCCACGCCCGGAAACTGCCGCTAATGCGGGGGAAGTTGTAGCGTAGGTGCCAGTGTCCTTTTGGCGCATCGTTCAGGCGTCGCAGAGAAGACGTTGTTGGGGTTATAGAGAACCCATATGGTTTATGTATCAAAAAGTTGTCTAACATCGCAGAGAGAATATGACGGGTCATAGGGAACTATACGGCTCATGTCAGAAGTGGGATCTTCCCCGTTCTGATACTTCCTCAGTTAAAAACAATATACATATACACGCACACACTTAAACATACATACATACCTATATTCAACAAAACAACTATTAGACGCATAAACATATACACGAACATGCATGTATATCCATGAATAAGCACCCGCATACATATATACTATATACACATGCCCATTATATGATACATTCGGACAAATGAGATCATAATGCTTTCATATACTCGTATTTATGATATATAGCAAATAATTGCCATCAACAAGCAAATTTTATGCTTTATTGTCAGAATGGAGTTGCAAGGTAAATCTTGATAGATAATGCAGAGTAGCGAAGTATGCAGTGCTGGATTAAGGCTGTGAGGGGCCTGAAGCTAATAAGAGGGAAGGGCCTATATATGTGCTATATATTTTATATAATTTATAAAATATTTAAACAAATAGAAATGCATATTTATCGAAATTTAACAACAAACAAAAATCAAAGCTATATACGAGTACATTAAAAAAAAACAGTAAAAACAGCACACAATTCAAATAGAGAATGATTTTTTCTTCCTGGCTTTAAACTGTGATATCAAACAAGACATCCCCCTTTGCTGAATGATCAATACACTAGGCCCATCAAGGACGGATCTAGTCATTTCAGTAAGGAGTAAGGAGGGAGGGTTCCGAAGAAAAGAGGGCATCCCCTAAAATAAAAAGGGCACAGTACTAAAAATTGTTTCTTAAAACAGACCATCAATGAGCGAGTGTAAAATCAATTGTATTGTTTTATTGGATCCGTCTCATTCAAATATGATACAAAATAAAAATCTAATTTGGGTACAACAATTATCACAGAAAATTTTTCAAACAATTACAGATGTCTTGCCAATTAAAAGAACTATCCAGTCCTGTAGCCAGGACTTCTCAAAGGGGGGGGGGGGGGGGGGTCGAAATTGTAGAAAGGCGGACCTTTGGGTGTAACAACCACGTCACTGCGGAGGGTGTTTAGAGTAGTTTAAAGAAGTTTGTGAAATTTCCAAAAAAAAGGTAAGTGTTTATTTACTAAATGATGTTATATATTATAAAATCACAGTATAAGTTATAACTATGGTTACAAAAGTGGACTTTTCCTGTCAGGCGGGGTCGAACGTGGGAGGGGGTCGTTCGACCCCCCTTGGCTACGGGCCTGCTATCAGAATAAGATGAAGATTAAATAGTGATATGGCTGCACCAGTACTAAGAGCACCTATGAAAACCACTGCAACTGCAAATTTGAAAGTACAATGTATACGGATAAAGACTCAAAATAGAATTTGAATAAAATAATATAACCACGATCTATTTACTAAAACAAAATTTGTTTTCAGAGGCATACACATTATTGAAATAGGGCACTTGCAAAAAATTAGGGTGGGGTCCAGACGTCGCCGACCCCCCCCCCCCCCCTTAGATCCGCCCTTGTTTAAATTCCCAACGTCTGAAAACAATTTCAGAAACAGATTAACCTTTTGAAGCCATTCATACAAAAATGGATGAAAATTATACATACATATCGACAATAATACACCATCAGATATAATGACATAAAAAAAACCTTCTTAACTAAAACTAAAAAAAACTCTTATTTTCCACCTCTGAAGATATAATTATGCAGTTATATATGATAACACTTAACTGACCTTGTGACAAAGATTTAGGGTGTATGATATAAAAATAAGGGCCTAAGGATAGAGCTTTATTAGCCTAACTAATGTTTAATCCGGCCCTGACAGTATGGATATTCAGCTAAGATTACACATTCACATAACTACACATAATTGCTCGTACACAAAGGTATTCAGCTAAGATTATACCTTCGTATTTATTTGGACATTAGACGCTGAAAAATAATTATATAATTAAAATATTGAAATATTAATTGCCTTGGTTACTGAGTATCTTGACAATACACAGTTATACATTGCACAGAGATATATGTATACTCGTGTGTGTATATATATATTAATATATATATATATATATATAATATATATAAGGTCCATGCGAAGCTTCGAGATTCGATTTGATTTCGAATCGGGAGAGAGGATTCGATTTGATTCGTTAGCTTCGGCTCCGATTCAATATTTTCAAATCCCCATTAAGTCCGGTAAACAACATCACTGATGTTGTTTTGAAGAACACTTTCGTAAATAAACACTTTTCTTTTTACTTAGATTATAATTCAGTCTATATACTGAGACCAATCTCTTGTGCAATAACACTTTTATCATACTTTAATACCATTGTTCCTCCTCATGATCAAATACTTAATACATTTTTTTAGAAGGATTTACTTTGTCCTTTGTTCTCAAGAAGATTTAATTAATTTTATGCTTATTACTAATTGTGTGTAGAAACACTAATCTATATGTGTACAGTTGATTCGATTCGATTTGAATTGTTTGGGATGATTTGATTCGATATATATATATATATATATATATATAACCTAAAAGGAGGAACATACAGAATCTATGACCCGATATTTTTGGAGGAGATTATGCACATTAAAGAGACTTACAAATTTCCATTACACTGAAGATTTTATTAATAAAGCTCAATATGGTGCTCGGAAAAAGTTCTATAATTGTCATAAAGAAAATACCTTGAAAAGGGAAAATTTTCTCAAGCTTCTTCCAATAAAGGCAGAAATTAATAATCTTTTACCTTAGAAAATCACTGTAGTCATTGAAAATAAGAACAGAATTAAAAATGTTCGACCTCAAATTAGTAAAAGTATTAAATCTCAAGATGCCGTAGTTTATGCAATTCCTTGTAATGACTGCTAAAAAATAGATTTGAGAAAGTATGGACATTCACATTCACGGGCGGATTTTCCAACATAAGTACTCCCTGCGTACAGCTCAAGCTGACAGTCCAGTATTTAATCATGTTCAGTCTACATAACATAATATCAACTTTAGTGGTTATGAAGTCCTTGCTCATATTATTGATAATGATAATAGAAAAATAGTAGAATCCTTCTTTATTGAAAACACTGATAATTTTAATGGTAAGAGAGTATCTTTTGACTTAGACGACTTTACGCTTAATATTTAAAAGTTTTCCCTCGGCTGAAGGGTTACAACCAGCCACCTTATTTTGTCGGTTGTCATTTAAAAAAAAATACCATTTTTCTGTTATTCAATTCAGTTTTAGTCCAACCATCGTCCACTTAGGTTGTCTTGTTTTTCAGAATTGAAAGACTGTCAATTATATGGGTTGAAAGCGTTATTCAGTTCTGATTTTATGTGGATGTTTAATTTCTCTAAAATATTTTCTGCGGTTATTACACTTTTATAATATACAGAGGGGATGACGGGGTAAATTGGAGATGTTAAGGATTTAGACTGAAATGAAAAACTTATATTGCTTTGATAAAACTTAATTATACAACTAATAATACTGTAAAATTTTATTAATCCTTACAATGACTTACTCCAAAATAAAAAATACAAATTAATCCATGAGAAAATTATGAAAAAGTAGAGCACCTCACTTTCGTTATCATACCCCAGAATCCGTGTAAGTTGACGAATGGCACTGGGCAAGATGACGAACCCTATGGTATCTGGCAATAGTCACAAATAAACTGGCCAATGCCTTCGTAGGTGGAGTAGGACTCATACCACCAGTTCTGGCAAACACAGCACTGGATTCAGTCTTCATCTGGGGGATCTTGGTACTGCTTTTTGCACACAAGGTAGTTCAGGTTAGGGTCTCCTTCTTGTGGTTTTGAGGCATTTTGTTGCTCTGCAATTCATTTCTCTTTCTTTCCTTCATCTTTCTTTCCCTCTCTTTCGTCTTTTTTTCTTTCTCTTCTTTTTTCGCTCTTTTTCCTCCAATGCTTTCTTGATTGGGGAGCTCGTGATGATGCTGGCCGTCATGGTCCGTCTTTTTTATACGGTCGTTGTGCCGTTGTGCCGTCCCACGGTGTGAGAGGTATCTTGGGTACTTGGGTACTGAGTCTAGTGTCAATGAGTTCCTCATCCTGGAACGCGACATTTTGGGTTGGACCAAAAAGCTGCGCACTGACTAGGGCTGTATTACCTTGCGCTTCTGAAACCTGCCCCTCTCTTCTTTAGATACTGCCGCAAAGTTGGTTCTGGTATACCGAAAGTTGAAGCAACCTTGTTGCCAGTAGCGCCCGCAGGAGGGGGGGGGGAGGCACTTGGACACGACGTGCCTCCCCCGTCGTCCATAATATATATAAGTATTGCTATTATATGTACTCGTACGAAACGTTTTCCTATAAGCACACATATACATGAAATGCACAGAAATAAAAATCAGTTATTATTATGGACAATTTTTTTTATTTTTACCGAAATAACGAGTTGATACGAAAAATCAGAAATTCTTTGATAAAATATAAGAATCTATCAAAATTATAAAAAACACGGAAAATCTACCGAAAATGTACGATAATGATACCATCTAATGATATTTACACCGTTGAATGTATATACAGCCGTGTTTGAATCTAAAATTTACACATTTTTTAAATTATAGGTGCAAATAAAGTAAGCAACATCAAATTATTTACCCACAAAATTTTTATTTTTTCTCGAAATTTTTACAATGGTGAAACAACTTTATATTTACATACGTACAATAGCTGACATTTTTTTTATATCAAATTCTTATCTATGTGTTAGTGTGCTTTCATTGCTTTTGTTTAACTTATAGCAGTATAAATGTCCGAGATTACTTATACACTATACAATAAGGTGTTATTTTAAATATCCTCTATAAATTACCAATTATATTATATATATATATATATATATACACATGTATATATATATATATATATATATATATATATATATATATATATATATATATATATATATATGTATATATATATATACACACACAACGTAGTGTAAATGCTCTCCCTGTCAGAAAATCCTGTGGGCACTACTTGTTGCACAACATCGTCCCTTCCTCAGCTAACCTCAGCGCGTTCTCCATCTTGTCTTCAACCCACTGGCGACGATTGGTTTGTCTCATAATTTCATGCCATTTTCTTAGTACCCTGAAATTATGCCAGAGTTAGTTAGTGTAATTCCTATTGATATCTGTTAATATAGAGCAAAATAAAAATACCTAAAGGAAACTAAGTTGCTCATTCCGTTTCATAAAATAGTAGGGTAAGATGTTGAACTCGTTATTTTACCTGAGTCTTCTTACCCCAGAAGCAGGCCAAAAGAAAACACACTGCCAGTACAGATTCCGAGTACATATAAAAGAGAGCAATATGTGCTTTATTTGAAAGAGGATGACCCTGTTGTTATTAAGTATTACTGTCATTCTTACTTCTTTCAGTAATAAAGCAATGCTTAGGTTAGGCACACTAAAATTTCTAAAAGTTAATAAAAAATCACTCACCGTTCCTTCTACAACGTTGCTTTCCACAGAATGAATATAATGGAGTCCTTGTTGTTCATTTAGTCCGTCTTGCCAACTACTGTAGTCCCGAGAAGTGCTGCCATGTATTGGTCGCTTGGGTAAAAATCACAGTTTGTCATCTTACCCCGTCCTCCCATGCACACACACACACACACACACAGACCTATATAATATATATATATATATATATATATATATATATATATATATACATATACAGTATATATAAAACACTTGTGCTTACAAATTATTATAATGAAAATTTATTAAACATATATCTCGTTATCGATTCGTTATGAAGACCTTTCTTTTGAGTGGTTGCAATATGGGTATTCTGCCTATTCTGTGCCAAACAGTATGACCGTGTCTGACACTTCATGAGAATTTTGTAACTCACTTAAATGAAAAGTTAATCAATTTGTGCATGAAATACAGTAAAGTTACTCTCATTTAAACAATATATAAAAAAATTATCTCCATCTTTACATTACTGTGGATTTTCCTTTTCATTATCGTAGTAATAACATTTGACCAATAAACGCATTGGGCATACGTACAGCATCAATTTTACTATTTCAGTATAAGAAACTCCATAACTAGGAATATTATTAAAATAAATAGCATTCTTAAGTTACCTCGCAAAGCGGGATATTTCCTTCTTATGGACACAGACAACAAATGTTATCGTACTTAGTGATTATTATTAGGATAATATTAAATATAATTAAATATTTAGTTACTTCATAGAAAAACTTACGATTTTGAGAATACGCTCTGAAAAAACTTATCTGTCATGGTTCAAAATTAGGCTTCTGTAAGGGGTTCCAAAAAACCTTATCCCCCCCCCCCCATTTGCAGCTTACATGTTTACTTATATCGAAATACTTTTTAGTGATTATAAAAATATATAAAATTCTTTATTTATTGCAGGTATTAAAATTACTCTAGCTGATAAAGTGATAATATAATGGCTTCTCAATTAATTGGTGATTCGGAGAGGCAACGTGTGATAGATCGCATACGAGCAATAACATTTCGGGAAGCTCGTGATGCTGGAGCCACCTTTATAACACGTTCATGGATTGCCAAAAAGTTGCGAAGAAGTGAGGACTTCGTCAAAAGAAATTGGAATAAAACTTTGGATGAATGTGAAATGGATACAACCAAATCTGGGCGCCCAAATTTGCCACTCTCTCAGGAAACACAAAGGACATCATTGAAAGCGGTACGCGTAAGCGGAAAAACAGCTGTGCTAAATTTTCTAGAGAGATCGAAGTGTTGAGAGGAAAGATCGTTAGTGGTGAGATCATTCGACTGTACCGTCATAGGCAAGGTTTAAAGCCTTGGCATGAACTTCCAAAGCCAAGAAAAACTCAACTTAACATCGATGACAGAATGTGGTTTGCCCATTATCTTGAAGATTGGGATGTGGATGATTTCATGCATTTAGCTGTCTCCGATGAATTTTTTGTTTACGTAACACGTCGGCCTAACTACCAAAATGATCGAGTGTGGGCCACAACACCAGATGAAATCGATAACAATGAACATTATCACGAATTATTAAAAAGTCCAGACTGTGTTGGTGTGTTTGTTTTGTTCACTGCAAAGAAGCTCATGTGGGTGCTGAAGCCAAATGGTCAGAGTTGGGATGGACAGTATTTTCGTGATATTATTCTATCCCAGCATGTCATTCCTTTTCTAAGAAACCCAAACAATGTTATGGATGTCGATCAGGTCACACTTCTGCACGATAAGGCTCTTGCTTTAAGGCATTAGCCACTCAACAGTCGTTGCGGAACCATGAGATCGATTTCTTTGGAAATGAAGAATGGCCAGGAAATTTTCCTGACCTGAACGTCTGTGAACACATTGGATCAATTATAAAGGACAAGGTTGAATGTCTCTTGTTTCAAGAACCTGCAGCAAATCGATTTTCGAAGGATACAATGACGCAACACATTGAAACTGTTTTAGCAAATTTGCGTAACGATCAAGATCTATTCACGTCACTTTTGGCAAGCTACCCAAAGCGAATTCAGGCTGTCTTGGAAGCCAAGGGCGGGAACACCAAGTTTTAATTGTTTCTCATTAAATGCAGGATTAAATTCTCTTTTGTAAGATATGTTTAGTTTTACTGTACCTCTAATGGTTTAGGCCATGGGCGGGGGGGCTAAGGTTTATTGGAGCCCCGTACAGTATTTGCTTATTTCATATTTACCTCAGAACCTACATGCAGTTCCATTTCGATATCAACAAAGGAAGAAATCTATAAAATATAAACAACTCTACAGAATTTTAAAAAATATAGACAACTCTATACAGTTTTAAAGAATGTAAATAACCATAGAATTCTATAACATATAAATAACTCTATAAAATTCCATAGAACAGTGGTCGGCGAACAGAGGTAAATTACCCCAAATGGGGTACATTTAAAGATTTTGGGGGTAATGCGTGCGGTATGAGAGACACCATATGCAACAATTTTAAGAGCAATTGGCTTGTTTTTGTTTACTTTGAAGTCTGGGTGTAATTTCATTTTACTGAAATAGATTTTTGGGTAATACCCAAAAAAGTTCCCCGACCCATGCCATAGAACATAAACAATTCTGTATAAAATTATAAGGAATGCAAACAACTCGATACATTCTATGGAATATAAACGCTATAAGCTATAAAATGTAAATAATCGTATATAGAATTTTACAGAATGTACAAATTTTTATATAGATTTCTATAGAATGTAAAAAAAAATCGCATATAGAATGCTATAGACTTCAAATAATCTTATATACTGTTCGTACGCAATAAACAAAATCACTCTAAAATACTTTCTTTAACGTCTTTATACATAACAAGGATTTTCCTTCTTGTGAACGCCCTGTCACTGTAATCTCTTCAGATAAGCGCCTCCCGTGCTTATAATCCTTTGTAATTCGCATGTACATTTAGGTTCACATTTAGCTGGTAGGTTATTGTGCGAATGATTTTGACTTGCCATGCAGCTGAAAGCATACTGGGAGTTAAGCTTGAATAAGCGCTTTATTTATTAGTCAGTTTTGCATTTTACTTATCTCGAGAAAACAACCTTTCTACATATGAATTTTTAATATTAGCTTCATTAATTTTAAAGAGGTAAAAATTGGGTAAAATAAAACTAAACTTATTTATATGGACATGTATTACTGCGTGATATTATTCTAAGTATTTTTATTACAACTAAATTATTATGTAAAGAGTTATAATAAATGGAGTATATGTTAGTAATCTTTTCTTGAGAAAAATAGCTGATCGAACTCTTTCACTGTTTGTCTATCTATCTATCTATCTATCTATCCATAAGAACTTTAACAATTTTTAAGTTACTAGAAAACAATAAGGAGTGTTAGGTTTATAATTAATTTTAACACGTAGTGATACAGTGGATGGAGAAATTCTGAAAATCTCAATTATCTTCTAAATACATGATTGAAAAATATCACAGGATAACATTTCATCGACGAGACATCCTATCGCCATTTTTTTATCAGAATAAGTGAAGTCAAGTTAGATAGACCCATACCCGTTTGGATGACGAGACATTATACCGACACTATAAAAACTAACTTAAACTAACCTAACTTGACTCAAACTGCCCATTAAAACTTGTTGATTAAATGTCACGTCAAGAGACGTGACATTTAATCCTAACTCGGGTTAGATTAAATTATATTATAGTGTCGATGAAGTTCTCCGTCCTATCAGACGACATAAAACTATGCTATTGTTTTACATTCGATCTTCCTTGAGCCGATAACTGAACTGACTTTAAATACATTTAATCATACAATAAATGTCATTTTATTGCCAGTCAAATCCAACCATAAACTGTCCCAAGCCATCTCTCATGCAAATGAGAAAGGGGAACACGAAAGAACTTTATGTTCGGGTTCCTTTAATACAACCATTTTCTCCAAATCTTAAGGTTTGTCTAAATTTTCGCTGTTGGGTAATACTGCCGACCTGACTGACTCACAAACAGGTCCCTTGAAGTTTTTACAAAGATTTGTGTTAGTACAAATGCAGCGATTACGAATTCTGCGCGAGCGTTTTCATGGTAGTCATCATCTGAGGAAATCGATCATAGGTGTAGAATGAATTTCATTTCCTGTGTTTAGCCATGCACATTAGGGCGGTCCAAAAAAAATGAAAATGAAAAATATATTTCTGATGACATTCGCCCATATTCCACAACCACTAACGATGTTAGAAATAAAACCTGGATCGATTCGTGCATATTTAGAGGTGGCGCAACTCGAAGCCTCAGTATCATTATACAGTACAATTTAGGGTGGCAAATTTCTTGAAACTTGCGCCACCCTTAAATATTAATGGATTTAGCTCAAAATCTGGTCAGGGATCCTTTTCGGGTCTGTTCCGTTTGGGGCTAGCAGCGAATTTTAATGAAAATCGGTATACTAATGTAGTTTTGGTCACTAATTTTGAAAATAACTTTTTTTTTGGAGAAATGAAAAACAAACATGTTAGAGCACTTTAAATAATTAATATGTGTTTTAACTAGCTTAAACTAGTTACAGAGGATTGTGTTAAATTTAGCCAGAGTCACAAACTGCTACTGTTTATGAAAAAGTGCTCTAAGTGTAGGAAAGTGTGTTCCTTTGATAAAAATACCCAGTTCTTTCGTTGCCAAAAGCGTCGGTCAAACGGTAAAAAGTGCAACTTTACGAAGAATACGTTTTTTGTAGGATCCCGGCAGATCTGTAAAAGTAGCAGAAAAAATCAAGAATTAATGCCCAGTTAGGTCAACTGAATGCCCGGTTAGGTCAACTGTAAGCCCTTGACGATTTGTTAGGTTAAGTCATGATATTTTCGTTAAAAACACATTAATTATTTAAAGTGCTCTAACATGTTTGTTTTTCATTTCTCCAAAAAAAGAAAGTTAATTTTGAAATCAGTGACCAAAACTACATTAGTATACTTACTTTTGTTACTTTTGTTGGGTTTGAACGACGGTTCAAGATCGACCTGCGGTCGACCCCTCTGCAGCATCCCGCCTTATTTGCGGGACTTGGTGAAGGAGGGAATTGCTCTCTGATCGCCTCCTGCCCTCGTAGCCAGCCACGCATGGCTGGACAGGGACTTTGCACAAGAATCTGTCCAGCTGGTTCTTGAAGTTATTCAGGTCGGTGTGCTGGAGATTCCTCACTTCTTTTGGAAGGACATTGAAGAGCTTTGGGCCCCGTATTCTGAGGGTATTTTCCATCCTCGTTTTCATGGCTCTTTGTCTCACCGCAACTGGGACCGTACAAAATCTGCCTCTTCTCTCATTCCAGTTTGTTTCTATTTCATTTCTGAGGTTAGGGACAGAGCCCTCAAGTATTTTCCAGATGTATATTATTGTGTACCGCTCGCGCCTTCTTTCAAGAGAGTAGAGTTCCAGGGATTGTAGTCGAGACCAGTAGTCTTCATCTTCCGTTTCCTCTATCTTAGACATAAAAGTCCTTTGTATAGCTTCAATGCTCGCAATGTTTCTTTTTCTGTGTGGGCTTGTGAGTACTCAGCAATACTCAATTATTGGTAGGACTAGACTCTTCCATAATTTGAGCATGATGTTTGCTTTTCTGCTGCAGAAGCTCCTCCAGATGATTCCCATTATTTTTCTAGCCGTTGTGATTTTGATGTTATAGTGCTCTCTGAATTCTGCATCCGACGACATTATTGCTCCAAGATCCCTGACTTGTGGATTTGGTGTTATCTGTTTGGATTGCGGAGTTTTGTACCCTTTTTTCTGTAGCTCTTTGTTATTACCATATCTTAGAAGTTCGAATTTTTCTTCGTTGAACTTCATATTGTTATCTTCTGCCCACTGGAATAATGTTTCAATGTCGTTTTGTAGTTTTCTTATGTCATCTTCGTTCAATATTTCCTTACATATCTTTGTCTCATCTGCGAAGCATGATACAATACTGTCCTTAATATCTGCATCAATATCTGCAATCATTATTATGAACAACAAGGGAGCTAATACTGTCCCTTGTGGGACAGAGCTCACGACTTCAGAGATTTCCCATTTAACTCCGTTTACTACCAATCTTTGCGTTCTTTGCGTCAAGAAATTAAATATCCACCTTCCTAGCTTTCCAGTAATTCCTGTATCCTTAAGTTTGTGTGCTATGATTCAATGGTCACATTTATCGAAGGCTTTAGCAAAGTCAGTATATATTACATCAATGTTTTGTCCTCGACACAATGTTCCTAATATTTTCTCTTGGTGGTCTAGTAGCTGTGACAGGCATGATCTACCCGCCCTGAAGCCATGTTGATTTGGGTTGTATAAGTCTTTTTCTTGTAGGTAGTAGGTAGTTTTGCCTCTAATTATGCGTTCAAAACACTTTATAAGGTGTGAGGTGAGAGCCACTGGCCGATAATTTTTGGGCATTGCTCTGTTACGACCTTTAAATAGGGGGGCAATGTTCGCGTTCTTTAAGGGGAAAAGATCCTCTTTTTCCATGTAAGGAATGAGAAAATGCATCAGGTGCTCGTATTTGTGCATTTTAATTTTGTACTATATATGTGTGGCTCACCCTAATATATACAGTATACACATATGCGCATCGGTGGTGTAGTGGTTAGCATCGCTGATTACGAATCTATCGGCCCCGGGATCGAGACCCGGTGACGCCAGGCGGCGCGCAGCAAACCCAGCTGTTCAGTAGTTTCCGGAATCTTTCACCATTATGGCGACCCCAATCAAGATGGTTCGTGTCGCGACTGACTCGTGGCTCCTTTGAAAACATGTCTAATTCTTTTTGATAACTTTTCTGACTATTTTTTCAAAGGTTCTTGATCTTCTCGTGAAACAAAATCAGTTGCTTCATCGCTATAGGTTATATTGCGTGCAGGACAAGTGTTAGGTGATGCAGACATAATGATTATCTCATTTTTAACAAACTCAGGCACTGTTATACAAGCAAATTTGAAGCGAGAATCTAAAACGTGAGAAATCATGGGAGTAATGTCTGCCTTCCACTGCCTAAAACGATCCTGTAAATTTTTTATTAAATCGTTTTTCATAGTATGAACACCTGCATCATCAGTTATGTTAGGCAAAAATACACGAGACCTGTTACATCGGGAGACACCATGTGAAGACAAGAAGAATCAGAGGAAAAGGCATTCGTTAATTTTTCACATTGACTAAGAAGCTTTGCAACACACTGAATTAGAGTCCACTGATGATTATTGAAGGTTGCGACAGTATGTCATAGTCCGAGGCGTATGCAACAACCGCAGTTTTTCGTTGAAGAAGTCGTTGTAGCAAATAGAATGTAGAGTTCCATTGGGTGATAACGTCTCTTATAAGTTTGTTTTCGGGTAAATTATGTTGCTTCTGAAATTCCTTAAGTCTGTCAAAGACTGGAGATGAATAATTAAAATGCAACAGATTGAGCGCGCAATTGTACATATCTCTGAAACAGACTTCTGGCTAAGAAGGGCTTCATCAACTGCAAGTGCTAAAGTATGATTCGCACAAGCAACAGGAGTAATTTTGAGAACGCTAACAGCTTTAGTAATATTACAGCCATTGTCATGCACAACTGCATGCACACGATCGCTCTTTATTGACCATTCTTGCAATATATGAGTCAATGCAGTTGCAAATTTTTCATGAGTATGGGAATCTGGCAGATTTTTGGTGGCTAAAACATGCTGCTTTTGTTCACATTCGCTATTAATTCTATGTGCTGTCAAACTAATAAAGGATTCAGTTTTTTTATAGTGACGCTTAATAACCCAAATAAAACTAACATTCGGAAATCGGTATTCGGCCGAATAGTTTTGCACCAAATATTCAGTATTCAGTGAATTTTAGTATTCGGTACATCCCTAATACTCGTATATATAATGTTACACACAGACCATGTATGGAACTAGGAACTCTTCTGGGAAAATTAAATCCACTATAGTCTGAATAAATAATGGTAAATGACAAATGCTAAAGTTTTTCTTTTTCGTGATGGAAACCCAACGTGAACAACGGGTCATGACCGGGTCATGATTTAATTTTCCCAGAAGAGTTCCTTGTTCCATGCGCAGTTTGTGTAACATAAAAGTTTCTCAGGTGACCATTCTGAGTTGTATCGTGTATATATATATATATATATATATATATATATATATATATATATATATATATATATATATATATATATATATATATATATATATATATATATATTAGGGTGAGCCACACATATAGGGTAAACAATTAAAATGCAAAAATAAGAGTTCCTGATGCACTTTCTCATATTGGATCCAATCTTATAACTGATTTTGAGATAAATCTTTTAATATTTAAGGGTGACGCAAATTTGAAGAATTTTGCCACCCCAAACCGTATAATGATACTGAGGCTTCGAGTTGCGCCACCTCTAAATATGCATAAATCGATCCAGTTTTTTATATTCAACATTATTACTGATTGTGAAATATGGGCGAATGTCATGAGAAATATATTTTTTAATTTCATTTTTTTTGGACCATCTTAATGCACATACATACATAAATTCACACGAGAGAGAGAGAGAGTTAATTGAGACCTGAAAAGAATCTTTACATTTTCATGCTATATGACTTCTCGACAGGGAAAATGGGTCAATTGTGTTATTGCCGATATTTCGACAACAACACAATTGCCTTTTTCAAAATAGAAATAAGTATATACTAAAATAAGCAAAAAAGAAAGATCTCAAGACAATTCTACAATACTTTTAATGGCAGTTGGCGACATAAAGGTGAATCCAACATGAATATTTAAAAATGTAAAAAATAGAACAAATGTTACCACTGCTCAAACGATTCGAAGGTTATGTTCGAGAATATTTCTATGCGCGAAATTGTTTAGGAAGATATTAGAAGACTAGGAAGAATCAATAAAGAAAGACTCGGAAACATTTCGCATGTAAACATTAATGGAGATATTAGTGAAATTGTCACATTTAACATGATTTTAACGCTGTTGACATACCTCTTTTCCCATCTTTTGCAGTTAATCAAATATACAACTGCGTCTGGCTCTTTTAATTCATTTAAAGATAAACAACTAATCTGTGTTATAATTTATAACAGATAATTGAAAACTATTAGGCGTTATGCAATCATTAAGAGAGGATTTTTTTACTTTGATAAGAGTTAGTTTACTATATGTCTTTAGTTGATTGTTAGTAACGTTTGTGGCATTAAGGAGAGAGAAGAGAATTTTTTTTTTGGTTCGGAAATAGTATCGATTTAATAAAATATATAGTTTCGAGAAACAAGGCTTTGAAACTATTTCTAAATTGGCCTTATTTCGTTGTTCAGAAAGTGGCGGCGGCAAACGCAAGGGAAGTTTAAAAATGAAACTATGTTGAGTGCGGGGTTTCTCCCGGGTTGACGTCCCTTCTCCCGGTGACCCCGAATGTTGTGTGGTGGCTGTTCCGTCCGTAGGTAGGTGGCAACGTCTAACTTGAAATAAGAGAGCATGGGAAACAAGAACAAACTTGAACATTGTTACGATGTGTATTAGAACAGGCCTATAACGTTTTTCAGAAATTCGGAATGTTACCCACCCACAGATAATTTTGCTACCCACGCAAAGTTCACAAATAATTATTTAATTGCACTGATGTTAACGCGGACAATTATACAATTTTTCACCGTCGTATTCTCTGACAATTATTTATCAACGGGCGTTTACAATTTGGTAGCGTGACCTATTTTAAACAATAAGGATGTTATCATTGATATAGTAGAGTAAGTTCATTAGATGGTAGCGTGGCAATTATATCTTAATGTTTTCCGTTGTATGATTATTCACTCCAGCTAAGTAAAACTCTTAATATTTATCTTTAACTGTTCAACGTTTTCCACTTAATTTATATTAATGAATGTCTCGGTCACGAATTTTAAAAAAACACGTAAGACTTCCACTGCTATTATGAAACACAAAGACGTTTTAATATTTAATCTTAAGTTCATTCACAGGTTAAATTACATTTACGTTATGTAATGCTATAAAGGAGGCATACGCCTTAGTCAGAAGATAAAATAGGTCTGACGAAACGGGAGTATAGCCTAGGGCCTGAAGAGAATTGTCCTTTGTAAGTCCTAGAGGAAAATGAAATTGAATTTACCGGCCGACGTTCATCATAAAAGTAGGCCCCATTTCCCACTTCCCTGATTCGAAATGTTAAAAAAAATGACAAGGGAGGACAAATACGATCTTCTGAGGGACTGTGTGCAACCCTCTCTCTGTAAAAACTGTTCTTGAGTATGTTCCAGTCTTCTTGTGCGCTCTCTTGTTTCGTCTCGTTCGTGGTTTCCCATCTCTGATTGTGCCTCCTACTAAAATGTTTTTTTGGGGCTTTCTGAACCACGATCCTGGAACTTACAAACAACTTTAATTACGTTATTTTATATTATTTAACTAACTTATTTAACCTATTTGAAAGTACTAAATTATTTAATTATATATTCCAAGCACTATTTGAACACTAAGACTATTTACGAATACATGATTAGATGAACTCATGGTGTCGCATCACGTGACTGGTATTTTCACACCTCACTGGTCAAATAAAAAGTTACGTTTTCCGGTAAGAACAAGTTGAGATCTGTTCGGATGTTTACGTGCAAGAAGTCATGTATTTTTTTCTGGGATATACCTGAGGGCTACTTGGAATTCATATCATATCTTCGAAACTGAAGCTTATGTTTTTTATTTATGCCAAAATTCTACTATATTTTGTATTATTAAAAAACCCTTCGTTTTTGCAAACCCAACAACTATACCGATAAATATATTAACTTTATGGTGTAAGAAAAAATTTAGGATCACCTGAAGATCAGGGCCCGCAGCCTTCTTTAGTTAGCCTTAAAGGCTGGGGACCCTGATCTTCAGGTGATCCAAAATTTATAAAATTAGACCGTGCTATTTTTCACTGAATAGAATTTGAAGAGTACCATTTATAATTATTATTATTATTAATTATTATTATCATTATTATTATTAACTAAAGTACTGCATATAAAACTTTGCTGTTTTCTCACACACACACACGCGCGCACACACGCACACACACACACACACACACACACACACACACACATGGTTGAATTGAATAAGTGTCATGCCGTTCAAGTTAATGAAAAGGCCTCATCAAGTGAAAGACATCAAATACATCATAGATTGATCACGGAGAAACCCACTGTTCTTTCAAAACATTGCTTGAATATTCTTCACCGAAAAAAAAACAGTCTAGTCACCACATGAGCCTGATCACGTGAATTATTTACCTAGGAATAGAATATGTCTAGCAAATATATATATATATATATATATATGTGTGTGGGTGTGTGTGTGTGTGGGTGCCACAGTCAAAATTCACATGTTACAAATGAGTTCGTCCACAACGAATTGTCTTTGTCACGTAACCAAACCACAATTCGTTCTTTGTATCGTCGCAGAGTATTGCAGTTCCTGTTTATGCGTCTCATACACATGAATCACGCAGGCATCGCTTAATTACACATAAGTTATATGCGATATATTCATATTGCATACATGCTTCTGTTTCCCACCTTTGTGGATGCTTAATTGGAACGCAAGTGACATTTCATCCTGAAGTACTGAAGTAAGCGTTTATGTGAATGCATTTCGTCGCATTTTCTCCCATTTGTTTAAATAAAATTTACTAAACTCTTTAACCACTCCCATAGATAATGACTAATTGCCTCCATCCCTATACCAGCCTTCTTCTTTCGTCCTAACTTATTTACAGTATAAATTTCAGCCTCTTCCAGTCATTATTTAACTTGCCACAAAAATCACTTAAACTAATTCCCTTAACCATAGATTCCATTCTTAACCTTTATTTCCCCTCAAAACTAAGTACTTTTATAAAAACCTAAATTTTACCCTCGTTCCCGCCATTCCGGCGCTTCTAGGTTGTATAATTGTGTTTAATATCTGTCGAAAAACTCTGACTCCACAGAAGCTATTTCAGTTCTTATTGGTTCACTCTCGGAAGTTCCCTATGTGAAAACTTGAATGATTAAGTCTTTATTTACAAAATAAATACAATTTACAATTTTTGTTGTTGCAATAATTTCAACATAAAGTAAATAATGTGAAATTGAACTATTTCTTTTATTTAATTTGGCCCTTCAGCTTTAAGCTTTACCTCACCTTTAATTAAAGATAAAACATAGTTATTAATAATATATGAATCATGAATAAGAATTACTAATTAATTTGAAAATTAGGCAATAAATTTAAATCATTGTGAAGTTATTGTTAAATTATTCTGAAGATATTTATTTTTTTATTTATTTACATTTATAAATTTATTTATAACATAAATAATGGATCACCTGACGATCAGGGCCCCCAGCCTTTCTAGTTAGCCTTATAAGGCTAACTAACGAAAATATCACGACCTAATCTAACCAATCGTTAGGTCAACTGTACGCCCTTGACGATTTGTTAGGTTAAGTAGTGATATTTTCATTAGTTAGCCTTATAAAGCTAACTAAAGAATGCTGGGGGCCATGATCTTCGGGTGATCCTAAATAATACAATATTAGAATTTCGGATCACCTGAAGATCATGGCCCCCAGCCGTCTTTAGTTAGCTTAATAAGGCTAACTGACGAAAATATTACGACCTAACCTAACCAATCGTCAAGGGCGTACAGTTGACCTAACGATTGGTTAGGTTAGGTCATGATATTTTTGTTAGGCAGCCTTATAAGGCTAACTAAAGAAGGCTGGGGGCCCTGATCTTCAGGTGATCCAGAATTTCTGTTATCCTACAATAATACATTATTGCAATTTCGGTTATGTTACAATAATACAGTAATACGAATAATACTGCCATTTGGACTATTTGTTTTATATAATTTAACCTTTAATAGATGATATATAAGTCGCGTTCAAATTATGATTAATATACAAACTAATAGTGGAAATAGAGTATACACTAATCTTAAGATATTATTATACTGTAAATATGAAACAAATACAAAGTCATTATTGAAGATATGATACCAATACTGTACAAAGAATTCAATGTTAGACACAATAAATGAACGAGTAACAGACCTTTAATCCGAGATTTTGGAAAATTGATTGTTATAATAGTTATATTTCGCAATTTTGATTAATCTACTTAATTTGTTTCTATATTAAATATACTGTAGTTTAGGAATTTTGCTTTGTAATTGCAATTTAAGTCACTTATCTTTGTTCCTTACTGAAGTAATAATTTCTAGAGTGATCCATGGATTTCCAACATTTTTGGCCGAAACTGTTTTTCTCCTTGAAGTAAGGCAGGTATTAAAAATATGAAATAAGGAGTCACAGAAGAACTTGAACATATGATCTGGATCATTCGTAGGTTCGTCACAGTCAAAGCAAGTATTTCCCACATCCCCAATAAATTTTCTTTTGTTAACCTCTGAAAATATCTCGCAATCAATAGTTGCTTTATTTGCAACTGAACATTATTATCGTGTATCGTGTAAGTAGGATAATGGTCACTGATGTTTGCGGTTATAATTCCAGAATTTACAAGGGCATTTGTCCTTATAAGTCCTTTAATTTTTGTTCTGAATGAACTAAAAAATCGAGCAGAATATATGTTACAACTTTATATATTATTGTGTACCACTCGCACCTTCTTTCGAGAGAGTAAATTTTCAGGGATTGTAGTCGAGACCAGTAGTCTTCGCCTTCCGTTTCCTCTATCTTAGACGTAAAGGTCCTTTGTATGGCTTCAGTGTTCGCAATGTCTCGTTTTCTGTATGGCTTGTGACTACTGAGCATTACTCAATTATTGGTAGGACTAGACTCTTCCATAATTTGAGCATGATGTTTGCTTTTCTGCTGCAGAAGCTCCTCCAGATGATTCCCATTATTTTTCTAGCCGTTGTAATTTTGATGTTATAGTGCTCTCAGAATTCTGCATCCGACGACATTATTACTCCAAGATCCATCACTTGTGGACTTGCTGTCATCTGTCTGGTTTGCAGAGTTTTGTACCCTTTATTCTGTAGCTCCTTGTTATTACCATATCTTAGAAGTTGGAATTTTTCTTCGTTGAACTTCATATCGTTGTCTTCTGCCCACTGGAATAACGTGTAGTGAATACTCTTATTTTAGTTTCAAGATAAATGTTAATTTTACCGTCTTGAATTTCGGAATAGCTATAAATTCATTTTAAATTAGTTACCCCTCATAATTCAATTGTGAACCACATTAATACTAATTTTATGTATACTGTATTATTTTATTGTATGTAAACATAATTAATTATATATCACAATTGTCAGTTAATTATTTATATTCAAATAATTATTTTAATCTAATACCATGTCAATTTTACAAATAAATAATAGAAATCCAAGGGTTATATTTTCCACCTTTGGTACTGTCGCAGTTTCGCCTAACGGACTCAATACGGCTAGTGAGATAATCACTGGTTGGCACTTAACTAGCGGCAGTGCTTATGGCTACATCATCCAGGTTAACCTATACCGGATAGATGCGCTACGGTCCCAAGCCGTAGCTTGCCTAGGCCGACGACGACGACGTAAACCAACAATTGGTGACCCCCGGAGTTGGGTTCCCCCATTTTTACCCGAACGACTAGGATTAGACTGTAACGTCGTTCGTGCCCATCACCCCCTTCACCCGAGCGACTAGGACCAGACTGTAACGTCGTTCGTGCCCATCACCCCCTTCACCCGAGCGACTAGGACCAGACTGTAATGTCGCTCGTGCCCTCTGCCCCTCACCCCTGCCCGTGCGCTCTGTGCCTGCGCTCGTCTCAACCTCCACTCCTTCGTTGGTAACTTGTCGTCTTGCTTGTACGTCAGCAAGCATAGGAGAAGATGCCTGACGACGCTGGTGCCATCTCCCACTTGAGCGTAAAGCTCCCCGTCTTCTGGCCGGGTGATCCATTTATTTGGTTCCACCAAGTGGAATCACAATTCAACTTGGGAAGGATCACCGCTAGCAGGACGAAATACGATCATGTTTTGTCCTCTCTACCAGCGAGCATCATCTCTGAAGTCCGTGACGTCATCGTGTCTACTTCCACGAGTGAGGACCCATACAACGATCTGAAGTCTGCCATCCTGTGCCGCACCACTGTCTCCGAGCGTGAGAAACTACATCAGTTAATCTCAAAGAAGAACTTGGAGACCGTAAGCCCACTCAAATGCTGAGGGCTATGCAGTGCGCTCTAGGCGAACGCGCACAAACCTTCGATAAGGACATCTTTAGACAGTTGTTCTTGCAGAAACTTCCTTCATCAGCTCAGCGTGTCTTGGCCACTATGGATCCTGCTACTCCAGTTGATAAACTAGCAGAAACTGCCGACAAAGTAGTGGAGATTGACACAGCTCCGGTCAACAACGTCAACACACAATCGGAACTGGAATTGAAAGTGGAAGAGTTAAGTCAACAACTCAACCACGTTTGTTCTCTGCTACAAAATCAACGGCAAAGAAGCCATTCTCGGTCAAGATTTACGAAGAGGCATCGTTCGAGTTCCGGGAAGATCTGCTTCTACCACTCTAAATTTGGAAAGAAGGCTAGGAAGTGCATCTCCCCTTGCAATTTTTCGTCGGAAAACCCCAGCAGCGAGTCCTAATGGCGTCTAGTACTCGCACTGCCAACCTGTTATTCATAAAGGACAGGAACTCTGGTGTCAATTTCTTGGTCGATACCGGAGCGTCAGTCAGTGTATTCCCTCAAAAATCTGGTCATACGCACTCGGAATCTCCGCCTGTATACGCTGCTAACGGTTCACGCATACCCACGTACGGTACTCAGTCGCGTGAACTAAACTTGGGCCTTCACCGATCCTTCAAGTGGATTTTCATCTGTGCTCAAGTGCAGCATCCCATAATCGGCGCTGACTTCCTCCAGCATTTCAAACTCCTGGTGGATCTTGACAAGCGACGCTTATGCGACCAGGCCACACTGCTTTCTGTTCTTGCCAAACAGGTTGCCCTTCCGGACGCCTCTAACTCTGCACTTTCCCTCGTTCCCCCTAATTCCATGTACCAGTGCCTTTTCCAGCGATATCCAGGAATTCTTCAACCGATGCAGATGGGTGATACCATTAAGCACACCATTACCCATCACATTACAACAAAAGGTCCCCCTGTGTTTGCAAAACCCAGACGTCTTGCCCCGGACAAACTGAAAGCTGCCAAATCGGAATTCCAGCTTATGATAGATCTTGGGATAATAAGACCTTCCAAAAGCAGTTGGTCCTCTCCCCTACACCTGGTCCAGAAGAAGTCAGGAGACTGGAGACCATGTGAGGATTACCGGTTTTTGAATTCGACAACCATCCCGGACCGATATCCGGTACCAAATGTCCAAGACTTTACTCTCTTCTCCACGGCAAATCTATCTTCAGTAAAATAGACCTCGTTAAGGCTTTCCACCACATTCCCGTAGAGCTTCGGATATTCCCAAGACTGCAGTTTGTACACCATTTGGGTTATTCGAATTTGTGAAGATGCCGTTCGGGCTACGGAATGCTGCGCAAACCTTTCAGAGGTTTATAGATGAGGTCACCAGAGGCTTAGACTTTGTTTATGCCTACATCGATGATTTGCTTGTGGCCAGCTCAACGGAAGAGGAACATAAGGAACATCTTTCACTCCTCTTTCAACGCTTAGAACAATACGGTGTTACTATTAATGCATCTAAGTGTGTGTTTGCACAGCCAACCTTGGAATTTCTTGGTCACACGATTTCGCAGCACGGAATTACCCCCCTTCAGGACAAGTGTGAAGTGATAAAAAATTACCCTATGCCAAATAATCAGCGTGAGTTACGTCGGTTTCTAGGTTTGGTAAATTATTACCACAAGTTCATTAAAAACTGTGCCAGTGTTCTTGCTCCTCTACACGCTATGATCACACACAAACGCAAGGTAACGAAATTGGTATGGTGTAGCGATAGTTTACTGGCGTTCGACAATGCAAAAATGCTATCAATAGTGCATTGTCTCTGTCATTTCCTATCAGTAATGCCCCCTAACTCTGACGGTCGATGCATCAGATGTTGCGATCGGTGGGGTGTTGGAACAAACCATTAACGGTCAACAGCACCCATCGCGTTTTACTCGAAAAGCTGCAGCCAGCCCAAACGCGTTATAGTGCTTTCGGACGTGAACTTCTTGCTATTTACTTAAACGTGAAGCATTTTCAACATTTCCTTGAAGGCCGAGAGTTTTGTGTTTTTACCGACCACAAACCTTTGGTCACTGTCTTCAATAAAAACAGCTGTAACCACTCTCCCAGAGTCATCAGGCAACTCGATTATATCTCGCAATTTACCACAGATATCCGCCACATCAAAGGTGTCTTGAACACTCCAGCGGATGCACTTTCAAGAATAGAGATTACTTCTGTTACCCTCAGCTCTACACTGTGGAATGCTATTGCACAGGATCAAGATAAGGATACGGAACTACAAGACCTGCTCAGAGAAGACTCCACTCACTCACTTTCCCTCAAGAAAATGAGTATGCCAGGATTGTCTGTGCCCCTCTATTGCGACGTATCAACAGCTGCTATTCGCCCTTATGTCCATCCATGTCACAGAAAAGCAGTCTTCACGGATCTTCATAAGCCCTCCCATCCTGGTATCCGTGCTTCGCAACACCTGGTTACCTCTCGCTTTGTTTGGCCCTCGATGCGGAAGGATGTCAAACATTGGACCAAAACGTGCCTTGCCTGCCAGCGTGCCAAAGTCCAAAGGCACACCAGGTCCCCCTTTGACGCATTTCCGCCCCCATCCCAGCGATTTGAGGTAATTCATGTAGACATTGTTGGCCCTCTTCCAGTGATTCAAGGCCAACGTTATCTGCTCACCTGTCTCGACCGCTTTTCCAGATGGCCTGAAGCCATCCCACTTCCTGATATCCAAGCGGACACTGTTGCAAGAGCCTTTCTTCATGGATGGGTATCAAGATTTGGATTGCCGACAAAAGTCATCACTGACCAAGGTCGCCAATTTGAGTCTTCGCTTTGGAAGAAGTTTACCAGCTTGTTGGGTACAGTACATGCACATACCTGTGCGTATCATCCGCAAGCTAACGGCCTCGTCGAACGCTTCCATCGCCAGCTGAAGTCATCCCTTATGTGTCACGAAGACTCCCATTGGATGGATAAGCTTCCACTCGTGTTGCTTGGTATTCGCTCTGCATTTAAGAGTGATCTGAAGACTACAGCGGCTGAACTAGTCTATGGAACAACACTGCGGCTACCAGGTGGCTACTTCACTGCAGGGGATAAGTCATGTGATCCTACGGAATTCGCTCAAACACTTTCCTCTCACATGCAGTCCCTTCAGCCTGTTCCCCCTCGATTGACTACCCAACAGAACATCTTTGTTTCCCCAGCCCTCCAGTCTTGCACCCACGTTTTCGTTCGTGTACCTGTCCCAAAACGGCCTCTCCAATGTCCATATGACGGGCCCTATGAAGTTCTCCGACGTACGCGCAAATCATTTCTCATCCAGCGCGGTCCAAGGTCGACAAGGTTTCTATCGATCGTCTTAAGCCTGCGTTTTTGGAATCAACCTTAAGTGAGGTACATGTAGCTACCAAAAAGGTCCCGGGGAAATCTGTGTCGTTCGGAACTCTTTGAACTTCCTCTCTGGTGGGGGAGTGTGTAGTGAATACTCTTATTTTAGTTTCAAGATAAATGTTAATTTTACCGTCTTGAATTTCGGAATAGCTATAAATTCATTTTAAATTAGTTACCCCTATAATTCAATTGTGAACCACATTAATACTAATTTTATGTATACTGTATTATTTTATTGTATGTAAACATAATTAATTATATATCACAATTGTCAGTTAATTATTTATATTCAAATAATTATTTTAATCTAATACCATGTCCATTTTACAAATAAATAATAGAAATCCAAGGGTTATATTTTCCACCTTTGGTACTGTCGCAGTTTCGCCTAACGGACTCAATACGGCTAGTGAGATAATCACTGGTTGGCACTTAACTAGCGGCAGTGCTTATGGCTACATCATCCAGGTTAACCTATACCGGATAGATGCGCTACGGTCCCAAGCCGTAGCTTGCCTAGGCCGACGACGACGACGTAAACCAACAAACGTTTCAATGTCGTTTTGTAGTTTTTCTATGTCACCTTCTTTCAATATTTTCTTATATATCTTTGTGTCATCTGCCGAACATGATACAATACTGTCATTGATGTCTGCATCAACATCTGCAATCATTATTATGAACAGCAAGGGAGCTAATACTGTCCCTTGTGGGCCAGAGCTCTCTACTTCCGAGACTTCCAATTTGACTCCATTTATCACCACTTTTTGTGTTCTTTACGTCAAGAAATTAAATATCCATCTTCCTAGCTTTCCAGTAATTCTTGTATTCTTAAATTTGTGTGCTATAATTCCATGGTCACATTTATCGAAGGCTTTAGCAAAGTCAGTATACAGGGTGTCACGTAAGTCTGGACCCATAGGGAAAAATAATAAAATTACAAAATAGTCCAAAAATTTATTACATAATCTGTTCAAAGTGTCCGCCGTTGTGTCGCACACATAGTTGAAGACGCAATCTCCACTGCGACAGCACTTTCTGAATCACAGTCGCAGAAATTTCTTGACACGCCTCCACAATGCGTGCTTTAAGGTGGAAAATGTTCTGAAGTTTGACCTCGTACACTTTGGCTTTCAAGTGGCCCCACAAATAAAAATCATAATAAAAAAAAAATAAAATAATAATAATAAAATAATAATAATTACATAATAAAAAAATATATTATAAATCCCTATGGGTCCAGACTTACGGGACACCCTGTATATTACACCCATGTTTTGTCCTCGACACAATGTTTCCAATATTTTCTCCTGGTGGTCTAATAGCTGTGATAGGCATGATCTTCCAGCCCTGAAGCCATGTTGATTTGGGTTGTACAAGTTCTTTTCTTGTAGGTAGTAGGTAGTTTTGCCTCTAATTATACGTTCAAAGCACTTCATAAGGTGGGAGGTGAGATCTACCGCCCGATAATTCTTGGACATTGCTCTGTTATCACCTTTAAATAAGGGGGCAATGTTCGCGTTCTTTAATGTGAGTGGAATTTGTTCTGTGTCAAGTGATTTCCTTCAAAGTAAGTATAGCGGTTTGGCAGTACTCTCTTTACATTTCTTCAGAAGCGTGGCACTCCATGTGTCTGACCCTGATGCCGAATTGTCTTGCATCTGTGATAGAGCCTTAATTACATCTCCTTCCAAGAACTTTATGTCCATTAATAGGTTTGTGACAGAAATTGTTCTTGGCTGATTTGTAGTTATAGTTCCTAAATAGTTATAGTCCCTAAGTAAGCTCTGGATATTTCGATTTAGCACTGAAAGATTTTCATAAATATCTTTCTGTAATACAAAGGCATTAAGCTCATCAACTGGTGAAATTATGCATTTACCTACACCAGATTCCTGTTCGAAATATTCTGTGATGGATATAGAATTGGTTTTTAATGAACTTATTGATATTGGGATTTTCCAATCACGATTGTAATTTATGCATATTTTTACCCAACTTCTAATGTAATGTACCTTCATAGGAACTTGTTTGCCAAGCTCTTCCCGACAGAGGAGGCCCTTGAATTGCGTTATCTTCGCACCTTTTTTCCCCGAGGTACTCGTAATTTAAACCAAGGGAGCGTCACCAACGCTGTTCTTTGCTCTTTCCCTTCTCGTGATTAACGCAGACTCTGTGACGATTCGGTTTTTGTGGGACTACGTCCCTTGTAGTTAATTATAACCTCTGCTGCAGAATTGAATTTGTGAAAAATCAATACATAATTTTTGCTGTTTTATAACTTCGAAATTACGAATTCGCTATTCATAACTTGCTTAAGTTAATAACAATCATTGTTTTTAATAATCTTAATTTTAAGATTCTTACGTTCTAAGTTTAAACATCAGAAAATCTGTAACTTTACTTCAATTAAAATTATAAATCAACCAAATCAAAACTGACTAAAAATTTAACTTCTAATTCTTACAAATTTGTCGAATTTGATAAATAAAATCTGATTATAAAAATAAACCACGAAGTGAATTTAAGTGTTTTTATCAACCGTAATAACTTTAATTCTTTCATATTATTTATACAGTATATACTCTATATTGTCTCGCAAAAGTGCCGAACATTTTACTCAGAAGTAACGCACCGATTGTGACGTAACAGTTCGAGGCGAACACACACAGTGGTAAACGAAAAATCATTTGACTCAGAAAGTGGCAACGAAGGTTTTTCATAAAAACAAGGTAATTTAATTATAGCTCAGAGAGTGACGTTTGGTTTGGTTAAGTTAGGTTAGATTAGTGAGTACCTCACTGTTTAATGATCTAACAGAAAATGCCGTCGAGTCCTCAATTGTGCTTCAAACTCTTATTACGTCTTCCTCAATTCGATGACATTGAGGTTAGGTTAGGTTAAATTAGGCTTGTTAATTAGTTATTTTAGATATATGAATTTTAGAATGTCGGTACTTCGTTTGTGCGAAACTATTTAAGGTTATGAAATTAATATTTGGACAGTTAAAATTCCTCGACAATAATTGATTCCTCATGTGCAACTATGCTACTTAAAATGGGTTTACCATCCAAGTGCTACCTAGACCCATTGTTGCTTAACTTCGTTGGTCGAGTGGATGCAGAGTCGAGTCGAGCCTTTAATGTGTATGTTGACAAATTTACAAGGCTGTCTTAATGTGCTAGAACTGACTAAATATATATTTCTTTTGCAGCTATAAAAAGCGGTTGAAATATTCTATACATATGGTGAGATTGAAAAAATAGTCTTTATTACCGTTTGTACAGAATCTGAAGTGATGAAATCTGTTACCATAAAATACTAAAATTATAACAATATGCTTGAGTTTGTAAATGCCTGTGGTTTGTACAGTTTGTGCAGAACAAGCCTGAGATGCTCTCTTATTGTGGTGTGGAAAAGGGTAGTCTAGGCAAAGCGCCTGTATTAGAACAAAAACAGAGGGTTAATGCCCGGTTCAAATATGCATTAAGGTGTATTAAAAATAAAGGGGATGAGTTAAAGAAGGATACTCTGGTTAGAAAACTTGCCAGCAACAATCCTACAGACTTTTGTTAATAACACCAGTACACATTTGAAAACTTGTCGATCGATTTTTACAAACTAGTTGGTGATTCTATATAATTTGAGTGCGCTGATCTCAAAAATATAGTTAGTTTTTCGGTATGGTTTTCTTACTACAGGGTGTGTCATAAATCCCCCATTTATCCCCAAATGTGAACCATCTTATCGAGACCAACATTGGATTGCACATGCTAAACCATAAATTTTGTTGTTATAGACTACAGTAACGCTTACATAATAATGTAAGGTAAATATATATAACAACCAGTCCCGTTCCCAGCAAAATACTCTCTCCCCTCCCATCAATGGATGGTTAACATTTGGGGACAGATAAGGTATTACAACACCCCTTGTAGCACGAAATCTTTAGGTGATAGAGTAAAACCTAATTAAAGCAGAATTAAATAGCTCCTAGCTCTTGGACAAGCATATTGCTTGTTTATGAAAGAATAAAAAAATAACTGAAAGAAACAAAATATATTTACCTTCTTTACTTGCAAACATTTCAGGACTTATTCCAAAGACTTAAGACTACGAAGGTAGATCTGACTAATGCCGACTAAACCGGTGCTTCTTTGATGTTTTCTTATGCTGTGCGTTAGGCTGATCTCGTTGCAGACACCAGCAGTAATCCGCCATCATATTTGTATGCCATCTTCCTTGATATCTTCTTTCCATGGTTTTCGGGAAAACGGTCAAGATGCGAAAATAAGAAGTGAACTTTCAGGCTCATGTTGCAGCCTAAGGCGCAAAACTTTTTAAGCATATTTTCCACTAGTCTTTCATAATTTTGGCTTTTGTAGTTTCCCAAGAAGTTTTTAACATCTTTGAAACCAAGCCATGCTTCTTTTTCTTTATTGGTCATTGTGTTCAGGAAATGATCGTCTGTCAATAACTTTCTAATCTGAGGACCTATAAAAACACCTTCCTTTATTTTCTCGTAGCTAATCTTTGGATATTTTGAACAAATGTACTTGAAACACTCACCTTCTCTATTCAATGCTTTGACATACTGCTTCATGAAGCCTAACTTAATGTGCAAGGGTGGTAGAAGGATTTTATTTGGTTCAACTAGATGTTCATGTAAAATGTTCTTTGATCCTGGGGTAAGATTCTCTCTAGAAGGCCAAGTTTTCCTCTTCCAGTGCTGGTCACGTGCTCGACTATCCCATTCGCAGATGAAACATGGCATCTTAGTGTATTCTGATTGCTGCCCAAGTAACATGCAAAGGACTTTGAGATCCCCACACAATATCCATCTGTGATTTTGATACTGAATTTTTTCCAGAAGCAGTTTCATGTTATCATAGGTCTCTTTTAAATGAGTAGAATGGGCCACTGGGATTGATGCATATTTGTTACCGTTGTGCAGTAACACTCCTTTTAGACTGGTTTTAGAGGAATCTATAAACAACTTCCAGTCACTGGTTTGGTATTCGATGCCTAGCTTGCACACTAATCCTGTGGTGTCCTTGCAAAATACCAAGGGACCATCTTCTTCGAAAAAAGGCACGAAGTCTTTCTTACGATTTCTGTACCAAGCGAAGTATGTGTCGGATGCCAATAAATTGTTCTCCTGCAATCTAGACCCCAAAAGTTCTGCAGAGTCCTTAGGCAGATTCAAATCCCTGACTAAGTCATTTAGTTCGGCTTGGGTTAATGGTTTAGGAGGATCTCGGTCAGCTGTTGGCTGTCATAATCATCATCATTGTCTGGATTTGGAGCTGAATCAGAATCTGAATTGTATTGATCCAGACTCTCGGGTGGGCGTGGAATAGGAACTTCTGGACCATGGGGTACCGGCCTTATTGCAGATGGAAGACTTGGGTATTGAAGGCTCTCTCTATTCTTTGCATTATAACCTTTAATTTTGCAAGAACAGAAGTAGCAGTCGTCGGTATGGTTTCTAGGCTCGCGCCATACCATAGGGATCCCAAATGGCAAACTTTTCTTTTTACCTTTGCTCCAATTCCTTAGTGCCGCAACACACGTAAGACAAACCTTATGTAGAGCCCAACTTTTGTCTTGATCTCCTAATTTAATTCCAAAATAAGCATGATAAGCTCTCTTAATGAAGGTCGTTACATTTGTCCTTTGTTTTACAACAACATACCGACCACAAATACAGTATAACAAAATATGTCTAGACTATGGGTACATCCTCTAGAAGCCATTATTAAAATTTTAAAGACGTAATGTTAGAATTATCTATCTGAAAAATATGGAAAAACGAAATTAATTAAAGATAAAAAAGGTAAAAAATTACAAAACGCCCCAAAATTGTTTTGCTAATAACTTTAAAACTGTGGGTGATAGCAAAAAACTGGTAGCATTTTTTAATTCAGCGCAGCGAACTGCTTCAGAATCACAACTCAAAATAAAGAAATCGATTTTCATGCAAACCGGTGTAATTAAAGTAATAAATAATAGTCCACTGTTTCTTCCTGTTAACAGTGAGGTGTAACCAGGGACTCAGAATATATCCAAGTTATGGAAAGAATACTACAGTGTGTTATTCATCTTTGTGCATAGGACCGATAATATTAATTGTGATGCCCATTATAAAAGTTAGTGTATATGAAACTAAACAGCCATAAAATGTTTAGACTGTAATAAATTATGTGACATTGATAATATTTCTGCTGAACCTCTGAAATATAGTATTGTTAGAATAGCGCCTTTGTTAGCAATGTGCTTTACAGGTTTACTGATAAAAGGTTTTGGTGCTTTCCTGTTAACGAGAATACCCAACCGCCCGCCACCAAATTGTTTGTTATGTATTTTTGCTCTCCTCATTTTCGTTTAAACTAACGAAAATATCACAACTTAACCTAACCAATCATCAAGGGCGTACAGTTGACCTAATCGGGCATTGAATTAACCTAACAGGTTAATATAACGGAAAATGCCAGGTTAGGTCAACTGAATGCCCAGTTAGGTTAAATGAATGCCCGGTTAGGTCAACTGAATGCCCAGTTAGGTTAAATGAATGCCCGGTTAGGTCAACTGTATGCCTTTGATAATTGGTTAGTTTAAACGAAAATGACGAGAGCAAAAATACATCATAAACAGTTTGGTAGTCCTGATAATACGTAAGTACCGAATTTATTAATCATTTAAATGAAATTAGTTAATATGTAAGCGATAATCAGTTAGTAGGGGGCCAAAATGTCTTTATGTCATCTAAAATCGCAGAAAAAACGTCGCTGCTTTCGGTACGTTGTCGCCACATGAATTCCGCAAGATACGAGTCCAGATGATGGCGGGAGGTTGGGTATTCCCATTAACAGGAAAGCACCAAGGTTTTTTGTTAGGTACAATGTTATCAGTTTTTTGGTGTCAGTAATAAAAGATAAGAATTGTAGGCAGTAGGCACTGCTCCGACACTGCACTGCTCGACAAGTATCGCTTAACTATGGACTACTTGTATGTTTGTATCTGCCGAGTCTGAAATAAAGATTGTTTTGCTTTTGATTTGTTCGCTAAATGTTCAAACGATTTATTACCTTTTTAGTCGAACTATGTTATTATTATTATTATTATTATTACACATCACAGATTTTGTGTCCGAGCTGTGTCCTGTTCGTGAGCAGATGCACTGCGAGTGATTGCTGTAAATACTGTGTTACAGTCGCGCAAGACATATTAACCAGAAAATGAAAAGATTAGTAACATTTGTTACGAAAATTATAAGGAATTGTGAACATCCGTCAGTTTAGAGAAATGTTATTATAGTAGCGTAAATAAATACTAGCTAGTAATAAGGTTAGTAAGAAATTCCTTGAAAGAAGACCCTTAATTTGTTTGGATATAATTCTGCTAAATATATAAATAAAATATATAAATGAATATATAAATATATAAATCAAACTCGCAAAATATATATCCAATTTTCTTTAATTGTATATGTTACGAGTACATTTTTAGCACAGACTTGTTTATTTGGTATTGTTTAATTTATTAATGATATACAGCATTTGAATGGGAGAGCATTACAAAGAAAACTACAAAGAAATGAGGGTGCCCAACAGCTTTACATGCACGTCTAGGCAGTAATCATGGATTTCATTCAAACATAGACCATTCACTGAGAGAAAAACTAGTACACAAAAACATGAAGGCTAAACTCTCATCCTCAACCCCAAACGTCCACAGTGGACATGTTAAAAACAGGAAAGAAGAAAATACTCAATAATTTGCATCAGGAAAAAATACGAAGATATATGTTCCTCAACACACACTGTGGATGTTCTTCTGGTCAAACGTGCCGATTCCAACTTGTTGATGCACCGATTCGAAAGTCAGGAAGATATGCTGCTTGCAATGATGAAGGCAGTGGGCGAGGAAACGATTTGGCAATAAAGCAAAACAGCAGATAAACTGAGGAGGAGAAGAACAATTTTATTTCCCCTTCTCTTTTCTATTTCACTCGTACTTTTTATTTTATCTTATTTTTTTTTTAAGATTATTAATTTAATTTTGTTATGTGGTGGTATTTCTGAGGTAATTTAACTCGTAATGGGATTGGAGGTTTTCTTTTATTATTATTAATATTATTATTGTTATTATTATTTTTATAAAGCATTGGTCGAAAAGCTAATTACAAATGATTTCAACTCTCATAGGTTTTTTGTAACTATTTCTCGTACTAGGAATTTAAGCTATAGTTAATTTACGTATCAACTAACTGCGCTGATCCATTGTATAATTTTTTAATTAAAAAAAGGTTAATTAAATCTGGTTTGATAAATAAATGATTAAAAGATAATATCATTTATCATTTTAAGGTTCTTGTTTCTTTACTGTGAAATTTATTGTTACTAAATACTAAAGACTTGTGAACAATTATTATTATTATCATCCTCATCGAAGAGCGAACACAGAAGAACTTATTGAACTCGGAACATTTTGAATGAAAATGTCTTTCATTTCTACATAGAGTGTATATCATTTTTCACGACTTCACTAAAAAAGTATGTTCTTCCCGCTTTGATTTAAGCATCAAATTCAGCCATTTCTTCTTCTTAACTCTGAAAAGTAATCTGTTGTCAGTTTTGTTTTATTTTTTACTCTCTTGGATTTTGACTGTTATTATTATATGAAAAATGTATTTTTTCGATCTCCATTGTTAATTATGACATAATCATCACAAGTATCATATTTTGAAACTTAAGGGTATCTTTTTTTTTCATGCTAATAAATTTATAACCAGTCCATTATAAGTCCAGGTTTTATTTTGTTACGTCTTAAGCCCATTCTTTACCTCTTTGGAAAATTGCTCACACGATTGACAAAGCATCTGTCGATACTTATTAAGTACCACCTTGAACCAAACTTGACCCAAATTAAAATGTTTACTCAGACAGTGGCGACACACAACCTCTAGTGATAGTTAGGTTACATTAATTCAAATGGGATTATTAGGTCTTCATATGATGAAATAGTTTTGTCTGTCGTTTCGGTGGTATTCATTCTCTCGCATGAATGAATCAGAAGTGATCAGTCTTTCCTTGTGAACAGACGTGTTTTATCGAGTGTCCAGTGTTACCAATTGAATAAGTGGTTTTCGTTGAAGTTTCTTTAAAAAAATAGTGTTTGGTGCATTCTTAACTAAATTACCTCGTGTTACTAATCATTCATTAACGAATATTTTCATTTATTGACTTTATTCATTACTATATTATTTTATTAAACCAAGGCTAGTGCACGTGGCTTGCCTTGTTCATTTTTCGAATCTATTAGAAAACGAGGTTTGATAAGGTTTATTTTTCCCTGCGTGCGACGGGGTTCATCAGGTAGAGTGTGGTCACCCTCCGTGGGAAAAAGCAAAAAGGAAAGAAAAAAGTCGGTCGAATAGCGGACAGATAAGTTTTACTAATATTTTTTCTTTTACAGATCCTTCGTCGGTAGCTTAATTAAATATATATTCATTTATTATAAATTTGTGTTATAAGAACCTGTTTCTGCGTTTCAAGAACATTTTTGCGGGCTTGCGCAGGTGACGGCACAATAAGCACGCGGTAGACCTACGTTGTAATTTATTAATTTCCAAACGCTCGTTTTTTGTTTTTTGTTTATAATTAATTAATAGCATGGCACCCCCGTCAAGTACTTGCAGTCGCTGTGAAGGGAAATTTGCCGCTTACGCGTTTACTTTGACTAATAATAATGAACATTTAGTTTGCAGGTGGTGCTCAAGCATGGAAGTCCTGAGGAACGAGTTAGAACGTGAGAGGGAGGCCAGAGTGAGGCTTGAAGAAAGGGTGATGCTCCTGACGGCAAAATTAGAATCCCTTGAGACTTCAGTTACAACCCCTCCTGCCTCAGTTTCTACTAATATAAATAGTACCAATAGCCCTCTCTCTTCCCCTAGTTCCCAACCCTTCGTTCAAGTGCGTAATGGAGCCCCATTGAGAAAACCTAAGACTTTTCTATCAGTAATAACAAACAATAAGGTTTCTGTTTTAGGTTTCAAAGATGCTGATGAACCGGAAATACGACTCGTTGGCGATTTCATTGTTCGATGGCAGCTCGAGGAATTCTGTGGGAGAAACCCTCGTCGTAAGCGCCGTTACTGCTACCCTGATGCAAGAGTGGAGGATATAGCTAATAGTGTAGACCATTTTACAGACGGAACCTCTGAGGACTCAACGTATGTTATTCATGTCGGTACTAATAACGTTTTAAATTCTAGAGCGGAAGAGCTGCTGGCTAAGTACGCTTATATGGACTTACTAGAACGACTAAAGGAAAAAACTAATAAGATTGTTTTAACAGGTATACTTCCTCGAATTATCCAATGTAGCGATTTCTACAGCAAGGCGACCTATATCAATAATAACCTAAAGTCTCTTTGTCAACAGGAAGGAGTGCATTTTGCAATTTTTGGAACAGTTTCTACGGCAGGAGGGACTTGTTCCTCGGAGATGGACTTCATCTTAATGACGTTGGAGCTGCGCGTTTAGGAAGACTATTTCATAATACTGTCTTTTCTTTTCAGGCTGCCGTAACTCGAACGGTCCCGGCGTAATTTCCTCAAATTTCCATTGCGCTCGCGAACGTATCGCAATTACAAACAATATGAAGGTTCTATCCTAAAATGCTCGTAGCCTATGAAATAAAATAAACGACAACAAAATAAACGTCAACAAAGATTTTTAATGCGTCTATTTCTGAGGGGTGCGTACCAGATAATTTCAAGTTAGCAAATGTAACACCTATCTTTAAGAAAGGCGATAAAGGTGCGGCGGGAAACTATAGGCCAATCAGTTTAACGTCTGTTGTAGGTAAGCTACTGGAATCAATAATTAGGGATCGTATAGTCGAACATTTAAAATTCCATACCTTGGTTAGAAATACGCAGCACGGTTTTAGGCAAAACAAATATTGTTTAACTAATTTTTTAGAATATTTTCAAAGCGTGGTTGAAGTTTACGATAGTCATCGGGCGGTTGATGTAGTGTATTTAGATTTTCAAAAAGCATTTGACACCGTACCGCACAAAAGACTCATTGAAAAAAAATAAAGCTCATGTAATCAGGGGTGTAGTAATAAATTGGATAGAAGAGTAGTTGCGAAGTAGGAAAGAGAGGGTGGTTGTTGATGGGGCGGAGTCGTCCTGGGCTATTGTAGCGAGCGGCGTTCCTCAGGGTTCTGTATTAGGCCCCTTGCTTTTTCTTATATATACAGAGTGTCCCAAAAAAATGCTTACACATCATATTAACATATATATCAATAAGCAAAATAGGCGGATAATAAATAGATAGCAAATAGGCTTCTTTAATGTTTAAATGTTCGAAATATCAGCCAGCAGCGTCAATACCTTCATGGTTGTGCTGCTTACTTTAATGTTTTAAATGTTCAAAATGTCCGCCACTAGCATCACTACATTCTTGACAACGGCGCGCAACAGATCGGCATACTGTTCGGATTGTTCGGAGTGGAATGTTGGCACAGGCTATTTCAATTTCGTGTCTCAAGGCCTGTAGTGTCCTTGGTTTTTCAGCATACACAGTGTTCTTCAGAGTGCTCCACAAGTAAAAGTCTAAGGGTGTTAAGTCAGGAGATCGTGGTGGATACTCCGTACATCCCCTACGTCCTATCCATCTTCTAGGAAAACAAACATTGAGAAAATTTCTAACGTCATTGTGGTAATGTGGTAGCGCGCCATCCTGTTGAAAGTAACACTCTTCTTCAAAAAAAGAGCTCTGATTGAAGGTACAATGTTGTATTGCAGCATTGATAAATAAGCAGCACCTGTGACAGTGTCCTCAAAGAAAAATGGCCCTATCAGTCCTCTGGAAGACAGACCACACCATACTGACACTCCTGGTTGATTAAGTGCTCGTTCTTCTGTTACTTTTGGATTTTCGGTGGCCCAGTAAACACAGTTGTGTCGATTGATAGTACCATTAAGTTTAAAAGTGGCTTCATCGGACCAAACAATGAAATCAGGAAAAGATTGTTTTTCATCACACATGTGCAAAAACCACTCACAAAATTCTTTTCAACGATCTGGATCGTCCTCATTCATTGCATAGAGCAGTCTAGGTATGTACGGTTTCCACTTTTCACGTCGAAAAATGCGATGAACGCTGGATTTAGAAACATCAGTCTCACGAGAACATTGCCTTGTAGACTTATTTGGAGAGTTTGTGAAGGCCTGTAACACGGTCTCAACACTTTCATTGTAAGTTGAAGTTCGACGTCTTCCAGATCGGCCTTTGTTGACTTTTTCATTGTTCCGTCAGTCTCAAACTTATCGCGTAATCTTATAATTGTTACCCGTGATGGTGGTAATGTTCCAAACTCATTTCTCCAATGTCTCTGTACCTCAGCCACATTCTCCGTCTTCCAGTAGTGCTTCAAAATCCACTTACGTTGCTCAAACGATAACTGCAATGCCGCCATTTCCTGTAACAAGGGATACTACTGTTATTTAAATACAATACACCATTACTATACTACTATACTACTATTACTAAGTACTATAAATATACTAATACATCAGCGCATATTACTATCATCTAAAGCAGGGGTCACCAACCTTTTTTTTTGTTCACCGCCCACTTTTACGATTTTTTGAAAATTACAAAAGCTTATCGCCTACCTTAGATCAAAAAGAATAAGTCAACATAATCGATAAAATAAATAATGAAATAAGTGTTTAATTACCTTTAATGTGAACCCACTAGTGGGCGCTACCGCCCAGGTTGGTGACCCCTGATGTAAAGTGTGCATATATATATTATATATTAATATATATATATATATATATATATATATTTTAATATGATGTGTAAACATTTTATTGGGACACCCGGTATATTAAAGATTTAGATGTCGGCCTAGTCGGTACGGTTTCAAAGTTTGCGGATGACACGAAGTTGGGTGGTAGGGCGATTAATGACGAAGATAGAGGTAAAATCAGGAAGATCTGAATAAAATCGTTGATTGGTCAGTCACATGGCAAATGAGATTTAACGTCGATAAGTGCAAAATTTTACATATAGGTTCGCGCAACGGTAATTTTGCGTATAGTATGTCAGGTAAGGATTTAGCAAGCGTAGAGCAGGAAAAAGATTTAGGAGTTATAGTTACAGGTGATTTGAAAGTGGCGAAACAAAGTACAGTAGCGGTCTATAAAACTAACAAAGTGGTAGGTTTTATTGCTCGGAATTTTGAGTACAAATCGCGCAATATTATTGTTCCTCTTTATAAATCATTAGTTAGACCCCATTTAGAGTACGCGACCCAATTTTGGAATCCGCATATGCGAAAAGATATAGACAAAATCGAAAGAGTTCAAAGACGAGCAACTAAGATGATTCCGTCGCTGAGGTCGAAGTCGTACGAAGATAGGCTTAAGGAGTTAAAATTTACTACACTCGAGACTAGGAGGCTAAGGAGTGATCTAATCCAGGTTTTTAAAATTGTGAATGGGTTCGATAACGTAGATGGAGATAGCTTTTCCGAAATATCTCAATATAATAGGAAGGTTCGAGACAGCAGTTGCGAAAAACTTTTTTACGCACAGAATAGTAAATAGGTGGAATAGTTTGCCGGTAGAAGTAATTAGTAGCACGTCTATAAACATGTTTAAAAATCGATTAGACGAACATGTTGATAGATTGGGTATAATTTAAGGTAGTAAAATTAAGGCCTTGTGGTTCGGAACCCACGTAAAATTGTAGGTCCTCTCCGCCACCACGGAGGACATGCACAATACACAATTACGAACACAGTTAGGTAGACCAGCCATGAGTGGATCCTAGGGTCTTTGTTGGTCTGAAACATTATAACATTATAACATCCGCTAGTAACAAGGAGGATTATTTTGACGTCAGTTGATGACGTGCCTTTTTTTCGTGCCTTGACCCTCGCAAGGATTTGTAATTTTTTTAAGCTTTATTGTTTTTTAATACAAAATATAGGTATTAGGTTAGAAAATAATTTTTTGTGCATAGATTATTTTTATTTTTTATTAACCCAACTTAACTGCATTTTCTTGCCTTTAAATAGCCAGACTTGTTGTCCTTCTCTGCTAATGTGAACATGTTTATATGAAAACTATGGAAAGCGCTGATGCTTGCTCATAGAATAAAGTTTGTGTCCAAGAACTACTTATGTATTGTGCTATTTTATATTCAGAGAGTTGTTGAATTGTGAATGAATGCTAAATAAAAAAAATAAAAAATGAAAATAAAATAGGGAAAATAAATTATTGAGAAATTTTACAGAGCAGATGGGAGCTGGATATAGTATACACACGGACATCATTTGCACATTTAAACGTCGATTCACTCAAGAAGATCATCTAATACTAGGTCAAACTTAGTTTTGAGCGTATTGACGGAGTAGCTGGAAACGACTTCATGAGGGTTCGTACACCAGTAATTATCAATTTTGCACGTGAACAATTTACCACAGATATTCGTATTATACGGTTTCGGTTTCAGTTTACAACCGTTACTTCGAGCCGGATTCGTATTAAGTGTAAAACTTTTAGAATAGCCGATGCTATCGATCCTATTCAGAAGTTTAAAAACTTGGATGAGATCTCATCTGAAGCGATACTTTTCTAAGGAATACAAATTAAGGCCAGTGATCCACCGTTTGTATGATTTGTGACGGACGGACGTGTTTAGCCTCGTCGTTCTGACTTGAACATTTTCAAGCCTTCGTATGTCTTTTCTCAAGGATGGGTACCAGAAATGCACAGCCCAATCAATGCTTTATAGAGAGGAAAAATAGCATCTTTACTTCGGTGCGAGAAATACCTCTTAATGTAACCTAGTATCTTATTGAAATTTCTTTTCAACCTCAATGCAAGGTTTGGAAAACTTCAGAGATCGAAAGAGAGAGGAATAAAATGCTTTTCATCATCGCACATTTTAATCGGCTATAACAAAGCAGATAATTGAATAAGTGTATATTTAAAAGTAAATAAACAGTTAAACATACCATATATATGAGTGCATGAAAAGTTTACATGTATTTCATCTCGAAATGGATAAATATAATAATCTCCCTCGATAAAGATTATTTATTTTAGCTAAAATTAAATTAATAAGTTTTTTCTATATTTGATAAAAAATATTTATTTAAAAATTCCTCTTTTGTGCTAAATCTTTATTAGCATGTTCCAATTCGTCAACAGCTATTCATGAGTGTCGGTAATATACTAAATTTTAGCGTTTTGTCATATTCCTCAAATGATATTTTAGCTATATAGCTCCTTTAAAAACAATTACGTTAATGAGTGTGAAATAATAATAATAATAGTAATAATTAAGCTGATAATTGTAAGTCTATCTCATTAATAATTAGATTAGTCAAATTTCAACCCATTCTATCTGAAATAGAATACGGAAATAGAATACTTCAATACTTTTCTTCCATTTTTTTCATAAAATATTTATTAAAATGAAAAAATTTTCTTGCTTTAAATCATTATTATTATGTTTCTCGTCTTTATTAGGTAACGTCAATCAGTATGCAAAGACAAAAAGATGACACAACGACACTTATTGGAGTAGAGATTCTTTCTACTACTTTACGAGAAGATAACGATATTTCATTATGAGTTGTATTTTTGGAACCTTACATGTCTTCTTATAGATTTATTAAGCTTTTGGTATGCTGTAACTACTAAAGAAATTTAGAAGGTTTGAGACTTGTCGGCGTCAGATCGACATACTAGATTTTTATTCGTTTATCATTTTCTGTTTCTGTCCTTATTATATATTATATATGATATAGTATTTCCTGGTAACATTTACTAATATATATATATATATATATATATATATATATATACACACAGTATATGTATACACACACACACACACACACACACACACACACACAGTGTGTGTATATATATATATATATATTACACACACACACACATATATATATATATATATACATACATACAGTATGTGTGTGTATATATACAGTATAAGCAGAAGTCTGACGCATGAGAGCGATGTTCTGTGCATGCACAAACCAACCACCTCTTCATCATTAAGGATCTGGTCCATAAACGCACTGAAAACGATATCGTGCAACCGGGAGGGCTGTAAGCATGGTTTAGATGTGGCGAGGTGGCGCGTGGGTTCAACGTCGGGATGCGTGGGTGCGTCGTTTGGCGGGTACAGGTGAGTGAGCTGATTCCGAGTTCCAGGTGTCCCTCTTGGGACCCCTGCGGGGATACGACATCCCCAGAGGCTGCGGCACCCTTATATGTACCTCATAAAGGTTTATGAAGTCTCCCCTTAACCTAACCTTAGGTTAGGCTAGCTTAACATTCTCCTACCTCCCTCAAATACACCTCATACAAGGTCGTGAAGACAACGTGACGTCATCATGCCAAAAATTTCCGTAAATGTCGCTCATAAATGGACGTGAGAAACTCAAGGGCGAAATTCTGAAATCAATTCATTTCTGTCTACGCGGTTGCGTCTATACTACTTATGGATGTAACTATCGCCCATAGCAATGGGACCCAACGTTTGGATTCAGGCCGTCGACTAAGGTTCAATTTGTGCGAGGAAAAATCCGCAATACGAGTATACGAGTATATATATATATATATATATATATATATACACACGAGTACGAGTGTCTGTGTGTGTGTGTGTGTATATATATATATATATATATATATATATATATATATATATATATATACATATATACTCTGCCAAATAAATTATCTTCCGATAGAGTACTTTTAACCGATAACACTGGTATGCATCAATTTTGCTGTCAAGGGTTTTGTAAGTGATTCTTATAGAGTATTTCCTGCTGATTTCGAATCTGCGATCCGTTTTTCTCAATCAGCTCAGGTTATCCGGCTATGGCCTCATAAGTAAAATAGAATTTTCGTGAGTTTGTCAAAGCGGAATTGGAACAGTAACATCTATCATCACTTGTTTCACTTGTATATCTTTTTTTACTTTTCAGGCATATAGATAAAATATTTCATAATGAATAGAGCGTGTAAAAATGATCCCAATAGATTCTGCTACATATGTGGGACGGTTACCATGCCAAATAACCAGTCCCAAATCACTAAATTTGTGAAGACAATGTATAGAGCATACTTTGGAATTAAGCTAGGGGACCAGGACAAAAATTTCGCCCCTCATATGTGCTGCAAGACGTGCATTGAAAATTTGAGAGATGGAGCAAAGGCAGAGCGAAATCTTTGCCTTTTGGAATTCCCATGATTTGGAGAGAAGGAAAGGATCACGTGACAGATTGCTATTTCTGCATGACAAACCTCCAAGGTGGGCTTATAATTTATTTTTCTTAATATTTTGAAATCCTCGTATGAAACTTGACATAATATTCACCATATAGAGCATAATATTCACCATAATGTAATCATACATTTACATATACATATTGTTATAGAAAATACATTTACACATACATATTGTTATACAAGTTACATTTACATATACAATGATTGTATATTTTCTTTCTTTTCATTCATATTGTCCCCGAAGGACAATATGAATGAAAAAAGAGAAAATATACAGACTCCATCGACCTATTTCATATCTTACAGACCGCAGCCTTCCCTCACGAGCCGCCACTGTCTGAATGCTTCTTCTATTTCATATGCAAGTTTTATATCCATGTTTCTGTGTTTCTATTTTCAGGAGTTAACAAGAAGAATAAACACATTGTTGTATACCCTGACATTCCTTCTGCTATGAGACCTGTACCCCATGGTCCTGGAATTCCAATACCCGACCCACCTCAAACCCTGGACTTCGATGATTCTGATGATGAATCAATGACCAATGCCAATGACCAGTCCCAGTCGTATATACCTCAAAATACCGCTTCAAATGAGCCGAGGCCTCTCAACCAGGCCAAACTTAATGATCTTACCAGGGATTTAGGACTTTCCAAATTAGCTGCCGAGATCTTGGGCTCACGACTTCGAGAGGACAACTTGCTGGCTCCGGGAACAACATTCTCCTGGTATAGGAAACGAGAGGAAGAATCCGCAAGTTTTTTGCAGTGCACGAAAATACCTCTTCCTTAGTGTACTGCTGCAATGTTGAGGGGCTAATCGAATCCTTGGGCCTGCCATATAACGCATCAGAATGGAGGCTATTTATAGACTCGTCTAAAAAGTTTGAAAGCAGTACTTCTCACATTGGGAATAGGTTGCATCAGTCCCTGTAGCACATTCCATACAACTTACTGAGAGCTACGTAACATGAAAATTTTACTGGATGCTCTCGTATACGACCAACATAACTGGAGGATGTGTGGAGATTTGAAGGTAATACTAATATCATAAGTAAACTATTGCTATTGACTATGTTGTTTTTCCAAAGGTTATTTGAGAGCGTATAAGAACACTTAACTTCCCCACAGAAGTGATACAGTCCAATGCATAGATTTTTTTATCTGATAGAACAAATTCTCTAAATTCTTTAAATATTTTAATTTTTTTCAAATTGTGGCATTTGTATTGGGAATGCAAGGGGATACACGAAATACCCATGTTTCCTCTGCAAATGGGATAGCCGAGCGGATGAGAAGCACTATGCACAGCGTGAATGGGCATCCAGAGAGAATTTTGAACCTGGGTCGCATAATGTCGTTTCAGTGCCCTTGTACCACCAACAAAATTTTGCTCCCACCACTTCATATTAAGCTGGGCTTGATGAAAAATGTCATCAAATCAATGAATAAGGAGGGTTCAGCATTCCGATATCTCGAGAGTAAATTTCCTCATATATCTGATGCTAAACTAAATGCTGGGTTTTTGACGGTCCTCAAATTCGAACTTCATCAAGGATACTCAGTTCGAAAACGCAATGACTCCAACTGACGACTGATTTTCTTGGCAAGCGTAGAAGTCCAGAATACGAGTCCGTTGTCGAAAACTTGATGGAAGCTTTCAAAGCTCATGGGTCGCGCATGTCCATAAAAATGCACTTTTTGTGGTCCCACTTGGACTATTTTCCTGAAATTGCGGGGATTATAGTGAGGAACAGGTGAACGATTTCACCAAGATATCAAAATAATGGAAGAGAGGTACCAGGGAAACTGGGATATCAATGCTGGCGGACTATTGCTGGTGTTTGAAGCGAGACGTGCCGGAAGAAAAACACAGACGGAAAGCCAAAAAACTTCATTCCTTCCTCAATAAACTTTTTTCCATATTCATTGTATGAATAAAAGTATTTATTCACACAATGTTTTCATTTTTCACGAGTGTTCTTATAATATTACTCGTATCTACAGTGTTTTAAGCTAAAAAAATCAATAAATTGGGGATAAAATTGGACTTATAATAAATGGCCAATAGAGAAAAAACCTGACCTGATTGAGGAAAACCAATGTCATTTTCGAATTCAGCATGGTCGAATTATATAATATGAGTTGAAAAAACCCTCACAGCAGACAAAAACATTTCATATGCATACCAGTGTAATGAATTCATCAACGAATGTTATCACTCTTGACATTAATTTAACTTCGAACACAAAAAATAGTTGGTTTGCAAAAGTAAAGACATTAATTCAACCGAGCTATGATTGCACTAACACTTCGTGTGTTTTCCGGTAGTGAATTTCAATGGTTAGTGAAATGTTCGCATGGTTAATTTAACTGTTTAGATTGCTTGTCAAGTTTTTAACCATGGTGTTAAATGTTAACCATTGATGGCTGTTGTAATCTAACTATTACATTTTTCTGTGGCCAGAAATCATGCATTAGAGCCATATAGAAGGGAATTTTAATAAACGAATATATATATATATATATATATATCGTACACCTCGTAGTAGTTTCGTGCGTTAGTCTCTCTTCACACGAAGGTCAAGCTGGTGACCCCACCTCCAGGCTTGACTTGGTGGAGGAGCGAGTTGCTATTTTGCGCTCTCCACGGCACATATCAGGTACACCCGGCTCATCTGGTACCGTCCTGAGCTAGGCATCTAGTCTTCTTTTGAAACCTTCAACTTTAACCCCTGTCATGTTTCTGAGGTCCTTTGGAAGCTGGTTAAAAAATCTTGGCCCCCTGAAAACCAAGCTGTTTTCTTTCAGTGTTGCGGACGTCCCTTGTCGGGCCTTTAGTTTGGAAACACTACACATTTTGCCTTTCCTATGTTCCAGTGTTGTCTGGGTGGTAACTGGGTTTAGTTTGAGGTTTGGTACCAGTTTTTTTATCATTTTCCATGTATATATTATGGTGTACTTCTTCCTTCTTCTTTCCAGGGAGTACAGACTTAGTTTACGTAGTCTTTCCCAGTAGTTGAGTTCTTTGCAGCCATCGATGTTGGCTGTGAAATGCCTCTGAATATCTTTCTAGTTTATTAGTTTCTCTCCTTTTTATATGGGGACGTCAAGACTGAGCAGTATTCATGTTTTGGTATGATCAGTGTTTTCAACAAGTGAACTATCTTGTCCCTTCTTTAAAGGTTCTTAGTGCCTGTTTCTTGACTCTTTTTGCTTTGTTTATCGCTATCTGATTTTGTGTCGAATTTCGCATCATCGGTCATTATAACCCCCCAAATCTATCGCCTAGATGTCTGGCTCAGGACGGTATCAGATGAACCGAGTGTACCTGGCTATGTGTGGTGGAGAGCGCAGGCGAGCAACTCGCTTCTCCGCCTAGAGGCGGTGCCACCAGCTTGACCTTCGTGGGAAGAGAGACCAACACACGAAACTACTACGAGGTGTACGAGGTATATATATATATATATATATATATATATATATATATATATATATATATAAGTGCAATTTTCTGCGTTATTTACTTATTGAAATTCTGCAATTTAGCCTAGAGTAATAAAGGGAAACTTTAGCTGTTTGATTCAATTTCGTGAGGATATTTTAAGACAAACTTTGAATGGAATCTCCAAAACGCCCACAATAAAGTCTGTTTAAAGTCTTTGTAATTTATTAAAATAAAATTCAATTAAAGTTCAAACTTTCCCCTTTGCGTTCCCTTTAAAACTAATAAAGACCAAATGAATCATTTTGAAGAAAAATATTAATTTTGTTTAACTGATTTCAAAAGGCGTTTAAATGCTTTGGAAATATTTATTATTATTAATATAGAATTCCGCTTTAAAATTATATAAACTGAATGAAATGGACTCAACTTTCTGATGGTTCATGAATTTATTTTAAATTTTAAATCTTTGCATTTAATTTTTTTCTATATGTAAATTTTGATTTTATTACTCTGTATGTAATTACTGTTAAATTTACAATTTTTCTGAAATCTATGCGTTTGACAAAGTCGAAATTTGTAACAACTATTGTGATTAGGCCAAATTGTTTATGTGGGAAATAGCTAACTACTCTAAAACAATTACCAAACTGAGTGTAATCTGCCATACATGAAAATTTATCTATCTATCTATCTATCTATATATATATATATATATATATATATCAGGGCTGGCAGGTCGGACCCGGACCCGGACCCAGACCCGGGTTTAACCCGAAAGTGAGATAAGACCCGGGCACGGACCCGATAGTGAATAAGAAAAATGACCCGGACCCGGACCTGAAAGTGAATTTTAAAATTGACCCAGACCCAGACCCGACCCGAAAGTGAAGGACCCGCACAGCCGGGTTTTTAGTTTACAAAATTTATGTGTGCGCCTTTAGATTTGGCAACAATGTATTGAATTATCACTTCACTCTCCAAATGACTCACTGGAAGGGAAGAGTTAACGCTGACAGAAGAATAGCCTAATCCTAATATATTTTATTGTTTGTTTCTGAGTTGTGTACTCTGTAAATTGGTTGGTCTCCAGTGCTTCGTTTGCTATTTATTTGAATTTGCAATACCTTTACAAGGTCTTTTTTCGGTGGGGATTGGTAGCAAAAAAACTAGCCTTACAAATGAATATTTTAAATATCATATAATAATATTGATAAAACATCTACATGCCAAATTGAAAAGTGTGGAAAAGTGTATAGTGGCAATCATGTGACAAACCTAAAGCGACACCTAAAATCGTGTCACCCAGACATATATCGTAAAGTTGAGGATCATGATTTTTGCCTACCTAGCACTAGCAATACTTCGAAAACTCAAATACAAACCAAGGGAATGAATGTAGGCCAAACTTGTGTTGAAAACTTTTTTAAACAAATTGAAGTTGGAGTTCACCCGCAACTTCATAAGAAAACTTTAGAAAATGGCCTTATTTCGTGGGCGACAATAGACGGGTGGCCTTTTAGCATTGTAGAAGATATTGGATTTAAAATTTTGGTTGAACCATTTCTATCTGCAATGAATATAAACATGAACAGAAAAAATCTTGCTACTTTGACTCTTGATAGAGCAATAGCTGAAAAAAATAAGTTAAAAATACTTCTTAAAAAAAATGTTTCATTTAAAAGTAGATTGTTGCAGCCGCTTAGATAGAGGATTTTTAGGTATTCAAGCCCAATATGACTTTGAAAACAAAATTGAAGTGAAAACATTGGCTGTCAAGGAACTTCACTGCTCGCATACAGGTAAAAATTATTTACATTTCACAAAAAAAATTATTTTACATTTCACACAAATATATATATATATATATATATATATATATATTATATATATATCGTACAATATTACAGTATATGTAAAAGAATGTTACTTTAAATCTAAATCAGTAATAAATAATTAATTTCATAGATGTTTTGAAACAAACCATTCAGTCTGTGTTAACCGAGTACGACTTGGGATCTGCACAAGTTGTATCCATTGCAACAGACAACGGTCCGATATGATCAAGTGCTGTCGCCTTTCCATTTGAGTTCACTCAAAAAAATACAGAATTTGTTTTCACAAAATTAATTAAAATTTAGAATAAGGGGGCTGAAGAGAGCAACCCAATCGTACTTTGCCCCTTAGCAATGCATGTATAACTATACCTAGTTACTATTAAATATTAATACAATTAATACACCTACTTTCAAACATTTCCAAAATCGGATTAATTAATATATATGGTTAGGCTACTACCGTATTAGCCATATAATGTTTTATTATGTTTCAGAAAACATGTTAATGTAGCTACGGTAGCAGACTTATTACCTATCCTATACCAGCTTATAATTATTAATTTTTAATAATGGACCCGACCCAGACCCGGGTCATATACTGAAAGACCCGACAGGACCCGAAAGTAAATTAGAAAAATGACCCGGACTCGGACCCGAAAGTAAATTAGAAAAGTGACCCAGACCCGGACCCGACCCGAAAGTGATAGACCCGCACAGCCCTGATATATATATAAAAAAAAAATATATATATATATATATATAGGTACCTCATTTTTCATTTGCTCGTTCTCCCTCCTCATCTTGTGCGGAACGCTCTTCTACACAAGCGTCGTTCTTTACATTAATTATACTGTGTGTTGTTTGCAGTTAAAATGTATATATATATATATATATATATATATATATATATATATATATTAGAATGTCTTCTGTGCTTTGTGCAGCAAAACACACCCGCAATACAACCTAACTTAGGGGAACACTGGGAAGGGCGGGGTTGTTACTAAAACGTTTCCTGGTTCACTTGCCAATAAGCTCACTGTTCCACCGACACAACCACGACCAAGATGGCGTCACATCGCGAGACTCACTCAAGGCATTCCCACTGCACTGAACGTCACACCTTGCGCCTCTTGCCTCGAACAGTCTCCGTTTGCCTTCTGAGAAATAATATTCAAGATGAGAGTGGCGTTCGACCTCGTTAAAAGGGACTCTCGGGCACAACGCCTCAATCGCATCTCGACCAGGAGTCCAGGACGCTATTCCTCAGTCGATCTGGCACCTCGCATCATGCCACAAGCAATCAAAGGACGCCCACCAAGGGCGCGCGTGTTATTTCATTAACTACTGTGCATTCTGTTCCTTTTGTTATTAACCGTAAGGTCATTCACTGCACAATATTAATCAAACGTTAATGTCACTTTACCCATTCATTGTTTTGCTTAATAAACGAAGAAAACCTCAGTGGCACGTGAGATCTCATCATGTAACAACGTTGTAACAGGTCCCATTGGCCTGGTGTCATTCGCCTAACTTTATATAAAGGCTTTCATATCCTCGCGCGTTATTATAATATTGAAGTCATTATTCACGTACACATTTATACATTTCAACTGAACTTGCAGTCAAACAACTGCAAGTTTTATTGTCTCACTTATATATTATTTAGTTTGTTTAATAAAGGAAGAAAACTCACTCAATTAATATCTGGTGATACTAGCCTCAAGCAATCATAATCATTAACATTAACAACTTAACCTAATTCACATTATTATTATTATTATTATTATATTGCCAACGTTGACGACGATAAATTGGTAACTATTCTTCATATATATATATTATATATATATATATATATATATATATACACACACCATGATAATGATCCTTCGCAAGTGACCCTCACTCCTCAGTCGAGCTGGCATACGCACCATGCCAGAAGCAATCAAAAGCCACCCGCCGCGGGCACGTGTTATTTCATTAATTAACTACTGTGTATCTGTTCTTTTTTTGTTATCAACCTTAATCAGTAGTTAAGCATTTTCTTACCAAGCAATTCACTAAGCATTATAACGTCACTCACTGCACAGCAACTGCAACGTTTATTTGTCACACTTAAATCTCATAACCACTATAAGACTTTTCTCATTGTTCTGTTTAATAAAGGAAAAAAACACTCCATTAATTTCCTAGTTGATAACATTATTTATGCGATCTATAAAGATCTGGTGACCTCGAGCCTTAAGCAATTATTAATTTAACATTGTCATAGTAGAACGCTAACACTATATATATATATATATATATATATATACATTTAAACTGCAAACAAGCAGTATAATTAACGTAAAGAACAACGCTTGTATAGGAGAATATTCCGCGCAAGATGAAAGCGAGAGAACAAAACAAATGAAAAAATGAGGTAACCACCCGGGAATCGAACCCGGGATCTTCCGATTGCCGGTCAGATATGATAACCATTACACCACGGGCCTCACTCAATCAAATGCCGTAATTCCTCTACATACGCGCAGAAACCAATGCCCCAAGGGGGCACCTCCCGCATGCCGTTCTTTACGATATATATATATATATATATATTATATATATAATATATATATATATGTGTGTGTGTGTGCGCGCGCGCTCGCGTGTATGTCTTCCAACAAATTTAATGAAGGTGACCGGGTTGGTGGAGGAGGAGGTACGAGAGTTTGATCTTTTGTTTTCCATTTTCCACCTTTCTTCGTTTTCTGACAGGGGTCTTATCTGAGTCTCACCACTCCCATTTCCACGTTCGTCCTGCGAGCGGTGCTAGCCTCATTCTTGGGTTCTTCAGAGCCCCAAGCCTACCACGAGAGCTTGTTCTCACAAGGTAGAACGTCTGGTCAAACCTTGATATTTTTCTCTCTTCCGTTCCCGCTTCTTTCTCACCTCTATTATGACTTTCTCTCTTCTTGGTTATCGTTCTTGTGGCTTTTATCAAACGTCGTTCCACCGCTTCCCAGTACATCAGCAAAATTAAGCGACGTTGAATGGCTAACCATCCTCTGCTTTCAGATAATGTTGCGACCCGTGATTCAAATGTCACATTGAACTGTAAGTTCCATTCTCTTATACTATTAGTATAGAGGCAAAATTATGTAGTGTACTACAACAACAACAACAGCCTCTTCTTTCCTAAAAATACTTAAAAAGAGAATGTGACCTGATTATGATCCTTTACTACGCATTTTACTCCAACTTTCACAAATCGATTAACAAAATCTCTCCTGAAAATGTCTGTAATTTGTGTTTCTCCTCTCTATCAGCATATAAATTAAACTGTAAAATGAGGCTTTCTGTGACTAGCGCCAGATTTCACTTAAGGTTTTAATTGTAGCCTTGTACGCCATTTATACTTAGTGATTATATCCTCATTAAGTGATTATAAATGAGACTTATGCACAGGTGCTCCGAATTCGTGTTAATGAGGTGTAACAAAATCTTACTCAAAATCGAAATATTCATTTATATGCGACTACGTCTAACAACTCCATGCCAAACTACATGTTCATCTTTATATACGTACGTATATAAATAGATACAGTATATATATATATATATATATATATATATATATAAGCAAAGAACCACAGGGAAAAGGAAAAAGAAACACGAATTCCGAGCGCTTTCGTGATATATTCACGTCTTCAGGGACAAGAGAGAAATAGACAGAATTTACCAAATAAATGAGTTAAATACACAAGCGTAAAAATTCTCCAATAGGCAACTCAATCTAAAAACAATAAAAACAATCTAAAACTTCTCCAATAGATAACTTAATCTAAAGGCTACTAAATTATTGAATACATAAATACTATATAAATGAAATTATACAATTAACATGCACACATAAAATGATAACAGTTATTAGAAATAGTACTTATTTAATTAAAACAAGCAATTAAGTGGCAAGAATGCAGTAGTCTAAGGAAACAAAGACATGGCGCAATCATCAGCACGTGCTATTTCCAAAATATTCCGTTACCTATTGGGGAAGCGAAAAATCCCTCAATTGGCAACTCAATCTAAAAACAATCTAAAACTTCCCCAATAAAGTCTAAAGTCTACTAAAATATCGAGTACATAAAAACTATATAAAAGAAATACAATTAAAATGTACACATAAAAATGATAACAATTATTAAAATAATATTTATTTAATTAAAATAAACAATTAAGTAGCAAGAATGCGGTCAGAATATTCCACAACTTTTCTAACAATGTATGAGTCTAATTTGTAAAGCCCAGGGCTAATATTAAGAACAAAATCAACATTATTCTTGATCACACTCGATTCAATTATATTTCTACTAACAATAGATTTACTAAAACTTTATTTGGAGGTATTTTTCCAGTCAATGGGATGATTAGTATCTCTTACATGAATGAAAATGGCGTTAGATTCCTAGCCGGTTCTTAACTGTATTTATGCTGCTAAATACGTAATTGTAATGTCTTGCCAGTTTGACAAATGTAAAATTTATTACATATTGGGCATGGAATTTTATATACACAACCCTGTTCACTTAAAGGGGAGTTTTTAATCAATGAATTCTTAATTACGTCTAAATTTCTGAACGCGATATTTACGTTAAAAGTCCTCAGCAATTTCGGCAGATCAAGGAAATTTTCTTTAAATGATAATGCTAAGATGTTTTTTGTGGTATAAGGAGTCTTGTCTTTTACCTCGTAGAAGGTTTCGTTGCCATTTTTAAAGATTTATCTATGCAGTTCTTTGGATATTTTAAATCAAACGCAATTTTATGTATTTTAATAATTTCATCATCAATGAACTCTGGGCTACAAATTCGTAAGCATCTTAGGAACAAAGTAGAAAAAACGGTTCGTTTTACGTTCGTGTGGTGAGCCGAATAATAATGAATATAGGAACAATTATTATTAGTGGGTTTTCTGTAAATATTGTACATAAACTTTTTTCCGGACCTATATTTAAAACATCTAAAAATGGGATCGATGACCTCTATATTAAAACATCTTAAAATGGGATTGATCCCATCTCTACATATTTTAATATATAGGTCCGGAAAAAAATTTAGGTACAATATTTACATAAAACCCACTAATAATTGTTCCTATATTCATTATTATTTTAACTTTAAACTCAATGAGTGAGACCTTAATTTGACATCATTTAAGATTAAAATAACTCAACAATTTTAAGAAAATATGTTTTCCTTGAAGGTTTCACATCCTTGTCTTTTCATGATTTTTGTCAGAGATTATTTTCAGAATCATAACTCAAAATTAATTGTAATGCGTTTTGCGTTAATTTAAATATTATATTTCTAATCTTTATTAAGTTAGTTGTCAATGTGTTGTAGAGATCGTACCCACTATACCTAAATTATTTATGTAATTAAGATAATTTCTTAGAATTTTTAATGTTATTGGCAAGAATCCTTTGCGGACCATAAAAATGATGTATTTTGTGCATATATTTTGTTGTCAAACTATGAATTGTGACAATACTAATACATACACTCGTTTATCTGATGATGAATTTCTTCTCATAACTATAGAAAATCTTTACTTATATCACTGGGTTGTTTTAATCCAATATTTTTTTATATGTATGACGTCAGGTTTTTACTTTTTACTCGTACTTCCTCTTGATAAAACTACGGTATAAATTTTAAATTTTAACCACTTATACGACAAAAAGTAATGAATTTTATACATATTAATATTTTAAAATGTATTCTTTTTATTATAGAAGAAGAGCAGCAAAAATCTTTCTCGTCGTTTTAAAAAATAATAAAAATTGCTCAGATTTTGATTAATATGCAAATTTCGAAGTTGAATTCATTGTATTTATATTGTATTCACTGTGAACTCATTTTTATCGTAGATTTAAATTTAATTAAATAGTTTTATTCTAATTTCAATATCCTTTTCATCCTTTTCATCCTTTTCATCCTTTCTCTCTCTCTCTCTCTCTCTCTCTCTCTCTCTCTCAGCCTTGCTCTGAATTATTCGCTGAGCTTTCCTATCTTTTTCCTTTCAGCTATATCCGTGCAGAGGTAGAACAGCGTTACTGAATATTATTAGAGCGCACCGCTGTATTACACACAGAGTAATTGGATATTTCTTCAGTAATATGATGTTAATAATGCCTCTAATTTATAAGTTTTACAAATATTTTTATGTTCCGTCCTTTCAACAACATTCTCATGCTACAAATTTGGGCGAGATTAGTGTCTCAGTAAGGTTGGGTCTTCCATACGAGAAAGATTGCATTTCATTTGTAAAGCCAAATATGATCCATTTTTGTCAGGATGATCTCATACTCCAATGAATTATTATATATATATATATATATAATATATATATATATATATATATATGCACACACACACACACACACACACATCTTTCATTAGGTTAAGGTTTCTTATATAAGGTTTCTTACTGTGTATATACTGTATGTATACATGTACTCGTATGTATGGGATCAGTGTAATCATACGATTCTGTAATACCTGTGAACTCCATTATAAATAGAAACCTGTTAAAGAGAAAATGTTCAGTGCAGCATTAATATATATATATATATATATATATATATATATATATATATATACATATATATACTATGTATATATATATATATATACCCTGAAATGGGCGGATGGGTGGAATGATGTTCTATGTGTAAAAATTTGAACTTTTCATTTCACTTCCACTTAAGCAATATCTTAGCCCTTAGAGCAGTGGTTCTTAAACTTTTTGCCCCCGTTACCCCTTTTCCTGATCTCAACTAATCTCATTACCCCACACAAATTTGCAATGCCGAAGTTGTAAAGAAAGTGGAAAAATTAATTACTGAAAAAATTGAAATTACCTTTAATGTGATGGGTGCAACTGTTTTTTAGCTACAGTTGTATTTTTACAATATTAAGAATTGCTCCATTACCCCAGGAAATACCAAAATTACCTCCTTGGGGTAATTACCCCCAGTTTCAGAACCTCTGCCTTAGAGTGTCTTGGACATTAATTTAGTAATATATACCTGATAAACCTGGTAGAAGTTCCGTGCGTCGGTCTCTCTTCACATAAAGATCAAGCTGGTGGCCCCACCTCTAGGCCTGGCCTGGTGGGAGAGCGAGTTGCTCTCTTGCGATATCCATCTCACATAGCTAAGTACATCCGGCTCATCTGGTGCCGTCCTGAGACAGGCATCTAATCTTCTTTTGAAGAATTCAAGTTTGACACTTGTGATGTTCCTGAGGATTTTCGGAGGCTGGTTAAAAAATCTTGGCCCACTGACAACCAAACTCTTTTCCTTCAGCGCTGAGTGTCTCTTATTTGGCCTTTAGTTTGGTGACACTACACATTCTACATTTCCTATTCTCTACTATTGTTTGGGTGGTTACTTGGTTCAGTTTGAGGTTAGGTATCAGTTTTTCTATTATTTCCCACGTGTAAATTATGATGTATATATATCTCTCTCTCTCTTCTTCTTTCCAGTGAATATAGACTTAATTTATGAAGTCTTTCCCAGTAGTTGAGTTTTTTGCAGCCATCAATCCTGGCTATGAAATTTCTTGGAATTTCTTCTAGTTTATTAATTTTTTTTTTTTTTTTACATGAGGACGTCAAGACTGAGCAGCATTCCAGTTTTGGTACGATCAATGTTTACAGCAGCAGAATCATTACTTTCTTGTCCCTTCTTTTAAAAGTTCTCAATAGCTGTCCTGTTACTCTTTTTGCTTTGTTTATAGCTATCTGATTTTGTGTTTCAAACTTCGCATCGTCGGTCACTATAACTCCTAAGCCTATTGTTTTTTGTTTCTCTAAATTTGCTGTCTATTTGAGGCATAGTATGTTTCCTGTTTAAATTCATCATTTCTTCCATATCACAAGAGCTGAAATTTCTCGGTGTTACAATTTATGTTATTGTCTTCTGACTATTTATATTTCTGTTTGTGTCTCTCTGTAGAGCTTTCACCTATTCTGCATTTCCGATTTTTCTGCTAATATTTGTATCGTCAGCAAAGGAAGTTACTATACTGTTGTGTGCTACTTCATTGTCTATGTCTGTCAGCAAGATGATGAATAGGATTAGTGCTAATATTGTTCCTTGTGGAACTGAGCTGCGTACTTCTGATTCTGATGATGATGTACTTAGAGTTTAGGATTAACCTTGCGTTCGATAGTTCGACAGAAAAGGAATGAGAACCATCATAACCCACATTGCTCTTCTGAACTCTCTAACTGTATACCTCCTCCTTTAAGGAGAGCACGCAGCACCAGACTTTCTACACTTTCTCATTCCTTTTCTGTCGAACTATCGAACGCAAGGGTTAATCCTAAACTCTAAGTACATCATCATCAGAATCAGAAGTACGCAGCTCATTGGTTCTAGGACAACTGCCACCTGGAAAACTGCCACCCGGACAACTGCCACCGGACAACTGCCACCCGGACAACTGCCACCCTGGAAAACTGCCACCTGGAAAACTGCCACCCGGATAACTGCCACCCGGACAACTGCCACACTGGAAAACTGCCCCTAGTGTTTATGCCCTTGTTCCTGGCACGAACTTGTGTTGGGGGTTGGGTTAAAATGCACCCTGCTGGTTTTAGGGTTTGGGGGGGGGACGAGGTACTCGCTGATAGCAGTCCTTGTCATTCTCGATTCAGTTTTCACCACTCCGGGGTGGGTTCAGGAGAGTTGCGCGCCCTCCCGGTCCCTACGCCCAAAGTCTTCTCTTTTGGCTACTCGGGTTATGTATCTTTCACACTTCTTCTAATTTTACCACTTTCTTTACGAACTTCTTTTTAAAGACTTTCTGGCGGAAATGCCCTCGTTAGTTTTCGCCTTTTTTAAGTTAAAAAAACTGGAGGGGTGTCTTTTATTTGTTTTCCTCCATTCTTTTCCTACTAGGTCAACATGCCCTCGTTGGATTATACAAGTTGATGGTGTTAAACCAGGGTAGCCACGAGTAACCTCGAAGCTCGGTTTCGACCGCCACTCTCCCGGTCACACTGGAAAACTGCCCGTAGTGTTTATGAAAATTAACAAAAAAGTAGTAAAAAAATATTATTTATAAAATAGTAAAATAGACTCAATGAATTATTAATAGATATCTATACATACATAAAATAATATTAGAAAAAATGGAAAACTGTATATTAAAATTGCAAATTGTGTGCTATTCCTTCCAAAAAATCCAACACTTCACGGTTCACATAATCTTCTACAGTAGTTGCAATTCTGGTCGACAAATCTTGATACCGTTTCTTCTTGGGTGGGGGCGGATGTCCTGCAAGCATTTGGCTTATGATGACGTTGGTGAGTCCTTGCTCCTTTTTTAACACTTGAAGAAAGGTCCAGATATTTGGATGGCATGAAGTAATGCTTGCTTGCAAATGGTTATGCCATCCTTCCAAAGAGTTGTTAGTGCGTGGGAGGTCATCAACTACGCGTTGGTGCATACTCCACATGTTGATAGGAAAACGTGGAGTTGCTCTGTTACGGCGACGTACTCTACCAATGTAGACATCCTCGAAATAATCGGTGATTGGATCTGCTTCCTGAGGCATATTTTCTTGCAGTTCTTCAAATGCATCAACAACATTCTCTGATGGTACGAATGCTAGTGCTGGTAGCATGCGAATTCTGAGAGCAAAGTCTGATATTTTGCTTGCAATCCCTCCGATTGCACCTTGCGATATACGGCTTGAGACAAGTGGTAAAAACATCCTTTGACTATCGCGTTGGGAAAGGCTTCTTGGATGGCGCTCTTAGCAGCCTGTTCGTAGTCGATGAGGACGGTCTTCGGATTGAGCCTGGGGTTGATAGTAAGAAGTTGGTGGAAAAGATCTTGATAGGAGTCTTGTCGTTTGTTTGGTAACAACACATAAACACATGGAATTGTTCTACTCGAGACTAGACAATGAACTGTGTAAAGCTGGTAAAAGAGGGTTGGCGCAACTTTAAATGTCCCATCGCAAAACCAATCAGTCGAGGTTTCCAGGAGTCTCATGTTTTTGGCTGTAGAAAATATAAGCATACGTTGATTAATTGATCCACTGTCGTAAAGCAGGAAATCCTCGCCGGAAGCCGTCATTTTATATTCATCGGGAATAACCATCTCATTTAAGTTCTTTGGAATGGGATGCGGAGCGTTCACAACTTGCCTGTGTCTTCTTATTGCACGCCTAATATGGTGAACGGATGGTAGTTGCACTGAAACCTTCTGGAATGCTCTGTACTGCCTGTGTGATGATTTGTTGAGCGGTTTCCTGGGTGTCAATAGCTTTCTGCTTTATTTCGTTCCGTAGAAGCAAGACATCTTGACGATTAGTATCAGGAGCGTGGTTATGTTCATGAAGATAGCTGACTAATTCTTCTTCACATATTTTAACTTGGGCTTTGCAGTTTTTATGCCGACGGCGTTCACATTCGTAGGATATAATACCAGATGACAATTCTTTGTGCTTGACATAGATGTAACCATCAAGGCAGAGTTTATCTTGACCACGTTGACTTTTAACGAAATCCATGATGGGGGTGATTTCAAGCGAAGAAGTAAATTTGGAGAACTGTGGACAGACTGTAAGGACTTAAAGGCGTTGGAAGTTAGACTGGTCATTTTTACTATAATCCTGCATTTATAGGTTGGTTAAGGGTGGGGTGAGTCAAGGAATGCCATATTTCCCACAAAATCGTTTCTCACTTTATCACATGTTAATCCTTCCGCGCGATCCTGACGGATTATCTCCCGGTCGCTAGTATACAATGAACCTCCAAAATAGAGACCTTGAAGTCAAATTACCTTATCTTGTTTCATTGCCCCAAATGACTTATTCAAGTGTTCGGCAGCAGCTGTGATAATTTGTTTACGAGTATATATTAAGGAGTCAGGTAGGAGCTTCCGGACATAGAGGTCGTACATGAACAAATACTGCACAAAAAATCACTAAAACCGTGAAGTGATTTATGTAAAGGATATAGCCACAAGGAAAAGGAAAGAAGTATATAGCGAGATCTTTCGTCTATTAAGACATTTTCAAGCAGAGATGAGTAACTAAAAAAACAAAAGTTATCACAGGTATATACATAGCAAATGACCGGAAGAGGAGGAGGTTTTCGTACATTTTGGGAAGGTCACCCAGGTGCTGCGACCTGTTTTGTGACCAAAGAAGATAGCAATGGATCGACCTTGACATGCTATAGCTATAGCTTATGATGACGTTGGTGAGTCCTTGCTCCTTTTTCAACACTTGAAGAAAGGTCCAGATATTTGGATGGCATGAAGTAATGCTTGCTTGCAAATGGTTATGCCATCCTTCCAAAGATTGTTAGTGCGGGGAGGTCATCAAACTACGCGTTGGTGCATACTCCACATGTTGATAGGAAAACGTGGAGTTGCTCTGTTACGGCGACGTACTCTACCAATGTAGACATCCTCGAAATAATCGGTGATTGGATCTGCTTCCTGAGGCATATTTTCTTGCAGTTCTTCAAATGCATCAACAACATTCTCTGATGGTACGAATGCTAGTGCTGGTAGCATGCGAATTCTGAGAGCAAAGTCTGATATTTTGCTTGCAATCCCTCCGATTGCACCTTGCGATATACGGCTTGAGACAAGTGGTAAAAACATCCTTTGACTATCGCGTTGGAAAGGCTTCTTGGATGGCGCTCTTAGCAGCCTGTTCGTAGTCGATGAGGACGGTCTTCGGATTGAGCCTGGGGTTGATAGTAAGAAGTTGGTGGAAAAGATCTTGATAGGAGTCTTGTCGTTTGTTTGGTAACAACACATAAACACATGGAATTGTTCTACTCGAGACTAGACAATGAACTGTGTAAAGCTGGTAAAAGAGGGTTGGCGCAACTTTAAATGTCCCATCGCAAAACCAATCAGTCGAGGTTTCCAGGAGTCTCCTTGTTTTTGGCTGTAGAAAATATAAGCATACGTTGATTAATTGATCCACTGTCGTAAAGCAGGAAATCCTCGCCGGAAGCCGTCATTTTATATTCATCGGGAAACCATCTCATTTAAGTTCTTTGGAATGGGATGCGGAGCGTTCACAACTTGCCTGTGTCTTCTTATTGCACGCCTAATATGGTGAACGGATGGTAGTTGCACTGAAACTCCTTCTGGAATGCTCTGTACTGCCTGTGTGATGATTTGTTGAGCGGTTTCCTGGGTGTCAATAGCTTTCTGCTTTATTTCGTTCCGTAGAAGCAAGACATCTTGACGATTAGTATCAGGAGCGTGGTTATGTTCATGAAGATGGCTGACTAATTCTTCTTCACATATTTTAACTTGGGCTTTGCAGTTTTTATGCCGACGGCGTTCACATTCGTAGGATATAATACCAGATGACAATTCTTTGTGCTTGACATAGATGTAACCATCAAGGCAGAGTTTATCTTGACCACGTTGACTTTTAACGAAATCCATGATGGGGGTGATTTCAAGCGAAGAAGTAAATTTGGAGAACTGTGGACAGACTGTAAGGACTTAAAGGCGTTGGAAGTTAGACTGGTCATTTTTACTATAATCCTGCATTTATAGGTTGGTTAAGGGTGGGGTGAGTCAAGGAATGGCCATATTTCCCACAAAATCGTTTCTCACTTTATCACATGTTAATCCTTCCGCGCGATCCTGACGGATTATCTCCCGGTCGCTAGTATACAATGAACCTCCAAAATAGAGACCTTGAAGTCAAATTACCTTATCTTGTTTCATTGCCCCAAATGACTTATTCAAGTGTTCGGCAGCAGCTGTGATAATTAGTTTACGAGTATATATTAAGGAGTCAGGTAGGAGCTTCCGGACATAGAGGTCGTACATGAACAAATACTGCACAAAAAATCACTAAAACCGTGAAGTGATTTATGTAAAGGATATAGCCACAAGGAAAAGGAAAGAAGTATATAGCGAGATCTTTCGTCTATTAAGACATTTTCAAGCAGAGATGAGTAACTAAAAAACAAAAGTTATCACAGGTATATACATAGCAAATGACCGGAAGAGGAGGAGGTTTTCGTACATTTTGGGAAGGTCACCCAGGTGCGACCTGTTTTGTGAGCAAAGAAGATAGCAATGGATCGACCTTGACATGCCTATAGCTAAGATTAAGATTATGTTCAAAATTTTTATAAATAAAACAAGATTCGATCAGATTCCTTTCAATAACTTTTTTATTTTTTACATACCAACGCAAGTTTTTAAGTAATCCTGAAACAATAAAAGAAACAAGGATGAAAACATTACCCCCCCCCCCCTACAACTTTAATGGAATCTAGAATAAAATTGTTGGTCTTTTTATTGGACTTAAATCAAGTTGTTTTTCAAATTTTACTAAAATCTGTTAGATATTTTTTGAGTAATCCCTCTAACAAAAAAAAATAAAAAGTTAAAACAATACACCCTCCCAACTTTGCTGGCTGGGTTAAATAAATTTTTTGGCCATTAGGGTTTCAAAACAAATAATAAAGCATCTAACATCATTTTTATATTTATATAACCCCTAAATTAATAAAAATAAAGTACGGGTCATATTGACCCGAACAGTATAAGTGTATAGTAAATAGGAACAGTGCAGCAGGGTTTTAGAGTATGAAATTATATTGTACTACCTAGTAACACAAACCAACTAACGGAATTCATACAATCAAGGTCATAATTTCCTTGTCTATGCTATACCTATGTGGCAAGTATAAATGACATTGCAACAAAGACTGTACGTACACTTTACACTCAGTTGTTTTAAAAAAATACGCCAATTAGAAACTTTTTTATGCCATTTATAGATCGATTTTAGTCGCTAAACTTCTGCAATATTTAAAAATACTTTTCATAAAATTTTAAAATTTTAAATGACCAAAGCTTTTAGATGACACATTCATATAACGTTTTATGGATTTTTTCTTTTTTCTCGTTGCTATATCTAAAAGGCCTTAGGGCTTCAAATATTGCTAATTTTTGGTCAGAAAACGCCATCTTTAAGTTAACTTTTCTTAAAATATTTATCGAATTAAAAATAAATGAGCAAACCTTGTAGCGAGTTTTGGGTTTAATGCAGATATGAAAATTATATGATGGTGTTATTCCTTTCATTTAAGTTATAGGGGTGCAAAATACAACTAAATGTCCTAACCCCTACGGAACTCCCTTAAATTACAATCTTATTTTTTAAAATATCTATATTTTCTAGTAGCTAATTTTTCAATAGATTTTTCAAAGTTGAATCTTCACAAATAGAAACGCTTATCACCTGGGACCTATTATATACTTAATAAACGTTTTTTTAGTCAGTTATAGCTTTTATTTGAATTAATATAAAATTGGGGGAAATTTTCCCGGTGGCAGTTTTCCCGGTGCCAGTTACTCAGGTGGCAATTTTGTAGGTGGCAGTTGTCTGGGTGGCAGTTTTCCAGGTGGCAGTTTTCCGGGTGGCAGTTTTCCAGGGTGGCAGTTTTCCGGTGGCAGTTGTCTGGGTGGCAGTTTTCCAGGCTGGCAGTTGTCCGGGTGGCATTTGTCCGGTGGCAGTGGAAAACTGCCACCCGGACAACTGCCACCGGACAACTGCCACCCGGACAGTAAAGAGAGTGAGGCAACATTGCGGCGAAGAGAGAGAGAGCGATTGAAGACATCAGTAAGATGTGGGGAATTGATGAGACGAAAAGCCTTTGATTCCACCCAATCAAGTACGCCTGCGTGGGTTGAACCACCCCACACATGAGAAGTATACTCCATACAGGGGCGAACAAGACCCATGTACAGAGACAGCAACTGAGTTGGGGTGAAGAAACTGCGCAGGGGGTACAGCACACCGAACCTCTTAAAAGCTGTTTTAGAAAGAGAGTATCTGTCTTTCCAGGAAAGATCACGAGAAAAGGAAATACCAATAATATTAAGAGAAGAGGAAGGATTGAGTTGTGCGTTGTTGAAGGTAAGGGGATAGTTGTGTGGAAGATTGTGACGAGTAGACAGATGGAGGAACTGAGTTTTTGAGACACTGAAAGCCACAAGGTTTTCTCTGCCCCAATCAGATATAGCAGAAAGATCAGAGGTCAGGTGTCCCATCGCCTTCCTACGCGAATCATGAAGCGACTGTTGTGAGGGACGTTTGGGAAGCGGGTGGAAAAGTCAAAAGTGGAATCATCGGCATAAGAGTGAATAGGAAGGAAGTGCGAATTAAAAGATCATTAATAAATAAAAGGAGAAGAGTGGGTGACAGGACAGAACTCTGAGGAACACCACTGTTAATAGCTTTAGGAAAAGAACAGTGGCCATCTACAACTGCAGCTATAGATCGGCCACAAAGAAAATTAGAGATAAGGAACAGATAGAAAGCTAGAAGCTGAAGGGGGGCAGTATCGAAATTAAAGATTTGTGTCAGACTCTATCAAAAGCTTTCAATATGTCCAGCGCAACAGTAAACGTTTCACCGAAATCCCGAATGGAGGAGACCAAGAGTCAGAGAGATATGCAAGAAGATCGCCAGTGGAGTGTCCCTTGCGGAATCCATACTGACGATCTGAAAAAAGATTGTGAGAAGAATGGTGTTTAAGAATCTTCATATTAAGGATAGATTCAAAAACTCTGGAAAGGCAAGAAATCAAAGGAATTGAACGATAGTTGGAGGGTTGAGAGCGGCCACCCTTCTTTGGGACATGCTGAATGAAAGCGAACGTCCAGCAGGAAAGAAAAGTATCAGATGAGAGACATAAACGAAAGAGTTTGCCTAGGCCGGGTGTCAACACAGAAGCACAGTTATTAAGAACAACAGGAGGAACACCATGAGGACCATACGCCTTCCTAGAGTTGAGCTCAAATAGGGCAGAAAAAACATCTTTAGAAGAGATTCTAATTTCAGACATAATAAAGTCAGAGGGGGGAGGAGATGGAGGAACAGCACCGGAATCGTCCGTGATTGAATTATAAGCGAAAGTTTGAGCGAAGAGTTCAGCTTTGTCAGGAGAAGAGACGGCAACTGTGCCGTCGGAATGGAAAAGAGGAGGGAAAGACGAGGAAGTAAAGTTGTTGAAGAGGTTCTTAGCTAGATGCCAGAAAGAGCGAGAAGAATTAGAATTGGATAGATTTTCACATTTTTTGTCTGATGAAGGAATATTTGGCGAGTCGAAGAACAGATTTTGCGCCTATAATATTACATTTACAATATTGTGTCTATAATATTGTTATAGTGCTCTATTAATTTTGATAGGCACGATCTTTCTGATCGGGATCCGTGATGGTTCTCATCGAATCTTTTCTGTCTCTCCAAGAAGACATATTTTCTCCCTGACTATTCCTTCCAATATATTTGCGAGATTGGGTGTTAATGACACCGGTCTATAGTTCTTTGCTTGAGTCTTATCCACTCCCTTTGTATATAGGAAAAATGTTTGCGCTTTTTAGTTTGCTCGATATTTCCCTTGTTTCCAGGGATCTTCTCCATATCCAATAAAAGGATGTAGCTATTTCAGTATTACAGTTTTTAATCAACAAAGCATTCCATTTGTCCAGATCCATAGCTGAATGTGAGTTCATTTGTCCTATAACTCTCGCTATATCTTCTGGGGGTAAATTCAAAATCATTTACACATTCTCCGTCTAATTTCTCTTCAGAAAAGGTATTTCTGTCAGGCACTGCTTTGTCTCTTTTCGTTGTACTGAAAGCTGATTCATATTGAGCTCTCAATAGTTCATCTATTTCTTTTGGATCCTTGGTTAACTCATTATTTTCTTTCTTTTAGGGTGCGACAGTAAAACTCGCGTTTTTGTTTTTCTTTTCGCGAAGCTGTAAAAGTATTTTGGGTTATCGTTCATTGTTCCACAGCATCTTCTTCTTCCATCTCTGAATGGCCCTTATTTAGGATTTGTAGTTCTCTGTCTATAATCTTCAATTTTACGTGTATTACTTTTCTGGTGTTCTTAGCTATGCAGTTACTTAACTTCGTAGCTACTCTCCTTCTTTTACGGAATAATGTTCGCTTTTGTCTCTCGGAATAATGCCTCTTTCCCTTGACTGTACTTTCGGAACATATTTTTGTAAGATTTTCAGCGTCTTTTCATCCAAGGTTGTTATCTTTTCTTCGGTCGTTTTTATCAACTAAGACTGTTTCCACTGTATTTGTGACACATAGGATCTGATTTCTTCCCAATTTATAGTTTTTGAGTTTAGATTAAAACTCTCAAATTTGCTTTTCTTCCGCGTGAATATTTACTTTTAGTGCTCTCGCCATGTTAGGTAATACCTCGATAATGATGTTGCGGGCTGAGATATTTGTTGGTGTTATTGTTATATCATTGATTAAATTGCTCTTACTTGTGAATACCAGATTCAAACAGTTATTTTTTTTTGGTGTTATCTGTTATCTCCTTTGTTAACATAAGTTCATTTGTTAGAGCAATCAACATTTTTGTTTGTTCGTGGTCTTTTCTTATGCCTCCCTTTTCCTAGTGTTATACAATATATAAATTTCTTCCAATCCTTTTGCGTTTTATAAATGGAAAATTAAAATCGCCACAGAGTATTATATTGGGGGATGGGGTATTCAAAGACTTTATTAGGTTACTGATGTCGGCAATGCTTCAGGCGCTTTGCAGCTGAGGTGTTCGGAGGTCTGTAGATGACTATAGTATCACGTTAAGTTTTTCAATTTTTACTGCTAAGCGTTCCACGTAGTTGTTTGATTTACTTATTATTGTCTCTGTCATATGGCTCCTTTGTATGTATATAGCACAGCCACCTTTTCGTCTTTCTGTTCTATCAGCTCGTAGTATGTTGTAACCATCGAATTTTTATTTAATTTTTATGTATGTAGTATTTGCAATTTTCACAGTCTCCTTGGCAGTCTTTAAGATGTTTCTGGCATGCGATGTCAGTCCTCGTTTTTTTCATAAACCCTTTCAGGTATGAAGCTTTGTTTATTGTGTAGTTCGGTCTTAGCCGTCGAAAATTTGCCAGGACTATATTTATGTTTCCTGTTTCAGTTTCCTTCAGTCTCGCGTGTTTTGTATTCCTATGGTCCTCCAAGAAAGCTCCGTTTCAGGTTACCTGTTCTGGTAGTTTCTTGCTTGGTAACGGTTCGGCTCGAAGTTTCTCAGCTGTGTCGACTGTACAGTATGTGCTGTATGAGGCTTAGCAGCTGTATTGTGTCTGCAATGTCGAGAAAATTCGTTTCGTGGTTCGTATCCATAGGTTTCTTGACGTTTTCCTATTGTTCTTTTATATATATATATATATATATGATACACACAGACCGTGCATACATGGAACAAGGAACTCTTCTGGGATAATTAAATCCACTATAGTCCGAATAAGTAATGGTAAATGACAAATACCATAGTTTTTCTTTTTCATGATGCAAGCCCGACGTGGGCAACGGGTCCCTCGCAAAGAGGTCCCATAAATATAGCTTCCCTCACCAGCTATCTGCAAAGCAGACAGGATCCAGCTTTGGGATATGGATCTAGGGTTTAAAGCAGCCTAGCCCCACTACATTTAGAACCTCAATATAAGTAAAAGACTCGTTGCATTCACGTCGGATTGAATAAATCAAAGAAAACGGGGTAACTATTATATTTTTAGCCAAAACCAAAACTTAAACCTCAACTGGCAGAATTGAGCGTCCACTTTTCAAGGCACATAACATGTCCGTTTCATGATGGGAATGAACTCAGAATGGTTCCCTGAGTTTTTTTATCAGAAAAAAACTCAGGGAACCATTCTGAGTTCATTCCCATCATGAAACGGACATGTTATGTGCCTTGAAAAGTGGACGCTCAATTCTGCAAGTTGAGGTTTAAGTTTTGGTTTTGGCTGGCTAAAAATATAATAGTTACCCCTTTTTCTTTGATTTATTCAATCCGACGTGAATGCAACGAGTCTTTTACTTATATTGAGGTTCTAAATCTAGTGGGGCTAGGCTGCTTTAAACCCTAGATCCATGTCCCAAAGCTGGATCCTGTCTGCTTTGCAGATAGCTGGTGAGGGAAGCTATATTTATAAGACCTCTTTGCGACGGGACCCGTTGCCCACGTCGGGCTTGCATCATGAAAAAGAAAAACTATGGTATTTGTCATTTACCATTACTTATTCGGACTATAGTGGATTTAATTATCCCAGAAGAATTCCTTGTTCCATGCACGGTCTGTGTGTATCATAAAAAACTCAGGGAACCATTCTGAGTTCATTCCCATCATGAAACGGACATGTTATGTGCCTTGAAAAGTGGACGCTCAATTCTGCTAGTTGAGGTTTAAGTTTTGGTTTTGGCTAAAAATATAATAGTTACCCCTTTTTCTTTGATTTATTCAATCCGACGTGAATGCAACGAGTCTTTTACTTATATTGAGGTTCTAAATGTAGTGGGGTTAGGCTGCTTTAAACCCTAGATCCATGTCCCAAAGTTGGATCCTGTCTGCTTTGTAGATAGCTGGTGAGGGAAGCTATATTTATGGGACCTCTTTGCGAGAGACCCGTTGCCCACGTCGGGCTTGCATCATGAAAAAGAAAAACTATGGTATTTGTCATTTACCATTATTTATTCGGACTATAGTGGATTTAATTATCCCAGAAGAGTTCCTTGTTCCATGCACGGTCTGTGTGTGTATCATAAAAAACTCAGGGAACCATTCTGAGTTCATTCCCATGTGTGTGTGTGTATATATATATATATATATATATATAAGCAAAGAACCACAGGGAAAAGGAAAAGGAAACACGAAGTCCGGGCTTTCGTGATATATTCACATCTTCAGGGACAAGAAATTTCTTTCTTGTCCCTGAAGATGTGAATATATCACGAAAGCGCTCGGACTTCGTGTTTCCTTTTCCTTTTCCCTGTGGTTCTTTGCTTATTAAAAAGATCACGTGTTGCTTTGTAATTGCTTTGCATATATATATATATATATATATATTATATATATATATATACTGTGTGTATATATATATTGGGTCTGAGAGATAATGGTGCAAACTAATTTCCAATTTTTTATCATTTAACATTTATAGAATATGTATGGTTGTTTACATATTCAAAGTATCGAAATTTAGAACACTTCCACATTATGACCATCATTCGTCGTTGCAACGTAATCGACGCTTGAACTCCATTAGAACATTAGCAAGATGTTCTTGTGAAATGGATCTAATAACCCCTGATTCTTTCATGGAGTTCTTCTGCCAAATCCTTATGTTTGTCACGATGTGACAGTGTTTTAACATACCTTCACAGATAAAAATCCAAAGGGGTTAAGTCGGGTGATCGAGATGGCCATGTTATCGATCTACCATGACCTATCCAGCGCTGAAGAAAGGTTGCATCTAGAAAGTTGTGAACAGCAACGGCATAGTGAAAGAGTACACTCCTTGTGTCAACTTCAATAGTCTTAGCTGGAAATAAAAATATTGTTTGTTGCACGTTAAAGTAGTCCGATCTAATCACGGTACGATCTTCAAAGATAAATGAGCCGATTTTCAGTCACATAAAACGTTAACATTTGGTGAATGTCGTTCATCTTGATATGGTTGATAGCTGACCAGGCCGCAGTTGACTTATAGCATGACTACTAGTGTTTAAAACTGGGAATCGATTTTCCGGCTTTTTCGGGAATCCCAGTTTCCACCTCTCGGGAGAGAAAAACAATATCAGGAAAATTCAGGAAACTAAAAATTTAACCTTTAAATTCAATACTTATAATTCTTACATAATTGATAGTAATAAAATTTTTTACATTTTTACTCTTGGTAAAACATCTTAAATTCAGCCGACTATACAATTAAATATAATATGCAATTAAAATTAAATATATATTTTCAAATTAATTAAATTCGTGTTTTGTAAGTGTAACAAATTATTAGTTAACACTTTATTTTTATTTCAGAAAAAATGTAAAATAAAAATAGGTAGGTTCCCCCCAAATAAGAAAAATTTGCTGATTGGTGAAGAAAATGTGGATCACATTATGCAACCACAACGCAACCACTCCATGCTATTGCTATAAGTGATTATCTTCGATCAGCTCTACACTTTACCAAAAAATCCATTGGAAATTTCTCATTTAGTGAATATTTATGTAGATGATTAAAGGAACGAATTGACCCTCACTTTAGAGAATATGATGAAAGAACGCAAACGGGTTTCTAAATTTAACTTTAGATGAGAATACTTCAATCCAGAATAAAAGATTTGTGAATATAAATATCCATTCAGACGATGACATTCATTGGAACTTTGGTCTTATCAGAATAATCGGAAGCATGCCCACAGATAAAGCTAAGGAGTTAGTTGAAAATAGGCTTTCACTTTTTAATCTTAGCTTAAAAAAATATTGTTTGCAACACAACAGATAGAACGTCAGTTATGGCGAAATATGGAAAACTGTCTTGTACAAAGCATCAACTATGGTATGCGCACGGAATGTATTTTGCAGTCGGAGATGTTCTTTATCGACCATTGCAAAAGCGACAAGTACTTTGTCCACTGATTCAACTGAAGAAAGGCAAATAAGTGAGACTGGCCTACAACCTGAGTAGTATACCCGCAAGAAGTCGGACAGAGAATGGATCAATTTGAAAATTACCCCCCTCACCGTCCTTCACGGCGGTCCTCCACCGTCCTTCATGGAGGTCCTCCACCGTCCTTCATGGCGGTCCCTCCTTTATGAGGTGTCCTTCATGGTCCTTAAAAAAATTTAAAAAAATAAAAAAAAAGGAGGGGGGCAAAAAAGGGGAAAAAAAATAAAAATAAATTTAAAAATAATTTAAAAAAAAAATTTTAAAAATTAAATTTTAAAATGATTCGTCTTCACCTTCCTTCAAAAAAATTTAAGAAAGGGTTGATCCTGGCCTTCCTCCTTCAAAAAAGTTCTTTCATGAGGCAAACAAGAACAAACATGAAAAAACATACATACATTCGAGTACTTTCTGTTCAGGCAAGTTAGAAGACAGTAAAATGAAAACGAATCTCGAAGGTTTTAATAGGCCTAACGAGTGTGCATCAGCACATCCAATTTTCAAATGTTAACAAATTGCGAACAATACATAAATGAAAATCAGAGTGATCATATTTTAAATCGAAAACAAGTTCTTTGTTTAAGATCTGTATTATGAAAAATAAAATTAATATTTATCATTTTAATTTAAATAAATTAATTTCTCTCTTTTTAAGGGAAACTGGCTTATTTTCAAACGAGATGACCTTCAAATACTATATATTCATATCACACGCATATATGTTTATTTACTTTTAAATATGTAGTTTTCTGTTATTTACATCGATATATTCCATCACATTCACTTTCACATGTCATCTTCTGGTATGTGAATTAATAATTTTACTATACAGCAAATTTCGTTATAAATTGCATGTGTTAAAAAGAACCAAGTTGCCTAACGCGGCTTTGAAACTGAAGCAGCAATTCTGTTATCCTCCTCTAAACATCAACTTAAATATTATTACTAATATGATTTATTGTTATTATTACATATATATGTACACGTGTTAAGAGTATTTAAATTAAATATATTGATTTCAATTCCTTCGTAATAAAAGCATCTGACAACTCTACCCCAATCTTGCTATATTTTTCGCACAGTAACTGTTTTGAGAGGTGTAGGTAAGTTTAACTTTCTTTTAACGACTATTAGCTGCAACTAATCTTGTTATTATTATTATTATTATTATCATATATATATATATATAACATCCAAATAAGTAGGTTCGGGTAAAAAATTTCTTATTAGATGCAATTAAAGAAAACGGGATATCGAATTTGTGTGGGTTGTCATTTTTAAATAGATGCAGCGGGAAATAGGTACTGAAAGTTGAGAGATTTTTCATTAAGAACCTTTCTACTTGTAGTTATAGTTAGGACTATTCACATTACTTTAATTATCATTTCTCTAATTTAACGGCTGTTCACAATTCCTCATAATTCTCATAATAAACGTATTTGTTTTCACACCAGTCAGGCCACTGTTTACATCAATCACACAGAATGTTCATGCTTATTTTTTTTGTCATTAACTGTACCAATCATGTCTTTACAGAACTGAAGCCTACCGTTATACAACGTTTAAAATCTTATAATTTAATACTTTATGATATCAGATCTCGTATAAAAACATCATTATCTGTACAAATGGCCACAAAAATACTTTCAATCATAATAATGTACTCATAGAACGCACCATACGCTTTTCACTTGTATTAAAAACGTAAACTGAAAGTTGTATCATCACACGATATTCGATTCTGCAATGGCGTAAGCGAGCCCTAATATTTAATTTAAAATTATTTAACGATCATTCGAGGGAACTGTACATCGATCTCATTATAACTTCTGACTCATAATAACCTGCTATGCATATTTACAGAGTCGAATTTAAATAAATAATAAATATATATATTATATATATATATATATATATATATAAGGAGTTTGTATGTGGCATTCCAGCAGAAGGCAGGAAGTGCCTGAACCCTGTTTCTCCCCATCACTGTCCTCTTCATCTGGCCTTTTTACATGTCACGTCTACCCTGTAAGCAGTCCAGCATACTCTCAAACACGCGCTTCTCACTATATCCCTTACTACACAAGCATGCATCTTACGCACTACACAGTCTTTTGAAAAAAGGTGTAATTTCAATAGTTTCGGAGATTCGCGATTGGCCCCTCCTTCCTGCCTGCATCGTATATAGTACCAAGCAAGTCTCTCCACAGTTTACAGGTTTCCTCATTGTCTAAAATTTATAAAGTTCTCTCTTATTGTTTTCCTTATTGTAACGGACATCACAACCGAATTTAAATAGTATTTAAGTATTATGTCGAGCAACATAGCTAGATAACCCCGCCACAGCATAGTTTCTTTGCATAATCATGAAACATGAAACAAGATTATATATATATATATATATATATATATATATATATATATATATATATATATTAGTGATGGATCGAGTGGTCGGTTTTTCACAACCGCGGTTGCGGTTGTGTTTGAGGTTGTCGAATTTTTCCAACCGCGGTTGCGGTTGCGGTTATCATATACTAGGAAAAATGCGTAATTATTAACTGGATTTAGCCACTATAGTGCGATTTAGCCACACTTGGTACATAATATATACTAAATAGTATTTATTTAGTAAATTCCTTATGTTGAACACAAGTTTTGCAATACACCGCTACCGCTATTTGTGTGTTGCAAACTTGTGTTCAACATAAGGTATTTACTAATAATACTATTTAAATGAAATATATTCTAAACTTATATAGCTATTATGAAAGAATAGGTCAAATTAATTAAAACCATTTTTGCACTAAGTGTGTTACCAGGATGAGGGACGAGACCCATCGCACTGTTCATCCCACCTACCACTTTCCCCAGCCTCCACCCATTGGAAAGTTTGGATTATTATTCATTTGAAAAAACTGATGTCAACTTAATGACAGGCATGTGAATTTCAAGAATAATATTTTTGCTGCATTTTCACCTTTCAAGCGGCAACGCCTCTCATCGTACAACGTTCCCGCTCCACTGAAGAGCTGCTCGCTTGGAATGCTACTTGAAGGGCAAGCAAGATATGTTCTTGCTTTATTGACTATTGTACTAAAGGGGATTTTAGTTTGAAGAAAATTAAATAAAAATAAATGTTACTTCATGGAGCTCACAGAGTAATAACTTAGAGCGCAGTTTAAACCAATTTTACTACGGCAGCCGTATGACGTCACGTTTAAGGACGCATAAGGAGACCCATCATTTTCTTTTTAAAAAAAGAAATATTTCTAATTAACCTAAAATTAAAATTAACTAAGCTTTTACAACCTCAACCGCACTTATGGAACGGCGGTTGCGGTTACGGTTGCGGTTGTGAATTTTTGTGCGGTTGTAGTGCGGTTGCGGTTGCGGTTATTCGATCCATCACTAATATATATATATATATATACACGGCAAAAGTAGTTTGAAGATTTATTCCACACACGACTGATTATAATTATACACTTTAGAGGAGTTTGCAAATTGCATATACTTAGACAAAAAGTATTAGATCTTATGATGATTTCATGTCATTATCAGCATGCTTCACTGTCCTTTCAGTCATTGTGACCGTAGAACGTACCAGAACTATGGTCTTGACAAACCACAATGTGTTAAATTTAAATATTGACTTATTGTTATTATTACATATATATGTACAACGTGTTAAGAGTATTTAAATTAAATATATTGATTTAAATACATTTCGTAATAAGAGCATCTGGTAACTCTACCCCAATTTTGCTATATGAAAATGAAAATGAAAAGGTTTATTGGCAGACTATAGTCCATATGGCAAATATTATTAATACAATGACAGTTCATACACTAAGGGTAGAAATATATACAATTGATTAGAAATAATACTGCACTGTCGAAGTTAAGTGGAGCTACAGACAGACAGACGTTTTCGTACCAAGAAGTCCATAGCTTAGGCCTTAGAGGATAAATGGCAGGACTCATGGATAGCTTGGATGATCGGGTTGGTTGATTTTTTAATTCTTTGCATTAGAATGTGTTGAGCACGTCTTGTTACCTCCGGGAAGCTCGGGACATTGCGGGTAGCAAACATTTGCGAAGCTGAGCATCTCGGGGGTAATTTATGTAAGAGTCTAAAAGAACTGTTGTACAGCAAATTTAGGGTACTGCCAGAACCTTTTTTATAATTCACCAGAGTGCAGACCGTATATATTACTGCAGAAAGTACGAAAGAGTGTGTCTTTAGCTTCACTTGTACAGAAACGAAAGCTCCTTATGGTCATATTCGCTTTAGCATACAGGCTTCGAGACTGTTTTCTTATATCCGAGTCATCACTCAAGGAGCTGGTAATAGTTTGACCCAATTACTTAAACTCTTGTACTTCCTCAATTACTTCACCATTCATTTTAAACCTTATGTGAAAAATGCTCTGTATCAATTGGTCCACAATTAACCCACCCCTTATATCCACAGTCTAACTATAGAGTAGATTAAGTCTAGCCTTGTAGGGGTCAGCCTAGAGATTCCGGAAATGGTCCAGAGCGGGCAGATAAATTGAGGTCCACAGTAGGATTCCTCACCAAATTAGGTTAGGGCAATCTACCTTCACCTTTGTTACGCTATGAGTTGATGCTAGGTCTTAGGCCACAATGTAGGCCTAATTTGTCTGACCCAGCTTAATTTACTGCGTTTACTTCTAACTGGGTTAAAAACACAATTAGTCACTTACTACTAGTTATTAGAGACCCTTTTCCCCTTTTGTTTAATTGTTGAGAGCGTACTTGCTGGTGGGGATCTTTTTTCCGTTGTTTGTTCTTCCCCCTTCCCTCGTTCCGTCTTGTAGCCCCGTTCCTCGTTTTCGTTCCCCCTTGTCCACCTTTTCGCTGGGCTTTTTCCACCAGCGACCTCTTGGTTTTTTGGTTGGTTGATCGGTAATGTATATCTATTACCGAGCACGCTCTTGTCACACAGTATATAAATACTAGTGTGGAGAATAACTCTGGTGAGCAACCAATTGGTTTCATCCACCCAGTTATTGACATAAAAGGAATTTAATAATTGTTCGATTAACTACCTACCTACTCAGTGAACCATTTTCGTTACATCCCAACTACCCACACATCAGTTTTCCATATACTGGGGGCCCCGGGAGATAAAAATTTTGGTGTCAATGTCACCAATTTTTATGTCTGAGTATAGACTAGCTAACTATTTGACTGTAAATGCCTGTTAATCTGATTAACAGTGACTATCCTCACCATCTCATGGAGAAGATGTAGCATTTAATTAGAAGAGAAAATATACATCCATAAGATGAAACTGTCTATGGTCTTTACCATAAGAAAAGGAAAAGTGAAAGTTAGAAGATAAAATTACAATTCCCCAGCATCTATTTTTTGTTGTAAAACTAGTCGCGCCTTTAATGCTGTTTGTCGCTGAGGTCATGTGTCTGTCAATGTTGTAGTAGGATGCGTTACCACTCCTACTGTCAAAGGAATAGTTACTGGAAGTTCAGTGTCTCCAGTTGTTACTGGCGGTGGAGAAGGTTCTCCAAAGTCCATTGTTTTGGGTCCAGGCTCTAAGGGGTACAAAAGAGAAATGTCTCTTGTTGTGTCACCCGTTGAAGTCCTTAATTTGACCACTCTTGTTACCCCGTCTGCCCCTGGTCTGAGTTCTAAAACTCTAGCCAGAGGCCAGTATTGTCTTGGAGTACTGTCATGTATGAGAACAAGGTCCCCTACCTTAATTGTGTCAGACCAATCCTTCTTAGTCATTTGGTTATGTCTCTCCCTTAGACCCATCAAGTACTCAGTTTTCCGCTGTTTAATGAAATGAGCTTTAACTCTAGTTAAATGTTGTAACTTAGTCTGGAGCTCATCATGTCGTTGAGTCCAGTTTGGGTCTTCTGAAGAGTCTATATAGTAGTCCGGCAGGAGACTAACTTGTTCTCCCCGAATCAAATGATTTGGAGTTAATGGTTCCGGGGTCATTAATGTTGTCACTTACATAAGTGAGTGGTCTATTGTTAATGATGTTCTCAATCTCAGCCAGGAGAGTGAGCAACTCAAACAAGTGTATCTGTTTTTTACCATTTGCTTTCTTCAAGCAGTTCTTTACTGCTTGTATATTCCTCTCCCAGATAGAACCATACCAAGGAGAGGCAACCGGAATATACTTCCACTTTATGTTTGAATTTTGTATATATAATTGTGTGAATTCATTGCTTAACAAATCGTGGATGACTTGTTCACCAGCCTTGAAATATGTAGCATTGTCAGTCCAACTGTCTTGGGTACTAATGTCGTGCACAGAATCTCTTAAAGACAGCAACAAAAGACTCTGCTGTAAGGTCCTCCACAACATCCAGATAAACAGCTCGTGAGGCAGCACATGTAAACAGTACAATGTACATTTTTTGTTCAGTGTCAACCAACCCCACAGTCAATGCTCCTGTATAGTCAATGCCTACAGTCTCAAAGGGTCTGTTGAGAGTAACTCTCTCCTCTGGCAAAGCAGGAGGATTTGGTATCCTATAGGGCCTAGCATGAATACGCCTACATGTGATACACTCACTCAGGACTGTTTTAACAGTGATCCTTCCCTTGGGTATCCAATAAGTTTTTCTTAATGTAGTTAGTGTCTGTGGTACCCCATATGATGTACATCATTGTGTGTGTTTGCTGATGATTAATGTTGTCAAATAGCTAAATCTAGGTAAAAGGATTGGTGTTTGCTTTTGTAAGACAGTTTTGATTTGTCTAATCTCCCTTTACACTTTAGATGGCATTCCTCATCTCTGAACAAATTTAGATCCACAACTACTGATGGTACAGGTTCTTTTGTTTGTTTCCCATTAGTCAAGAATTCTAACTCTTTATTGTACTCCTTTTGTCGTGCATGCGCTATCCAGTACTTGGTTGCAACTTCTGTATAATTATGATTGTTTTTATTTAGCTGTTTGTTTATTGTAGTTAAACAGTTGTGAGCAAACCTCAAACAGTAAGCTGTGACCCTGACAAGTTTGCTGAAATCAGAATAATGTTCATAATTAGTGATTGGTTCAACCTTTTCATTTGAAAAGATTAAATTTAATGTCAAGTTAACTTGTTCCACAGGCCATTGGTCTGTATTACAGAGCCACTTAGGTCCCATGAACCAAGTTTTGTTTGACTTCAACAACTTGTAGGATAAACCTCTGGTCAGAAAGTCTGCTGGATTTTGTTTAGTTGGAACATAGTGAAAGTTTACTTGTAGTCTTTCATTAGCTTCAGCTATTTCTTTTAGCCTATTTCTTGCAAAGATATTCTTACTATTAATGCTAGCATTCCGTATCCAGGCAAGACAAATCTGACTGTCAAGCCAGATGTGGATATCAGTTATGTTCACAACATGGTAAGCATCCTTAAGCAATGAATTGGTTTTAATGGCTAACGCAGCAGCCAATAGTTCCAGTTGAGGTATGGTTCGGGTAGGTTTGAGGGGTGCAACTTTCCCTTTTGCATAAATTAGATGATTTTCTGTAGGACTTACAAGGTATGCACAGTACCCATAAGCATGTGTGCTTGCATCAGCAAACACATGAAGTCTCTGTGGCTTATCCCTAAACCCACAGCACCTTTGAATTTTAATGTTCTGCACTTTTGTTAAATCAGCAGCTAACTTCTTCCAAAATTTTTGCTATCCATTTGTTATTGGATCATCCCACCCAACATTTGTCATCCAAACTTCTTGGAGGAGAATCTTTGATTTTATTGTTGAAGGCAGGAATAGACCCATGGGGTCAAAATTTTTGAAGCCTCTGATAATATTTGTCTTTTAATATTTACTTCCTCATCAAGTTTAAAACCTTTAGTACAGATTGAATCATGACTGATAGAAGATGCATCCAAATAACAGTTCATACCTAAAGTTTTAACTCTGTCTGATGGATCAGTAAGACCATTATTATCCTTTAAAATCTTTTTGTTTAATTCCTCATCATTTGAAATCCACGCACTAAGTTCAAAGTTACCTTGTTGCATAATGTTTTGAGAGTGTTCATAGACCTCAGATAATTCAGATTTTGTTGTTGTTGAGCCTATTAGATTGTCTACGTAAAAATGTTCCTTGAGGAAATTCATTGTTAAAGAGTTATTAAACTGGTTCAAATGATGTCTAATTGTCATTGCTAATAGGCTAGGTGAGCAATTGGCTCCAAACAACACAACATTAAATCTATAGGTTATGAGCCCTTTATTCAAATCAAATGGATCCCTGAACCATAAGAACCTAAGTTGGTTCTTGTCATATTAATTTTTAGATTTATTCTCAAAATTGCCTTGAAATGTCACTTTGTACGGCATATTTATCTAACCTGAGGAGCCAAGTGAACACCTCTCCTCCTTTCTCTCCTTTCTCTTGGGGGATAACGCCACCTCCAAGTTTCCTTGTTGCACCTACAGCATTCCCCCCCCCCCGTTGCTCCCTATTTTGGATTGGTAAAAAAATACTTATATTATCCATTTATTTCAGAAGAAATAATATGAAAAGGTAGGCATACATGGTAGGTTTTCTCTAAAATTCAATGTGGGCTCCAACTCTTTCCACCAGCTTCTGGAGCCGCCCAGGAATGGCGTCCACTGACTTTAGCAGGAACTCCGGCGGGATGGAGGACATGACTTCCCGAATTCGGTCCTCCAGTTCTTCCAATGTCCTCGGTTTGGTGCGGTAGACTTCTTCCTTTACCCACCCCCAAAGAAAGAAGTCGCACGGTGTCAAGTCGGGGCTCCTGGCTGGCCATTGATGTGGACCACGACGACCCATCCAACGCCCAGGGAAGTGGGCATCCAGCCACTCACGGACAACAAGAGCGAAGTGCGGAGGGGCGCCATCTTGCATAAATATCAGATCGTCGATGTTCTCCCATGTGCTGACAACCGGCCAGACCTCGTTTCGCAACAAGCAAGGTACCGCTCAGCATTCATGGTGTTGCGCAGAAGGAACGGGCCCACAACCTGATCTGAGGTCATACCACACCACACCGTTACACTGAACCGATTCTGCCGTTTTCAGCGGTAACCATGGGATCTTCTCCTGCCCAGTAGTGGCAATTGTGGCGGTTGACAAAGCCTCCGACGTGGAACACCGCCTCGTCGCTCCAGAGGATGTTGCGGAAGAGATGGGGCCAGTCTTCATGCCAAGCCAGCATGATTTCCCCGAACTCCATGCGAATGTCGCAGTCCTCGTCCGAGAGAGATTGGCAGTAATGCGGCTTCCACGCACGCCAGTTCAGCTCCTTCTTCAGCACAGTTCGCACTGAGTAGCGGGAGAGTCCACTTTCCCGAGCTGCCTGGCGAGTTGACTTTCGTGGACTCCGTGCGAACATTTCCTGAACTGCCTGCACCGTCTCCTGGGCCCTGGATGTCGAAGGGCGACCACATCTTCGAACATCTGCCACAGACCCCGTGGTCATGAGCTTCGAGTGGCAGTTCTTGATTGTTTTCGGGTCCACTTGGGCACGTGGTCCGTGAATGGCCCGCCACCATCTTTGAACTCGAACGACAGATTGCCAAACTTCGTACCGTGCCGCCAACTGGGCACGCTCTTGCAGTGTTAAACGCTCAGCCATGTTACCCTTCAATCTGAAATGAAAAAAAAAAATGAACGTTAAAATTGTACCACTTTAGAGAACACAAAGAGAACACTTTAGAAAAAAAAACATTACCGTTACAATTGTACCACTTTAGAGAACACACCATAACAATATAACAATACAATCACAATTTATACATAATTTATATGTAATTTAAATTAGGGAGCTCCTTTCCGCCCACCCTGTATAACTACAAGTAGAAAGGTTCTTAATGAAAAATCTCTCAACTTTCAGTACCTATTTCCCGCTGCATCTATTTAAAAATGACAACCCACACAAATTCGATATCCCGTTTTCTTTAATTGCATCTAATAAGAATTTTTTTACCCGAACCTACTTATTTGGATGTTTATATATATATATATATATGATAATAATAATAATAATAATAACAAGATTAGTTGCAGCTAATAGTCGTTAAAAGAAAGTTAAACTTACCTACACCTCTCAAAACAGTTACTGTGCGAAAAATATAGCAAGATTGGGGTAGAGTTGTCAGATGCTTTTATTACGAAGGGAATTGAAATCAATATATTTAATTTAAATACTCTTAACACGTGTACATATATATGTAATAATAACAATAAATCAATATTAGTAATAATATTTAAGTTGATGTTTAGAGGAGGATAACAGAATTGCTGCTTCAGTTTCAAAGCCGCGTTAGGCAACTTGGTTCTTTTTAACACATGCAATTTTATAACGAAATTTGCTGTATAGTAAAATTATTAATTCACATACCAGAAGATGACATGTGAAAGTGAATGTGATGGAATATATCGATGTAAATAACAGAAAACTACATATTTAAAAGTAAATAAACATATATGCGTGTGATATGAATATATATTGTATTTGAAGGTCATCTCGTTTGAAAATAAGCCAGTTTCCCTTAAAAAAGAGAGAAATTAATTTATTTAAATTAAAATGATAAATATTAATTTTATTTTTCATAATACAGATCTTAAACAAAGAACTTGTTTTTCGATTTAAAATATGATCACTCTGATTTTCATTTATGTATTGTTCGCAATTTGTTAACATTTGAAAATTGGATGTGCTAATGCACACTCGTTAGGCCTATTAAAACCTTTCAGATATTCGTTTTCATTTCTACTGTCTTCTAACTTGCCTGAACAGAAAGTACTCGAATGTATGTATGTTTTTTCATGTTTGTTCTTGTTTGCCTCATGAAAGAACTTTTTTGAAGGAGGAAGGCCAGGATCAACCCTTTCTTTTTTTTTTTGAAGTTTTTTTTTTTTTTTTTTTTTTTTTTTTTTTTTTTTTTTTTTTTTTTTTTTTTTTTTTTTTTTTTTTTTTTTATTTTTTTTCCCTTTTTTTCCCCCTCCTTTTTTTTTTTTTTTTTTTTTGAAGGACCATGAAGGACACCTCATAAAGGAGGGACCGCCATGAAGGACGGTGGAGGACCTCCATGAAGGACGGTGGAGGACCGCCGTGAAGGACGGTGAGGGGGGTAATTTTCAAATTGATCCATTCTCTGTCCGACTTCTTGCGGGTATACTACTAACCTGAATCCAATCACGAAAGTGAGTGAGAAGATAAAGAGAACTGCGAACAGTATTTATCCAGTCCATCTACTGTACCACATTCATTGATGATAACCTGCTCATTCCTTCACTATAAAATGAAATTACACTCGTTGCTGAAAAAATTAGTAAAATTGCACGGCATTTTCCTCGATCTGGCGTAAGTAATGACAAGTTGCAAGTGCATATTTGAGAGGGACATACTGGAAAACAAATAAAACTGATCCTGGATTGCCGCACTTGATGGAACAGTCTACTTGATATGATTGAATGTTATGTGATGTTCCATAAATGTGCGTGCAAAGCTTTGATTGACATAAAACTCATCTTGGTATCAATAATTGACAAGAGTATAACTACTTAAACTAATCATGTCTTAAACCAATTAAAAATTCTGTAGAAGCATTATGTCGAAGGGATACAAATCTTTTAAAAGCAAAGTCAATTCTTCGTTATGTCATAAAAGAGTTGAACAAGAAAAAAGATATTTCTCTATGCATCAAATGAAAAATTTCCATAGAAAGAACTTTGAAGTGTCAGTAGAAGAAGACCTTGGTTAGCCTTTATTGGTAATTTTTATGCAGTTAGAGTTTACACTGAAAATAAAATACTGCTCAGATAGGTGTCTGTTCAGAGCGCATTCTTAATCAAAGACTAATTGTATTATTAGAGAAAGGAAAAATTTATTTAAATTTGTGAAAATTCACCCGATCAGCAATATATTTGATGTCTAGATGTTATATATTTACATACCAAATAGAATGAAAGAAATAATTGACATTATTAAGTGAAATTGTTCCATCTTATGTTAATAAAATAGGTTTTTTATAAGAATACGAAACTGCTAAAAGAAGTTACCGATCTGAGCAACTTTCATTTTCACAGTGTATTATAAAAATATTGCAAAAGAAATTTTACAAAAATTAGTTATGTTTTTCCCTAGTGCAGCTTCAGGTTTATAGGAATAAACTAGCGTTCCATTCAAAGTATTTGGCGCCACAGAGAAACTCTTCTGAGCTGCTTAAAGTCCTCTCTGGTTTATCTATTTATGTGTGCTGACTGCAAGCCAGCTACGTAGGGCAAACATCCCTACAACTTAAACAAAGAGTGGACAAACAAATGTTTCCCACATAGAACCAACAGACCCGTATCTCACCCAGAACACCCAATCTATCCGTCCACAATCAGAAAAGTTTTCTCATCCATTTGGACTCAAACACTTGGAAATACTGTCAATTGCCCAAACGTCTTCAGATTTAAAATTTTAGAAACACTATACAATATACATTCTTAAAACAAAATCACCTTTCTCTTGTTTTCATCCAGTTGCATTCTGAGATTGCCACGCTGAAGGTTGGTTCTCTACTTGGTTGTCAGCCAAATTAACTCACTATAGCACTGTATTTTAAAAAATTGTGCTCTTAAGTAATGTTTTAAAGTGTGTGTATGTATATATGTTAAACACAGGACCATTTTGAGTTTGTATATATATATATATATACTGTATATATATATATATATATATAAAGATATATATATATATATATATGATTGATTAATAAAAATATGATTGATTATATTTGTACCATTGTTTCTCAGAAACTATGTATAGTGGCCTCTTGACCGTATGCCTATAATAAATGTAGGGGAACATGAGGTATAACGGAACCCTTAAGCACATAACATTTTTAGACTTGATATAAATTTTTTTTTTATTATTATTGATTGCCCTGGCGGCATTTTAACTTTTTTTTTCATCGTCGTTCGATTTCGATTTTCTTTTAAGAGAAACGTGTTTATGTCTACAACCAATAAAAAAAATACATGAAAACGTGAAAAAAAATATAAAAAATAAAGTTGCACATCGTCCAGCTATAAAAGGATACATTTCAGATGAAAGCGATATCAGTGATAGTATATGTATCACACTATTTAGTTCCCAAAGTAATATGACCGCAAAATGTTCGAGTACATATGCATTGCAATGTTAATCAATTGTTGCAAGGTGCCAGCCCCTTCCCCCATGAGGGATGGAGGTAAATGGGGAGGGGTGGAGGTAATGGGGGAGGGGATAATGCAACAAGGGGGTGGGGTTAACCGCCAAGTTGCATAAAGAGGGATGAGGGGGTTTGGGGGGAGAGGGAGAATGACCTCCCCCAAAGGGGTAAGGTGCCCTTGCCGTAGGCGAGTTTGCGAAGCACAAGCAGTGCTCGTAGGGCAGTGAGACCTAAAAAAAAGATAATGCAAATTTTGAGGAAATAAAAGTTGGGGGCGTGACGGAACCCTGGGTTCCGTTTTGCCCCAATATATAAAGTGTGAAGTGACTTTCACCTCTTTGACCTAACCTGGAACTAGAAGTGTGTAGCTACATTTTGGTCTAGGTTTCGTTTTTCTAACTTATTGCAATCAGAAATTAGAAGGGGTCAAATTAACACCCCGGTAGGGCGAGGGTGTAAAAATAGGCCGAAACGGCGAGGGTTAAATGCTGTATGGTATGTTGAGTATGGTACTTTCTTTGATAGCTGTAAGCCTATTGAGGCATGCTTGAGTGCAATGTGACTCCTGGAATTATCATCATGACTTTCACAGTGGAGTTTTTTTCTGATTTGAGCAACGGGGCAAGACGGAACCATTAGGATTCAGCCTTGCCCCGTTGTTCAAATCCAGAAAAAAATGGATCACAGGGGACACCATGATGATAATTCCAGGAGTCACACTGCACGTACGCATGCCTCGATAGGCTTACAGCTATCAAAGAAAGTACCTTGCTATTCACACATACAGGTCTAAATATATGAAGATGGAAGCTAAGCACTTGAGTAACATCAGATGGCGGAAAATTAAATAATTATCGTGGTTTCTAATTAAACGCTGATAAACAAACACCCAATTGCGATGCCAGGCGGCAAATGAGCTCTTATCACGCCAGACCGAACTGGATGAAAGTAGGTGGCAGCACCAGCAGGCTACAGAGGGAGGGTTCCGTTGTGCCCCGGAGTTCCGTTATACCCCATGTTCCCCTAATTAAGTTAAATACATAGATTGTTTATGGGTCACACTTTGATCTTTCGATCAAAACAAATGAATGTCATTAATAAAGCAGAATAATAAACTTCATGGTTTCTAATTTAATTAACAAACAAATAAATGATAACTGTTACAGTTGCTAACGTAACGATGCTTGAATTGAATAAACATTTAATAAGAATGGAATGTTGGTCTTAAATGTTATTACAACGAAAGACAGTGCATAGTAGCTAAGTAAATGAATTACATGAATGCGTGCGAAATGAATTTGAGTATTTACGGTTGAATAATGAATAATAAATATTCCCAGGTGAAGGACCTTTTATAATCAACGATTACATCTTTGCAGTTAAGAAGCCAGCGGCTGACCGAAGGTTGAAAGCAATTCGCCTGTGGAGTTCGATGCCTTGAGGCATGTCTCAGTCGTACTTGCGTGCTTCCTCAGAACGCTTTTGAGGCCCTCTTGCAAGGGTTGGGGGGAGGAGACACAATGCTGAGCTTTGAACCGGGAGGGTGGTGCATGTTGCCCTTAGTACCCGGCTAAGAATGTTCGTCTCCTAGTGCAAAGTGGGTGGTGGAGTGCTGGGTTGATTGTCTTGATGGTTCATGTCGTTCCGTTTGCAACATTTCCACATGACGTTGAAGAAAGCTAAGATTTTCTTGAAACACAGAAAATCGGAAGTGAGGGCGGGCTCGTTGCTCTGTGTGGGGATAGGGGTGGAGAGTTGTGTCCAAGAAAATGGAGGGAGCCATGCTGAGCCCTGAATATGTCTGAATGTTAACATCTGTTGGTTGAAATTTTTCAAAATCGCGCTCGCTAAAGAAAACTGAGTATCACCGCAAAAAATCTGTTGAAATGTCACTTAAAAATTTTGTACAGTTTTCACTTTAGCTTGGCATTCGTGTCACACCTGGTATTCACCAATTTACAGTGGTCTGTTGACTGTATGCCCTAAACGAATGCAATTAGATTAATTAAATAAATGTTTGCTTGGGGCTTGTTTGAGGAGTCACCAAAATTAATCGTCTAAAATAAAGGAGAATAATAAACTTCGTGTTTTTAGTTTAATTAACAAACAAATAAATGATAACTGTCACAGTTGCTAATTTTACAATGCTAGAATTGAATTAGTTAATAAGAATGGATTGTTGATATTAAATGTTATTACATTTAAAGACAATACACAGTAGCTGAGTGAATGAATTACAAGAATGTGCGCGAAATGAATTTGAGTGTTTTCTGTTGAATAATGAATAGCAAATATTCCAGGCGACAGACCTGTTATAATAAACAATTACACTTTCAGAACTGAGAAGTGAGCGGCTGACTGAAAGTTGGAAACAATTCGCTTGTGGCGTGCGATGCCGTGAGGCGTTTCTCAGGCCGAGAATAATGGAGATTTGTTTGAGGCAGAGAGACAGTCGAGGGGAAAAAAAGGATTTCTGGTGAAGGCAGAAACAGAATCTTCAAAAGTGAAGATATATATATATATGTATACAGGGTGTCTCATAAGTCGCGCACGAGGTTTACGAGTCGAAATGGTTTATAAGTGATGTTTAATTACAATATACAATGTTCGAATAATAAAATTAATAGTATGTACAGTTAATCAAAAAGCTATCTTAAAATAATTAAATTTAATGAAGCTACATTAGCCAATGGCGCGCGACTTCTGAGACAACATTGACTAATGTAGCTTCATTCAATTTCATTATTTTAAGATAGCCTTTTGATTAACTGTACATGCTATTAATTTTATTATTCGAACATTATCGAACATATATTGTAATTAAACATCACTTATAAACCATTTCGACTCGTAAACCTCGTAAGTCTGAATAAAGCCTATGGTACGCGACTTCTGAGACACCCTATATATATATATAATATTATATATATATATATATATATATATATATATATATATATATATATATATATATATTATATATATATATTATATTATATATATATGACATTTTATTAGACAATCCCAAAACATGTACATCAGGAAACCCAAAAGAAGAAGGAGGAAACGAAGAAGTAGCAAAAGTAGAAGTAGGAGGAAGAGAGGAAAAAGAAGAATTACAGAACTAAATCATAAGAAGACCCTAAGGTCCACTGGAGGTTAGCCCGAGGAAAGGAAAAATTGATGAGAGGAAAAGATGGCAAAGAAAACTGGCTTACAATGGAAACAAACCTTGATAACGTGCTTACTCTTATTAAAATGTAAAACATTTATACCAAAATAGAAATTGTAGTGAAATACAAGTCAGGAGAGATTCTTCTCCCGCTAGTCACGTTTGTAAACAAGCAGTTTTGAAATAAGCAGTATAGAGGAGTTGGAAAAAATTAGTGAAGGAAAAATTTTATATATAACACTCAGATCATGTGTACACATATCTCGTGCACCCAATTAACCAAAAATAATACCGGTAGCTTAAGTAAGGAGAGCATGAAATTTTAATTTACGAAAAATTATCTGCATTATGCACTTTTTCTTTTGAGAATTATTTAAATTTTAATTATAAGGGAAAAATTTAATTAAGCCACTGACAAATTTCATCGAGGTCATCATTTATTTTTATTTTGTTGTGATCATCTTCACTGTCTGCTTCTGACATCAGTGCCCCTGAGCTCATTGTTTTAATTTGATGCATATGCTATACTCATATTAGTTTTAAAATATGTATATGGCGATTTTTAAACATGTTCATGCATGTACTCGAGACGACTACAGCCGGAAAGCTATTCCATATTTCGGCGATTTTATAAGTGAAAAAGTTATTTACAATATTTTCCCGTACAGTGTCAAAAGGAAGCAAGTAGCCTTACACACAAACGAAGTTATTAACCAAACCCTGACAGAAAAATATTTATTGTTATTTGGTGCTTTTTTGCCAATGCAGTAACGGAAAAAATGGAGGCTGTAAGGCAAAGATCAATTGATACGTGGTGTAACATGCTTCCGTACACCCACAGAACATTTTTTCTCAATTTTTAGCAAACTGTAACTTGATTCCTTCTGCCATTATACGGCAATATGTTTCAAATCTTTCACCACGTATTTTGAATCCTTTATTTCTTGTCGCGTTTTTAAAAGTCTATAATAAAAAAAAATCTATCTTCAAAGGGTTATTTCTAACGAAAGGAATTCATTTTGTGACTTGACGCTGTACCCTCGTTACCCTTTCTTTATCTTTGCGCATACACGGAGACTGAACCGCGTGTTTCAAGTGAGATTTTACGAGTGATTTATATAACAGTACAATTATATCTTTCGATCTGTAGCCAAAGTTGCACATAATGAGACCAAATACTTTATTTGCCAAAGTGCATGACTCTGCACTCTAAATGGAGATGAGTAAAATACTATTTAAAATTTGGCAAAAATTTACTCAGTCCTTTGGTGGGAATAAATCGAATCTAAACTGAACAAAAATCTACTCAAATTCTGGTTCTTACTCGTTCCTCAGTCGATGAATCATGTTTTATACAAACGTAGGTTAAAAAATTTTTAAACTGTATGATTTATTTGACTTACTTTTGACTTTCCAACTGCTTAAAATTTTAACTAGTTTCTGGCTACTTTTCTACACTTGTTTCTAGTTATTTTAACCTTTTTTATAAATGTTTAACTGAAAGTTAACTTAAAATGTTAATAAACAGGCACAGGCTTATTTTACAGGGTGACCAGACTCAGCATTTTAATGCCAATTGTGCATATTTGAGCTTTGCCGGGCATGTAATTTTTTTCTAAAAATGCCTTCACCAAGTTGAACATACAGACATATTTAGGTTATCAATTCAGTGTAATTGAAAATCTAATAATGGTGTTAAAAAAAATGTATCGCAATTCGACTACTTTATTTGACCTTTGCTACTAAACTACAGTACTTATGAACTCCCTTTGGGACACTTAAAATTTAAATGTGATACTTTTGGAAGAACAGGATTTTGTACTGTATTTCCAACTTTTAAACATTTTCAGACGTCTTTTTACGTTTCAGTAATTCCTATAACGTGCATGAGAAGCGTCGTTACGCTCGGGTAGAGCCCATGATTTCAATCGTTTAACAAGTTCGTTTGATGTTATATAACCCGCATTAATTTTGTTTTTTAAAGCTCCAAGCTTTATTATTGTTATTAGCATTATTTTTATTATTAGTTGCGATATCTGGCATGTGTACTTCCTTACATATTTAGAACATGTTAGAGATGGTTAAGCTTTCAAATATAAATCTGTTATGTTGGAGAGTGCAGTGTGAATATGGCCACTGGCCGGTGTGTGCAAGACTGTAAGTTGATGCGTTACAACTTAATTATTTGATATAAAATGAGAGTAAGTGAGACTGAAATTTAGTATTTTTTGTGATGAAAATGTAAATATTACATAATGTTTTAAGTAAGTGTTTAATGAGAACCTATACCATGGAAAAAATTAGTGAGAAAAATGAAAGAAGATATTAAAACCAATTTGAAAAAGACCACACGTGGCTCAAGATAGCAAGTGATGGGAATTGTTTCTACAAAATTTGCAACTGTTCATTGAAAACAATGAAAAAATACAATCTAATCCTTCACGAAGAAAAGCACTAAACATATAAAAGCTGTTGAATCCGTAAGCTTAGTTTTATGAAGAAATTTACAGTACAGTCTACAAATGATATTGTTAAGGAAATTGAAATTCGTTAAAGTGCAGCAGTTGCATGTCATTGGAACTGCAGAGAAACTGATCACATGATTGATATTTAGAAATTTAGTCGTGGAAGAGAACTACAAAATGTTACACTTCATAGAACGAAATATGCTGCAAGTATTAAAAATGGGATCAAATGTAGAATTCGGACCCCAGCCTTCTTTAGTTAGCTTTATAAGGCTAACTAACGAAAATATCACGACCTAACCTAACCAATCGTTAGGTTAACTGTACGCCCTTGACGATTGGTTAGGTTAGGTCATGATATTTTCGTTAGTTAGCCTTATAAAGCTAACTAAAGAAGGCTGGGGTCCGAATTCTACATTTGATCCTAAAAATGTAAATGTTGCTATATTTGAAGAACTAGTTGAAGAGCTAAAAAAAAAAAAATGGGGTCTTGTGGGTTATAACCCATTATTTTTGCAAACCTTTCACAAGTGGATTAGGTTTCTGCTGTTGTATTTTACACCAGTTCAGTAAAACGCATTTCTGAAATGAAAAGTAAATGATGGGTTAAATTAGGTTTCTGTTGTTGTATTATATGAAAAATGAAGTAAATGATGGGCTATAACTACCAAGATCCAAAAAATGTGAGGTTTTATATAATAATAGACGAATCAACAGATATCGCTGTGATTAAATTGCTATGCTTATGCGTTAAATTTTTCAGTAAAAACCAATTCCATGAGAACGGAGTTTTGGGTTCTGATTGAAGTCATATCCACTACAGGGAAGCCCTTTTTCGATAGCATATCTGTTTTTTTGATGGAGAAAGGAATTAAATAACTGCATCGGCTTCTCTTCCGGTGGAGCAAATCATGCTTGTGGAACAAAAAACTCGGTATTATCCTGGTTTGATTTTTCTTAAGTGTATTTGTCATAGTCTTGTTTTATGTTGTGACTATGCCTTTCAAAAATTACCTTCAAGTCTCAACTATTTAATAGCGGAAATTGTAAGGTGGTTAAGACATAGTCCCCTTCGAAGAGAAGAATTTCAAACAATTTTCAAGGTCATGGACTCTGAATTAAGCAATCCAGTAAGACTGATAACTCCAAGTAACACTAGATGGCTGGTAAAAGGAAAATGTAGATATATCTACTATTCTCTCACAATGACAGAAGCTGATAGCATACTTCTCTCTCGTAGCGGATAAAAATCGAAATCACCACGCACGAATTTTAAACAGCATGCTTCAAGATTCAAGAAACTTTCTGTATTTGACCTTTGTTCTTCTACATAATGAGTTACTTCAACTTTGCAGAATATTTTCTCATGCTGACCCAGATTCATCACTACTGCCTTTGGGGAAGATTAATTTTGGCGCAAAATTTATGGAAAAATTGGAACATGCCAAGCTGTCACCTGATGGATCTCATCTGATAAAATTCAGACGTTTGGAATTTTAAAGGAAGCATCAAGCCAAATGAAGGCAAGGCTTAACAAAAATGTGGATGACTTGGCACTTCGATATTTACATCCACGTGAATGCTTAAATCACTGCAGAAAAGGTTTCAGTGAACTGTCAATTTCAGCCATTTCATTTGAAAAACACCTGGATGCAACTCACAATCACAGGATAAAAAAATGTTGTATATTGATTGGAAAATGAGAGTTCCACTAAAGAAATCCCTAACGATTCAACAAAATTCTGGCCAGTTGTACAATCCTACGAAAATGCTGCAGGAAAAAACTGTTTCGAAGAAATTTCTGTTTGAATTAGATGCCCATTGCCTTCCATTAAGGAATGTCGTTGTGGAGCGAATATTTTCGCGTGTCACAAATATCAAAACAAAGTTAGAAACAAAATGAATACAGGTACGCTGGAGGCAATAATAAGGATAAAATCTCATCCAAATTTTAATAACGAATGCTGCAAAGATATGAAAGTCACAACTAAGATGTTCCAGCTTTTTACATCGGCTATGTATCCAGGAGCAAGTACTTCATCGGAAACAACAGATTCATCAATCGAAAAACGTGACGAAGATTTCTCTGGAATTTTAGAAGTTTCATTTTAAGGTAGCCTACATTATTTTCTTTGCATATATAATATATATATATATATATATATATATCATAAATGTTAAAAATTGTTTCAACTAAATGAATTTAACCGATTCACCGCCAAAGACGAGAACTCTCGTCTTGAAAGTATTCTGTACATTATAAGTTTTATTTTGGTATGTTTTGTTTAGAGATAGCTTTAGTTTTAAATTTTTGGTGAGGCCTTGTAGTTGGGTAAAAACTTGCAAAAATGCTGGCGGTAGCTGATTACCTTCTTAAAACGTGCTGGTGGCGAATGTGTTAAACACTAAATTTTATAAATTTTTACTAATGACTGTTTTTAAAGAACTAAGTAGATACCTAAATGGGGAGTTAATTTCTGCATAATTTTTCACTCAATGAAATAGTTTTTTTTGTTTGGATTTTAACAATATAATTTTTAACTAATTATTGCAATACATTACTGTAAACTAAGATGTAGAATTCAAAATTTAAAAAAAAATACACTAATTTTATGGTGAAAATGTTTCTATTATACAAGGAGGCTAATAATAAAATTACATAGCCAATTAAGTAAACAAAATGTGAATATTTGCTTAAAAAATTAATTAGTTGCGTTAAAATCAGTGGCCCCAGAAATTGAACACCCCCAATTCATCCTCTTCCCATACCACGTTTAACTCCCTTCCAGATATTTTGTATTTTTTACTCTAAATTTCACGAACCAAAGTGCATTATAATTTTATATTTGATTGTGAGTTAACGTAATAAACATGTTTACAATAACTGAATAAAAGTAAAAATACCGTATGAGGGAACAGTTTATTAATATTTACAGCACAAGTAAGAGTAATTGTTAAATTTATGTCCCCTCTGATTTGCGTTCCTCACTCACGTTTTCGTCAGAAGCAACACCATCCACCACCCCTTTGCAACATCCGTACGATGGACTATGTCCTGTGATGCAGAGGGGCGGCAAAACTTTCACTCTCAGTCACGCCGGCCGCAAAAATCTGTCAAACGACCGCCTGAAACCGGCGTACTTCGAAGAGGGACCCCTCCCCTCCCTTCCTTCCCCTCTCCCAATCCGAAAGATCCACCGCACCCCACTTCAGCAGTTCTCAGTTTTTCTGCCGACAATAATTTCACCATGCCCGATACTCAGCTGCATTCTGGCTTTCCAACGACCCTTGCGACAGCAGTATTACCCAGTGCCAATCCCAGCGTCACAACCGGAGTGACAGAATTAGTTCCCCCCACCCCCACCAGAAGTTGAGTTCATTGCATCATTCCATTTCGCTCACTGTGGCGAACTCCTTGTAGGAGTGGTCATAAAGCACCTCATTATAGGTCCACAGTTTTATCGCAGAAACTCCGCATAAATTTGGCTCCATTCCGTATCGAATGGTACCATAAAAGGTCACTCTTACTGAGATTTATACCTATACTACAGGAACTTCTGAGTAAACACAACAACAAAAGCAGAGTCGTCACAGTTTATTGAAGACACTTATAAATCTTCGTTACCAGCAGAAATCTACACCGAAAAATGTCCTCCAGGTACCATTGTAAGGTTATAATGAGAACCGTTATTTTCGTTAATGAGCATTTCTTTCGATAAAGCCTGAAACAATGGTCAGTCTCATAAAACACTTCCACGGTATTGTAATGCAGACTTCGAGAAAGTTAACCTGAAAGGGTGACTATCAAAATTAACCAAGACCATCAACATGGGACTATGAAGCAAACATAAAACCAGATGAAGGGCGACCATTAATAAGTGAATGTCTTCGAGTGTTGCTTTGCCTTTTTTCGACACTCTTCCTTGAGTTGCCTTGCGGAAAGCATCTCTCGGATGTAGGCCTACTATACAATTCTTCGCGTACTTAACCTTTGTAAGAGTTTTCTCCGCATAAACTCTCTTAGCTTACACTGGTCGTAAACGAACCGTTATAAGCACACCGGACAAAAAATTAGTCACCCCTAATAGCACCGATAGTAGGAAGTTCAAGGTCACACAGAGGGCGTTGATGTAGCATTGGTAAGTGACAAGTAGCGGTGACGTAGCACACAGGATCAGATCTGTTTCGTGAGGTGGTGAAGAACAAAGTGTGTGTTGGATATAGTCTGCAAAATGGGTCGTGAGGCAGACGTTACTCAGAGGCAAAAAGGAGCCATCGTGTTTGGCAGAGCCCACGGACACAAAATGTCTGAAGTAGCCCAATTTGTTGGTGTGTCAACGCGTACTGTCCAGCGAGTTTACAAAGAGTGGTGTAGTTCGCAATGAACTGACAATCGACGGCGTAACTGTGGCCGGAAAACAATTCTCGACAATAGGGGCCGCCGCCATGTTTCTCGTCTAGTAACTGCAAATCGTTTTCAAACCAGAGAACAATTGCTCCAAGAAACCAATGAGGTTCTCCAGCGACCAATTTCCGAACGGACATTGCGACGAGAACTGCATGCGATGGACATCTGGAGCAGGGTACCACGGAAGAGGCCGCTGTTAACAGCAAGTCACAAATTGGCACGTTATAAATGGGCTCAGGGCACAAAAACTGGACTGCAGCAGATTGGAAACGTGTAATTTGGTCCGATGAGTCCCGTTTTTGTTTGTTCTCCAATGATGTGAGGCGACGAGTACATCGCAGGTCCAATGAAGCCTTTAATCCTGAATGCGTCGAAGGTGTTGTTCAGGCTGGAAACAGAAAGTGAAGCGCAGGAATAGACACCCACGGACTCTGGCGGAACTTCGGGACCGGCTGATGAACGAGTGGCAGCAAATCGATGTTCAGTACATGCACAACCTCGTAGAGTCTCTGCCTCGGCGGATTCGTGCGGTTATCAAGGCCAGAGGCGCCGTCACACGTTATTAGGTACATTCTGAGAGGGTGACTAATTTTTTGTCCGGTATGTTATCATAGAAATTCAACGCGCTTATAAACATTCCGTTTTTTTGTCTGCGCATAGAGCTCGTATTATATCATTTATCGAGCTAGCAATTCAAACAATCAAGTATTATTGCATAATTTAATATAATTTGTAATCTGTTGGTTTATTTGACAGTATGTATTCATACCGAGAGTTAATTTTTACATATCAAGGCTTTTGTAACACTGATTTCGTATCAACTGTATTTTTCTGTTGTACATAACGTACTCTATTAATCACTGCACTATTAAGTTTATCATTTAAAGTAAAAAAGCATGCAGTCTTTCCTTTCCTTGTTTACTGATACGAACTTCTAGTGATCCCTTACAAATTAATTACCTTAACCGGCCTATCAAAATTACAAATTACCGAGAGCTCTTGCTTGCGTTAAGAATCACCTGTGCAAATTATGTTCTACTTATAAACCTGCCTCAAGTTGCATCTATAAACTGGTAACTAACCAAGTTGTCACAACAAGAATGGTGCCTATTTGGGTCACTATAAAGTGGTGAATATATATATATATACACACACAAACACACACCTTTCAACCCTTCAAAGGTTCCGTGCGATGATTCCTCATTTCACGAAGGTGAAGCTTGTCGCCCCTCCTCTCGAGTTGGCCTGGTGAAGTTGTTAGTTGATTTCTTGTACTCTCCACCTCACATAGCCAGGTACGCCCGGCTCATCGGGGATTGTTCTGAGCCAGGCGTCTAATCTTCTTTTGAAGATGTCCACTGCAACACCACTCGTGTTCCTTAGGTTTTTGGGCAGCTGATTAAACAGTTTTGGTCTTCTCACAACAAAACTATTTTCTTCCAGGTGAAGGATGTTCCCTGTCTAGCCTTTAATTTGGGAACACGACACAGTCTTCCTTTTCTACTTTCCACCGTTGTTTGGGGAGTTACAGGGTTCAGAGTAAGATTAGGGACTATTTTCTCCATTATTTTCCAAGTGTAAATAATGGTGTATCTCTCTCTTCCTTTCCAGTGAATAGTGGTTTAATTCGCGTAACCTTTCCCAGTAATTTAGTTCTTTACATCCCTTGATCTAGGCTGTGAAGCTTCTCTGATTCCCTTCCAGCTGTCTAATGTCTCTTTTTGTATGGGGATGTTAGGACCGAGCAGTATTCCAATTTGGGTATGATCAGTGTTTTCAGTAGAGGAATCATTATATTCCTATCCCTTCGTTTAAAGGTTCTCAGTATCTGCCCAGTTATTCTCTTTGCTCTGTTTACTGCTATCTTATTTTGTGTTTCAAATTTCTCATCATCAATCATTACAACCCCTAAATCTTTTGCTCTACGATTTCTCCGAATTTCCTGTACATTTGGGGGTATAATATTCCATGAATTTTAGGTCTTCTCTTTTTCCGTACCTTAACAGCTGAAATTTCTCAATGTTAAACTTCATATTGTTGTCTTCCATCTACTTGTAAATTCTGTTCATGTCGATTTGTAAAGATCCTATATCTTCTGGGCTTCTTATTTTTCTACTGATCGTTGTGTCATCGGCAGAGGATGTTACTGTGCTGTCTCTGGTAACGTCCTCATCTATGTCAGTTAGCATGATTATGAAGCTAATACTGTTCCTTGTGCTACTGAACTGAGGACCACTGATTCTGATGAAGATACTCCTTGTACTGTAACGACTTGCTGCCGTTCACTAAGGAAATTTTATAGCCATTGCCCTACTTTTCCTGTTTTTCCCATATTTCAGTTTATGTATTAGGATTCCATGGTCACACTTGTCGAACGCTTTGGCAAAATCTGTGTATATTACATCATAGTTTTCATTACTTTCAAGTGCATCAATAATGTTGTAGTGTTCTATTAGTTCTTTATATATATATATAATATATATATAATATATATATTATATATAATATATATATATATATATATATATATATATATAAGGTCGCGCAAATAAAGCAAGCTATTTTTTTTTTAAGTGTGCATTTCAGTTTGCAGAGAGAGGAAATTATAAAAAACTATCTGTTTAGTTACTCCAGAGTATTACCAATATTATGAAATCAAATTTTCAATGTTGCCACCATTTTCTTTTTACGCAACGCTCCAAACGATGGCGCCAACTATCAAGAGCCCTATACATGAAACTTTGTGGCAAAGAATTTCACTTCTATACAATTCTTGCCTTTAACTGAACAATGTTATTAAACCTGGAGTTCTTGTAAACTCTTTCTTTTAGCTCATTCCATAATGCATAATCAAATGGGCACAAATCTGGACTATTAGCCGGCCATTTGTCAGTTTTTATGTAGTCAGGAACTTCTCTGTCTAGATGTTCTGTGGTTAGGCTGGCAATATGGCTTGTTGCACCATCTTGCTGTAACGTGTACTGATCTCCAGAAATTTTGCGAGTTTTGGCAGATGTTTATCTAACACATTATCGTGATGGTATACAGCATTTATTTTAGCATTTGGTTCAACAAAATCCACGTAAATTTTACCCATTTTCGAGGCAAAACACGAGATCATTACTTTCTTAAAGAAGTTAGGTGGCTGCAGTTAAAGTCCTTCCCTCTTGGTTCTTGCTGCAGAGTACACACGATCATTTTGAGTGTTGACAGGAGGTCGAACTGTAACTGACTTTTCATCACTGAACCAAATTCTATTAACATGGGGAAATCTTTCAAGAAGAGGTTGAGACCATTCCATTCGTTTCACCTTATTGACATCAGTCAAGCTGTGTCTGTAAACTTTTAACTACAAATCTTTAATAATTCGTTGCATGGAACGTCTTAATATTCCTGTTTCTGCTGCAATTTGATTTGGCGTCATATGCGTTCCTGGACGACCTTCCTGACTTAGAACCATTTCCTTTACCATTACGATATTTTCATCAATGCGAACCTCGTGTGGTCTTCCACTACCTTCAATTCTTGCAATACTTCCTATTTTATCAATTCTGCGTATAATTTTTTTTACACCAGTACGCTAGAACGAGTCCATGATTTACTTGGAAACATAGCCATTATTTTCTGGCTCCATATTGTTTCTCAGTACGTAATTGTTTAATTCATATAAGATCTTCGTTACCATATGATGGAGTGTTTAATAACAGTGTTAGGACTAACTGTATTTTAAAATCACCTGCAACAAAGAGAATATTAGTTCATTACAAACTAATAGCTTCAAAACATGTAGAGGTGTTGAAAATAACAGAAAAATTTGATTAATCTAATTTTGCACAGAAAATGTATTGTGGTAATAAAGACATTATTTGGGTAATATAAACAATAGCTTACTTTTTCTGCGTAACCGGATATATATATATATATATATATATATATATATATATATATATATATATATATATATATATACTGTACTATTTGCTTTATTCCATACGCGTGACCCTTTACATACATGTACTTAAATGATAGATTCTAATAATTTGCTTATTATTGACTTTAAGCTAATCGACCTGTAATTACCTGGTAATTTTTATCTCTTTCTTTTTATATTGGGGTCATTTGCCATTTTGAAATCTAGAGCAGTTTTTCAACCAGGGTGTTGTGAAACTTCAGAAACTTCACAAAATTGAATACAATAATTGAAAATTGAAAAGTTAGTGAAAATATTCAAATTTCAAAGGAAACAAAACATTACCGATTTATTACGTCCATACCGAAAGTATATAGGCTCAGTTTGAAGTTACGTAGTGTTATAGGGAAACTGAATGTGTAACAGTTGGAGAAGAAAATCCTCAAGGGCGACGCAAAAGAAGAACAGATGGTATTAGGGTGCTTTGAACCATAAAAGGTTGTGAACCATTGATCACTGATCCAGATAAACAATGTTGTCCGGTATAGTTTAATTGAATATTATATTTAGGAGTGTTGGAATTTCATTTTTTTTAATTCTTTTAAGTGTTTAAGACAAATTAAATCTGGTCCTGGCAACTTCCTAATCTTATGTTTCTCTCTACAGTGCAAAACTTCTTCGTAAACCGTTATATCGCCAAGTATTTCATTGTCGTTAAAATTACGCACATCATTAGCCTCTGGAATACGCGTAGTATTTATGGATGTAAAAGCAGATACAAAAACTAATAAAAACAGTCCATCTCTTAATAGTCAGTAATTAGGTTTCCACATGAATCTGTAAGATGAGTTGTCGTGTCTTTAGTCGAATTTTTATTCTTCATATATTCATTATTTTTTTTCGGACCACGTTTACTATTTGTGATAATTAAAATCTCATACTGCCTTTTCGCATTTCTGTCACACCTCTTAACTTGTACTTATCTCATTGTATTCGCTACATCTCTGATTAGCTTTGCCTTCTTTATATACCTTGTACGCTCTATTTCTATTATTTATTACATCTTTCTTTATTCCAACATTTTGGTTGCTCTTTCGTGTTATTTTGCTTATATTTTCTTAATACACAATTTGCGTCTATAGTTTTGAACTTATTTATGAAGTTATCTCACATTATAAGTACACTATCCATGTTTAACTAAATATAATTAGCTGAATTTAACGATTTCTAAACTCTTCGAAATTTGCTCTCAAGAAGTCTGGGACTTGAACTTTGAGAACAAGTTTAATCATATTATAATCTCTGCTGCCCGAAGCGTTCGCCAATGTTTATGTTAGAAACTAAAACATCGTTTATTGTCATAATTAAATCTAATGTGTTATTACACCTCGTTCATTCTGTTAATTTTTGCCAAAGATTTACTGTTTTCCAGAAGAGTTAGTTATTCTCCTCCCTTCTACCTCATCGTATGATTGAGTAAATTTGATATTAGGACAGTTAAATTTTTCGACTATAAAGTATTTCTTGATTTTTTTGATTTACTAAGGAATTATTCAAGTTACAGTGCGGGCTGCAGAATCTTTTCACAAAGCATTAACATAAGTCCTTCCCTCATTCTTTCAGTTGTGTTTTTATGAAAAAAATTATATCCGCCGGTTTGAAAATCATCAATGAAGTCTCTTTCTACTGATGTTCGTTATAGTTATTATAACAAATTTCTTTGTAGACTAAAGATTTAAATTCGTATCCCTCTCGTTTTCTTGCGAGGTCGTTCTATTTGTCCCTCGTTTATTATGCTATATCGTATGCACTTCTTTATCTAACAGTCTACCCAATCTAGCGTTTCCAACTTGGTTGAGATGAACTTCATCGTGCATAAATAATTCATGTTCATGAAAGTAATTAAAAAATTACATACACTTTCCGAATACACTTGCAATTAAGAGACTTCTTCTAGACTGCTTTTAAAGCGAAAATTAATTCTTTTGTTATTTTTCAACTAACTTGTTAACATTAGTTTCTCTCCGAAACACGTTACATTCTCACCTAGAAACATCAATTTCTCGCTAAACCACGTCAATCTCTCGCCGAGACACGTCAATTTCTCACCTAAACACATCAATTTCTCGACTAGACACGTTAGTTTCTCGCCTAAACACGTTAGTTTCTCGACCGGACACTCCTGTTTCTCGTCTAAACACACCACTTTCTCGCGTAAACACGCCAGTTTCTTTCCATAACACGCCAAGAAGAAGAAAGAAAGAAAAGAAAAAGAAGAAAGAAAGAAACAGGAAGAAGAATCTTGTAACCGAATACAGAAATATATTTCGCCATAGCTCAATATGGCAAAATAAAGCAAATTGCCTTCCCTTTTTTTTTCCTTACTTCGAAATTATTTTTTAGGGTATAAACAAGGGCACATCACGCTCCAGAATAAATTATGGAACGTTTTTCAACATCGGCAATAAGATATGAATCTCCTAAAAAGGAGAAAAATGACATAAGCTTTTTTATTTATTTATTTCCACGAGAAAGAAAACAAGCTCGTATGTATAAATATTGAATTATGGATGGCTTGTGCATGACCATACTTATAAGCTAAGAAAATCTGAACATATATATATATAATATATATATATATATATATATATATATATATAAATTGAACAGGAATTCCTAATTGATTAATTGGTTGTAAAACTAATTTAATATCCATGGTAAGAAAGCCTTTTACTTTTTTCTTTAGTGGATAGATCATGAATTGTTTAATTCGGAAGTTTTCAACACTTTTCCGCATACGTTATTTGCTCGACGAACTTCTTTCCGAAACTGTGCATAATTGCAGTTATGAAATATGTAAATACGACATATCAGTTTTTTTCTTTTGTATTTCAGTAAAGTTTCAAAGTAAATGCTGAAATGTTTGTTTAAGTTTTCAAAATTTTAAGAACCTTTTCTATTCTGTGCTCGGGTAATTACAAGTTTACAAATTAAAAGTAAAGTTTTTAGATATCATTCCCGGCTGTGTTTTAAATTAAAATGTTCTCTCTCTCTCTCTCTCTCTCTCTCTCTCTCTCTCTCTCTCTCTCTCTCTCTGGATGGGATTGACCGGAAATCAAAACCTCCCAATAGACATTTTTAATTTCAGGGATGGTACTTTGGTACTCAGTGTCGGATTGTTCGTACTTTTTAGCAGTCCTTTTTAACAAAAAAATTATAGTTTTATATAGAAGTTGTGACGTTCTCTTTGTAATAAATGTAGTAGGAGGCACTGGTTTGGTTTCAGAGCACTTGAGGTTTTCAGAAGATGAAAAGCTTGATGAGAATTCTTGGGAGTCAAAACCTCTGAATAGACATTCATCTTCAGGGAAGCTTCTTAACTAGAGTAGAATTTTAATTTTAAATAGTGTGTAATAGAATTTTGTAAAAAAAAATATGCATATGTACACTGTCGGGTGCTCGCCAGCTGGAGGTGCCTGTGGATCAGTGCTCTCTTATTTAAGTAATTCCAGTGCGAATGGTGGCAATGTAAATAGTAAATTTTTAAAAGCAATCTTCCAGTACAATAACTTCGGCCCTCAACGGAAAAATGATGCAACGATGAAATGATGACTTTTTATACATAATAAATAAAAAATTCCTTAAAAAAATGCGTGGTGTAGATTAAATTATGTAATTTCTTATTTCATACTGTCCTTTTTTTTCCACTCTCTTCTAATACGTAACTGAGTACACGAAATAAGTATACGTATGGTGTGAATGAATTTTGAAGCTATTCCTTTCATTATGCTTTTCCTAGAAATTTCAATGATTTTAGAACTTCATTGAGGTTAATAAATTGCTATGAACTGTTAGTGGTAGATATTGTTTCTAGCATGCGGAAGAATTTCAAGAATCTATTCGTAAATTTGGACACGCGCTATGTACCCAGCTGAGTTAAGAGAGGTAAATTCACTGTGGACATGGTGGAATAGAAATATAAGAAAAGCAATCGCAGATAGAAAGCTAGCCTGCAACAGTATAAAAGGGACTGTGCACAGCAGCATGTAGTACTTATATAGATTAACAGTAAATAGAATTTGAAATTCAAGTAGCTCGTGAATGTAAAGAAAATTCTTGGAAGTTTTACGATTATGTTAGTAATGGAAATCCTTTGGGGAACAATATTGGGTCACTGGTGAACTCAGGTGGTAACTCACTAAATAATAATGGGGAGATAGTTAGAATCTTAAATAACTTTTTTATCTTTCCCTTCACCACATATTTGTAGCACAAAGTAATAAATCCAAAACAATGAATGAGAACGTTGCTTCCACGACTGAGTTGAAGAGGGCGTTCTCGAAAATAATGAGATACAGAACGGTAGAATCAATCAGCTTTAACGAAACTCGGCCGGCCGTGATAATTTCACACTAAGCTTCGGTTCCCGAAATGAAGACTCATATAGAAGCTTCACTCAATTCACAGATGACAATTCTAACTTAATTCCTGCACACTTTTGCTGACTCCAAAACAACTGGTTCAATTGAAGGCTACCTCCCTCTGTCAATTTAACTCAACCCTCAATATATAAATAAATTCCACTTATTCCGAACTTAATAAACTTAGTAAATAATTAATTTCAGACTTCACAAAACAAACAGGAAAATTCCACTCTCTGTCTGAACTGCTCCGATGCTCACACATTAATCTACTTCAAACTTTTTCCCTTCATCTGCATTCTCACTCCTAACACCAGGATTAACAATTAGTTGTAGGAAAATTTCACCTATATACTTTACAGGCAGAACTACAGTTTGTTAATGAAAATAAAGCGCACAAATATAATATATATATATATATATATATATATATATATATATATATATATATATAAAATGCAAACCCATAAGGAGAAAGAAAAAATTATTCCAAGCTCTTTTGTGTATTCAGCAATACACCTCATCAGGGAATAAAGAGAGAAGGTGAAATGACGAAAATACATGTACATTAGAACAGAGAAATAAAAAGAGATTAACACAAGGTTAAGAAGCAGTAATTAAAGGCAAGACATTTTAACAAGATATTGACAATTTTATACATTTCCGCACTGTTATTGAAATTATTTTTAAAATGGATGAATGCACATTCTAGAATATTCCTTTCAATTATATCCGTTTTTAATGAGCACTTTAGAACTATCCCACTTGATACTATGATTACATCTATACATATGGTTAAACAATGCATTAGAATTATTTGCTGTTCTACACGCATATTTATGCTGTTTTACCCTGATATCTAACGTTTTTCTCGTTTGACCTAAGTAGTATGGGCGCAAAAGGAGACAGTGCAATGCAATTCCAAATGTTGATCAATCTTGCAAGAATGCTAACCCCCCACCTTGGTACCAGTGCCAACCCCCCTTGCTGCAAGGCACCCCCCAAAGTAGGAGGAGGGTTGTTACAAGATAACAAGGGTTATGCCACTTGGAGGCGGAGTTATCCCCCAAGAGATAGAGAGGAGAAAGAGAGAGAGGAAGAAAGGTGTTCGCTTGACAGAAGCCAAGCGCATATTAAGACTTCAGCCGAGCTGACGTTGTCTTATAGGCCCCTAATCAGCCAGTCGGCTTAATCAGCCAGTGCCTCCAGGCACTATCAGCTAGGTGGCACATGTATACCTCGTTTTGGCCCTCGTCTATACGCCCATAAAATATTACGCACACACGATTATATACGTCGGGTTCGAGACCCGGTGGCGGCGCGTCCTTCCACGATTGGTAGATAAATGGGAAACCAGAGTAACCTAATGATCCGTGTTAAACTGTAGGTCTAAGGTGGAGTGTAAACATTTTTTCACGATTGGTAGATAAATAGGTAACCAGGGTGCCCTAGTAGGGATCCCTCTCTCTCCTCTCGCTCTCTCTCTCCCCCTTCTCTCCCTCCCTCTTGCCGTCTCGCTCTCTCTCTCCCCCTTCTCTCCCTCCCTCTTGCCGTCTCGCTCTCTCCCTCCCTCTTGCCGTCTCGCTCTCTCCCTCTCTCTCTCTCTCTCTCTCTCTCTCTCTCTCTCTCTCTCCCTGTCGCACTCTCTCCCTCCCTCCCTCTCACCCTCTCCCGCGCGCTGGGTATCGGTGGGGAAGTAGGTAGTTGGATTGAAAATTGGCTGAAGAATAGGCGGCAGAGGGTTGTAATTAAAGGGGTTAGTTCGGGTTGGGCCTCGGTCACTAGTGGGGTTCCTCAGGATTCCGTTTTGGGGCCACTGTTGTTTATAATTTACATAAATGATATCGACGGTGGCATCGTCAGTCGGATCGCAAAATTCGATGATGACACCAAGCTTGGGGCCAATGTTGGGACGCCCGAAGCGATCGAGCAACTGCGTGCGGACCTACGTAGGATAGGAGAGTGGTCCGAGAAATGGCAAATGTCGTTTAACTTGGGTAAATGCAAGGTGATGCACATTGGCTACGCCAATCCCAAGTCGGACTGTTGGGGAGTCGGACTGTTGGGGAGTCGGACTGTTGGGGAGTAATATCGATGCCACTGATTTGGAAAAGGACTTGGGTGTACTAATTAGCAGCGACCTTAAGTTTACCAAACAGTGCGTAGAGGTGGAAAAGAAAGCCCAGAAGCTGTCGGGTTACATCGGGAGTCAATTTCGATTTCGGAACAAGGAGATTGTGCCCTCTCTGTACAATTCCCTAGTTCGGCCGCACCTGGAGTATGCAGTGCAGTTCTGGTCGCCCACCCTCAGGAAAAATATTGAGAGGCTGGAGTGAGTGCAGGCGAGGGCCACAAAGTTAATCTCTTCCGTTAGGCATATGGGCTGCAATCGATTCCGCGCCCTGAACTTGTTTTCGCTGGAAACGCGGAGGCTGCGCGGTCAACTCATCGAGGTTTTCAAGCTCTTACGCGGGTTCAACTATGTCGATTTTAGAAGCATGTTTAGTTTAAATAATAACCCAACTCGCAACAATAGTTGGAAGTTGGATTTGAAACGGTTTAGGACTAGTGTGTGTGGGAATTACTTTACCTATAAGATCTGTGACACGTGGAACAGGTTACCTTCAGAAGTTGTGAACAGTTCCTCTGTGGATCATTTCAAGAAAAGGTTAGACCAAATCTTGCACACTATTTGATCGTGTAGAAATTTTTTCCTGGCACCCGTTGCCATTGGTACCTCCTCGGTATGGGCCGCAAGGCCTTTTGAGGTACTTCTTTTCCTTGTAACTCCTTGTAACTCTCTCTCTCTCTCTCTCCCTCTCGCTCTCTACCTCTCGCGCGCTCTCTATCTCTCGCGCGCTCTCTCTCTCTCTCTCTCTGATATATATATATATATATATATGTTAACCCCCTCCTTTTATGGCCCTGTGGTGGTTCGAATCGACGGGGGTTCTGGTTGGGAGGCAGCAACGGATATTTCTCGCGATAGTTTTCTTCTATAACATTCTAATTTTTCTCTCATTTCTTTTTACTCTTTCTATAATACTCTAATACTTGCTCTGAAGGTTCGCCGATTTTCTTTTTAGAACTTATCGGGAACTATTTTCTCTAGTTTATTTTTCTAAGTTCTCTGAAGAGAGCCAAACTCGAAGGGGAAAAATAAAATGTTTCTCTCACTGTAATTTACTTCTAAAAATGTACAGGTAGTGCTGTGAATTTACAGGGTTAGAGGTTCGACCTCTTTCGACCATGGCTCAGGCCGGAATCTAAAAAAATTAAGGAGGTAAGGGGCCTCTGCCCCCTCCTCGCAGCGAGGCTGCTAACAAGGGAGTCTCGTAGTAGTGACCAAAGAAGAGTGCAGTAATGAAGTGAAGTGATTTTACAATTACATGCTTTATATATAATTAAAATTTTGGGGGAGTGCAGTTTGGAGGTTAAGTTTCCCCCTTTAACCCTTCGTGGACTGATGGGGTACTGGACCCCAAGCATATTTCAAAAATCTGCCATTCATTCAAATATTATTTTTAGAGCCTGGTCATCTATGACTTTTATTGTATGTAGGTATGGTATATACTCACAAAATATAAGAGAAAAATGTCACACCATTTGGAAGTGACAGGGTAGCAAACTTGAATGGGGTCTGCCTTACCCCACCTCGTCTGCAATGTGACTAATTTATTTGATTTTTTTTTCAGATTTTTTCATAAATTTCTTAGATTTTCATTCTAATGGCAATGTCAATTCTAATATCGACGTTTTATGCTCCTAGCAGGGTGGGAGAGGGAGATGTAGATGTAGACCAACCAAATTTGTCAGATGATAGTGAATCAGAAGTAGACTTAGCTGATGCTAGTGAATATGAATATGTTGAACAATCTTCTGACAGTGACTTTAGTGGTTTTGATAGTGACAATGCAAGCGATGATGATGATGACAATATTGTGTTAGGGAAAGATAACTTTGTGTTGTGCACTGAGCCTCCCGGGCTTAGACGAAATGTGAGGCAAAACATTGTTCGTGAAGAAGGTGGTGTTCATGAAAGTGTACCTACGCATGCTGCATCTGCTACTTTCAGCTTCTTTATCACAGATGAAATTGTTGAATTGGTTCTCGATGCAACAAATCAAAAAGGTGGTGCTCTCTATGGTGAAAAATGGAAACAGCTGGATTCTATTGAGCTGATGGCATGGCTAGGACTTCATCTCAGATCTGGGCTGGACAAAGATAGCTTCCGCCCAGTTGATGAATTATTTGGTACTAAGACCGGTCCACCAATTTATCGTGCTTCTATGAGCCGTGACCGTTTCAAAGAAATAAAAAGGTCAATAAGATTTGATAATATGACTACTCGTGCCAGAACGAAGGAATGGTGAACAAGGCAAGTTGGCGCCTATATTCGAAGTTTGGCAGAAGTTTATTGAAGCATGTCAAATAAACTATAAAGCCAATACATATGTAACTGTGGATGAATCTCTACTCGCATTTCGAGGGAAATGTTCATTCATAGTATACATGCCATCTAAACCAGATAAGTATGGCATAAAGGTTTGGAGTATGGCCGACGTTAAGAATGGGTATCTTCTAAATGGCCAGATATACAGTGGAAAAGGTCCTGAAGGTCCAGAACGCCACCAAGCCCAAAGAGTTGTTCGAGATCTTACTTCAACTATTGTGAAGTCAGGAAGAAATGTTACCACTGACAACCTGTTTACTGATGTTGACCTTGCCATAAAACTACTTGATAAAAATTTAACACTCTTAGGATCTATGAGGAAAAATAAGCGCCAAATACCTAAGTCATTTCAAGCCTCAAATGATCGTCAGCTCTATTCATCAAAGTTTGGCTTTAGTAGGGACCAGCGTCTTATGATATGCAGCTATGTCCCAAAGGTAAGAAAGGCAGTTCTGTTATTAAGCACCATGCATTTCGACCAAAAAAAGCAGCAGGAAGAACCTTTCAAACCTGATGTAATTCTAGATTACAATGCCACAAAAGGAGCTGTTGATCGATTAGACCAACTTATCAAAACTTACTCATGTAAGCGCATAACAAACAGATGGCCATTAGTTATCTTCTACTGGATGGTAGATGTTGCAGCTTACAATGCTAGTTGCTGTTTCATGGAGAAAACACCCGATGTGTATCGAGGGAATCATAGGCGAAGGAAATTTCTGGCAGACTTAGCAGAACAGCTCTGCAAACCAGCAATCCAGAAACGTTTTGATTCAGCTGGTAGATATTTGCCAAAGCATGTTAGAGCATGTATGGAGGCATTTATGGATGAGGTAGAAGCAGCACCCCAGCCAAGGCCTAATCCAGGAGATAGGAAGAGATGTGGAAAGTGCCCGAGGAAGATGGATAAGAAGACGAGAAAGTCATGCACAAAATGTGATGTGCCTCTTTGCGAAAGTCACTCCAACTATGTATGTGATGACTGTGTACACTGTACAGTAAGCATTGTTTCATATGTTCGATTTTTCTATTTCTTTCTATTCTATAATCTATATTGTGAATATAAAAAGTGTTTCTGAGTGCTGAATTCTTTAAGTTAAAAAATTCTTAAATAAATGTTTAAAAAAAAAGGGACACATGGTGAATTGGCTCCACGTGCCGTGTCCTTGGCAACATATGTACAAACTTTAGTATATATAAACTTAAGCATATGGCAAAAATTCACCATTGAAGTTTGGGGTCTGGGTGACCCCACATAGTCTTCTTTGTTAATCGGTCCAACCTAGCCCACGAAGGGTTAAACACATGATCAGATTTTTGCACAATATTTGAAAATAAGTAAATCTTTTAGCTGTGGTAATGTTTAAACGAATAAACAAGATATTTGAGGATGAAGCCATATTTTTAATCTTAAAACCGCGTATTTTCAGATCTGATGTTATCATGATCAGCCAAGTTAACTAAAAGTGGAAATTGAACTATGCATCTTTCCACTAAAATATGCATACGAGTAAAAATTAAAGGTTTAAGATTTACAATTAAAGGCTTAGGCAAGACATGACTTCATCTTTTATAATGAAGAGAGAATGTATACAATTTATGAACATTGCAAAAAGTTTCTCAGAATTCATTATTAAGCTAAATCCAAAAATGATTAAGAAATTTTAAAAAGAGCAAGTCACCAATTATTTGGCAAAGTAGAAAACACATCAAAATTTATTCCAACGGAAAAATAATAAAAAAAAAAAATAAAAACTAATCATATTTTTTCGCCGAGTATACATTTCTGAAGGCGATATAATTTCGTAGTAGTACATAAGTACAGGTCTAAGTATCATACATCGTTGAGTACGTATTAATTTTGGTTCATTACAATTACGATTACAATTACCAATTAATTCATATTCACTTATTATTGTCCATTACAGTTCTATTAAAGTACATTCTTACATTATATATTAAATTATTACATTTAATTGTAGTTTCATTAAAGTACATTACATTATATTAAATTAAAGTATTACAGTTAATTACAATTAAGCAGTTACTATAACTTTGTTTTGTTTTTACACTGTTACATATTAATAGACAATTAAGATGTTAGAAATATAATACAAAGTACATGGGCACATACGGTATGTATTTATATACAACATAATATGTTATATTATGTTATAATATGTTATAAATTTGAATCAGAGCGAGAGGAGATTTTTATCTTAGAAGCGTTCGCTTCTGCCGTAGTTACCGGAATTTGACCACTTGACTAAGCATTTATGAATATCTTGCGAGGGGTGAACGCACTTAAAAAAAATAATAAAAAAAAGTAATACACGCAAACGTATTTGCGCGTTTTCGAACGAATGCATAAAGTTTTGCATTTCACGAGCAAAAATGAATATTTAATAAAACTGATATAGGACAATGGTCAAGATAAGATATGGACGTATAGATGAATATGGTTGAATAATAATATTTATACTACATAACACCACAACATATAAATAATGACGTATAGAGAATGAAGTTTCTTTTTATTATTAAAGAATTTACCATACATTGAATACGCAAGATGTTCAAATACTAAACACGTGATTCAGTGTTCAAGGTATGGAAACCGTGAAGGAAGTTTAAGGTATTTTATGACGTCATAGTTATTCACATTATGTCACAAGTATAGTATAAGTCATTATTAGAAAAGATCTACAGAACAGATCTACAGAAGCTAAGGCTAACAAAGACTCTAAGATCCACTCTAAGGTTAGCCCGAGAGAAAGGAAAGAGTAGGGGGTTAAGAGAAGAGAATAAGGGATTAATAAGTAGCAACACCTATCACTCATGGGTTAACATTCATTCAGAAAAAGAGAAAGAAAGGCTCACCATCATCATCAGTTGGCCACTGCCGACAAGTCAGAAAAATAGTCGGAGAAAATAGGAAAGGGGTGAAAGATGAAAAGAAGTAAAATAAGAACGCTTACAAACCATGCAAACACAGTCTTAACTCACCATCATACCGTGCAAACTACAGACATGCAAGTAAGGAGAGGATAAGAAGGAAAAACAAAAAAGTAGGTAAAGTAAAACAAAAAGTGGGTTAGTTTACGCTACGAGCTACATCTACGATCGTGTTAGTCTAATTTTTTTTTTTTTGCTGGAATCACACACTGGCATATCACAAGCTGGCATTACTGTCAACAGACTCATCCTCGATCACCACCCCTAGAGCTCCTGTTGTTAATTGTTTTATTATATTAAACAACGTTAATAATTTTAATGAGGGAGAGAGAAAAGGGTGAGGCTGAGAGGGAAAAGGGTGAGGCTGAGAGGGAACAGGGGGAGGCTGAGAATAAAGAAATACAAATCGAAATTCTATCCAAAACTCGCTTAGGCGATTTTTGTTTCTCATGTAAAAATGAACATTCAAACATAAAAACCATACAGACATAAGTATTGCATGAAGACAATGAATCCATATAATGATGGTATAGGAATTGTTCATTGTTCATTTTTACACACACACACACACATATATATATATATATATATATACTCGTTAAAAAGTAGGTCTAAGGTGGGGTGAAAAGTTTGACATTCGTCAGAATGAACAATTCGGGTAGAAGCAATCGAAGGGTTAACCAGAGAAAGCCTGTATATGTACAGTTCCGGAAAAAAGTTCATCTAAAAAATTCTGAAAACTATAAAATTTACTAATTAGTAAAAGAAACGTACACAAAAGATCCAAAATTTATAATTAGCAATCACGTCAAATTGCATTAATTCACATTAATTCCATTTATTACATAACTCAAACAAATCTAGGATTTTATCGCACATTTATGCCTGATTTCTGAATATACAGGGAGCGGAATAAGACGGTTTACCGAGAATAACAGAATCACCTTGCGAAAAATAATATTTATCGTTTACTACAGAAATTACTAATTAGTACAAGAAGAGTTAAAAACTTGGTGGCTAACTGGATTTCACATGGAGTATAGATATGAACCAGAAATTAAATAAAAAATAATAATAGCATAAGACATACGAACGAGGAATATATATATATAATAAAAATAATAATACGCAAAACGGTGGTGTATAATCAACATATTAGTACAGAATATATATATATATATATATTAAACAACGTTCTGAAATTGCGGAATGGAAAGCTGTATTAATTCTCGTCATGCGTGAATTAATAAGGTGATGTTAATATATATATATATGGGGCGCCAGAAACCGAAAGATAACATTGGATTTAAAATCTCGATAATAAACAATGCTTCGATGGAATCTTATTTCCATTCTCTCGACGTCATAAACTTTGGTGTTTAATGAAGCACTACATCACACATCTGTTATTTTTTAAATTTAATTATTGTATCGTATAAGAATTCCAGGGTACAATAAACCTTTACTGCGGCGAGAGCAAGCTTCGCGCCCTGATGGTTTTTCTTCATGGGTAATTACCTACCGGTTTTACATTTCAGAGACAATAAATTTCCCGATCCTATTTTAGATAGGGCACCATAAACCGATTCACAAACCATCCTCATCTACCTCTCGCTCTCTCTCTCTCTCTCGGCCGAATACAAGATAAAAAAAAACAAAGCGTTTCTCTCTCTCTACGAATGGAAATATCTGACAGATTTCACGGGGCAGCCAATCACAGCCCTGTGGGCGGAGCCCAGGACCTCTGTTTGGCCGCTATGCAGGCCTACGCGTCAAGCTCCGCCCAAAATTCATCGATAGCCAATAGGAAGCTAGCGTTTCGTGTGTTGTGGGTTGATCACAATTACGCTTATAAAAGGGGTCACTTTCATCTCAGGACCTCATTTCAGTATTTTTTCGCTTAGTGCTTTTGAAATACCAACCATGACCCAGCTGTACAGCTCCCCCGATTTGTTTGAAGATGGCAATGCCTTATCACTCACTGCAATTTATCTTTTCAATGCGGTGGAACAGAACGATCTTCTATCTACGCATGTTGTTAGAGAAATTTGTGACAGCGGGAACGAATTTCTCGCTAACGACTTGGAGATGTAAGTAGTTAATATGTGATTATGTACTCCGGTTCATTCATTGCATGTATTATAATTCTTAAAATTTGTGGCATTTTCTCTTATTGTAACTCTCCCATATATATATATATATATATATATATATATATATATATATATATATATACCGGTCGTGATATAACCTAACCTAGCGTAGCCTAACCGGTACATAATACAGCTTAACCTAACCTAGCTTTATTCTGAGTTCTTCTACAACGAAAAATTAATCCCAGGACTCTTTATCGTTTATAATAATATAGCCTAACCTAACCTAACCATGGTGTATTCTTTCTCGTTTATAATTTATTTAGTAATCTAATTCCCTTTTATTCTGAGTTTTTCTACAACGAAAAAATTAATCCCAGTGCTCATTCTCGTTTATAATAATATAACCTAACCTTCTCGTTCATGATATAACCTAACTGACTAACACAACTGAACCTAACCGGCCATAATATAACCTATCGTATCATATCCTCGCCGGGACATAATATAGCCTAACCTAACCTAGCTTATATATATATATATATATATATCTGCCCAGGACACTTCATCGTTTAAAATAATATAGCCTAACCTAGCCTAACCTAACCATGGTGGATTCTTTCTCGTTTATAATTTATTTAATAATCTAATTTCATTTTATTCTGAGTTTTTCTACAACGAAAAAATTAATCCCAGGGCTCTTTTCTCGTTTATAACAATATAACCTAACCTAAATTAATGTAAAAAATGAACAATGAATAATCAATATTCATTTTTACATAAGAACCAAAATCGCTTAACGCGAGTTTGGATAATAATTTTACTTGTAGCTTTCTACTTTTGTTCGTGTCATAACCTTACGATCTACCATTTCTATGGTTTAGTCGTATCCATTATCCATTTTCCATTTGTTATAGAAGTTATTATAATTAATTATGAATTGTCTTGCATCTCACCCTCGACCCTAGATTATGCATACACATTGCATATAACAGGATTGGAACCCGTAGTTGTACTTCTTAGTCATTAATACCCACTCTTTGTCTCTAATTCGTTCTTGTAAATCTTCCTAACAATGATTTGTACTATACGTACAAATTCAATAACTATGACGTCACATTTTCCCGTCATTAATTTCCCTTGATCATTATCCTATATAAATTTTATTAAATATTCATTTTTACTCGTGTCAATCTATGAAACGCAAAACTTCATGCATTCGTTCGAAAACGCAGAAATACGTTCTCGTATTATTTTTTTCATTTTTATTTTTAAAAAGGTTCACCTCTCAATGAACTCGAAAATGCTGAGGTAGGTGATCAAATTTCGCTAACTGGCAAAATCGAACGCTTCAAAGATAAAAAAAATCTCCTTTCGCTCTGATTCGAATTTATAACATTATCATGCGTTATGTTATATCATGTGTGTCATGTCTCATGTACTTGTGTTGTACTAATAACCATCTATAATAACCATATAGTATAACCATATAGTATAACCATATAGTATAACCATATAGTATAACCATATATAAATATATAAAAACACTGTAAGAATGGTAAACGACGTAATGTACTTTAATGAAACTACTTTAATTAAACGATCACAATTTAATATATAATGTAGTAATGTACGTTAATGAAACAGTACTTAATGATGTAATGTACTAAATGACGTAGTCAATGTATTTAATGAAATTGTAGTTAACGATAATAAATGAATTGGTAATTATAATCATAGTTACAGTAGACCAAAATTACAATGTACTCAATGTCCGACCCGACATTATGTCGCCATAAGGAATGTAGAATCAGCAATACTGTTGTTATTTTTGTATCATTATTTTTCATTTGGAATTAATTTTGATGTGCTTTCTACTTTGCCAAATAATTGATGATCTGTTCTTTTTTTAAAATCTCATAATCATTTTTTTAGATTTAGCTTAATAATGAATCCTGAGTAACTTTTTCCATGTCATGTTTTGTATACATTCTTTCTTCGTTATAAAAGATGAAGTCATGTCTTCCCTAAGCATTTAATTGTAAATCTTAAACTTTTAATTTTTACTCATATGCAGATTTTAGTGTAAAGATGCATAGTTCAATTTCCACTTTTAGTTAACTTGGCAGATCATGATAACATCAGATCTGAAAATATGCAATTTAAGATAAAAATATGGCTTCATCTTCAAATATCTTGTTTATTCGTTTAAACCTTAACACAGCTAAAAGATTTACTTTATTTTCAAATATTGTGCAAAAATAATGCAGCCTCTTCAACATTTAATAATGATGATGTTAGTAGAATCGGGGTATATAAACCCCACCAATTTCTTCCATGTTTGTTCTGATTCCAACTACGAGGCTCAGCATTACCTGTAACAGTTTAGGAGTAAAACACAGTAAGAAAAAGTCTTTATCTTCTCCTTCGAGCCGTGCTCTCTTCAGAAAACTTAGTCATTAGAATCTCCCGATAAGTTACAAGAAGAATCGGGGAGAAACCCCAAAGAATTTAATAAGCCTCTCAGAATCCTCCGAGCCACTAAAGAAGAACTCGGAGAGTAGTATAGAAGAAAACCACTTCAAGTCACACATCCGTTGCTTGCCTCCTAACCAGAACCCCCGTCGATCCGAACCACCCCAGGGCCATAGACGGAGGGGTTAACAGTCTGGCGACCTACTACCAGGATTAGAAGAAAAGATTTTAAGAAGAGGATTTTAACGAGTGGCCACTCTTTGGCCAGGATAGAAATTACCCTGCATCAGGATAAAAATCAAGACGACCCAAGCACATAGAAGATATTGGCATAACAGTCTGGCGAGTCTGTAGCCAAGAGTTTAACAACTGGCGACCCTTTAACCAGGATCTTCACGACTCCAGGATTCTTCCAGACTCTGGAACCAGAACCAACACCAAGTTGACCGGCGTGTCACGACTTCTAGTTCGTCACATCCACCCTTGAACCGGTGCGTTACGACTCCAAGTTCTTCACGCCTACTTTTCATCTAGGAACAAGTGGCCAGCCAGACACGTCTTCAGGACACACCTCAAAGGATTTCGCCGTAGGAATCTTGTTAAGTACAAAACTTTTTTTAAAAAAATAATTTCTAAACATTTGAAAAGTCATTATTATTAACAATTAATATTTAGTATTGAGCCAGAATTAACAAAAAACACAGTGAACACTTCAGACACCAGTGATACATTTTTGTTTTATTGAAAACAATATTGTCACAGAATTATTTTCACAGTTATTTTCAGTTATTTTTACTATTCTAGTTAGTATAGTATAATTTTATTTTATGTATCAAACATAATAGTATCGTACCTTCGTGTACATTCGAGTGAAATGTTGTTTACATTTTATATTTTTGTTTGCAAATTTTTTTCAAATTATTGAATTGAATTGACTTGCAAATTAAGAAAGAGAGTGTTATAGAGAGTTTATAGAGTTAGAGAGTTACTTGAAGCATTTCAAGTTAGTTTCAAGAATACTTGATAGAGTTCAAGTTAGTTTCAAGAATACTTGATAGAGTTCAAGTTAGTTTCAAGAATACTTGATAGAGTTCAAGTTAGTTTCAAGAATACTTGATAGAGTTCAAGTTAGTTTCAAGAATACTTGATAGAGTTCAAGTTAGTTTCAAGAATACTTGATAGAGTTCAAGTTAGTTTCAAGAATACTTGATAGAGTTCAAGTTAGTTTCAAGAATACTTGATAGAGTTCAAGTTAGTTTCAAGAATACTTGATAGAGTTCAAGTTAGTTTCAAGAATACTTGATAGAGTTCAAGTTAGTTTCAAGAATACTTGATAGAGTTCAAGTCAGACAGTTTTATTCCAAGTCAGTTTTATCCCAAGTATTCCGAGTCCCAAGTATTCCGAGTCCCAAGTATTCCGAGTCCCAAGTATTCCGAGTCCCAAGTCAGTTTTCAATGCAGTCAATTGAATTCAACTTTTCCTTTGTAATTTAAGAGAATTTAATTTAAGAAAATTTAATTCAACCTTTTTTTTTGTTGTAAAAGAGAATTAAATTCTACCAGAATTGACCGGTTTGCGTCTTTAGTTTAACCTTTTTGTTTTGTTTGTAAGAAGGAAATTGACCCACCATTTGTCTTTTCTTTTCATGCCATTGTTGCGTATATAAATATATACTTATGTATTTTAATGTTTGTAACAAAACCGTTTTTACAAAGGTTGTAACGATTTTGGTAATTATTGTAATGTACAGTGCCCGCGAAAAGTATCCGATCACCCTTGAAATTTGTATTTTTTACATAAAAAACAATGTTTAAATGTATACTAACCTTATATTAGTATTTTGTCATCTGTCCTTTGGTTTGGATGACTTGCTCTAGACATTTTGGCATGGATTTAATCAAGTTTTGACAAACTTCCACTGATATTTCCTTGCACCATACCTTTTTGATGGCCTCTTGTAATTTTCGACTGAGCCAGTGTCGTGGCATTCAACCTTATTTTTTATTATTAGCCACAGATTTTCTATCGGATTGAGATCTGGACTATTACCAGGCCAATCCAAATATCAAATTTATTGACAGTAATCCATTTTGTCACTATTTTGGCCCTGTGACATGGTGCACCATCATGCATGTATGTTTTTGTCCTTTGGATTGCCATTGCCATTGGAAGTTTATCCTGTAGCATTGCTAAATACCGTGCACCATTCATAGTTGTGTTCTTCGGAAGAAAATATAAGTTTCCACGCCCATAGTAACCGAAACAACCCCAAACCATCACACTTGGAGGGTGTTTCATTGTCTTTAGGGTGTATTTAGGGTCCATCCTATTTGAGCCAATAGGCCGGCGAACCTTTTTTGGACAACTTCTGAATGTCAAAAATGTCGACTCATCGCTAAATAAAACCTTCTTCCAGTCATCAACAGTCCAATGAATGTATTTTTTACAAAATGCGACACGTTTTTTACGCATTTTTTCATTAATGAACGGTTTCTTAGCAGCATGGCGAGATGGTAATCCGAGTTCTTTTTGGAGCCGCTCCTGGATAGTTCGTTCAGAAACACCAGATAACAAATTATTCATATTAAATTTTATTTCTTTCGCAGTTATTGTTGGGTTTTTCAATACTAAACGTTTCATAAGTTTGTCTGTTCGCGAATTTGTTTTTCTCGGTCTGCCAGATCGTTTTTTAGGGACTGGCGTGGTTAGGCCACCATTGTTCTTAGCCCGTGAAACCCATAAATTAACGGTACTTTGGGATATGTTTAATTCCTTAGCTATCTGTCTCTGTGATTTCCCACATGCATGCAAAGCAACAATAGCACCTCGACAATCACTCTTAAGTTGTTTTTTAGCACACATTATATATAAATTTTATTTACACCACTTTCTGTAAAAAAAAAAAAAATATCAAGAAATTTACACAAACAGTGAAATCTGACAAATTTGAGACACAGCCACCCGCAACGAAGGCTACCAGAACACTAATTTGAGAATGCGTTGGATAGCTCTCATATCAGCGAGCAACCTCAAAGTTACCAGATGTCGCTAGAACAAATAGAAAGTGAATTACGTGTCTCTGAATATCAAGGGAAAATATTGTATTTTCTTGAGTGATCGGATACTTTTCGCGGGCACTGTATATGAGGAACATGCCGTCCCTCCGTTTGTTGAACTCTTTTAATTTTTGTTCTAAGTAGTGTGACAAGCAATCTCTTTCCTTTAAAAAAAAACAAAAAGAAAAAAACGTAATTGTCAATTTCAGACTAAAATATCAAACATTTCAAATTCTATCAACATTTAACGAAAGAGTATGATTTTTCTACTTAACATGCAAAAATTATTAAACCTTTTTTATATTTTTTTTTTATAAAAATAATTTTTAATGTAAAATTTACCTGAAATTATTAAAAGAAAAGATTGTTCTAAATGCTTTCCTTCCATTTCAATAACTTTTTTATTCTTGGTCGAAATTCATCTATGGCTCGATTTACTTTTATTTTTTTAAAATATTATAAAATTGTTTAGCTCGTTGAAATGCATAATTGATTTCTATTTTTAATCTGTATTCTTAATTTTCTTAATTCAATTAGCGTACCGATACTTCTGGTTAATGTTAATGGTTATATAGTTCATATATAGCTAGGAATGTTACTAGTCGAATTTAATTCCATCTTCAAAATTCAATTTTAAAACCGTGAGATTTACTTTCATTAATTGTAAGTTCTTCTAAGTACGTTTTTTTTATTACCTTAATATACGTGTAACTGATTTAATTACGTAAAATCGATAATCCTAATTGAATTCTATTACTTTTCATACATATTTGAATTCATTTTCTTTCCGCACTTCAAGTCACTTTCACATGAAACTTATATGCATACACCATCATTAATACTACCTGTAATTTAGAATTTTATAATAATTGACCTTGAGCATAAAGGATTTTCTAATAATAATAATAATGATAATAATAATAACAATAACTGACTTAAACTTAAAAGATTTTATAACCCTAAACCCATCTTAAATTATTATACATTATTTTTAAGACTTTGTTAATTCAAAAACCTTCCAAATCCCAACACATACACACGCATGTATGCACACTATATATACTTTATATACAAACTTTATGCTAAAATCATTGGAGATCATAATAAACTATTTCATTGCGCGAAAGTGCTAACTATGCTATTTATAGTCTTAAGCATTTTTACTAACTATATATCAATTTTTGCTCAGGCATTTATTCAGTTAATTTAACAATCCTCTCAGCTAATCTGTCCCTCAAAATTATAAGATACAAACTTTGTATCTAATGCACACACATACCCTCTAGACCACAGGTCTATACATCATCCACTACGTAATCCGATTTTTACCTACAATAGTCAATAAAAAATTAGTTTATAGATTGTACGATTTACGTTTTTCCCTTTTTATCTACTACTCATTATGTATGTAATTTTTCCCACAGAAAAATAAAAGTTTGTAAAAAAATTTAACTATCATTGTTTGTCTAACTTAATTGTTTGTCTAAATTAACGTATTAATCCTTTTATTCTGTTTGCATAAAATTAAAGTTTTAATCTTGAATTTTTATATTTTATAATAGCCTCTGAGCGAGTGTCATGTTAAAAATTTGATTACTCTGCATTGCACTCAACCACGCGAAATCGTTCTGTATAAAATTTGTATTGTAAAGAAAAATTCGTCATCTAACTTGAATTAGTTAGGATGTTTTCCTTAATTCTATTGTATGAATTGTACCCTATTATATTATTGTATAAATATCATTTTAAAGGGGAGAGCAATGTAAAAAATGAACAATGAATAATCAATATTCATTTTTACATAAGAACCAAAATCGCTTAACGCGAGTTTGGATAATAATTTTACTTGTAGCTTTCTACTTTTGTTTGTCATAACCTTACGATCTACCATTTCTATGGTTTAGTCGTATCCATTATCCATTTTCCATTTGTTATAGAAGTTATTATAATTAATTATGAATTGTCTTGCATCTCACCCTCGACCCTAGATTATGCATACACATTGCATATAACAGGATTGGAACCCGTAGTTGTACTTCTTAGTCATTAATACCCACTCTTTGTCTCTAATTCGTTCTTGTAAATCTTCCTAACAATGATTTGTACTATACGTACAAATTCAATAACTATGACGTCACATTTTCCCGTCATTAATTTCCCTTGATCATTATCCTATATAAATTTTATTAAATATTCATTTTTACTCGTGTCAATCTATGAAACGCAAAACTTCATGCATTCGTTCGAAAACGCAGAAATACGTTCTCGTATTATTTTTTTCATTTTTATTTTTAAAAAGGTTCACCTCTCAATGAACTCGAAAATGCTGAGGTAGGTGATCAAATTTCGCTAACTGGCAAAATCGAACGCTTCAAAGATAAAAAAATCTCCTTTCGCTCTGATTCGAATTTATAACATTATCATGCGTTATGTTATATCATGTGTGTCATGTCTCATGTACTTGTGATGTACTAATAACCATATAGTATAACCATATAGTATAACCATATAGTATAACCATATAGTATAACCATATATAAATATATAAAAACACTGTAAGAATGGTAAACGACGTAATGTACTTTAATGAAACTACTTTAATTAAACGATCACAATTTAATATATAATGTAGTAATGTACGTTAATGAAACAGTACTTAATGATGTAATGTACTAAATGACGTAGTCAATGTATTTAATGAAATTGTAGTTAACGATAATAAATGAATTGGTAATTATAATCATAGTTACAGTAGACCAAAATTACAATGTACTCAATGTCCGACCCGACATTATGTCGCCATAAGGAATGTAGAATCGGCAATACTGTTGTTATTTTTTATCATTATTTTTCATTTGGAATTAATTTTGATGTGCTTTCTACTTTGCCAAATAATTGATGACCTGTTCTTTTTTTAAAATCTCATAATCATTTTTTTAGATTTAGCTTAATAATGAATCCTGAGTAACTTTTTCCATGTCATGTTTTGTATACATTCTTTCTTCGTTATAAAAGATGAAGTCATGTCTTCCCTAAGCATTTAATTGTAAATCTTAAACCTTTAATTTTTACTCATATGCAGATTTTAGTGTAAAGATGCATAGTTCAATTTCCACTTTTAGTTAACTTGGCAGATCATGATAACATCAGATCTGAAAATATGCAATTTAAGATAAAAATATGGCTTCATCTTCAAATATCTTGTTTATTCGTTTAAACCTTAACACAGCTAAAAGATTTACTTTATTTCAAATATTGTGCAAAAATAATGCAGCCTCTTCAACATTTAATAATGATGATGTTAGTAGAATCGGGTATATAAACCCCACCAATTTCTTCCATGTTTGTTCTGATTCCAACTACGAGGCTGAGCATTACCTGTAACAGTTTAGGAGTAAAACACAGTAAGAAAAAGTCTTTATCTTCTCCTTCGAGCCGTGCTCTCTTCAGAAAACTTAGTCATTAGAATCTCCGATAAGTTACAAGAAGAATCAGGGAGAAACCCCAAAGAATTTAATAAGCCTCTCAGAATCCTCTGAGCCACTAAAGAAGAACTCGGAGAGTAGTATAGAAGAAAACCACTTCAAGTCACACATCCGTTGCTTGCCTCCTAACCAGAACCCCCGTCGATCCGAACACCCCAGGGCCATAGACGGAGGGGTTAACATTAACACAACTGACCCTAACCTAACCTAACCTAACACAATTGAACCTAACCGGGACATAATATATCCTACTATCGTTTATAATAATATACCCTAACCTGACCTAGCCTATATATATATATATCGGCCTAGGGCTCTTTCTCGTTTATAATATAACCTAACCGGGACATAATATATCCTACTATCGTTTATAATTTATTTAGTAATCTAATTTCCTTTTATTCTGATTTTTTCTCAACGAAAAAATTAATCCCAGGTCGCTTTTCTCGTTTATAATAATATAACCTAACCTAACCTTCTCGTTTATAACAATATAACCTAACCTAACCCAACACAACTGACCCTAACCTAACCTAACACAATTGAACCTAACCGGGACATAATATATCCTACTGTCGTTTATAAAAATATAACCTTACCTAACCTATCCTATATATCGGCCCAGGGCTCTTTCTCATTTATAATAATATAACCTAACTGAGACAAAATAAATCCTACTATCGTTTATAATAATATATCCTAACCTAACCTAGTATATATATATATATATATATATATATATATAATATATATTATATACATATATATATATACAGGGTGTCCGAGAATTATCTGTACAATTGTTGGCTGTTATTAAAAGTCAACCATGAAGTGTAGAAATTCCAGTGTTGTCCCATTTTACAGAGAATCTCATTAAGTTTTTTTCTGATACCAAGTTTTGACAAGTTTTAGAAATTCCAGTGTGTCCCGAAAATTATCTGTACAATTTCATCTTTTAATAAAATCTTGATAACACACGTAAAATTCTTAAACAAGATTATTTAGAATCTGTATTTTCAAAAGTTTCTTTTATTAAAGTAACGTTTTTACAAACATTCGATATGTGCACCATTAGTGATTCGCAAAACATCCAATCGATACTCCAAATGTTGACATGTTACGCTGCAGCATATCCACATCAATTCGCTGAATAGCAGCTGGATTCTTGCTTTTAAATCATCAATGTCTGTCACCCGCGTACATTTCTAAAAAACTTGTCAAAACGTGGTATCAGAAAACCTTAATGAGATTCTCTGTAAAATGGGACAACACTGGAATTTCTACACTTCATGGTTGACTTTTAATAACAGCCAAAACTTGTACAGATAATTTCTCGGACACCCTGTATATATATATATATATATATACACGGTGAACCAAAAGTAGGTGGACAGTAGGTTGAATACGGTTTGTGTTATATTATATTATAACTATGGTGTTCATTATAACTATGGTGTTTGTGTTTTATTATATTAAATATTATAACTAAATTTATTTAAATTTTATTTTGTATTATAGTATAAAAAAAATTAAATATGTATTCTCAAAATAAACGTTATCATTTACTGTCCACCTACATTTGGTTCACCCTATATGTATGTATATATGCATATATATATATATATATAGATATCGACCCAGGGTTCTTTCTCGTTTATAATAAATAACCTAACCTAGCACAATTGAACCTAACCGGGTCACATTTATATATATCGTTTCATTCAGTGTTAATTAACTTATAAGTGCCATAATAATTGTTTTGAAAATTAGTTTGTGATTTAAGCGGAAGTGTATACACACCTATACACAATATAGATACAATAGAAATATTAAAACTATTAAAAATTGTCTGCGGGATCGAGACCCGTTGCAGGCAGACGAAGCATTGCACACCCAGCTAATCTTACTTTTGAGCTGTAAATTAGTGCACTTGCTTTGCCCATTGTCTCTTTCCTTCGTGGTTATTTTGGTATATATATATTATATATATTATATATATATATATATATATATATGGCGTGTTTTTATTTGTTCTTTTCTCGATAATTTAAAGACAGCTTCCCAGTAGGATTTTAGAAATATTAAAATTTTTAAGAATTGCCTGCGGGCCTGGGATCGAGACCCGGTGTCGGCAGACGTTGTCTTAGCACTCTTACTTTTGAAAGCTGTCAGGATATCTGCTTTTTTTATTATAATTTTTAAAATTCGTAGCATTTTCTCTTATTGTAGCTCTTTGATTAAACTAATTTAATTTTACTTTACTTTATAGGACCGATGCGGAACTTGATTGTGTTATAGCTACTTTTCGTTTTGATAAAAGGGGAATAAGTGCTATGGATGCTTTACACCACAACCAAACCAGAGACCTGAACACAGAGGTCGAGGTATTGGCTCACATCCTGTCCAACGAATGCCAGGTCATTGAGGAACTAATGTAAGTATTTTTGGGGGGGTTAAGAACAAAACACGTATTTTCATTTAATTTATTAAATGGTAGAAAACATGTACAAAGCGGAACCAGTGTCCATTAAATAAGCCTTAATGGCTACAAATAGGCCTTTACATAAGGTAGATATACACCTTTACACAATACAGCGGGTGCTAACTTATGGGAACCTTTTTTTTTATCTGTCTGCATACAATTTTATCATTCATTTCATTTGCTCGATAAACTGTACAACCACAGAATCATTCCAGCGCTGAGTGCCGAGTGAGTCAAAATAGTACATTATTTCCCTATTTTTAAAATAGATTGCAAACCAATGAATCCCCTCACCCCCACAATGTCGGTGTTAACGATAATCCCGTACCATTTTCTTGTAGTTGGCAATTTCGATGTTTCATTTTTCGCAAACACACCGATAAATTTGGAGCGTGTGATTCAGTCACTTTTCATCACTCTCTGGGGTGTATTCGCGTCCATTTTAAAAGTCTGTGACCACGTTCCTGAAACGGTCAACCTCTATTAGCGCTTGTGATTCGATGTGTACGAGTACACTAATAGGGACATCTATAAGCTTGGCAAATTCCAACCTGACTGAGATATTCCCACTCTGTTGTGGCGTTAAGTGCGTATTTACGCCAGCAGACAAGTCAGGCGTAATATTAAATGAATAAATGTTAAATAAATTCTTCGGCAAATTCTTTCTGCGTTACGCCAAACCCAAGCTCGTCACAGACACTTGTATTATGAGTCAGACTACTATAAGCTCTCGTGCAGAGCGGGAACATAGCGTCTGATGAGTAGTCCGTATTCGTAGTCCCTCCCAATTCAACGTCATTTACGTATAGAGTAATATTTTTAAAGCCGAAATTCTCGAATATGAAGGCACTCTTTTTATATTTTCCATTCGTCGAGGCGTGGTCCTGCATTCCAATTAATAATCTTTTAGGTAGGACTCCAAGGGCCACGTTTTCTAGTTGCTTCGAGGCCAACCCGGCGGGCACCGTGTATAGCTTGATCTGTACCCTGTTAATTGGGTATTTTACTGTGGCGTGTATTAAGTCTTTCTCAATATCTATTTGTTTTGGCGAACTTAATTTCACTCGGCGTACACGCAAATACGCCTCTATTGTGTGAATCACAATGGGTTTCGCGCCCTTTTCTGATCAAACCCCAGATTTATGCAAATCTCAGGACTCGTGCGGGTAAGCTTCAACTTCATATCCACCCCGTTCGTGAGCAGTTTCTTCTGGAATGTGAAATCTGTATGAAGACGTCCAAAACATTCGTATATCTTTTTTTTTAGAATTTTTAAATTTATCCTTTATACCAGTTTCATCCTTAGTCTGATAAAAGCCCTCGGCGGTTAAAAAGGTGTCCTTGCTTCTTTTGAAAAGTTGAGGACATTTTCCAGATAGGATCGTAGGTGGTAGTACCCCGTTCCTGCCGAGATGTTAACCTGATTTAAATACACCTCACACTGGTTGAATATGGAGTGTAAAAAGTTGGTTTCAGGGTACGCTGAGTAACTATCATGGCAGTCCGTTCCATCAGAATGGGCTATACGCAATTTAGCGTACATGTGCATGCAGCTCGGGTCAAAAAAGTAAGGGCTTGAGTTGGGTATCACGAATTGTATAGGGGCACTCGGCGAACTAATTGTGTTTAATTGGTTAACTGCAATAAAGTCGCTATGCTCAATAGAGACCTGAGTGGGGGGTATATCAAAGACGGACAGTTCCGATTTACAGCATTGTGAACTACACGGATGGATGAAGCGCGCCATGACGAGTCAGAAATAGTGCCACCTCTCTCGACAACTAGTAATCAGCCTATGATTCGTGAGAGTAGTGTCGTTAGCATATATCAGTTAAAAAAATGATCAGCCATAGGTTTCATGCGCTTACAGCACTTCTTTTTTTATTTCCTTTTACGTTTAGCGCCATGTGATGGTAACCTCTTCTTCCTGGCAGATCTCTTCTTTCAGCAGCCACGCATTTTTCTCTTTGCATCTTTAATGATTTCGTCCCGTGTACGTTTTAACTGTTTTTTTAGAACTTCTTTAGGCTTAGTTCCACCCATTATGTCTTCTGCCGAGTTAAAACCTGTTTGTAACGCCTTCCGCCCTAGGTACCTGGCACCCCTTTCAACAGTGGGACAGCGGTGCGTAGTATGGATGAATGAAAAAATGGATCCAAGCCCACTCCCACGCTGGTATCTCACTCCTCGATAGACTGTGAATGGCCTTCGGGTTATTATAAACGACGAAAGTGTAGTTTCACTGTTAAGCTCCCATCACCGAATGGGAAATGTTTTCCCTCAATCGTTCTTATATATATCGAGATGTTGGTTAATAGATTAGTCGCAACATTCACATAATGGGGCTTGTCATATGTAATACTCAAACTTTTCCCTCTGTGGTTGGGGATGTGTGCAATGCGCAGCAGGCGCGCCTGGGTGTCCCCAACAAAATGGTGCTCTACGATATTGCTGTAAATATAGCACATGTCTGGAGGTGGAGAGCTTTCACCCAATTTCTCCTCAAAAATAATCATAGCATAAGAGATACGAACGATGAATATACAGGGTGTTTCTAAAGTAACCATCTATTTTGGTGAAATAGGGGGATTTTAAACAATTGTTATATTGGCATAATGGTATGTGCATTGTTATACAAAATTCATGTATTTATAATATTTCAATTGCTTTACACGATTTTTTGTTAATTATTTTGTTTTATTTTCAGACCCATATCATTGATGAGGAATGTGTAAGAACGGGTTTATGTACACTAGTAACATGCAGGATAAAAGGCATGAAGTGCAATGAAATTAGAGAAAAGTTTGAGAGAAGGTTTCGTAAAACAGGCCCTAGAGACCAGGCTATTCGCGAATTAGTAAACAAATTTATGAGGACAGGACGAGCGTAGATCTGGACGGCCAAGAAGATCTCACGAAAGAATCGAATCTGTTCAAGAAGCATTCGAAGAGGACCCACAATTATCGATTCGGAGGGCATCCCACAGATTAGAAATTCCACAAACAACGGTTTACAGATTTCTACGTTATGATTTAAAGAAAAAGCCATACCACATTCAAGTGTTCCACAACTTACAAGAAGAAGATTATCCACGAAGAGCAACAATGTGTGCCGAGCTTACAAATATATATATATATTTTCATGTTTTAAAGGTGTTTTTTTTATAATTCATATTATTTCGCAAAATAGATGGTTACTTTAGAAACACCCTGTATAATACATTGTATATTTATTTTGATTATATATTCATCGTTCGTATTTCTTATGTTATTATTGCTCTCTTCTTGTACCTACACCTGCAGGTATTTTATAACGGTCCTCTCCCCACTTCTCAACTATCACGAAGACTCTATTCATCTCCTCAACACTTGAATAAATAGCATTACGTTTACCAGAGTTTGCTCACCTGCAAATCGTTTCAAGTACATAGTTAATGGTGCCGGTTTCACGCCTGAACACGCGCAGTGAATTCGTCACGGAAACATCGTACGAGGCGTTGAGAATGCTTCTCAAAGGAAGTTCCATCATATTTGCACGTCTAGTCGGTTCAAGCTCTGAGATGACTATGAGCCACAAGTGGACGGATCGGCTCGACGGGCGGAGTGAGTCACGTTGATGAAACGTGTACGGGTTTGTTCGAACTCGCGTGTTTCGGAGGGGTGAGGTACACGGGTGAGCGGCTCGCTGGAGGGAGCGAGTCACAACATAAACTGCTGAAGCGTGTACAGGCTTGTTCGAACACTTGTGGCCATTATAGTGGACAAACAGAATTTTAAGGGTACGGTATCATAGGTACCAGGCACCTGGTAACGCTTCCAGTAGGTGTTACAGCATACCTTCGTGCCCCTAAGTTCCTTCACATCCCCCGGTTTCTGCGTACAAAGCCCTTCCCCGCTGACGAACCCTCACGAGCGACACCTGTAGCATGCGACAGTTCAAAGCTGAAGCATGATGAAGAGCTCTCCAGGTCAGGTATAAAGCGTGCCAGGATTGCTCCGGTTGTTAGACCCCCAGTAATAGAGTCCCAACCCTCAAAGTCTTACGACACAACCCCTACAATAGTACCTTCCTCAAATATGCCCCACTGTTCAGTTCCGGGTACTTCCTCCACAGCAGCTTCTCATACTGTGGAGGATGGTATAACATTTGAGTTGGTGCGCACCGCTACCCCCACCCCTGCCCTGACTAGAAATCGGTACGTGGTCAGGGCTGACCCTGGATCCCTGTATACCAACGGACTGCGGCGCGTAGTTGAACGTATTGTGGAGTTTGCCCTTCAGAACCGCGACGAACGTGAAGTCAGATGAGGGGGACGATTTTTGGATGGTAATACCGTTCAGACGTTTGGCGGCTGTAGATATAGAATATTTCTTGGGCCATATAATGCAAGCCTCTCAAAGTAGTACATCCTTCAATATGGACAACTTCATGGTAGATATTGACAGAGTATTCCGGGTTGTGGGTCATAGTGCCACACCTTATACTCTTAATTTCAATTCCCCGGTTATTTACAGAAAGCATTTAAACAGCGATCGTGGTTGTGGTTTTATAGCAATAATCTTAGCTCATATGTTCACTGTGCTAAATACTGGGACGCAAAAAATTTGGCTGCCCACGGTTGTGCAGCGTGCCCGTAAACTAGCTTCAGATTGTAAGCTTGAATTTGAGTGTAATGGGTCTTGAAGAACTGAGAAGGGCCGAGCAGGAAATGAATGCACGTATAGTCGTATTTGGAATGGATGATCGTCGTAGGACTGTGTATGTTTTCAAAAGCTGTGTGAGAGATCGTGCAAGACTTCTACTTATTTTAGGATTGTCAGGAACATCGTATCTCCCCATCCGTAACATAAGGGCTCTCTACGCCAGTTATGATAAAAGTAAAAAATATGGAAGACATCATGATTTGTGGAAGGGATGTCTCGAGTTAGCTGATGATATGGTGAAACATTGTAAGGATTGCTACATGGTATGTGAGCAGTGTAAAAGCACAAAATGTGAAAGTCGTGTAGTTGCAACCGAGAAGAGGGAATGTAATGTGTGTAGACGTACATTTTTCAATAATAAATGCTTTGAACTCCATAAATCAAATGGCACTTGCAGGAAAATGAATATTTGTAAGTGCAGTATGTTTCACATGATGGATAATTGGGGGAAATTTCAAACATAAATGCGATGAAATTTACTGTTCTACATATCATGAAAAATATAAGGCGGATGGAGTGAAGCATGTATGTTATATGAAAGATACTAAGCCTAAAAATACCTTTTGTATAACCGTGTACTACGATATAGAAACATACACGAACGCTGAAACCAAAGAGGTCATTCCACATTTACTCGTAAGTCAGACTATCTGTGATGAGTGCATGGAGATCGAGTGTGATGAGTGCCACAAATGTGGAAAACGGACAAACGTTTTTAAAACGACTGCACACAACAGCCCTGTGAAACTCTTTGTATCCTATATTGTCAAATTAGCGGACAAGTTAAAAAAATGACTGTATATTCTTGCCCATAACGGGGCAAAATTTGACAAACAGTTCCTTTAAAGAGTTGCTTGAACACGAGTCGTCTGCGATATTTACAGGTGAGCCCTTGAAAGGAGGCAACAAACTAATACAGATGCAGATAAGAGGTAATGTACAGTTTAAAGACACCCTGCTGTTCACACCTTGTAAATTTGCAAAGCTACCCAAGGTCATGGGCAAAGCCGCTGAAGTTTCAAAAGGGTATTTCCCTTACACATTCCTCACTAACGAAACTTTGAATTACGTAGGACTACCTCCACCAAAACATTACTTTAACTACACCAACATGAGTGATAGTGAGCGTGAAGATTTTGACCCTACTACAACAGTTTTAATGAAGCTAGTCTATACAATATAGCCGATGAATGTGAACGTCATTGCTTGAATGACGTACGTGTACTTAGAGTATGCTTTCAAGCCTTTAGAAGGATGTACATAACCCGTTTCAAATGCGATCCGCTGCAAGTCGCGACCACGATCGCCTCATTATGTTTTACAGTGTTCAAGAATAACTTCATGCCTAAAGACACCTTAGCAATGATTCACAGAAACAACCCCTGCAGTTATCGGCACAAGGCTATTTACTGGCTCATACACCTATAGCAACAGACCGGGGTATATATAAAACATGCCAGCAACACGGGTGAAGTACCCGTTAAGGTCAACGGTCGTGTTTCTTGGGTTGACGTCCTAAGTGAGGATCCAGCCACTGGTGAGAAGACTGTGTATTCCTTTAACGGTTGCTGGTGGCATGGATGCCCGCGCGCTGAATGTGCCGTCACAGGGAACCTTTATGGAAGATCCCCGCCGACATCCTCGCATGGACCCGTAACCGTGATCAATTTATAGGCCCCCAGTTCACTCAAAAAAATCGTGTGGGAGCATGACTATGATGCACGGATAGAAACAGATGCCCAGTACCGTGAAGAAATAGGGGCCATCAAACGTTCAATGGTGTTGAACCCCCCTCAAATGCGGTGACAGCTTGTTTGGAGGGCGCACAAACCCATTGAAGCTATACTTTCAGCCTACGGAGGGCGTGAAACTCCACTACTACGACTTATGCTCTTTATACCCCTACGTGATGAAGAACAATCCGTACCTCGTAGGTGCGCCTGAAAAAATGGTGGGTCTGACCATACCAACCATCGAGGAGTTTTCAGCTAACTTGAATGAGCGCTACTTTGGACGCTCTTTCGTAGACGTGCTCCCCCCTCGCGCTTTATGGATGCCGATCTTACCCGTCGTTATAGATCACAAGCTCATGTTTCTCCTGTGCGTGAAGTGTGCAGAGGAGAACAACGGTGATTGTAACCATACATCCAACCAGCGTAAGATCAGAGGTGTATATACAAGCCCTGAGCTGGCTCTAGCCGTTCGCCATGGGTATAGAATATTGAAGATACATGAGGTTTGGAGGTTTCAGAAGCTACCCAACCTTTCCTTTTTGAAGTTTTGAAGGATAAAGTAGAAGCATCAGGATATCCGCGAGGGGTTGATACCGAAGCTGAAAAAACGGCTTATATTCAGCGTTACCGTGCCCATGAAGGTATACAGCTTGACCGTTCCCAAATTGTTATGAATCCTGGCAAGCGCTTTAGTGCAAAGTTGTCTAAACAGTCTTTGGGGGAAATTTGCACAGAATACCGGCAAAGGGAACGTTCATTTGGCACAAAGTTATAGTGAAGTCTGGGATTATGCCAACGCTTCCGAAAAGAGTTATGAAGATCGTGAATGTAGGTAATACTTCCATAATAAAGTACAACATCACCGAATTGGCCACAGATACCTCAAGGGTTACAAACATACCTGTAGCCAGCTTCACAACGGCCTACGCCCGCATCAAACTTTGGGGTCTACTGCACTCTCTTGGACGGAGGGTGCTGTACGCTGACACAGATAGCGTGATATTCACAGCGAGAGAGGGTGAATACATGTCTGCTATTGAGGAATTCCTCGGAGAGCTAACTGATGAGATCAAGGACGAGTATGGTGAGAGTGCATACGCAGACTCGTTTGTGTCAACAGAGCCAAAAACTTATGGGGTACGGGTGAGGGTAGGGGATGATATGACGTATATCGTGAAGGCTAAGGGTATCACGCTTAACCATGCGAACCGTCGTGTCGTTAACTTTGACTCGTTGAAGGATCTAGTGTGATTGGAGGATGAGGGTGACCAGCCACCCCACTGACTGTGGGGACGCACAATTTTCGGGCGCAGAAACTGGGGTGTGAAGGAACTTAGGGGCACGAAGGTATGCCGTAACACCTATAGGAAGCGTTACCAGGTGCCTGGTACCTATGATACCGTACCCTTTGGTTACCTTAATCCTTGATTGTATTTATATATATGTGTATTGTTAACGATATGTTTATTTATCACGTATATTTGTTCAATTAAGGTTTCATTTTCTCCTTTGCGTGCGTGCGTGTGTGTGTGTACAGTAAAAAGCTAAGCTCCGCCCACTGTAAGATCGGTCACGTGACTCCTGCCACTACCTGAGCATATCTCTATCCCTGCGTGCTCAGTTGACCTCTGCATACCCTTGAGCTCAGACGTGTATTCTCCCGCGTAGACGAAAAATAGTAATGGCTACCTTTAATATTGCGTGTTCAACGTTTATGAAGTGGTATTCGGCAAAGTGCCAAGATGTGGTGGATACTGAAAAACTCCCTATTCCCCCTCCTTTGATACTTTTAAGGCTACATTGAGCCGTGCGAAGGACCAAGATGTTCAAATACTCTACGGGTATTCTGGCGAGGGCATTGTAGGATTTCGTAGTACAAACGATGTATTGAAGTATGTTGTAGACCTAACCTTTATAAAGGCTCACATATACCGCGAAGTAGAAGAAGCAACACGTTCAGAAGATAAGCAACGGTTATGGATAGTGAGTCTTGTTGATGAGTGGTGTGACAAGCGATATTATGTCATGTTACATCATACCGACTACTCGTACCCTACGGTTGAGAATGTAAATCTTGTCATCATGGAGAATCTTAAGTATTTTTACCACTATATTATATATATCATGACGAGGTTTGTAGTGAGGTTGTGGCTAATGGGCTGTGTGAGTTTTTAACAGACTTTAGAGACGAGTATCGCTTGTTAAACAAAAAGGATAAATATGGGCATATGTTTCTCTCAAATAGTGCACCGGATTGTGAAGATGTTTAGTTTGTGGAAATGAACGTCTGGTGAGTGATAAAACATTAAAGCCGGTATTGCTTCATGTAGCGGAAAATTCTGTTTGTCCAGTAGGGCACAAGTGTTCGAACAAGCCTGTACACGCTTCAGCAGTTTATGGTGTGACTCGCTCCCCCAGCGAGCCGCCCACCCGTGTACCTCACCCCTCCGAAACACACGAGTTCGAACAAACCCGTACACGTTTCATCAGCGTGACTCACTCCGCCCGTCGAGCCGATCCGTCCACCTGTGGCTCATAGTCATCTCAGAGCTTGAACGACTGCGAATACGATGGAACTTCCTTTGAGAAGCATTCTCAACGCCTCGTACGATGTCTCCGTGACGAAGTCATTGCGCGTGTTCAGGCGTGAAACCGGCACCATTAACTATGTACTTGAAACGATTTGCAGGCAAGCAAACTCTGGTAAACGTAATGTTATTTATTTAAGTGTTGAGGAGATGAATAGAGTCTTCGTGATAGTTGAGAAGTGGGGAGAGGACCGTTATAAAATACCTGCAGGTGTAGGTACAAGAAGAGAGCAGATTAGTGACGCCCCCTATATGCCGTTGTTTGCACGTTGTGTATAAATAACGATCAGCCATGCATTGATATACGACTGATGTGGAAGAATGCATCTGATAATAACGTTCTTGTCCCTACGCGAAACCGTTTCATCCTCGACAGAATGTTTGAAATCGTCGGATTCCGCAAGCTGAAGCCTATATTAGACGCTCGTGTTACGGATATGATTTATTTTGACACGGTTCTTGAATACGCATACACCGCTCTGCTCGACGGATTTATCGAATGTAGGAATGAACAAGGCGAGAATGGTCTAGAGGTGGATGCATATTTAAAAGGTTTAGATTCTTCGAAATATCCCGAACTTTGGTAGAAAGCACTTGAGCGGTACAGGTCAGTACATTTGGCAGCTCAGCCAGATAAGCCAACTGGCTGTTTAAGCTAGAATATATGCTTTAATAGCGCAATCTAGCAGCTCAGCCAGATAAGCCAACTGGCTGATTAGGAACATATTAAGACAACGCCCGCTCGGCTGAAGTCTTAATATGCGCTTGGCTCCTGCCAGGCGAACACCTCTCTTCCTCTCTCTCCTTCTCCTCTCTCTTTCTCTTGGAGGATAACTCCGCCTCCAAGTTGCATAACCCCTTCTTGCTCTTGCAACATTCCCTCTTTTGTTACATAACTTAGGCAACATTTCCTTTGCAATATTGATCAATATTTGCTATTCTTTATTAGGCGACATTTAACCGTATTATACCTAAAGACTACGTTGATACCAATTGTTTTAAGTAAGTTCGGAAGATATTTAAAATTACATGGTAAGGGAGGCTAAGGATATTTTTATGCTCAAATTCATTGACAGTTACACTATTATAATACCTATTTTTACCTTTCCTGAAGCAGTTATCTAGAAATGAAATAAATAACACAATTTAGTACCAATATTCATGATATTGCATAACTCAGAATCTAAAAATTCAGGACTGACAACTCTCAATGCTCCAAGAAACATAGCAGAGAAAATAGAAGATTTTCTCAAGGGTGATGGTCAGAATAAATGTACTACTACTAATAATTTTTATGTGCACTTTTATTCTGATCATTGATTTGCAGTTTTGACAAACGTAGGACCTTAATCCTTGAAATTTGAGCTTAGACTCGAACCGATGCTGTTAGCACGTTGCACAGTGTGAGATATCACAGCCGATGCCGGGCGACCGCTGCGTGGCTCATCATCGAGGCTGGCTCTCCTCTCTCCGATGATCTCACACGTTTAGACCAGCGTCCAACTGTGCTTCGATCAACAACAGTATCTCCGTAAACGTTTTGTAGACATTTGTGAATATTTTCAACTGCTTTCTCTGCTGTTAAGAACTCGATAACAGCTCTCTGTTTACGACGCACATCACCATCAGACGCCATTCGAAATTGCGTTAACCATCAGTTTTATACAAGGCCTGTTTAAAAGCGGTTTTATACAAGGAGGGAGGTTCAAGATGGAAAAATCCGGTTATGTGAAGCGCAGAAAGTTTAAACTTACGGCCCAAAAAGACAATTCAGTCCCATGGCCTATTATTTAGCTAAGAAAAAAGGGCGGGGCAAAATATATTGAGTGCCCCTAGTAGAATGGGCTAGTAGAATGGGTGATGTATGTCGCTGATACATGTCATTCTTATTGATTGTATAGTTTTGCTCATCACGCAAGCTCATATATAACACAGTATCTACAAGCGTAACGTGGAATACGAACATCGAGTCGCTATCGAACCACTGAACAGACCAACGTCGCTGAACTTCGCTGACCTTACAGGAAGTGGTATAAAGACTCGGACAAATATTATTAGAAATTGTGTATCAGAATCTAAACAGCAGAAAACACACTGTCTTGGTCTTTCTTGACTTGACAAAAACATTTGATACACTTCTGCATAAAATTTTATTGCATAAACTTCCCTTATTCGTAATAAGAGGAAATACCCTCGAATGGTTTAAATCGTACCTGATTGGTCGTCATCACGTTAGATTAAAGATAAGTCATCAGTCAACGTGGCGCCAAATATACCATAAAAAAAAGGTACTTATGTCCTTTGAAATATGACTCGACAAATTTAAAATTTGTCCTTCCTGTTTTTAAATAACTTTCAAATTACTTTCTGAACACGTGACAGTTGTGCTATAAATCTCTGAAACTACATTGACCTTTAAGTAAACATTTCTGTATCGAGCTCTTCACCGTTTTGTTTAGAATAAAATAAAGGGTAATAGTAGGGCAGCTAAACAAGTTGAAGTGGACAATCCGGACAAAAGCACCAAACTTTCCCTACTTGTATATTTTGGACCAACAATTAAAAATATCCCCGGAACCACCTTCAGAGACCATTACTTGGCCGCCATATTGGATTCAAATGGCCGCATAGACAAAATGGAATTTCTGATATAAGTTTCAATAGAGAATTCCCTTGGCATGTTGGCATCAAACTATATGTTTTTTGGCATGATCAGATCAATAAAACAACTTTTAAGCTGATCAGAAGTATGTTTACTGCAGAAATCACACTTCGTACAACATATACAGTGAAAATCGTGAATATTTTAACACAAAAACCATGTTCAAGAAAACCATGTTTAAGAAAAATCAACGAAACTATAACAATTGAAGATTTCACCCACCAAAAAGTAGACCTTTAGCTATATAACTGAATGTGGGAGAGGAAAATTGGCAAAATAGGTGCATTTTAAAAAATGAAATTCTACAAAGGTCAAAATGCTACCCTTTCATATTGCACAATTTTCATGCATTATCGTGGTTCTATAGAAACTTGTATTAACAACATTTGTAGAGTAAGGGCAGGGCTATTAAATGGGCACCATAAAATGGAAATATCTTGGCATTTAGCATTGCAATGCCTACTGTCCCAACTCACCCCCTGTCCCGAACTGTCCCAACTCACCCCGCTCGACGCTATATGTTAAACTGCACAGTTGCAGCTACACAGTTCTGTACACTTCCACCTGGCTTCTTGCAAGCACACCTGGTGCCACATCCACTCTTGCTCTTGCAGCCGCATTTGACCAATTCGCTGCAAGCTTTAGATGCTACTGGTCTTGTGGTCCAAACTGGTGTCCATGACTGGGACTCTTCGCTAAAGGTCCATCCCATCCTTCAGGAGTTGGAAGATTCTGTTCACTTCTCTCACAGGTCGACCATATTCCTCCCTGGTATGTGACCCTCCTGGTGTGTTGGAGAAGAGCATCCTGAGTTGGTGGGATAGTCTCCATAGCTTTTCCCTTCTGACAGAACATGACCTTTCTTGCCTCATCTACACGTTCAATGTCACTGGTGTTGTCATAGAGGACAACTGTGTACCGTTCAAGAAGCTTGAAGTGGGGATAGTTCTAGCTTTCCGACAGAACATGACCTTTCTTGCAACACGTTCTGTCACTGGGTCAAGAGGACTGTGTATTCAAGAAGCTTGCGGCGTCAACATCTGCAAATGGATTTCGTGCCATGAATGTGAATGCTTGTGTTACCTCAGGGTAATGGTGCCATGCTGCCCATGCCGTATTCTTGCCCCTTCCGTAAAAGGATGATGTTGTATCACATCCCGTGAAGTAGTGAAACAGTTGTAGGGATGTGCATCTCTCTTCACCCAAAGAGGCACAGATTGTGTTAAGATGATGGTAAGTGAAGTTTTTCCCAGTGCCAAAACCAACCCAAATATTTACTTCAGATCTTATGGACGTCAAGTGATGGAATTTTCCTATTAGAATGACAATAACATCCGTGTCTACAGTTCTGATCATGCAGTTAATGTGCCCTTCCTTTATTGCATCTTGAAGATGAATGAACAGTCTAGTGTCTGCCTCCTCATGGTCGCATCTTGGCATTGTGCGGTCGGCCCCATTGATGATGACTTCAGGTCCTGATGTAATAACAACTTCTTTGTTGTTAGGAACTTCCATTGCAGCAACCTTGTCTGATAGGAAAGCGAACAGTTCTTGCTTGTTTCTAGAGTCTCGAAGGAAGTCATGCCAATTTAGGGGTAATTTGGTTTTTCCTTCAACCTTTCTTCTGATTCCTTTTCCCCGTTTTTCTCTGGTAGTCTCTTTTAAGGTGCTTGCAGTGTAGGTATCCCAGACGATGTCAATTCGCTGGCAAGTTTCTAACTGTTTGATGAGATAAGGGACGAATACACGATCTGCATACTCTTCAAAGTTGGTAACACCTGCAGTAGACAGCAAATGGACGATGGCAGCTCCATCAAGAAGTTTCACATCAAAAGGATCTGGAGGGTTGTCCTTGTTTTCAAATGTAATGATTTTCAGTAGGTCAGACTTTTTCCAAACCGCAATTTCCCACCATCAGATAGGGAAGAAGGAAAGGGGTGATTCTCGTGTTGGAAGAATGCATCCATGTCACTATGCCGATGCTGCATAACAATATACAGATGAGAGAATAGAGCAACATCGTTCTTCAGTAGTTGGATTCCCCCAACATTCCGTACCTGAGATTTCGGCCGAGGACATCTGAAGAGGGCAAGCGAGTTCTTCTGATCGGTGTATGAATTGACCTTGTACAATCTGTGACAACTTCTTTGTAGTATCGGCTATATTGCTCCTTACCCAAATCCTTTATAGTTCTCACTGTATGGACCACAGATTCATCCATGACATTCCTTGTGTCTAAGGCCAGTAACTCATTCCCATTATCACAAAATGGATTTCCCATATCACGGAAGACTTCAACGAGATTAGAAACATGATCCTTGAATCTTCTCTGTGTAGATAGTCCTTCTTCGTGGTGGAAGTTGTTGTCTTCAGTTTCTGGAAGGTTTTCGTCTTCATATTCAGTAATCAATCTGGCTTGTTCTGGCCCTGCTACCATCCACTTCTTGAATGCCACTGGATTCTCAGTCAGACCCACCGCGCCTCCTGAACCTTTGACTTTCTCATTGTTTTGTTCATGCGCTTGGTCTAAAGGCATGGCTGAGAATCTCTTCTTGGTCTTGTGTACTACCCAGTGTCCATTTCGTGAAAACTCATTCATAACTGGCTGAGGGAGATTCTTCATGTCCCGGATGTGGAGTGGAAGCCAACGTGCGTAATTCTGGTGGTCAAGAGCAAAGAACCAGGGAACTACTTTCTTCAAGCTTTCTACATACAATGGAAAGTCTCCTGCACGATGTGATCGTATGAATATGAGGCCGTCTATCTCCATCTGAAGAATTGTCTCCCAGTATTGGAATGTTGGACTGACCTGAACCATCTTCTTCTTCCACTCTTCCTTTGTCTTGTCATCATAGGGACCAACAGTTTCCATAAAGGCTTCATGCTGCAGCTTTGCCAATGTCAAAGCTGTTACCTGGTGAGCATGTCTGGTTCTTGTAAGATGAGAGGCTTTAAGAAATGAGTCAACAGTTCCTGCCGAAGCAATGCCTGCTTGTGTCAAGGCATTTGTCCACCCAGATCCCTCTAGATAATCTCCATACGTTCTCCACATGGCCATCTCTGTATGTAGACCTCCAAACATGACGATGACCTTGTCTTCTCCGTGGGTGTCTGGCCACTTACACTGAATGAATTTACCAAGGGCATATAGGGGTGCATCGAATGCAACAACTGGTATTTGCCCGGGTTAAGGAATTCAGTAGCAGACCGAACAACATTCATTCCATGCTTGATCATCGCTGGAGTAGCGGCCTTTTCATGGAATAAGGGAAGGAGGTAGGAAAGGGTTTTCATTTGATCTTCATCTTGTTCTTGCCTTGTAGCGTGGTATGCTGACCATGATATAACATCACCCTTCCCTATCGTGTCTTTCTCCAAGATCCTGAACGCTCCTTTCATCCACTCCTTTTCCTGGAAACATGCTTCATGGTAGTGTCCCTCAATAGGGTCAGACACATTAGACAACTTCAGGACTTCTACCTTGGTTTTGTCCATTGCAACAGCTGGTACAATTGAGTAGGACATGAGTAACTCCAAGTCCTTTGAACCTAGAGAAGGTAGCACAAGATCACCTTGTTTGGTTCCACAGTTTGAGACAGTTGGGAACTGAAACAGACTAATCCCTGTACCATGAAATGATCCAACGGCAGTTGTACTAGATGGGTTGTAATCCAGATTGTCAAGTGCCCCAACAATAAATGGTCCATGACGAAACTGAGCTGGTACAACCACTCCTTTGGTCTTGAAGTTCTGGCACACTGCTGTTGCAAGTTGGCTTTCGACTTGAAGAATTCGGTCATAACTCACACTGAGACCCAATTCATATAGTTGTGTAATTAATGATTTTGACCGAATTTCAGTATGAATTTTCAGACCAAGATACAGAGGCAATGGTGGTTCTCTTTCCAAAGAATGGCGAACCTTAGATGATGATGTATGCTTGTTCCTAAAATTAAAAAGGATAAGTTGCGAGACAGTGAGAGTTGCAGGGGAGTCTTCTGGTGTTTGGTCCTTCACGTCAGCACCATTTGTGATCATAGATATAAGGGTTTTCAAGGTTGTAGGTACCGATTCCTGTTGAAAACCAGATGGAAAGGCACCTGCAAACTTGAATCCAGTAAAGTTGACGATTTCCTTGCGTATGATTCTAGCAGCTTTTGCAAGAATCATAGTATCTCCTTCAAAATTCTGTCTATTTGTCTCTCTGAGCATTTCCTGAATTCCCTGCTGAAAAACTAAGATTTTGTTCTTGCCATCACTCACTTCCTGGGCATATGGGAAATACTCCAGAATCTTCTCTCTGAATCGTCCTCTGTTCATTTCCTTATTAATACCTAAGTCCCGAAGTCTTTTTTGATACAGATCAAATAGCACAGAAAACTTCATTTGAAAGATTCCTTCTTCCACGCAATTTTCTACATGATTAACGACCTCAACTATTGCCTTTGCTTTCATCAAGTTTTCTTCATAGCCTTCTTCCTTGCTCTGTTTTTGTCTCAAAAGTGAGCGGTAACGGTTCCGATAAAATGTCAAGCATTGCAGATGATACTTGGCTTCAATGGCCATGAGATCACCACCTCCTATTCTAGACATTAGTTCTGTGTCACTGAGTTCTGTAGCCATCATTCGTAAATTGACGTCAGCGCCAAATGTACTGAATTCGTGAAGATGCCCATGTGTTTGTTGACAAAACACACAAGTTGCTTTGTCCATAGGATGCCGCTGAACCCGCTTCCCCGTAGATGAACTGGTTTCACCTTCATCCGCCCTTTCTCTCTTTTTTGTAGCCCTTTCAAGCTTTTCTTTACTAAATTTAACATGGCATGACTTGTGCCACACAGCTTTATTCTGAACCAGATCTTCAACAGTCACCTCTTCATTGAAAAGAAGAGGAACTGGTAGTCTTCCAAGATTCTTGAATGCGTTGACATTCTCCATAAATGTTGCATATGCTTCAGTTTTTTTACCACTCACAGCATTGAGTGGACATTTAAGAGTCTCACCTTTGCTCTCTTGACAAACCATGCATTTGCTCCAATCCATGTTCACAAATCACCTGCAAAACAGAAAAGCACATATTATATAGTTATATTATTAAATATTTTACATTAAATAAACATTTAAGGGTAATTCTGATTATTTTATAGCAATCCTGGCATCGAAATATGTAGGTTTAGGGACTATTTATTTACAATTACTCCTCACAATAGTTTGTTGATTTCTAGCTGGCAGCCATCTTGGATTTCCAAAATGGCAGCCAAGATAGGGTTGTGCGTCTTGGTTCCGGGGAAAAATTGGTAGCTAAGGTCCTGAACAACATTTGAGCCAAGTTTGGTGCTTTTGTCCAGAATGTCCACTTACTTCAAAAATCAGGGTCTAAGCTACTGCACTATAAAGATAAATTTTTGTTTGTTTTATTAGAAGAAAAAGTAGACAGAACCCCTAAAAAAGTGACAACAGGTACCAGCAGAACCAGCAAACAACTTTCTGCAGGATTAAAAATTAAAAATTCAGAATCTTTTTTCAGAAAAGAATACAAGTGACAGTTTTACAAGTTTTAGATATTTGTTATGACATTAATATATTCACAGTAATTAATGTATTAATTAATTCATTAATTAATATTAATATATTCACTCTTATCTGAATATGCCTTTGCAAACATGGAGGGTTTTTGGCAAAATTAATGGCATTTAGTTTATTTATAACATAAAAAGTGAAAGTGGCAAGTGATAGTAATAGTGAAAACAAATAATAATAATAATAATATCAATAATAATAAATACAAAATAAAGTTTACAAAATGTTACAAAATTTTAAATTAAATGTTTTATTATATATTTATAGAAAATAAATTGGGCTTAATAAAAATATAAAATGAAAAAATCATGAAATTAAAAGTGTTTAATAAAATTAGCATATTTTAAATAGTTGATTACAAAATGGGAATTTCGTTACTATGAAAAAATAGCAGTAGTAAATTTATACATCAGTAGGAGCTAATCAGGTGCATTTTGAGAAATTTGGGATGAAGTCTGCCTGACATGCATGAGAATTACATTCCATATCTCTCTCTGCTCCTTTGAAAGAGAGTGCAAGTCCTGCAGGTTCTATTGTACAGTACTTAGATTTGTGTATAAAATCACTGGACAGTCTGATGCTATAACGATGGTGTGTTTGATGGGGTGGTGGTCTTTGAATGGATAATGTATGCTGATTTTTATTGATAACTTTAAACATACTGACAGCAAGAGTGAATTTGTATAAGTCATTTAGTTTTAAAATATTTAGCTCTTTAAACAATGGAGAAGTGTGATTTTCTGTTGTCATTATTCGAGAGAGTTTGCAGACAGTTTTTGCGAATTACTTCCAAAGAATGTTTTATATATTTCTTTGGGTTATCCCATGTTGTAATGCAATATAAGAAATGTAATAAATGTAAATGGATGAAAGAATAATATCGGTTAAGGAGTGCATTTTGAGGAAGGGTGATTTTTAGTTTAAATAAGATAAAGAAAAATCTTGATATTTTGGATTTGATGTGTTGTACATGACTTTTGAAATTTAGTTTTTCGTCTGAATTAATGCCAAGTACTTTAACATCATTCACCCTCGCAAGAGTATTATTACCAATTTTTATTTGACAACTTGTATTAATATGTTTTGTGAAAATAATCATAAAAGATGACTTACTCAGGTTCAATAAAAGTTTATTAGCACACATCCATTTATACACATTTTCTAATTGCCTGTTCGTATCATTAATCAGAAAGTCTGAGTTATGATGGAAAATAGTGTGTGGTATCATATGCGTATTGTGTACAATTTAATGTGATTGAAAGATGAAAATCGTTGACGTGAATTAGAAATAGTAATGGGTCAAGAATAGATTTTTGTGAGACTCCACTAGTTAGCATCGCCTTGTCGAAAATATTTCCCTTTATTCCGTATGTGTGAATTTCATTCAATAAGATTTCATGCGAAAGTGTATCAAATACTTTTGACAACTCGAGGAAGATCAAGGCAGTGTGTTTTTTGCAGTTTAAGTTCTGATACACATTTTCTAATAGCATGTTTATGGCATCTTCTGTTGTGTGTTCATCTAAACCCAAATTGTATTTTAGTTAAAATATCGTATTTGATTAAGAATTTAGTAAGTTTATTGTAAACGATTTTTTTCAAATATTTACTTATACGGAAATGGGGCGATAATTGGATCGGGTGTTTGGTTTTCCCGACATAAATACAGGGCATACTCTTGCTTCCTTTAGATTTTCAGGGAATATACTTTGTGTTACTGATTCATTCATTAGCTTATTGAGTGGGATTGAAGTTTCATTGGATACTAATTTGCATATTTTTACCGGGATCGTATTCATGTCAGTCTTTACTATTTAGATTTTTATTGTCAGCGAGATATCGTATGGTAGAATTGGATAAAAGAAAAGTGAGTTTCGATTTGGTTATGACATGTATTGGCAGTAGTGTATGTCTGTAATTGTGATCGGGGCTGCAGTTTTGGAGCCAGTGTTTGCAAAGAAGTTGTTTAATAAATTGTCTATGTCTCTGGGTCACTCTGAGATTTTCGCTTTGTGTGAGGGAGACGAAAGGATTTGTTTTTCAGAATGAACGATTCGGACGGAAGCTAACCAAAGGTTATACACCTCGTTAACCTCGTTGATGTTCTGTGTGTTGGTCTCTCTTCACACGAAGGTCAAGCTGGTGGCCCCACCTCTAGGCCTGGCTTGGTGGAGAAGCGAGTTGCTTTCTTTCGCTCTCCACCGCACATAGACAGGTACACCCGGCTCATCTGGTACCGTCCTGAGCCAGGCATCTCGTCTTCTCTTGAAGACTTCAACTTTAACCCCTGTAACGTTTCTGAGGTCCTTTGGAAGCTGGTTAAAAAGTCTTGGCCCCCTGACAACCAAGCTATTTTCCTTCAGTGTTGAGGTCCCTTGTCGGGCCTTTAATTTTGGAACACTACACATTCTACCTTTCCTATTTTCCAGCGTTGTTTGAATGGTAATTGAGTTTAGTTTGAGGTTTGGTACCAGTTTTTCGATCATTTTCCATATGTAGATTATGGTGTACCTCTCTCTTCTTTTTTTCAGGGAGTACAAATTTAGTTTACGTAGTCTTTCCCAGTAGTTGAGCTCTCTGTAGCCATCACTCTTTGCTGTAAAATGTCTCTGAGTTTCTTCTAGTCTATTAGTTTCTTCCTTTTTATATGGGGACGTCAAGACTGAGCAGTATTCAAGTTTTAGTATAATCAGTGTTTTTAGCAGTGGAATCAGGAGTGGGGCCAGTACTGTACCTTGTGGTACTGAGCTGCGTACTCCGATTCTGATGATGATATACCTTAAATTTTGATGACCTGTAGACATTCTCTGTAGGAAGTTGTAGATCCACTTTCACTTTCTCACTTTGCCTGTTATTCCCATATGTTTCATTGTATGTGCTATTATACCATGATCGCATTTGTCGAAAGCTTTAGCAAAATCTGTATATATGACGTCGTAGTTGTCATTGTCTTCCAGTGCATCTAGGATATTGTTATAGTGTTCTATAAATTGTGATAGGCATGATCTTCCTGATCGGAATCCGTGCTGATTTTCTTTGAATCTTTCCAATGTCTCCAAGAAATCATAGATTTTCTCTCTAACTATTCTTTTCAAATACTTTGGTGAGGTGGGACGTCAATGACACTGGTCTATAGTTCTTGCTTGAGATATATCCCCCTCCTTTATTATAGGGACAATGTTTGCTCTTTTCAAGAAGCTCGGTATTTCCCCACTGTTTAGGGATCTTCTTCATATCCAGTATAAGGGTGTAGCTATTTCATTTTTACAGTTTTTAATCAATAATGCGTTCCAATTGTCCGGACGTGCAGCTGAATGTGGTTTTATTTGTCTGATACTCTCGCTACATCTTCTCGGGCAAAATTTCTGAGGTAAAATTTTTTTGTTCGCTTTTGTGTTCCTATTGTTATTGTTATTCCTGTTGTCCTTTAAACTTATTCTTTGTCCTTTGGCTTCGTCAGGAGATGTTGATAGTGGCAATTTTACCCGTATTTGCAGGTTTCAAATTTTGCGTAAGTCCTGCATATGTCCGGGTGGTAGAACCTGCATTTGTCTCCGAATTTACAATGACCATTATTATAGAAGAAATTGCATATTGGGGATGTTCATATATATATTGTCCTCTTTTATATTTGCAATTATCTCTTATATAATATGTGCATATAATTCCTTCCCCATATCTGCGGGGCCTTTGTTTTTGCTCCTTTATTCTCTCTTGCTGTCTTTATACTCTCTGTTGCCTGTATGGTTTTGGCATCGTTGTGTGACGGTATTTGATTTATTTCTACTTCGCCTTTCTTCGTTTCTTCTGTTTTCCTCTGTTCTTTATTCACGCTTTCCTCTTTTATTTTCTTCTCGTAGTCTCTTTCTGCTTTAAATATCGTAAACAGTTTATTTCGGTCATGCAGTTTTCGCAGAAAATTTTTATCCCATTAAGTTGCTTTGCGTTCGTTATAAGGGAGATTTTTTCATCTTCCCATTCTAGGCATCTGAAATCAAAAAACAACTGGCAGAGATCGCACCTCATCGCTTTTGCTTCATTTGTTGCATTGTTGCATATTAGACAGAGTTACAGGAATTTATTTACCATTTCCATGTTACTGTTACATGTTACGGTAGCCGCTGGTGCACAAAATTGACTCAAAAGGGTATTATGGGAAGTACTGGGTGGGGGTTGACTTAAGCTGAATGAGAGAAAGTATTCCCCGTTACTTCGAGGGATGGGCGATGTGGCACCCTGTATACTTCTCACTGATTGGTGCTCGCGACTGTGGCTGTGGGGGGATAATTGGGGGTATTTGTAGGAATTTCGATGGGCAACTAATTTCCATCACAAAGAAACACTCGAAAAAATGCTGTATAGATTAATTCGCTTCGTTTTTATTTACTTTTTTTTATATATGCTGCGAGTTTTACTTTTTAAAGAAATAGTACTGTGCACTATGAATTAACTCAAAATATCGGCACCGTTTAAAAATGATTAACTGCAGGATTTTTACTGTAATACCGCTTTTATTCGACTTCGATCGAAACACGTGTAACCGTCATACCGGCAAAGCAAGTTTTATATATATATATATATATATATATATATATATATATATATATTATATATATATATTATATATACACACAACAATATATGTAAAAAAACATAATAATAAAATAAAAAGCGGTTGTAATAAAGGAAGAACGTACTGTATGTAAGAACGTGATATTATATATGCATCCACAGTGAGATTGTAGAGTTGAAAGTTAGAAAATTATAAAATTATAAAAACTCAAAATTAAAAATTAAATTATAAATTATTTCACAAAATCCCTAAATTAACGATTATAGAATTTAAAGAACTATGAGAATAGCAAGATTATATGATTATAAGGATTATAAAATTCTAATTTAAAAAATTATAGAATTATAAAAACTTAAAATTAAAAATGAAAAGAACTTAAAATAAAAAAAATAAAAAAATATATCATTATAAAATCTTAAAATGAAGAGAATCAATTTCTCTATCAACTGCCAAGCCACGTTGTATGGTCTTGATCTTATTCTTAATCTTAAACATACGCTAAAGAATTCAGAGTTGTAAACTCATTTGAAAACTTTTAGAAGAAATGAGTGAATTATTTATCAAATTTGATAACTGCCAAATTACCTTATATTAGCACATTAAATCATTATTTGTTTACATTTGTACATATATTTTTTAAAAGAAAGGTAACTAAAATGTTTGTGTATTTTATACCTATATGCACATGATCAGATTACTTTTGTGAAATATGTAAGGGTAGTCAGATGCATTGTGTTTCCTTAACAAGTAAGGTGGTCAAATAATATGTCAGTATATCTTAGTTAGCAGTCAATACACTATTCCATATATTGCTCTGTTGATCAAAATATTTGTTTTGCAAAAGGTCGCAGCTTTGTTTTCTATTTTTTTCGTTCTTTCTAACACGATTTTGTGTGTGTGTGTGTGTGTGTGTGTGTGTGTGTGTGTGTGTCTCTCTCTCTCTCTCTCTCCAAATATATATATATATATATATATATATATATATATATATATATATTATTCCCTAATTATCTCGTATTTATTGATAGTAATAATGTTTGGGATTGTTTAACCCCTTCGTAGCGACGAATGTCATGTGATGAGGGAACCAAATCATATGTCGCCACATCATCTAAATGTAGGGGGTGGTCACCCATCCAACTACTGAACATACATGACGTCGCTTAATCTCGCTGATCTAACGGGAAGAAGGTTGTGACGTGACCATGGCGTAGTAATATTTTCCGTTATACCCTTCCAATTTTAATAATCCCCCGATGTCAATCGCCCTTGACGATTGGTTTGGTTTAGTCGTGATATTTTCGTTGTTTTGTATATATATATATATATATATATATACACACACACACACATATATATTGACTTTTGGTTAGGCTAAGTCGTAATATTTTCGTTAGTTTTAACGAAAATATGACTAAACATAACCAATCGTTAAGGGCTACCATCTGCCGGGGTATAACGGAAAAGTACTCATATTTTGTGATTAATTAAAAATTACACTGCACAACACGCTTTCTGTTCTTTGCACAAATTCTGCTGATTGATATGTATTTTGATTCGCTGATTACGAATATGTTATTATTTTTTGGACCTTTCCCAGTTTGTGTACCGTTTTTCATATAATTTATTTTTGAGAATACTTTTGTTAAAACTAACGAAAATATCACGACTTAACCTAACCAATTATCAAGAGCGTACAGTTGATCTATTAGTAAATAGTAAATACTATTCCAGAAACAAACAATGTTATAATTAATAATAGATCAACTGTATGCCCTTGATAATTGGTTAGGTTAAGTCGTGATATTTTCGTTAGTTTTAACAAAAATATTCTCAAAAATAAATTATATGAAAAACGGTACACAAACTGGAAAAGGTCCTATTTTTTCTCGGGTCAATCCCAGAATAGGCACCTGATGTACCTCAATCCCAGATGAAGCACCTGCGTTCAACCTCAATCCCAGAATAGGCACCTTGCAAGGAATTAAATAAAAAAACCCTGATGATTACAAAATTTATTGTTTATACAAAGTTTATTACAAATGTAATAAAGGCAAAGTTATAAAAGGTTTAAAGTGGTTTAATGAATAAAGAAAAATTTTAGATATTATAAATTCCTGCAATATGAGCCCGAATGTTTCTGAATCCATCTGAAGCAAATCTATCTTGCCACATAAATTGGTATAGATATAGGTTAGGTTAGGTTAGGTTAGAGTTGATTTTTTCAAATATTGATAAAAACAATGAAATTATATCTCTAAAAACTGTTTATATTTTTTTCTCCTCAATCCCAGATTAAGCACCTGTGTTTTGCCTCAATCCCAGATTAAGCACCTAAAAATGATTTCAGGTGCCTATTCTGGGATTGATCCTTTTTCTCCAACACCCACCATTTTCCCAGAAAACTACGTTAATGTTCTACAAAAATCACCCAAATTATATCAAACGCCTACAAAAATCATCAAAATTATATCAAACGCCTGCTGAGCAAAGGAACGGCCCTACAACTATTGGTCATTATTGTGACACGTGTTGCTCACTGATTGGTTATTCGAAATGTTGTGTTGTTCTGTGATTGGTCTGAAGGTGGTCAGGTGATTTCTTTTGCCGAAAGCATTCATTGCTTTCACGTTTTAACTTTAATAATGTCAGAAAGCATGACTCCAGATTCCTGGGATCTTGGGAGCATTGCTCCAGTAAATTTGACCATGAGAAAAAGTAAATTTGGGTTTGGGTTTTGTTCATCCGCTAGACGTTATGCAATTTTTTTGCGTATACGTTCTTGTACAAACCAATTTTTTTAAATTACAAATTTAGTTATTTTAAGTTTAGTTGGTAATTCCATATTTAACAATTATTTTTATTTTTTGTTAAGCTTCAATGTTTTGATAATTAAAATTTTATTAAAACGTATATTTTTTTAATATAAAATTATCAGGATTGGACTATGTTCCATTGATCTCGGCCAGGTTTGATAAATTGGCCAGATAATTACTTGTGCGGTTTTAAGTAATCCACCATGACTCTAGAATTGAAAAGTTTAGTTAAGTTTAAACTTACTTTTACTTACTTTAACTTACCTACTTTTACTTACTCTTCCTTACTTTTACTAAGTTTAAAGCACTTACTTTTACTTACTTTCATCGTTCACTGTTGCTGCTGCAATGAATAAATAAACTTAAGGTGAGTTATAAACTGTACATTATTGTATTATTATGTTTAGCTAAAACAATTTGTAATTGGTATGTTGTCAATTCAAGAGTTTACTATCATTAACCTATCTAGTGGTGTAAGGGGAAAAAAAGTAAATTCAGAGCTGTGCTCCAGTAAATTTTTTCAAATCTGGAGTCATGTCAGAAAGTGTGTAGCCAGTGCCGATTTATTTTATGTGAGTGGCGAACTAACATTGAAATCCCCAAAACAAACATTTACCGCTTTGGTTTAAAAAGCATATGAATTATATTTTGGATGCAAAGTGGGTGAACAGGACAGAAGCTGGGCTCCCCACATACGTTGCAATTCGTGTGCAAGGAGCTTAAGAGCGTGGTTTCAAAGTTCACGTCCATCAATGCCATTTGCTGTCCCTATGGTCTGGAGAGGGCCAAAAGATCATGTTAGGGACTGCTACTTTTGTTTAACAAATATACGAGGTTTCTCTTCGAAATCCAAACATGCAATACGATACCCAAACCCGCCATCAGCTATGCGACCAGTTCCTCACGATGAAGCCCTGCCAGTTCCTAAGCCATCAAAAGATTGGACTTTGGACAAGGAATATTGCCACTCCGAAATTGAAATTGAACCACAAGCAGCCAGTGAGCTTGCAGATCCAGAGTTTCTACCATCCACATCATCGTCAACCTCACCTTATTACACAGGCAGAACTAAATGATCTTGTGAGAGATTTGAATCTTTCGAAAAATCAGGCTGAACTTCTAGGATCTAGGCTGCAAGGGTGGAATCTTTTAGAAAAGGGCACCAACATAACTTTATGTAAGTTAGAAAGCGTCAGAATGATTTCATTACCTTTTTTCTACGAGTGATGTTATTGTGTTTTGTAATGATGTAGACAATTTAATGGAGTGGTTTAAAAGTTATAGGCCTTCTCCTTGGAATGCAGCAAGGGTATACAAATATTGCTGCTTTTTATGCGAATGGGACAGTCGGGTTAGAGACCGCCATTCTGTCTGTAAATTTGGCCTCCTAAAGATGTTTATTTCTGCCCTATCTGGGCTCAACTCTAGGGAGGCGTATGGTCCTCATGGTGTTCCTCCTGTTATCCTTAAGAATTGTGCTTCTGTGCTGATACCCTGCCTACGCAAACTCATTCATCTTTGTCTCTCATCTGGTACTTTTCCTTCCTGTTGGAAGTCGCTTTCATTCAGCCTGTCCCAAAGAAGGGTGACCGCTCTCAACCCTCCAACTATCGTCCAATCCCTTTGATTTCTTGCCTTTCTAAAGTTTTTGAATCTATCCTTAATAGAAAGATTCTTAAACACCTTTCTTCTCATGATCTTCTTTCAGATCGTCAGTATGGATTCCACAAGGGACGCTCTACTTGCGATCTTCTTGCATAGCTCTCTGACTCTTGGGGGAACTTGAGATACCGGGTTTTAAACTCTTTACTAATGATAGGTTACATAGATTTGGAGGCGGCGTTTTGCTGTACATTCGTAATTCCCTTAGGGCTATCGAGGTTAAGTTAGATTTTCCGGCAGCAATTAATGCGATCTGTGTTGAAGTTAGGGCGCGTAGTATTAGTTTTATTTTTGTTGTTGTTTATAGACCTCCCGTTCAGCCCCTCGATATAGATACTAGATTTTACTCACTTCTTGGTAATTTTATTGACAATCGGAATAGTATAATTGTCGGAGACTTTAACTGCCCTAATGTTAATTACGAGAATTTTTCGGGTAATGAAGAGGGTTTGAGATTGGTTGAGTTTATGGACGATAACTTTTTACGACAGATAGTTACCGAACCAACGCGTGGTGATAATATTTTAGATTTGGTGATGACGAACGGCGAGAATATAGTCGAAGGTTTAGAAGTAGGCGAGAGTTAGGATGTAGCGATCATCAAATTCTTAGGTTTAGTTATTGATAGAAAACACTGAGGATAGTAACGTAATAGAAGTCCCTGATTTTCGTAGGGCTAATTTTGATAGTTTCGCGGATAGGATGAGAGTAGTGGACTGGGATAACTTATTTATGGTAATGACACAAATTTGCGTTGGGTGGCGTTTAAGAAAGTTTTAGGAATATTGAAAGGGAGTTTATTCCTCGTAGGCCCAAGCGCGCTAGTAATCGTGGTAGACCGAAGTGGTGGAGTAGGAAATAGGAGAGTTTATAAACGAGCGTATAGAGCGTATAGACTTAGTAAGCGTAATGGCCAGGTAGCTAACTTTAATAGATATATCGAGCTTAGACGTCAGGTTAAAAGATCAGTTAGGAATGCTAAGCGTAATTTAGAGATACTTATAGCTGCGGATAGTAACATAATCCAAAAAAGTTTTTTTGAATACGTTTAATAATCGTAAGCCGGTAAAAAATAACATAGGCCCTCTAGTGGATGTTAATGGCGCTTTGGCTTCTGAAGCTCAGGCGATGGCGGGTATTTTCAATAACTTTTTTGCGACAGTTTTTACCGTAGAAGATGTAAATAATGTCCCCGACGTTGACGATATCGTTCCATTTAGTAGCGAGACTATTTTGGATGAAATAACTGTTTACGAGGCTGAGATTGCGCATTATATCGATAGGCTAAAAGTTAGCAAGCTCCAGGCCCTGACGCTTTTTATCCCAGACATTTGAAAGATTTGAAAGAAGTTATCGTAGGCCCCTTAACGAAGATCTTTAATCAGTCACTCGAAACGGGGATTATTCCTGAAGACTTTAAATTAGCTAACGTCACGCCTATTTTTAAAAAAGGCGACCGCGCGGTAGCTAGCAATTATAGGCCCATTAGCTTAACGTCAATTGTAGGTAAACTTTTGGAATCCGTAGTTAGGGATCGTATTACCGATCACTTAGAAAGTAGAGATTTGATTAATAGTAGTCAGCATGGGTTTCGACGCCATAGGTCTTGTTTAACTAATTTGTTAGAATTTTATAACGAAATAGTGCGCGAATACGATAGGTATAGAGCAGCTGACGTTATTTATTTAGATTTTAAAAAAGGCGTTCGATACAGTTCCGCATAGGAGACTAATTGCGAAGGTTAAAGCGCACGGTATACGCGGTCAGGTAGCTAACTGGCTAGAAGAATGGCTTCGTGCTAGGAGACAGAGGGTCGTAGTTAATGGTAGTGAATCAGGGTGGTTAGATGTAGGTAGCGGTGTCCCACAGGGTTCAGTGTTAGGCCCATTGCTATTCGTAATTTACATTAACGACATAGATGTAGGATTGACTAGTAACGTGTCAAAATTCGCGGACGATACTAAATAGGCGGTAAGGTTGTTAACGAGGACGATAGAAATAGGATTCAAGACGATGTAAATAGGATTATGGAGTGGACAGATAAGTGGCAGATGCAATTTAACGTAGACAAATGTAAAGTTTTGCATATAGGTTCTCGCAACAATAATTACGCGTATACGATGGATGACAGGGAGTTAGCGAGCGTTGACGAGGAAGTAGATTTAGGCGTACGCGTATCTAAGGATTTAAAGGTTAGGAACCAGTGCCTGGAGTCTTGCGCAAAAGCTAATAGGATGTTAGGCTTCATAGCGCGTAATTTCGAATTTAAATCGAAGGATATTATATTGCCCTTTACAAGTCCCTAGTCAGGCCTCATTTAGAATTTGCAGTTCAGTTTTGGTGCCCGTACTTGCGCGAGGATATTGATAGGTTAGAAAGGGTTCAGCGTCGTGCCACGAAACTTATTCCGTCATTGCGCAATAAGCCTTATGAAGATAGGATTAATGAGTTAGACCTGTATTCACTCGAAACTAGGAGATTAAGGGGGGAGCTTATTGAAGTTTTCAAAATTGTTAATAACAGCGATAACGTAAATTTTGACAAATTGTTCACTTTTGATAATAGTAATACTCACAATAACGGATTTAAGTTGCGTGGCAGGCGTTTTATTACTAATATCGATAAAAACATCTTTACGTTTAAAGTAATTGATAAATGGAATAATCTTCCCGCGTCAGTCGTTCATTCTACCAGCGTTAATATGTTTAAGAACCGTCTTGACAGACATTTTAAAGGTATTAACGTTGTTTAATTTAAAAAACAACAAAGTTAGCAACAGAAGCTCTGGTGGTGGTGCTCGAGGATGAGTCTGTTGACGATGAATGCCAGCTTGTGACATGCCAGCGTGTGATGCCAGCAATAAAATTATTAAAAAAAATTAAAAAAAAATTAGACTAACACGAATGTAGATGTAGCTCATAGCGTAAACTAACCCACTTTTTGTTTAACTTTACCTACTTTTTTTTTTTTTTTTCTTATCCTCTCGTTACTTTGCATGTCTAACTCTTGCATGTTTGTAGTTTGCATGGTATGACAGTGAGTTAAGACTGTGTTTGCATGGTTTGTAAGCGTTCTTATTTTACTTCTTTTCATCTTTCACCCCTCTCCTATTCTCTCCGACTATTTTTCTGACTTGCCGGCGGATGATGATGGTGAGACACTTTTCCTCTTTTTCTGAATGAATGTTAACCCATGAGTGATAGGTGTTGCTCTTACTTAACCCCTTATTCTCTTCTCTTCTCTTAACCCGCTACTCTTTCCTTTCTCTCGGGCTAACCTTAGAGTGGATCTTAGGGTCTTTGTTAGCTTTAGCTTCTGTAGATCTGTAGATCCTCCTTTCGGGATTTCGGTGAAATTTTTGCTACGGCACTAGACATATTGAAAGCTTTTGATAGAGTCTGACACCAAATCTTTAATTTCGAAACTGCCCTCCTTCGGTTTCTATCCTTCTATCTTGCCTTCATCTCTAATTTCCTTTCTGGCCGATCATAGCTGCGTTGTAGATGGCCACTGTTCTTTCCTAAAGCTATTAACAGTGGTGTTCCTCAGGGTTCTGTCCTGTCACCCACTCTTTTCCTTTTATTTATTAATGATCTTTTAATTCGCACTTCCTGTCCTATTCACTCCTTGCCGATGATTCCACTCTTCACTTTCCACCGCTTCCCAAAGCGTCCCTCACAGCAGTCACTCATGATTCGCGTAGGAGGCTATGGGACACTGACCTCTGATCTTTCTGCTATATCTGATTGGGGCAGAAAAACCTTGTGGCTTTCAATGCCTCAAAAACTCAGTTCCTCCATCTGTCTACTCGTCACAATCTTCCACACGACTATCCCCTTACCTTCAACAACACACAACTCAATCCTTCCTCTTCTCTTAACATTCTTGGCGTTTCCTTTTCTCGTGATCTTTCCTGGAAAGATCACATATACTCTCTTTTAAACAGCTTCTAAGAGGTTAGGTGTGCTGTACGCCTCCGCGGTTTCTTCACCCCACCAGTTGCTGTCTCTGTACAGGGGTCTTGTTCGCCCGTATGGAATGCTTCTCATGTGTGGGGTGGTCAACCCACACAGCCGTACTTGACTGGGTGGAATCAAAGGCTTTTCGTCTCATCAATTCCCGCTCTTACTGATTGTCTTCAATCTCTCTCCCCGCAATGTTGCCTCACTCTCTCTTTACTATCGCTATCATAACGGACATTGCTCTTCTGAACTCTCTAACTGCATGCCTCCTCCTTTAAGGAGAGCACGCAGTTCCAGGCTTTCTACACTTTCTCATTCCTTTTCTGTCTAACTATCTAATGCAAGGATTAATCGGTATTTTCAATCTTTCATCTACTCAACCGGTGAACTCTGGATCAATCTTCCTCAATCCATTTTCCCCCTGTCTATGACCTCCCACTTTCAAACGCATCCCATCTTTGCTCCTGTCTAGGCATCTCGAAAACCCCGGACCTTGATTTTGGTTCGCTTCTTCTTGCCCTTGGCCCCTCCTTCCTGCATAAAGAAAACGTATATTTTTGTTACATTTGTACTCTACATTTTTTTCCAATATATGGGGTAACTATTTTATTTTGTAAAGAACGTGAGGAACATCTATGCAATTTCCGTAAATATCAAACAGGCTTTATCATTAATTGTATTTTGCAAATCACTATAAAAAATACTTACTTATCTCCTACTGATGTGAAAGTTCGCAACCATCATTATTACTAAGAGTTAATTAAATCGTTATTTTATAATTAATTACCTAAAACACGATTCTCATAAATATCCTATTCAAACTCAACTCTCCGTAATTTAGCTATTTTATTTAACTAATTTATTTTCATAATTTGTGTTTTCTGATTGAGCTTAATTTATTTTCCATTAATTATACAAAATTATAATTTTATTTCCAAATAATAATGATTCCTGCAATAATTATAGATGCATAAAATTATGTAAAGTAGTCAGTCAACCTGTATGCCAACTACTGTAAATTCTCACTTTTGGTTTATTGTTATTATTGTTATTATTAAATTATTAAAATTATTAAAATTATTAAAGTTAAAATTAAAACTAAAAATAAAAATATTAAAATTAAAAAAGATCACGCAAATTACTTCCACTCATGTTCCGTGGCAATGAATGGTGTTATTTATGTGAAAAACTCGCACACCGATCAAAGACGACAGATTAATAGTGCAACAGATTTAAATAACTATTTCCGCGAAATACACGGTCAGACCATTTTTCTAAAGCGGGTAATTCTTACCACAGAATCCTATACTTACTGTATTTCCCTTTATCTTATACAAACCTCCATAACCATAGAGGACTGCATATGAAGAATCCCATTACAAATTTATATTTCTTTTACCCGTTAATACTACTCGCACTGTTATTATCATTATTTTAATATTAATATTATTACTAACTACTCGGATAACTACACGTACTAAATATTATTAGTCTTAACGGTGCAATTACCAGTATTATCATTATCATCGTAATCAGTATTGTTATAATAAAATAATAGTAATTATTATTATTAATGTTATTAGTGGTAATGGTAGCAGTGGTAGTATGGCTATTAATTATTGCTATTATTAGTACTGATGTTATTATTGTTACTAATGTAGGTAATACCTGCTTCGTGATCCACTAATCAAATTACTCTTTATCTCATATTATCAGCATTATGAACTGTTAGTGTTATGATATATTCATATTAACACAACGATTATTATTATTATTATTATTGTTATTATTATTATCATTATTATTATTATTATTATTAATACTAGTAATACTACCCAATTTTTTAGATAACTTTAACTAATGAACCAATATAAGTATGTTATTAGTAGTAATTATTAATAATGCGGCAGTACTATTATTAATTAACTTAGGCCTCGGGGTGGAGTGACAAGCTTGACCTTCGTCAGAATGAACAATTCTGGCAGAAGCAAAACCACGGTTAACCAAGGCAACTATAAGTATCAATTTCTGTTGCAATATTCGATTAGTTTTTCCATTATTTTCATATTTTGATTTTGATTTTTATTATGTGTAGTCCTTTTTTAACCAGCTGGAACCATTGCTGTTTCATGTAGCAAATATTTATTGCCCTAATAATGAAGTAAAGAAACAAAAGGGTTCCCAAAACGGCCCTCCCATACGTCTCTCATTCACAATCTCTTTCAGAAACCTCATTACTCATTAATTTTAAGATGCATCATCGATATACATCACACCTGATCGACAATAATAAAAATTGTCATCGATCAATTTGTATATTAATGCTTTTTAAATTCTCATTTTTAATGCTCCTTCAAAATAAATCAGAATTACAGTCTCTGAATTTTCAAGACGGTATATGAGATTGAAAGGCCATAAATGTGAACTTCTCTCGGTTCGCGGTCTTTATCGACTTTCCCTTATTTAAAAATGTGAAAATTCTTTCGGAGATTTATTTACTAAAAATATAGAGAAAAGAAACAACGAACATATACAGTATATGTATATATCTAAAATATTAAGAGCTCAGTTCCAATCATCTTTCAGTATCCCAAAAACTGACAAACTGATATGCGATAGAAACGCGTTCTTTGAAGAAGAACTACAAGGGGAAAGTACAACGGACTTCGACATTACGACAGATGATATAAGCTATAGGGAAACTAAAAACACACTCAGCGGCAGGACCGGATAGTTGGAATGCCACACTGATAAAAAATTGCAAGAATGCAATCGCTGAGCCCCTATATTGGATATGGAGACGATCACTAGACACGGGAGAAATACCGGGCATCCTGAAGAGCGCGAACATAGTCCAAATATATAAAGGAGGAGATCGGTCCGAGGACAAAAACTATAGGCCAGTGTCGCTTACATCTCATCTCACTAAAATATTTGAAAGAATAGTTAGACAGAAAAACTATGACATTTTGGAAACTCAGAAAAAATTCGGTGATAACCAATATGGATTTCGATCAGGCAGATCACGCCTATCGCAACTAATGGAACACTACAACAACAACATTATTGATGCACTTGAAAGTAATGAAAACTATGATATAATATACACAGACTTTGCCAAAGCATTCGACAAGTGTGACCATGGAATCATAATATATAAACTGAAATATATGTGAATAACAGGAAAAGTAGGGAAATGGATATATATAATTTCCTTAGTGAGCGGCATCAAGTTGTTACAGTACAAGGAGTATCTTCATCAGAATCAGTGGTCCTCAGTTCAGTAGCACAAAGAACAGTATTAGCTTCATAATCATGCTAACTGACATAGATGAGGACGAGGACGTTACCAGAGACAGCACAGTAGAAAAATAAGAAATCCAGAAGATATAGGATCTTTACAAACCGACATGAACAGAATTTACAAGTAGACGGAAGACAACAATATGAAGTTTAGCATCGAGAAATTTCAGCTGTTAAGGTACGGAAAAAGAAGACCTAAAATCCATGGAATATTATACCCCCAAATGGACAGGAAATTCGGAGAAATCGTAGAGCAAAAGATTTAGGGGTTGTAATGACTGATAATGCGAAATTTGAAACACAAAATAAGATAGCAGTAAACAGAGCAAAGAGAATAATGGGGCAGATATTGAGAACTTTTAAACGAAGGGATAGGAATGTAGGTAATGATTCCTCTACTGAAAACACTGATCATACCCAAATTGGAATACTGCTCGGTCCTAACATCCCCATACAAAAAAGAAGACATTAGACAGCTGGAAGGGATTCAGAGAAGCTTCACAGCCAAGATCAAGGGATGCAAAGAATTAAATTATTGGGAAAGGTTAGGCGAACTAAACCTATTTTCACTGAAAAGGAGAAGAGAGAGATACACCATTATTTGCTCTTGGAAAATAATGGAGAAACTAGTCTCTAATCTTACTCTGAACTTTGTAACTCCCCAAACAACAGTGGAAAGTAGAAAAGGAAGACTGTCGTGTTCCCAAATGAAAGGCGAGACAGGGAACATCCTTAACCCTGAAAGAAAAGAGTTTTGTTGTGAGAAGACCAAAACTGTTTAATCAGCTTCCCAAAGACCTAAGGAACACGAATGGTGTTTCAGTGGACATCTTCAAAAGAAGATTAGATGCTTGGCTCAGAACAATCCCCGATGAGCCGGGCGTACCTGGCTATGTGAGGTGGAGAGTACAAGAAACCAACTCAGTACTTCACCAGGCCAACTCGAGAGGAGGGACGACAAGCTTGACCTTCGTGAAATGAGGAATCATCGCACGGAACCTTTGAAAGGTTTGTTTGTGGCTGTCAAGTGAGCATGGTATGTTTGGTGCACTTTTGCGTTTTTCATTTAACTTTTTATTAGTAAAGTTTTTAACTAATTTATGTTTGAATGTTTTTAGTTTTTAAGTTTTACTTTTATCATGCGTATTTTTGTCATGTATATAATTTTTACTTTTTGGTTTTGGCTTATGCTGGTTTTATGCTTTTAATTTTTATTCTTGAAGTGGTTTTATTCTGTACTATAAATTAGTTTTAGTTTTTGACATTCGTATATTTTTGTCATTCATTAATTTTAGCTTTTTATTTATTAGGCCTTGAAAATGGGTAGAGTTGCCCGAAACGTCGGCTGCAGCCAAATATAATGACTTTTTTGCTCTACGTCTTCGTTTTTATCCTAAATATATATATATTATATATATATATATATATATATATACACACGAGGGCCACTCAGTATATTTTGCCCCACCTTTTTATTTTTACCTTGTCTTATTTTGACATGAAAATATTTTTTTTCCCAACAAATGAATTGTTTAACCAGCCGCATCACTGTTTAAATTAAGTTGTATTATTACATTATAGTGCCAGTGTCACCCCTTACACCCCTCGCCGCCTACATCCTCTCGACTTGAACCAGCGTATGCATACACTCTAAATACAAGTAGTGGTTTCATTGGACGTTTCATTGTCCCAGTTTTGTGAATTTTCAAATGTCTAATGCATTAGACATTTGACATTAGTGAAGCATTTCTTTAAACATTTCTGTTAATCACTTCAAATTTCTAAATTGTCACAATCTTTAAAACACTTGAAAAGAAAAATTGAAATGTTTAATGAAATGTCTAACAATGTCTTAGGGATTTTTCCTACAAATTCGAATTCATTTATTTCCATATATTTGAAACATGAATTTTTGGAGAACTATTCATTCTAGAATTTTCCCTGCTAAAATTATTTTCAGAGATAAAATTCGATACCGTATTTTAGTAAAATCTCGTCACTTAGTTCAAATACTGAACAATGAACATCTTTGCTGCCGTCGACGCAAAACTTTTGTATCTTGTCAATTCCCTGCATTTTATTGACTGTCTTCAATCCCTCTCACTTTGCCGCAATGTTGCCTCACTCTCTCTTTACTATCGCTATTACAACGGACACTGATCTTCTGACCACTCTAACTGTATGTCTCCTACTTTAAGGAGGGCACGCAGCACCAGACTTTCGACGCATTCTCATCATTTTTCTGTCCAGCTCTCTAATGCAATGGTAAATCGGTATTCTCTATCTCTCTCAACTACTCAACCCGTTAACTCTGAAGCAATCTTCCTCAATCCATCTTTCCAAACGCAAAGTGTCCAGGCATCTGGAAAACTCTGAACCTTGATTTTGGCTCTGTTCTTCTATCAGGGGGCATTTATGCGGATATTCGTCCTTGGCCCCTCCTTCCTTCGTAAAAAAATTGAAAAAAATAACTTCCTATAATTTACATTTTCACAGTCATTTATAATTTTAAGTTCTTTAATTAGTTCTCTGAGTCTATGCTTTTCAGGTGAATGCGTATCTACGAGGGCCACTCAATATATTTTACGTCACCTTTTTTTTTTCTTTCCAAGTTTCTTTGTAAGTTCCAGAAATTTTGTACACAAGTAGTTACATACCTTTTTTACAAGTTTTTATTTTTCCACATAGTCTCTCCATCCTTTTCTACGGCTTTCCTCTACCTCGAAACAAGGGCCTTTATTCCTTGCTGCTAAAAGTCTGTTGGGTTCCGCTCGAGCCACCTCTTAACCTCCTCAACAACCTCATCGTCACTCTGAAACTTTCTTCCACGAATAGCATCCTTCATTGGCCCAAACAAATGGAAGTCTGAAGGTGCCAGATCCGGGCTGTATGGAGGGTGGGGTAACACAGTCAAGCGCATTTTTGTGATGGCCTCTCTTGTTTGCAAACTGTTGTGTGGTCTTACGCTATCGTGCAAAAGAAGGACATCTTCCAGTTTTCTCTCCGGTTGAACTCGCTTTGTACTTCTCTGGAGTCTCTGTGGGGTAGCAATATATGCCTCCGTGTTGATTGTTTTTCCTTTCTTCATAATGTCCACCAGAATCACCCCTTTCATGTCCCACAAGATGGTGGCCATAACCTTTCCTGAAGAGGGAGCCATTTTGAACTTTTTCTTGCGTGGGGAGTCTGCGTGATGCCACTCCATGGATTGGCGTTTTGTTTCAGGCTCAAAGTGGTGTACCCAAGTCTCATCCCCAGTCACAATTCGTGAAAGGAAGTCATCCCCTTCTGTCTTGTATCGAACCAACGACTCAGAAGCAATTTCTTTTCTTTGGGCTTTGTGATCTTCAGTCAGTTGGCGAGGAACAAACCGTGAACACACTTTTGAGTATCCCAGTTGCTGAATTATCATATTCACACTTCCTTCACTAATTCCTAGCTCCAGTGATAGCGCCTTGTATGTGACGCCGATTTGATCAAATGATGCTGTTAGCACGTTGCACAGTGTGAGATGTCACAGCCGATACCGGGCGACCGCTGCGTAGTTCATCATTGAGGCTGGCTCTCCCTCTCTCCGATGATCTCACACGTTTAGACCAGCGTCCAACTGTGCTTCGATCAACAACAGCATCTCCGTAAACGTTTTGTAGACGTTTGTGAATATTTCCAACTGTTTCCTTCTGCTGTTAAGAACTCGATAACAGCTTTCTGTTTGCGACGCATATCACTGTCAGACGCCATTTTCGAAACTGCGTTAACCATCGGTTTTATAGAAGGGCGTTTAAAAGCGGTTTTTACAAGGGGGAGGAGGTTCAAACTGGAAAAATCCCGTTATGTGAAGCGCAGAAAGTTTAAACTTTCGGCCCAAAAGACATTTCAGCCCCATGGCCTACTATTTAGCTAAGAAAAAAGGGTGGGGAAAAATATAGTGAGTGCCCCGAGTGTATATATATATATATATATATATATATATATATATATATATATATATATATATGTGTGTTAAACAGACCGTGCATGGAACAAGGAACTCTTCTGAGAAATTACATCCACTATAGTTCAAATAAGTAATGATAAATGACAAATACTATAGTTTTTCTTTTTCATGATGGAAAGCCCAACGTGTATGTGTGTGTGTGTGTGTGTGTGTGTGTGTGTGTGTATTTCCCCCCTACTTCACAACTCAGTAGTCAAGTTGTATTTTATATATGATGCCAATGAGTTCCCCTTATAACTTAGTCTCCTTATCCCCATTAAATTGTTATTCTTATATCGTCTTGTAAACTAATTAAGTGTAACCCATCCCCTTGGGTCGGCCGATTTTATAATTTTATAGGTACCAATTTCATTGATAAAGATTCAAAATACCTATTTATTAACGACCTCAACATAAAACTGAATGATGATCACTTATCAGTTTTGAACCTCAATATCAGAAGCCTAGCTAAACATCATGATGACCTCAAAGATACATCAGCTGTAATGAAAAAGATTTCCATGTAATTACACTCATGGAAACCTTCATACAGAACCCGTATAAACATCTTTTTCCTTTAGAGGGATATACAGGGTGTCCATAAATGTTTACCCTGAAAACAGTATGCTCTCATGTTTTAATGACGAATCTTACATTCGTTTTCTTTTTACAGGTGATCTCGTACACGCATAGAGTTTCTGTGCTGGTGTGTTTCGTCTACCGCATTCGCCGCTAGGAGCGCTGTAGTAGCTGTTCAGTTAAGATGGCGTCTGTGACAGAGAAGGCGCAATGTGTTGTGTGGCTTGCAGAAACAAAATCTCCTGTCAGTGTTCAGCGAAGGTTCAGAACAAAGTATGGAAAGAATCCACCTGATGTGAAGTTAATTAAGTCGTGGATGAAAAAATTCTTGGAAAATGGAAACGTGGAAAAGGGAAAGAGCAGTGGTAGACCATCAGTTTCCGATAGGACGGTGGAAAACATTGAAACTGCTTTCACACGGTCACCAAGGAAATCGGTGAGACAAGCTTCATGCCAACTAAAAATACCGAAGTCTACGGTGCACAAGGTGTTACACAAACGTTTGAAGTTACACGCCCACAAGGTACAAATTGTTCAAGAACTGAAGCCTAATGACCGTCCAAAACGTGAACAATTCGCTATTGACATTTTGAACAGCATTGACGAGGATAATGACTTCTTGTTACGTGTCTGCTTTTCAGACGAGGCTACGTTTCATTTAGTGGTAGAGTCAACAGACACAATGTGCGTATTTGGGGATCGGAAAACCCACGTGCCGTAAGGGAGCATATTCGGGGCAGTCCGAAGATCAATGACTGGTGTGGACTAATACATGACCAGATAATTGGTCCTTTCTTCTTCGCTGAGAACACTGTTTCCGCAACTGTGTACTTGGATATGCTCACCAATTACGCCATCCCCCAGCTGCAGGACAGGCAGCCAACTGTCATCTTCCAACAAGATGGGGCACCCCCCTCATTGGGCGCATGTTGTTCGTGAAACTCTTGACGCAACATTTCCAAATCGATGGATTGGCAGGGACGGGCCAATCCCATGGCCCCAAGATCACCAGACATTACCCCGCTGGATTTCTTTCTCTGGGGTCATGTTAAAGATTTGGTTTATGCAACAGTTGTTCCAGATATCAGGACATTGCGAGAACGAATTACGGATGCAATTGCAACAGTTAACCCACAAATGTTGGAAAATGTGTGGCGTGAGTGTGAATACCGTTTAGACATTTTACGTGCCACTAGGGGTGCACATGTGGAAGCTTATTAAGTTTATTAACTATGTATCAAAACATTGTATGTTTATCTACTTATGATTAAAACTGTGTTTGAATATGAGTGTTTATTTAAAAGTTATAGCATGCTTTAATCAGGGTAATCATTTATGGACACCCTATACATTTTTTGATACTTTCTGCACAGAAAAAAGAGGCGGTGGCATTCGTATTAACATAAAAAATACCATAAAATGCACAAAAATTCATCGACTTTGTACAATAGATTCCCACATTGAAACGTGTGGTAAATCTTACCCTTGACAAAACTTCTCTCAGTATACTAGATTCTAGAGTTAGTTTTAAGTACAGACCTAGACTTACAGTAATTGATAATATCTCCGTAGGAGACTACTTCTTCACCACTTATCACAGGCTAATAACATTTGAGATTAAAATTAATGTTCATAATTCGGAGGGCCTGGAATACGTTTTGGAATTTAAAAGAGCTAAATTTCTTGATATGAAGCTGCAACTTTCGACCCATAATTGATATTAATGGCACATGGACTTTTTTATAATTATTTTAAACGGTTAGAATCAAGTAATAACTCATTACGTAAAAGAGACTGGCGAAGTCTGTTAAACCTAAATCAGTGGTTCCTGGTTCCCAACCTTTTTTACGCCAATCCTCTTATGTCCATCAATATTGCTGGTGCCCCCTCATAAAGATAATAATATAGCAGGATAAGTGATAAGTGATTTATTAATAGAAAGTAACAATTTTACAGTTTCCTAGCGACCCCTTAAGATTGTCAAACGTCCACTGGGAGGCGGTGGAATGCTGAAATTAAAAGTAGCTTAAAAAGGAAAACGTATTTAAATTTAAAGAAACAAATAATTTATCCGATGAAAATGCTTACAACCTATTGAGAAGGCGAAACAAAAACGTGTTAGAAAAAGTAAGCGCAACTATGAGCTTCATATAGTGAACCAAATTTAATCGAATCCGAAGGAATTCTATAATTATGTTAGGAATAAAAAGTAGCTTCGCAGACTATTGGTTCACTCATAAGCGAAAACAACGAAAAAAATTACGATGACTTACAAATGACAGAAGTTTTAAATAAATTCTTCTCTTTCGTGTTTACAACGAAAATATGAACAACCATTAGTGAAAGCGAAGTGCTCTTAGACATAGGTAAAATTAATCCTAAAAAACCTCCCGGTCCAGATAAGCTCTACCCAGGGTACTTGAAGAAGTGAAATGCGCAAGTCTCTCTTCTTACATATATATTTAATAATAATAATAAATCGTTACGGTCTGGAGAAGTTCCGGTAGATAGGAAACTTCCAACCATTACGCCAATATTTTAAAAAGAGGACAAATCACTCCGCGCAAATTATCGTCCCATCAGCCTGACTTCAGTAGTTGGTAAGCTTATTGAGACGATTGTTCAGGACAAAATATGTAGTTAATCATTTAGAAATTAATAAATTAATCAAAGATTCCCAACACGGCTTTCGACGTAATCGTTCTTGTCTTACTAATTTGTTCAATTTCTTTAATGATATTATAAATATATATGACGAAATATGTCTGTTACCTCAGACAAGATGCATCTCCCACGGGGTACCCCAAGAACATTCTGGCATCTATCCTGTTCCTCCTTTACATAAACGACGTTCACAAGTCACTAAATAACTCTTCCTGCTACCAGTATGCAAATTTTACTTCAATCATAAACTCACATAAAGACTCGCTACCACTCCAAACGACCACCAACAATGAACTCCGAACTGTTTATGTATTGCTTAATGCCAACAAACTATCCTTAAATATTGAAAAACTAGCTTATATATATCACAATAAAGAAACCGTTGCTCCCTTTAAACGTATAAATAAATTCAATCCTTGTTCAGCAAGTGCACTCGGCCAAACTTCTGGGAATTACATTCTATTCAAACTTCTCATTCAAAGTGCACACTGAAGATCTATGCAACAAATTAGCCAAGGTCTCATTCCTAATTATGAAAGTAGGTGCTGCACTCCCAAAACAGGTTCTTCGATCCATACACTTCACCATGGCGTACCCACACTAGACTACTGCATTATTACTTACGGAAACATACGTCAATATTCGCTACAGCCATTGGTAGTAATGTAAAAAAGATTAATTAGTAAAATCTATAAACCGAACAAGCATAATGAAAATACAGATCAGATGTTCCACGAGTTAAAAATTCTCTAACTAGGAAAACTCTACAAACTAAATATTGCTTCATATATGTATTAAATCGTCCATAATAATGCACCAGAAATCATTCAAAACAAAATATTAACTTTCCAAACACAATACCGCTTCAGCACAAGACAATCAGGCACGTACATCAGAAAACCGAGTTATACTCTACATTGTGCAACTCGATCCTTATCTTCAACTGGTCATGTGGGTTATGTGGGAAACTTCAACCCGTCATTTTTTGGTGGGTACCGCCAGCTGAAATTTGAAAGTGATGAACTACAAACAAAAATGCACTTGGCTTCCTGAGTATATGTTTTATTGTTAAATCATGAAGCAGCTGTTTTAGTTTCATGCAAAAAACTCTTGCAACAATATCTGACCTATGTTCTGGTCTTTCATAAGCTTCAATGCTTTCAACGATTTCAGTCTATCTTGGATTGCGAGTAAACGTAAATTTTCTTACAATTGCCATAGCGTCTCGATAATTCTGCTGCATTGCTCTCGGGCTGCCTTGATAAAGATACTAATTTGACCGTAGATGTTTTGCATTTATATTCCTAAGCCTATTTTAACACATGGACAGCTTTGTGCATTTTTTTCTAGAGTGAGAAGTTTTGATTCTGTAAAAGTCTTTGGTGAAAGAATGACTAGAAATCGTGTATTTAAAGAAGTAATGCTGCAATAAAGATACTAATTTGACCGCAAATGTTTTGCGGGCCTCTGCTAGTTTAATTATATTTCAGGGTCGAATAACCAAATAAATACGTAGGTATAGTCTTAGCTGAATACTTACATATAATTATGTGTTGTTATGTGAATGTGTAACCTTAGCTGAATATCTTAAATGTATGTATTTTTAAACATATGTTTGTAGCTTACAACAGATAATCTCCATGTACTTTTTTCTCTTTGCCTCTATATCTTTAAAGCTAGTGTACATAATTTTGTTACTCTGCATTATCTATCAAGATTTACCCTACAACTCCATTCTGCCAATAAGGCATAAAATTTGCTTGCTAATGGCAGTTCTTTGTTATGTAAATATATGAAGGTATTACCATCCCATTTGTCTGAATGCATAATGGGCATACTTTGACTTACTTTACTTTACGAAGGTTTGAACGACGGTTCAAGATTGACCTGCAGTCGACGATACTTCTGCAGCATCCCGCCTCATTTTCGGGATTTCCTCATTGGTATATACTGTATATACTGTATATTCGAGTGCGTATTTATGGATATACATGCATGTACCTGCATATGTGTGCAGGTACATGCATGTATATCCACATGTATATATATCCATATGTATGTGTATATCCAATATGTATGTGTATATCCAATATGTATGTATGTATGTATATGTATATATTTTTTTTTTTATTAAGTCCGGGAAGAACCGATTCGCCTCTATTTAAAAGGGCATATCTCGGCGGAAAAACAAAGAAAAAGTGAGAGGAAAGACAGAGGAAAAAGAAAGGGTGGAGGGGACAGTCGAAGTGGAAAAAGACCAACGATGACAAGGACTGCAAGGTCGAGCCCCATCATCCTTGGGTGCTAGGGCCGGGAGGGCGCACGTGAAACCTCCAGGAACAAACACGTACAAACGAGCACAAAGAGCACTCAAGAGCACGAGCTTAGAACCCCCTTGCGGGGATGTATGTATATATATATATATATATATATATATATATATAAGAAAGTAGAACGTTTTAGATTTAATCTGGACAAGTAACAACGAGATAATAAAAAATAAAAAAGTAACGCACACAAAGTTCTCCGACTATAACCTCATCGATATACAGTACAATTGAAGTTAGCACCCAGAGGTCCGAAAACGCATCCTAGAGAGGCAGATGGAATATTTGAAGGCTTAAACATAAATTCAAAGAAAGTAAATTGGGAAAACGTAAATAAAGATTTAAAGGAGGTAAATTAAGAATTGCTACTTCACGAGAGGACTCCACAAGAAATACTATGTATAATAGAGACTGAAACCAAACCTATAATACTGAAACATATTCCAGAGAGACAGGAAAAAAACGTAGCAAGCTCGAGAGGAAAATCAGAACACTATTCAGGCAACGAAGACAAACTATCAAACATCTCCACAGATGCAGAACTGATGCAAAGATACTCAAACTAGAGAGGAAACTTGGCGAAACAGAAATGAACCTAAAGCAAACATTCATACATAAGACAAATGAGGAAGAAAACAAGGTAGCAGAAAACATAAAAAATCCCCAAAATACTTCTACACGTTTGCGAAAAGGAAAATACAGTGTAAGGAGAGTATTGGTCCGTTGATAGACGTGGAGGCCAAATGCACAAATGACCCGAAAGATAAAGTGAACTGCTTAGGGAACAATTTAACTCTGTGTTTAGCACCCCTAAGTCCGAGATGGAAGTGGAAAACCCAGACGAATTTTCGACATAGATACAGATCAACCGAGAACAAATTCCGGCACAGACCTATTAATGGACTTCGAGTTCACGGAAGGAGATGTAATTACGGCCTTATCACAGATGCGAGAAAATTCAGCGCCAGGGCCAGACACATGGAGTGCTACGTTTCTGAAGAAATGCAAAGAGAGTATTGCCAAACCACTATACTTACTATGGAGGAAATCACTCGACACAGGACAAATTCCACTCCCCTTAAACAACGCGAACATTGGGCCCCTATTTAAAGGTGGTTACAGAGCAATGCCCAAGAATTATCGGCCAGTGGCTCTCACCTCATACCTTACAAAGTGTTTTTAACGTATAATTAGAGGCAAAACTACCTACTACCTACAAGAAAAAGATTTGTACAACCCAAATGAACATGGCTTCAGGGCTGGAAGATCATGTCTATCACAGCTACTAGACCAACAGGAGAAAATATTAGAAACATTGTGTCGAGGACAAAATATAGATGTAATATATACGGAACTTTGCAAAAGCCTTCGATAAATGTGATCATGGAATCATACCACACAAACTTAAGAATACAGGAATTACTGGAAAGCTAGGAAGATGGATATTTAATTTCTTTACGCAAAGAACACAAAGAGTGTTGGTAAATGGAGTCAAATCGGAAGTCTCTGACGTAGAGAGCTCTGTCCCACAGGGGACAGTATTAGCTCCATTTCTGTTCATAATAATGATTGCAGATATTGATGCAGATATTGATGCAGATATTAAGGACAGTATTGTATCAAGCTTCGCAGATGACACAAAGATATGTAAGGAAATATTGAACGAAGATGACATAAGAAAATTACAAAACGACATTGAAATAATATTCCATTGGGCAGAAGACAGCAATATGAAGTTCAACGAAGAAAAATTCCAACTTCTAAGATATGGTAATAACAAGGAGCTACAAAAAAAAGGGTACAAAACTATGCAGGCCAAACAGATAACACCAAATCCACAAGTCACGGATCTTGGAGTAATAATGTCGTCGGATGCAGAATTCAGAGAGCACTATAAAATCAAAATTACAACGGCTAGAAAAATAATGGGTATCATCTGGAGGAGCTTCCGCAGCAGAAAAGCAAACATCATGCTCAAATTATGGAAGAGTCTAGTCCTACCAATATTGTATTGCTGAGTACTCACAAGCCCACACAGAAAACGAGACATTGCGAACATTGAAGCTATACAAAGGACTTTTACGTTTAAGATAGCTAAAACGGAAGGTGAAGACTACTGGTCTCGACTACAATCCCTGGAACCCTACTCTCTCGAAAGAAGGCGCGAGCGGTACACATTAATATACATACATATGGAAAATACTTGAGGGCTCTTTCCCTAACCTTAGAAATGAAATAGAAACAAACTGGAATGAGAGAAGTGGCAGATTTTGTACGGTCCCAGCTGCTGTGGGACAAGGGGCCATGAAAACGAGGATGGAAAATACTCTCAGAATATGAGGCCCAAACCTTTTCAATGTCCTACCAAAAGAAGTGAGGAATATCTAGCACACCGACCTGAATAACTTCAAGAACCATCTGGACAGATTCCTGTGCAAAGTCCCTGACCAGCCATGCGTGACTGGCTACAAGGGCAGGAGGAGATCAGACAAGACAGCAAATTCCTCCACCAAATCCCGCAAATGAGGCGGGATGCTGCAGAGGGGTCGACCGCAGGTCTATCCTGAACCGTCGTTCAAACTCCCTTAAACATCATCAAACATCATACTGTATATGTAGCAACTGATGTGTACATCAACTCGTATAAAACCAACCATAAATTGTAATATTAGTATTATTATTGTTGGTGCTAATATTGTTTTATATTGTCTATACAAAGAAGTGTGTGTGTAATTATATGTCACTCTCTTTATACCTTTTGTGTAACTTATAAATGTAGCAAAGAACAATACAATCATAAGTATTATTATTTTTTTTATTATTATTATTCTTATTGCCCATTTCATTTCCCTTCTGTTATAAATGAACTAAATCCCATCCATTCTACCTAAGAAGCTTCCATGCCTCCTAAAAACATATTAAGATAAAAATACTTTAAATATATTAAAGATATCTCAATTATATGAAAGATATCCCAATTGTATTAAAGATATCTCAATTGTAAAGGAAAGAGGAAAAAGCTGTCTGTGTTTGAAAATATTGTAAAGCTTTATGTAAATTGTATTCTTTTTCTCAAAAAGTTTTTGAATTTTGAATTTGAATTTTGAATTTTCCCTCTGAGACAAATGGAAAGAAAAGTATTTCCATAAAAATACGTCCCTAAGACATTTTTATCCCGTGATCGAACTAAGTTATGAAGTAGCGAGTTCTTCGCAATTTTCCCCGCTCGTATTGATTCAAAGGGGGCATTTGATCCGAGTTTTGTCGACATTAATTAATATTTAAATTAGTTTAGTTGGTTGGTGTGTTCTTAGATTGTTACTCGCAGTAGAAATTTGTGAGAATTATGCCAATTCGGGGTGGGGGTCGAGGGGCGGATCCCCTAGGCATCTTGGCCAGGAGGGCGGAGCCAGCCCGCCCCCGCAACCGATGTTTTTCATAAGAAGTTTTACCTGGAAATGTTTAATAAATTTTGACCAATTTTAGGATTTTGAAACTTTATCAGAAAAAATAACAGAATCACTTTCTTTAGAGGTTTTTCACAATTTACTCACCCATGGACGGGAGGTTTGAAGACTTTGGAGACCATGTAACTTCTGATGTTTTGCTTGTTTTGGTTGCGAGGCCAACCTGACTGCAACAAAGCCAAACCTGCCTGAGGCCATTGGTCCGACGATCCCCTAGGGATACGTTAAAGTACTCTTTTAAATGTGAGTAGTTTGAGCCGGGTGTAAGATATTTCATCGAATTTCATATAGGTTAAGTTAGGTTAAATTATATAATTATTATAGTGTTGATAAAACATTCTGCCCATGAATTGTAATACTCTCGAAAATGAAGATGGAGCTTTCCAGTTTCCATAAGAAATCCTATTTGAAATAATTTTATATACGAGTATATATTTATATATATATTTTTTTTTTTGGGGGGGGGGGGGGGGGGGGTCTTTTTCCTTGTGGTATATATATATATATATTTGTGGTGGACCGGATATCCGCATCCGCATCATTTTTAACATCCGCATCCGCACTTCTAGTGCGGATGTTTTGTGGATATTACCTCTAATAAATTATGCAATTTACAATTAAATTAGCTTATAAAGTAGCTTATAAGGCCCAGTCATGCACATTTCATGTAAAGTATTAATTACAACTGGGGAACAAATTTCAAATTTTTGTCTATTGAATTAGATTTGACAGTTAGTTCTAGGTAATTTGGGTGTGCTGAGCACGAATTTTTACTCGGTTTTGCTCTATCAGGTCCTGATTTTGCTCAACACCCCTCCTCTTTCGTCGTATTCATAAAAGGTTTTTTTCTCAATACTCGCTAAGTCTTTTGCAGTTACACATTATGCAACTAGGTTTTTATCTAGGTATTTGTACCTATTGTTATGGTATTGTTGTATTATGTATATTTTTATATGTAACACCCTAAAAATATTTTTAATTTTGTCATTTTTAACCCATTTTAATATTAGTAAATTAAGCTAAAAATATAGAATTCTAAAATTTTCTCGAGCGTTCCTGTTCTCTGTAGAGTATTCTAGAGGGACAACTAAAATATATAAAAGCGACTCGTTTCCAGAGTTAATCAGTCAATTCAATCAGTCAGTCAGTCAGTCAGTTAGTTGAGTTAGTTAATTAAGTTTGGGCATTAACATAATTTTGAATTGGCATATGATTTAGTGAGTAATTTTGTCATCGTGATTTAATATAGTTGATTTAATAGACGTAATTTATATTGTACCTACTCATCCGTGTTTCTAGTTTAATTTTCATAGATTGTAAGTACCTATTTCATAATAAGTACCTATTTAAACTAATTTTTGTGTTTATATTTCAGATTTTCTTAAATTTATATGAATTAAGGGCTTTAAATACCTTTACAAATTGGCAGAACAATCAAGCAATATGTCATCAAGCACTAGAAAGTTCAAATGCAAAAACAACCCTGATTCCTTCTGTTATATATGTGGAAATTTTACACTTCCACATCAACGAGCAAATATAACTGACTTCGTAAAAAGAGCTTACTTAGCTTATTTTGGCATAAAACTGGGGGACCAAGATAAATCGTGGGCTCCACATAAAGCCTGCACTATATGCATTGAAAGACTGCGACATTGGACGAAGGGTTCGGATTCAAAAATACCTTTTGGAGTTCCGATGGTAAGTTTATGATTTCAAAAACTACGTAATTTAATCACTAGTATACTGTAACTTAGGTACATAAACAAAAATTTACAGAAAATGTTTATAAGAATCTCAAATATTGCATAAGGTGAAACACATAGAAATGTTAAATGTTTGGGTGATAACTTTTGATAAAATTCATAAAAACAAGTCTCGTCGCTTTTGTTAACGCTTTACAATTTTTTTTCCATATCAGGTGTGGCGAGAGCCTACTAACCACGAGACCGATTGCTACCTTTGCTTTGTCAAGACTTCGGGCTTCACTAGAAAAATAAACATTGTATCGAGTACCCAAATTTCGACACCACGATACGACCTGTGCTACATTCAAATGAGATCCCCATTCCAAAATTTAAGGGTCTGCCAACTCAAGAATTAGTTGAAGATGTTCCTGAAAATATTGTTATGCACTTTGAGGAGTCAGACACCGATTTTGACCCCAGCGTATTTGAAAGTCAAAACGATCCGCAAAAGTTTAACCAGGCCGAGTTGAATGATCTTGTAAGGGATCTAAATTTGCCAAAAAAGGCTGCGGAAAATTTAGCTTCAAGACTTAGAGAAAAACTTGCTTACTTCAAACACATACATTTCATTTTACAGAAAAAGAGAAGAACAACTTGTTAAATATTTTAGAACAGAGGATAGTTTAGTATATTGCTGCGACATAGTTGGTTTGTTAAAGAAGATGGGGGTTGAGTCTTACGATGCAAATGATTGGCGCTTGTTTTTAGACAGTTCGAAAAGAAGTTAAGTGTGTGTTGTTGCATAATGGCAATCTATACGGCTCGATACCGATTGGGCACTCAACAAAATTAAAAGAAAAGTATGAACATATAGAAAAGGATTTAAATCTTATCAAATATAGGGAGCACGAGTGGATCATATGTGTTGACTTAAAAATGGTTAATTTTCTGCTAGGACAACAAGGAGGGTATACTAAATATCCCTGCTTCCTTTGCTTATGGGACAGCAGAGCCAAGGAAGAACATTATTTCAAACAAATCTGGCCAGCACGAACATCACTTACTGTCGGAGAAAAAAACGTAATTAATCCACCTTTAGTGAGCAGAGATAAAATCATATTTCCTCCTCTGCATATAAAACTAGGCCTCATTAAACAATATGTAAAAGCTTTAGATACGAACGGCGAGTGTTTCAAATACATAACTTCAAAATTTCCAAGTTTAAGTTATGAAAAAATCAAGGCGGGAATTTTCGACGGTCCACAAATAAGAACAATGATTAAAGACAGCAATTTTCCTAATGTCATGAATGAACGCGAAAAAAATGGCTGGTTCTCATTCGTGGACTTGATAGAAAACTTTTTAGGCAATTATAGGGCAGATAACTAAGAAGAAATCGTAAAAAACTTTTAAGGGACTACAAAGAGTTAGGTTGCAATATGAGCATAAAAATGCATTTTTGAATAGCCATCTTGACCAATTTCCAAGTAATTTAGGTGATGTAAGTGACGAACAAGGGGAGAGATTCCACCAAGATATCAAAATTATGGAGGAACGGTACCAAGGCCGCTGGGATTCCCACATGATGGCTGATTACTGCTGGTGCTTGAAAAGAGACCTGCCATCAACAAGCAAATACGCTAGAAAGTCTTACAAAAGAAAATTTTTGCCACAGTGAAAGCTTCATATCTGTTTGTTTTTTTATTTTAAGTCATTTCTATCGTTATAATGTAATTTTACTGTAGTTTGAACTGCTTGTATTCATGAAACTTGAAAAAAAAATTTAACACATGACTTAATTTTTTAGTCCTAATTTGAAAAATCTAGAAAATGGCACATAGGCTGTCGACAAGAATCAGGACCTGATAGAGCCAAACCGAGTTGAAATTCGTATTCAGCGCACCCAAATTACCTAGAATCAAGTGTCAGATATCATTCAATAAAATACGTGTTGCCCAGTGTTATTAATGAACAAACAAATATATAAACCTCAAAATATAAATACCTGGTAGCACAGAAAATTGAATGAAACTTGTTTCATTGAATTTTCTGTGGCTGAAACTCTTGAGAAAGTTATTATTTTTATCATAATGAAAACATTAATATTAATTTTAATTCTTATGCATTGCCTGCCATAATAGTAATATCACGAAATTTGAAAAATTATGTCATATATTCATAATTCTACATTATATTAATAGATTAACTAAATATCCGCATCCGCATCCGCAGATGTTGAAAAACTGACATCCGATCCACCACTAATATATATATATATATATATATATATATATATATGGTGGGACGGTGGTGTAGTGGTTAGAATCGCTGACTACGAATCCATCAGCCACGATTCGATTCTTGGTGACGTGAGGCGGCGCGTAGCTAACCCAGCTAGCTATTCATTCTTCTACACAATAAAAATTGGTTGGTAAATAAATGAGTACCCTGGGTAGCCTAGTGGTTAAGACGCTGGGCCGCTGATCGGGAGGTCGTGAGAATGAGTCCGGGCGAGGACTTTGTAATTTCTGACCACCCGTGGTGGGTCGTGGTTCGGATTCCACGCTAAGCTGTAGGTGTAAGGTGGAGCAATAAGCTTGACCTTCTTCAGAATGAACAATTCGGCCGGAAGCAAAAACCAAGGTAAACCAAGGTTATATATGTGTATATGGGATGAATTTCACAATAAAACACGTGAAATGAATGAATGCTGCAAACAACCACAGGGAAAAAGAAAACGATTCCAAGGCCTTTCGTGTATTCAAAGCTACACCTCGTCAGAGCGTGTATATATATATATTATATATATATATTATATTGTACTCATTGCATGTGTATGAACAGTTTTTCCTTGTAAGAATGGGTCCTGAAATAAAATTTAACATATGTTATCATCACATTCAATTCGTGGAAAGTATTTTGTTTAAATTGAAATTTATCCACCAATTAGAGAACTCTTCAGAGAATAAAGGTTGCCATGGCAACTGCACGCTCTCTCCACCCAAGGGGTTTGTGCCAAAATCAAACTAAATTACAAATGCACCTAAGTTTGCAAAGAAAAAAATAATTTAAGACCTTAGAGTATAAGGAAGTAATTATTAATTTAGCAAATCCTTGAATAAATTTATATCCGGTTAACGACTTGTATAACTTGTATGATATGCTGACGAGCGTTATAAATATTATAATACAGGGTGGCGCAAAAGTCGGGCATCATAGGAATCTTCAGTGTTGACTATAATATATTGTTTTTTTTCTTTTAGGTAGGGGATGGCTGCGAAATTAACAATGGACGAGAGGGTGAGCTTGGTTTTAATGCATGGAATACCAGGTACTACAAATCGATGAATCGGTACACAATTTAAAATCTGTACCGATTCATCGATTTGTTGTACCTGGTATTCCATACATTAAAATCAAGCTCACCCTCTCGTCTATTGTTAATTTCGCAGCCATCCTCTCCTAAAAGAAAAAAAATAATATAGTCAACACTCAACACTGAAAATTCATATGATGCGCGACTTTTTCGCTGCCCTGTATATATTTCAGTTTTAATGGTTTCGTCGGCAAGATATCCTGTGTACAAGTTTTTGATGGATTTGATTACATTAAAGTTAGGTTAAGTTAGGTTAGATTAGAGAGTGTTAAGTAAAGTTATGAGAATGTCTGAAATTTCCCATGAACGAAATGTTTTTAGGTCGTTTATGGAAGGTTTTATAACTTATTAGTCGATCTCTTTCTCTATCTATCTATCTATATATCTCTTTGTCTATCTATTTATCTATTTGTTTGTCTGTCTGTCAAATCTATCTATTTATTTTATATATTTATTACGTAACATACAGTAAACGAACGAATTTTTGCGAATAGAGAATTTATTTAAATTTCCCTGTCTATCGATGTATGAATATGTAGTGATTCAAGTATCAATTTCATATAACAGACGTTCGAATTTCAAAGCAAAGAAATATAAAATATATATGAAAAAGTTTGAAAATAAAATAGTTGACATTTTGACTTGTTTATATTGAGAAGTAGAAGTGTTTGCTATTGATTCGACACGAGAAAGCTTTCCTGTTCTCTTGAATTAATGGAACAACGTAAAAAACTCGTTTTTTGTATGCTTGTGCTACCATTAAACGTTACATATATTTACAAAGCATCCTCTTATGCCTTTATATCAACACTTTAGCGATTACACAAGTATACAAATGAAAAGAAAATTTCTGTTGTTTCTTTGAGAATGGGTGGAATAATACAATTTAGGGGTGCTGATTCCAAATCTGGTATCAGTTTTTTGCTATCACATCAGATTTTCTCATAAAATCAATAATAAAACTTCCTGATTTTACGCGCATGATATAAACATAATATTAAATGAAATATTTATAAACAAATTAAAAACTTTCAACTTCACACCAGAGCGATTTTATTTATTTAAATCTGAGTAAAAGAACAGTAATACAATAAAATTCACAGAAAGAATCATTTTAGATTACTTTTCTTTGTCTATATACATCATCAAATTTGGGTGAATTTCATCTTTTTAGATGTCTTTTTTAAATTTGGTTCGGAAACATCTCTTTTCAAACACCAACAGTAGTCGGCCATCATATTGGCATTCCATCTTCTTTGATATCGTTTTTCCATGTTTTTTATGTATTGATGGAACCTTTCATCTTGCTCTTCACTAACCGCTCCAAGGTTCTCAGGGAAGTACTCCAAATGCCTGTGAAGGAAATGCACTTTTACAATCATGTTGTAACCAATTTTCTCATAGCATTTCAACATGTGGCTAACAATTGTTCTACAGTCTTTGGCTTTATGGTTTCCTAGAAAATTTTCAACAACATTTTTTAATGATATCCAAGCCGCTTTCTCTACATTTGACACTGAATCAAGAACGTTGTTATTTTTCATTAGTTTCCGCGTTTGAGGGCCATCGAACACCCCAGCTTTTATTTTTTCTTCACTTAGAGAAAAGAATTAGTCAAAAATGTATTTAAAACAGTTGCCATCTCTATCCAAAGCCTTTACAAACTGCTCCATTACCCCCAGTTTAATGTGTAGTGGTGGTAGCAACACTTTTGCAGGTGTCACAAGAGGTTCGTTGATAACATTTTTGCTGCCTGGTGTTAAGTTAGTTCTTTGGGGCCAATCTTTCTTTTTCCAATGATCAGCCTTTGCTCTGCTGCCCCACTCATATATGAAGCAAGGCATCTTTGTATATCCAGATTGTTAGCCAAGAAGCATGGATATCACCTTCAAATCTCCACAAATGATCCAGTTGTGATCACTATTTTATTTTATCTAGAAGGAATTTCATGTTGTCATAACTTTCTTTCATGTGGACAGAGTGGCCAATAGGAATGGATAACAAACAGGTGATTGCCATTATGCAGCAAAACAGCTTTTAGACTTGACTTTGAACTGCCGATGAACAATCCAATCTCCACTCTTTTGGATCATAGTCTCTGCCCATAGTATTCATAAGACCAGGTATAGATCAGTACAGAATACTAGAGAGCCATCCATAGAAAAGAAGTGAACAAATACTTGTTCTCTGCTCTTGTACCAGGAATATGAAGTTTCAAAAGCTAGTAAATTTCTTCCACTCAGCCTGGATCCCAAGAGTTGGGTAGCATCCTTTGGTAGGTCAAGATCTCGTACAAGATCATTCAGTTTTGCCTGATCACCATGCTTTACACCGAAATAAGCGAGATATGACTTTCTTACAAATTCTGTGATATTCTGGTCTTTGCTTCGCTGACTGAAAATTATCACATATAACAAAACAAATTTGGGTGGTTCTTGCAAGCACGGGACTTAGACATTGTTGGTGAAATGAATCCGTGAATCCATGAAGTGAGTTCTTGAATGCATGAAGTAAATCCGTGAATCCGTGATTTTGCACAATTATAGAATCTGAAACAGGAAATCAAAAAAATAAAAACCAAACAAGTTATTGTTTAAGCGGGCAATAAATGAGGCTTTCTACTTCATAGAATGAGGTATATTTGAGCTTATATGCATATTGGTCCAAATAATGATTGCCTAATTCTGGAGAACAGTGATGTGATGGATAAAAACATAAAGTAATTTTATGTAACCTTATGGGGTGAGGACTAAAAAAATACAAAGCGTTTTCAAACAGCAATTTACTTGTATAGTGGTGTCATAAAGCATGATCCTGTATCCTGTTTTTCTGTCGATGATCCGAACAGAGCAAAACTCAAATTAAGGTTTTCTTTGTGTAAAAGAAGTTACGGAATGTAAGTTTCGAAAGTAAGTCAATTGCTGCTCAAGTATTGAATTAAATGCCTTCATATTACGGTTGATTTTCCTAAAATTTAGGAAAAATCCTTTTCTGCGAAAGCATTTCTCGCATTGCAAACTACACATTTGTTGACTCTCTCTCTCTCTCTCTCTCTCTCTCTCTCTCTCTCTCTCTTTATTTCTCTCTCTCTCTCTATTTCTCTCTCTCTCCTTGTCAACAAAGTCACCGAAATGGTTTAACAACGAAATTAGGAGGGCTATTACGGGAAGAAATAGAGCCTACAAACTACTTAAGTCGCATTTCAACCACACTAATTCAGAAAACTATATAAACCTACGTAGGAGGGTTAAGTCCTTAATTAGATCAGCCAAACGTGATGAAGAAGCTAGAGTTGCTTCACTCTGTAAAGTTAACCCTAAAGAATTTTTTGCCCATGTTAATAGCAGAAAGCCAATTAAAAATTCTGTAGGCCCCTTAAAAGATAGAAATGGCGTACTGAAATTCGGTGATAAAGATACAGCTAATACGTTAAACGAGTTCTTCGTTACAGTCTTCACGGAGGAAGACACAATAGAAGTGCCAAGTCCTCGGATTACATATGATGGTGACAATCCTGTAGAGACCATAAGTTTTACGAGAAATGAGGTACAGCAATTAATTGATAAGATGAATAAATAAAATCACCTGGTCCCGACTTATTTCTTCCAAGGGTATTAAAAGAGGTTAGCCACAATGTTGTTGACGACTTAGTAACCATATTCAAACAATCAATCGAGTTAGGGAAAGTTCCAACCGACTGGAAGTTAGCAAAGTAACACCTATCTTTAAAAAGGGTGAAAGGGAAAATCCTTGTAATTATCGCCCAATCAGTTTAACATCAGTTGTCGGCAAACTGTTGGAATCCATCATTACAAAACGTATTGTGTATCACCTTGAATCTAAACAATCTAATTTTTATTCTCAACATGGATTTAGGCGACCTAGGTCCTGTCTGACAAACCTGTTAGAGTTTTTCCATAATATGCATACACTGTACGATGCAAGTAGGGCAATAGATATAGTGTATCTCGACTTTCAAAAAGCCTTTGACAAAGTCCCTCACGCTAGATTGATAGCTAAAGTCAAAGGACTAGGAATCACCGGGCTCGTTTCCAACTGGATTGAGGATTGGTTAAAAGATAGAAAGCAGAGAGTAGTCCTTTACTTTTTATCATCTATATTAACGATATAGACGTCGGGCTTCTAAGTGCAATCTCAAAATTTGCAGACGATACGAAATTAGGAAGTAGTGTAGGTACTGAGGAGGGCGTAAGAACGCTTCAGAATGATCTTGACAGGTGGGCGAATGGTCTGCTACTTGGCAGATGCCATTCAACTTGGACAAATGTAAGGTAATGCACATAGGTTATAAAAACCCAAAGACCGATTACTCTCTCTTGGGAAGGAACTTGACTGAGACGGATCTAGAGAAAGACTTGGGAGTCTATATCAGCAACGATCTGAAACCGTCGAAGCACTGTGCAGAAGTCGAAAGAGGGCCTTAAAATTATTAGGTTACATTAAAAGACAGTTCCAGTTTCGGAACAAGGAGACTGTAATGTTCTCTTTATAATTCTCTAGTCAGACCTCAACTGGAATACTGTGCGCAGTTTTGATCTCCATCCCTCAGGAAGGATATAGAAAGGTTAGAAAGAGTACAGGCAAGGGCTACAAAATTGATCCCTTCACTGAGAATGCAAAGCTACCAACGGAGATTGGAGCGCCTAAATCTGTTTAGCTTAGAGACGAGGAGGTTGCGGGTCAGCTTATTCAAGTCTTCAAGATGCTCAAAGGAATAGACAGGGTAGATTACAGAAACTTATTCTCACTTAATGCCAATCCGACAAGAAATAATGGGTTTAAACTGGAACTAAAGACATTTAGGACCTCTGTCTGCTGAAATTTCTTTTCCTATAAAATAGTTAATATCTGGAACCAAATTCCCTCAGAGGTTGTTTCCAGTCAAAGTGTAAATGTGTTTAAAAATAGGCTAGACAAAGTACTGAATACTCTCATAGTTTAAGATTAAAACATAAGAGAACTCTGCAGGAGTTCGCTTGCACGGTGTCTCTGTGAGCAAGCTAAATATAGAGCTATTTATATATTCTCCACTTTCCTGAAAATTTCCTTGGCTACTTTTCCAGGGTCAAGGTATTTTCTTCAACCTTTTTCGTACCTGCCTCTGGCAGGGAGGGAGCGGAGGGTGGGGAGAGAGCCTTCTACTTTTCTATCCAGTTTTCTACTACTGCTAGGATAGTTGAAAGAAAAATAAACTTTTAATAACAGGAACCTCCAGAGTGGACCGAAAAGGTCTTTGAGGCTTCCTCTTGTCCTTGTAACTCCTTGTAACTTTCTATTTCTCTCTCCGCAGGGGGTATAAAGGTTATGCACGTTCCTTCTGGTGTTGTAACTTTATACTTGGGGTGTGACAGCCCTCCGGTCCCGAGTCGTGGGATTCTAGAGAAATTGGCTGCCATTTCCTTTATGTTCTCTCTCTTTCGGGAGGGCGGGTGAAGTCTGTTGTACAAACCTGTCCCGTGGGTTACTAGGACCCCTTCCCATCCCTATGCTGCCTTTTAGCTTAGGTTAATGATGTTTCTCCTCTGACTGCAAAAAAAAAAAAAAAAAAACTTTTAGTATTAAGTCTTTTTCTCTACTCTTACGATTAAGACCCTACTGCTACCTCAGGCGTGGGAAGAGAGGCTCTGAAACCTCTATAAATAACACCATTTCACTTCAGTTGTAGGTAAATAATTAGAAGGGATAATAGCGGGTAGGATTGTTGACCATTTGGATTCCTACAAGCTACTTGGGGACTCCAACATGGGTTTAGACGGCATAGGTCGTGTCTCACCAACATGCTCGAGTTTTTCCACGTCATGTTGAATGAGTATGATAAGAGTAGGGCGATTGATTAGAAAGCCTTTGATAAGGTACCTCACCGCCGGCTAATGGCCAAAGTGCGCGCGCTGGGTATTGGTGGGGAAGTAGGTAGGTGGATTGAAAACCGGCTGAAGAATGCCACAAAGTTAATTCCTTCCGTTAGGCATATGGGCTACAATCGACGCTTACGTGACGCGGGTTCAAAGATGTCGATTTTAGAAGCATGTTTAGTTTAAATGATAACCCAACTCGCAACAATGGTTGAAAGTTGGATTTGAAACGGTTTAGGACTAGTATGTGTGGGAATTACTTTACGTATAAGATCTGTGACATGTGGAACAGGTTACCTTCAGAAGTTGTGAACAGTTCCTCTGTTGATCATTTCAAGAAAAGGTTAGACCAAATCTTGCACACTATTTGAGGGTGTAGAAATTTTTCCCTGGCACCCGTTGCCATTGGTACCTCCTCGGTATGGGCCGCAAGGCCTTTTGAGGTACTTCTTTTCCTTGTAACTCCTTGTAACTCTCTCTCTCTCTCTCTTCTATTCTCTTTCTCTCTCTTTCTATTACTCTCTCTCTCTCTCTCTCTCTCTCTCTCTCTCTCTCTCTCTCTCTCTCAACGCAGACAAAGTGGTTCAGTCGTGACATCGCTTCGGCTATCCGAAATAGGAAAGCTGCGTATAGAAGGGCGAAGGCCAATCGTTCCCATGAGAACACCGAGTCGTATGTCCGCCTGTGCAGAGGAGTGAAGGCGAAGGTTAGGCTAACGAAACGTAACGAAGAACTCAGGGTGGCAAGCCTCTGCAAGGGGAACCGTAAGGAGTTCTTCAGTTATGTTAAGAGTAGAAAGCCCATGAGAAGCATGATAGGTCCGTTAAAGGACCCCTGCGGCGTTCTGTGGACCTCCGACGCGGACATCGCTAATGTGTTGAATGAGTACTTTGCGGGAGTGTTCACCAGGGAGGACACCCGCGTCATCCCCGAGCCAGGCGTCAGGCACGAAGTTGCTGGCCTGGATAGTGTTCGGTGTACCGCGACAGTCGTTGCCGATAGAATAGACAAACTGAGCGCGTTTAAGGCTACTGGGCCAGACCAGTTCCTCCCCAGAGTGTTGCAGGAGGTGCGCGACCAGGTGGCTCCCCACCTGGCTACAGTCTTTAACAAATCGTTGGAGACTGGCCAGGTGCCTGGAGGGAAGCCAACGTGACCCCTATCTTTAAGAAAGGGGATCACGAAAGTCCAGGGAACTATCGTCCTATTAGTCTCACTTCGGTTGTAGGTAAATTATTAGAGGGGATAATAGCGGATAGGATAGTTGATCCAACATGGGTTTAGACGGCATAGGTCGTGTCTCACCAACTTGCTCGAGTTTTTCCACGTCATGTTGAGTGAGTATGATAAGAGTAGGGCGATTGATATACTTTATCTCGACTTTGAGAAAGCCTTTGATAAGGTACCTCACCGCCGGCTAATGGCCAAAGTGCGCTCGCTGGGTATCAGTGGTGAAGTAGGTAGTTGGATTGAAAACTGGCTGAAGAATAGGCGCCAGAGGGTTGTAATTAAAGGGGCTAGTTCGGGTTGAGCCTCGGTTACTAGCGGGGTTCCTCAGGGTTCCGTTTGGGGGCCACTGTTGTTTATCATCTACATAAATGATATCGACGGTGGCATCGTCAGTAGGATCGCCAAATTCGCTAATGACACGAAGCTTGGGGCCAATGTTGGGACGCCAGAGGCGATCGAGGAACTGCGTGCGGACCTAGGTAGGATAGGAGAGTGGTCCGAAAAGTGGCAAATGCCGTTTAACTTCGGTAAATGCAAGGTAATGCACATTGGCTACGCCAATCCCAAGTCGGTCTACTCGATGTTGGGGAGTAATATCGAGGTCACTGATTTGGAAAATGACTTGGGGGTGCTAATTAGTAGCGACCTTAAGTTTACCAAACAGTGCGTAGAGGTGGAAAAGAAAGCCCAGAAGTTGTTGGGTTATATCGGGAGGCAATTTCGATTTCGGAACAAGGAGATTGTGCTCTCTTTGTACAATTCTCTGGTTCGGCCGCACCTGGAGTATGCTGTGCAGTTCTGGTCGCCCACCCTCAGGAAAGATATTGACAGGCTGGAGCGAGTGCAGGCGAGGGCCACAAAGTTAATCCCTTCCGTTAAGCATATGGGCTACAATCGACGCTTACTCGCCCTGAATTTGTTTTCACTGGAAACTCGGAGGATGCGCGGTCAACTCATCGAGGTTTTCAAGTTCTTACGTGGGTTCAACAATGTCGATTTTAGATGCATGTTTAGTTTAAATGATAACCCAACTCGCAACAATGGTTGAAAGTTGGATTTGAAACGGTTTAGGACTAGTGTGTGTGGGAATTACTTTACCTATAAGATCTGTGACACGTGGAACAGGTTACCTTCAGAAGTTGTGAACAGTTCCTCTGTGGATCATTTCAAGAAAAGGTTAGACCAAATCTTGCACACTATTTGAAGTGTAGAAAATTTTCCCTGGCACCCGTTGCCATTGGTACCTCCTCGGTATGGGCCGCAAGGCCTTTTTAGGTACTACTTTTCCTTGTAACTCCTTGTAACTCTCTTATTGGTTCCAAAACATGTATACAAATTTAACAGCTTATAACCTTTTTACTATTTAAGTTATCTTAATGAAACGACTTTTAACAGAAGAAAAACTCCGATAGTTTTAGTACCTTCTCATTTTTATGTTAAAATATGCTCAAATTGTAGTTCATGCCTGATTCAAGCAATATTGCAGCCTTTTGGAAAAGTTTACAATGACATCTTGACGAATTGTCACTGTTATAGAGCGAATTACTTCTTCAATTCTTCGCTTTAATTCTGGTACGTTTTGTGGCCTCGTTTGAAAGACTTTTGCCTTCAGATAACCCCGTAAATAAAATTCTGAGGGTGAAAAATCCGAGGACCTAGGTGGCCAGTTGATGTCTCCACCTCTGCTGATGAGTCTTTCGGGAAATTGCTGCCGGAGATAATCCATGCATAGTTCAGCTATGTGAACTGTCGTTCTGTCTTGCTGAAACCAAATTTGATTCCTGACATGACGTATACGACGTATACGAGGCATAAGAAACTCCTCCAACATGACTTGTAACGTTCAGAGCTTACTGTTGCAGCCTCACCGTTATCATCTTCAAAGATATATGGTTCAGTAATTTGATTCCCAGTTGGTCCGCACTATACAACAATCTTGGCGCCGTTTCTGCAAACCCCAGTATCTGTAATTCTGCCTGTTGACGAAGCCATTCAAATAAATGTTGCACTCGTCACTAAAAAGGATGTTATGCAAATCCAGATCCTTTTTGTTCACTATCTCACTTATGGTTGTACAGAACTCAATGCGTACGTGCTGGTCATTTTCTCTGTTTTTGTAAACACTTAACTTTATAGGGAAATATGTGAAGATCTTCCGGTAAAATATGGTGAACAGTCGATCGTAAATTAACAGTTCTGCACTGAGTTTCCTTTCTGACCTCTTGGGGCTCTGTTACCGCTTGGTGTATCAAGTCTCTTGCTTCTTCTGTACACGCAGTTACTCGGCGACCACTGTCTACGATTTTGGTTACGAACTGTTCCATTATCACTGAACTTCTTCACAATTAAATCTATTGTCCTCCCATTGGAGGACTTCTGTCTGGGAACCGTCTCCGAAACTCTCGAACCACTCGTGTAAGTTGTGTTGGAGATTTTGTTTTCAAATAGTGAGTCACAATAAAGGTCTTTTGTTCATTGGTTAACTAGTACATTTTCACCCACCTGTAACATAGCAAAATAATTTTGAAGTTTTTCAACACATTAAAAGTTGGTTCATTAAGATAACTTAGATATTAAGTACATGTGGCATTTCTACAAGGAAATAAATAGTTGTTTGCAACAATCCCAAAATTTGACAACAAATCCAAATTTACATGAATTGTTAGATAATTGGGTTGCGTTAGGTTAGGTTAAATTATTATAGAGTGTTAATGAAAAATAAATATGGCAAAATACAATCATCGCATGAGTAAATTAACCATTTCGACAGATTGTCAAAGAATTAACTATGTATGTTGGCTGTTGTAACCATGGTTTGTTTTTCTGTGAGCTTAAAGAGAGCGCAAAAACTTGAGTAAAACATGCTTTGGAATTAGTGACAACTCATTATGTCTTAGAATCCTTTCAAAATAATCTCATACACTGACTCAAATATCATCTGCTCTAAATATGAGAAATATTTCAAGGCTAAAATGTCTGCACAATGAAAAATGTCCATATCGTCTGTATTTCTGTTACAGAGACAAGCCAGACCTCATTAGAGAAATCACAATCAGAGTAAAAGACTTAAAAAAAAAAATTACAATAAAAAGTTTGCCTCCTTTTAGGATTTTTTGTATGATTTCTCATATACAACCCAGGTTGTGTTAGGATAGTAATTTTAAAGTGATAAATTGAATAAACACACACACACACACATATATATATATATATATATATATATATATATATATATATAGAGAGAGAGAGAGAGAGAGAGAGAGAGAGAGAGAGAGAGAGAGATTTTTGGCAAAATTATACCCCAGCAGAGGAAATACGTTCTGAAAAATGATGAGTGAAAACGATGAAACATCCGCAGTCTTTAATCTTTGTGTCGACAACATGACCTCGAGATAGAAGGGTCTAAATTTTTCTGAATGGTGACGATACACTGTATTTACTGTAAAGTGCATCTTCTGCAGAACAATTCTGTAGTTTTTTGTCAGTAACAATGACGCAAATTACGCGCAACTTTCCCCAGAAATATTCCCTTAATGTTTTCGTTTTTAACTTTCATGTAACTTCTCATGTGTAACTTTTTCGTAACAAACATGTACTTGAGTTAAAAAATATGGATCACCTGAAGATCAGGGCCCCCAGCCTCCTTTAGTTAGCTTTATAAGACTAACTAACGAAAATATAACGACCTAACCGAACCAATCATCAAGGGCGTACAGTTGACCTAACGATTGGTTAGGTTAGGTCATGATATTTTCGTTAGTTAGCCTTATAAAGCTAACTAGAGAAGGCTGGGGGCCCTGATCTTCAGGTGATCCAAAATTAATTATACCATGAATTGAATATTCAAAAATACTTTGCATACATTCTTCTAAATATGCGTTCTCATTTTTGTTTTACGCCAAACACATAAACAGTAACATGCGTTTATAATTACATTTAATTGTACAACATAAATAGGAAAATGTGTTTGTACTTACTTTAATTTAATTAGAATCTCAGTCAGGCGTGCAGCTAAACTTCTAAATTTGGAGGGGAAAGAAAATTATCGGGGGAGAGGGGGGCAATACTGACCTTGTTGTATGAATATTGTAAATGTAACTAATTTATAGTTATGTACATTATAATTTATTATTACATCGTTTTAAAACTATCTTATTTTTATATTTTTTTACATTTGTTGTTAATTTCCTACAATTAATTCATTTTAGTTAGACATCGGCAGTCTTTTTTTGTGGGAGGGGGGGGGTAAGCTAGAATTCTGGGAGGAGGGCCAGTTGCTCTCCAGTGCCTCTCCTAGCTACGCATATTATACAGGGTGGGGAAAAATCTGGAACAAGTGTAGTTTACGTCCCCATAACGCAAAAGGGGACACAAACTACACTAGGTCAAAGTTGGGGAACGTAAACTACACTAGGATAATGTAGGGGAACGTAAACTACATTAGGAACCACAGGGGGACGTAAACTATACTTGCTCCAAAAATCTGGGCACCCTCTCTAATGCAAAATTAGATATATAAATACTTTGAGGGGGTGCCCAGACGTTTTGCCCACCCTATACATCATGCAATTTATTGTACTTTATTATTATGTTATCTTTACCTTAAAGAATGCATATAATTTTCCTTGTGCTTTAAACGTTACGCCTAAGTTACCCAATTATGAGGAATAAGAAAGAACAAAGTTACAGAATTGTCACAGAACTTAATAGCAGAAAAGAGGGATCGTTTCCTCTATAGCACCCCCATTGTTTTACTGTGTTCTTTCACCCTTGACGATTGGTTAGGTTGAGTCGTAATATTTTCGTTTGTTTTAACGGAAATATCACGAATTAACCTAACCAATTGTCAATGGGGGTGCTATAAAGGAAAAGATCCGAAAAGAGTTTGGTTGAAGAGAATATGTTGATGCTGCACACTGAATTCTGTGCTCCATAAAAGTTACATTTATTTAACTAATGTGCAACTTATATGTAAAACATTTTAGAAGTGTAGTTCCAATCCCAGCAGTGAGACAGTGAACACTGAACTAACTTATCAGTATCAGCTATAAAAACTTACATAACATTATAATTAAAAAACACTATAGTGCAGCATAAATAAACAACTGACAACCTACAGTAAATTCTAAACAGACATTGAAACAGTACATGATCACGCTCAGAAAATTTAATTTGGAGAATCCAAGAATGAGCACCCCAAAGTCCCCAATCCAAGAAAAAGCACCTCAGTTAGACCCCAATACAAGAAACAAAGCCTCAGTTCGACCTCAATCCAAATTAAAGGATTTTAACAAATAAAATTTTAAAAAAAATATGTGAATGTTTACGAAAGATATTGCAATAAAAAAAATTAGAACAACATAATTAAAATAAAAATACTGAAATAAGGTTAATTGAATGCCCGGTTAGGTGAACTGTACGCCCTTGACGATTAGTTAGGTTAAGTTGATATTTTCGTTAAAACTAACGAAAATATCACGACTTAACCTAACCAATGAACAACATAATTAAAATAAAAATATTAAAATAAGATTGAATATTGAAGAACTGTAAACTTTATAGTTTTTACTTATAAATTTTAGAGCAATCCGAATAAGCACCCTCGTTCGACCCCAATCCAAGAAAAAGCACCCTAAATTGATTTGGGGTGCTTATTCTTGGATTGCTCCTTCAATTTAAGTTAAAAAATGTATTTGAATTTTAGACAAAGTATTGTGCCCAAAATGATCAGGTTCAGTTCTGTTAAAATAAAAAAATAAATAAATGCTGTTACCTTAAAATGAATTTGGTTTAAATTAAACACATATTAGATTATATTTACTTGAAAGTGATCATTTTCAAATTTCCTACATGAAATGAAGCCCAATTCCAAGTAAATATATCTTCATATATTTGTTTTGGTACTTAACGTATTATCGGAACTACCAAACTGTTTATTATGTATTTTTGCTCTCGTCATTTTCGTTTAAACTAACGAAAATATCACAACTTAACCTAACCAATCATTAAGTGCGTACAGTTTACCTAACCGGGCATTCAGTTGACACGAATGTTGACACTGGTTGTTTTTATCAATTACGGCATTATTCTCTCATCCTTAACTTGCCCGAAATGTGACAGTGATTGCCTAATACGAAAAGATCAGAAGATATTTAGGTGAAATAACCAATATTAACCTGTTAGGTTAATTGAATGCCCGATTAGGTCAACTGAATGCCCAGTTAGGTCAACTGAATGCCCGGTTAGGTCAACTGTACGCCCTTGATGATTGGTTAGGTTAAGTTGTGATATTTTCGTTAGTTTAAACGAAAATGACGAGAGCAAAAATACATAATAAACAGTTTGGTAGTCCCGATAATACGTAAGTACCTTTGTTTAATCTAAGCCAAATTTATTTTGAAGTGACATCATTCATTTAGTTCAATTTTAACAAACCTGAAGTTGATAATTTTGAAGCCAATAATTTGTTAATCTAAAATCCAAATAATGTTTTGTTTAAACTAAATGAAGGGTTATTGGGTGCATCAGTAATAAAAACGATACCGAGCAATAATAATAATAATATCACGCTAAGACTTCATAATTTACAATTAACAATATTACACCACACACTCCTCAGAAAACGATGAAGAAGATTCATTCAATCTTGATCGTCTGAGATTAGGCGACCCGTTCAACCTGCTTAAGGAGATGTTTGTAGGATTTACCTAACAACTGGTTTAGAATTTTCGCCTTATACTTATCAAACTACACGACAAACATATCGATTAAACAGAAATTTAACACGCAGAAAAAGAGAGTTTTTGCTTGAAATAACCAAATTATTCAAGCAGTTTAAATTCAACCATTTAAATTTATTACCGGAACACATCAGCGCAGTAAATGTAGTAATGGCACAACTGAATTGACCATTTAGACTGACTGTCAAAAGATAACCACGTATACAGTATTATGATTGTATTAAACAAATATGTATTTCTGTGAAGACGAAGGAAGGTACCATAAACATAAGCAATTTAATTCAATCAAATTATTCATACTCGAACGATTCTGAATGCTGTCTGCTCGTGTGAGAAAAGTTGGAGAACTATTTTTATTTACATAAGGATAATAGGAAGTAGCAAGCGAGTATATATATATATATATATATATATATACACGGTGAACCAAAAGTAGGTGGACAGTAGGTTGAATACGGTTTGTGTTATATTATATTATAACTATGGTGTTCATTATAACTATGGTGTTTGTGTTTTATTATATTAAATATTATAACTAAATTTATTTAAATTTTATTTTGTATTATAGTATACAAAAAAATTAAATATGTATTCTCAAAGTAAACGTTATCATTTACTGTCCACCTACATTTGGTTCACCCTATATATATATATATATATACATTTAACTGCAAACACGCAGTATAATTAACGTAAAGAACGACGCTTGTATAGGAGATATTTCGCGCAAGACGAGAGAGAGAGAACGAAACAAATGAAAAAATGAGGTAACCACCCGGGAATCGAACCCGGGATCTTCCAATTGCCGGTCAGATGCGATAACCATTACACCATGGGCCTCACTCTTCCAAATGCCGTAATTCTTCTACATACTCGCAGAAACCAATGCCCCAAGGGGGCACCTCCCGCATGCCGTAACATTATATACATTTAACTGCAAACACGCAGTATAATTAACGTAAAGAACGACGCTTGTATAGGAGATATTCCGCGCAAGACGAGAGAGAGAGAGAACGAAACAAATGAAAAAAATGAGGTAACCGGATTCGATTCCCGGGTGGTTACCTCATTTTTTAATTTGTTTCGTTCTCTCTCTCTCGTCTTGCGCGGAATATCTCCTATACAAGCGTCGTTCTTTACGTTAATTATACTGCGTGTTTGCAGTTAAATGTATATAATGTTACGGCATGCGGGAGGTGCCCCCTTGGGGCATTGGTTTCTGCGAGTATGTAGAAGAATTACGGCATTTGGAAGAGTGAGGCCCATGGTGTAATGGTTATCGCATCTGACCGGCAATCGGAAGATCCCGGGTTCGATTCCCGGGTGGTTACCTCATTTTTTCATTTGTTTCGTTCTCTCTCTCTCGTCTTGCGCGGAATATCTCCTATACAAGCGTCGTTCTTTACGTTAATTATACTGCGTGTTTGCAGTTAAATGTATATAATGTTACGGCATACGGGAGGTGCCCCCTTGGGGCATTGGTTTCTGCGAGTATGTAGAAGAATTACGGCATTTGGAAGAGTGAGGCCCATGGTGTAATAGTTATCGCATCTGACCGGCAATCGGAAGATCCCGGGTTCGATTCCCGGGTGGTTACCTCATTTTTTCATTTGTTTCGTTCTCTCTCTCTCGTCTTGCGCGGAATATCTCCTATACAAGCGTCGTTCTTTACGTTAATATATATATATATATATATATATATATATATATAGTCATGCGGGTTGCTTCTACAAAGCTTCAATTTAATATTTAGGAGAAATCCAATGACAAGGAGGAATGTAAATGCCATGAAAAGTCTTCTTTAATGCGCAACGTTTCGAGCAATACGCTCATCATCAGGCTAGATAATAACAATATGAAATTTGAATCAATAAATAAATGTGAACAAGACAAAATAATTTCTATAAAACCTATTCATTAAAAGCAAATTTTAAAAAGACTAAAAGAAGAGGGTTAAATTCAAAGTTATAAAAATTTACATATAAAATTACAAGAAATTTAAAAAGCTATTTTTAAATTACATATAGTAAATTTGAAATTAGTACACTGGAATAATTAACACTAATACAATGGAATAATTAACACTACGAACCTTTCAATGCTGGTTCCGAGGCACGAGTAATTTAAAACAAAACAAAACAGGAAAAACTATGGGTTGGGCGGTTGGAGAGTTATAAGTTGGGGAGGGGGGATTATAAAAAATTGGGGAGGGGGGAGGGGAGTTGGGGAGGGGGGATTATAAAAAATTTAGAGGGACAGCTGAGGAATCCACGTTTAGAGAAGGGGTCAATGTTTTAATATAAAGAGATTCCAAAATTCTAAGTGAGTTAGGACAAGAATTACAACCGAGAATTTTAAAATTATCTAAAGTGACATCAGTTTGCATTTAATACTATGTTCCCGAATACTAGAGGCTTCTTTTTTATTTAAAATTTTACCTGTTCGGCAACTTATTATATTAAAACATTGACCCCTTCTCTAAACGTGGATTCCTCAGCTGTCCCTCTAATTTTTTATAATCCCCCCTCCCTAACTCCCCTCCCCCCTCCCCCCTCCCCAATTTTTTTATAATCCCCCCTCCCCAACTTATAACTCTCCAACCGCCCAACCCATAGTTTGTTTCCTGTTTTGTTTTGTTTTAAATTACTCGTGCCTCGGAACCAGCATTGAAAGGTTCGTAGTGTTAATTATTCCATTGTATTAGTGTTAATTATTCCAGTGTACTAATTTCAAATTTACTATATGTAATTTAAAATAGCTTTTTAAATTCTTGTAATTTTATATGTAAATTTTTATAACTTTGAATTTAACCCTCTTCTTTTAGTCTTTTTAAAATTTGCTTTTAATGAATAGGTTTTATAGAAATTATTTTGTCTTGTTCACATTTATTTATTGATTCTAATTTCATATTGTTATTATCTAGCCTGATGATGAGCGTATTGCTCGAAACGTTGCGCATTAAAGAAGACTTTTCATGGCATTTACATTCCTCCTTGTCATTGGATTTCTCCTAAATATTATTATATATATATATATATATATGCAGGTGTCCGAGAATTATCTGTACAATTTTTGGCTGTTATTAAAAGTCAACCATGAAGTGTAGAAATTCCATTGTTGTCCCATTTTACAGAGAATCTCATTAAGTTTTTTCTGATACCACGTTTTGACAAGTTTTTTAGAAATGTACGCTGGTGACAGACATTGATGATTTAAAAGCAAGAATCACAGCTGCTATTGAGCGAATTGATGTGGATATGCTGCAGCTTACATGGCAACATTTGAAGTATCGATTGGATGTTTTGCGAATCACTAATGGTGCACATATCGAATGTTTGTAACAACGTTACTTTAATAAAAGAAACTTTTGAAAATACAAATTCTAAATAATCTTGTTTAAGAATTTTACGTGTGTTATCAAGAATTTTATTAAAAGATGAAATTGTACAGATAATGTTCGGACACACTGGAATTTCTAAAAAACTTGTCAAAACTTGGTATCAGAAAAAACTTAGAGATTCTCTGTAAAATGGGACAACACTGGAATTTCTACACTTCATGGTTGACTTTAATAGCAGCCAAAAATTGTACAGATAATTCTCGGACACCCTGTATATATATATATATATATATATATATATATATGTATATATACAGGGTGGGCCGTAAGTTTCCATACATAGGAAAAATAAACATTTTTTTATGGACAACCATTTTATTTATATAATATGCTCTACATGGTTGCCATTGTTTTGAAAACACATTTCAATACGTGTTCCCCACTGTTGATGAACACGCATTAGCACAGTTGACGTTATGCTTGTAATGGCGTTGGTGATACGTTCCTTTAGATGATTTATGTCTCGTATCTTTTCCTGATACACCATGGCCTTCAAGTGCCCCCAAAGATAGAAATCAAGGGGGGTGAGATCTGGGGATCTGGGAGGCACTCCACAGGACCACGCCGATCAAATAAATCCAAGCATCCGGAAACTGCTGATCCAAATACCGACGCACGTGAAGACCATAATTTAAATTTTCCTATGTATGGAAACTTACGGCCCACCCTGTATATATATAATATTATATATATATATATATATATATATAATATATATAATATACACAGTATATATTAAGAAAGACTGAATTGCACTAAAATTAAAAAGTAACTTTTGACTGGTGATTTTAATAATTTGGCCAGAATCTGTATGTATCACCTTTATTTCATTATTCACCCAAGAGTGAGAAATCCTCGAGTGAAAATCTGAAAGGAGGTAATTCTCAAATCGATCCCTTCTTATTACCAACTGTAGGATTTCCCCATTTTAAATTACACTTTTCATAGAAAATATCCCTCGGGCCCACAGTTGCGTCACGATCTCTTTTAACGATTCCCAAAATCAAGACTCTTTTCCCAAATCTGGAATTCCCATCCGTGGATGAGAATGGGAATGACATTCAGTGGAAACAATCTATACCCAATGCAATGTACAGTGAAAATTTCCCAATTTTAAGATAAATAAATGGTATGATATAATGCAATGTTTTTCAATTCTGTTCTAATCATTCAGGAGGGCCAAAAACTGGAACAGCGCTCAGTCCAACTAATGCGGCCTATTGCTTTAACTCCGGTAGTATCATCACCATATCATCCGGTTCGAGCCAGCGTGCGTTGCTCAGTCGGTAACACCGTTTCCCTACAAGCGAAGTGAAGGTACCGAAGTCGGGGATTCGAATCCATATGATGCTGGTAATAATGAGTCAGGGTTTAGAGCAGTAGGGCATATTAGTTGGCCTGAGCGCTGTGCCAGTTCCTGGTCCTTCTAAATAATTATTATCACCGGGTTCGAAACCCCGACGTCACTGTTTTCACTTTGGTAATAGAGACAATTCAAATGAAAATTGTTTTTTGTTCATAACTTCAATAAACACAAAAGTGGTTTTCAAGTACGAGAAAAATGGCAATCTCATTATCATTAAACGCATTTTGTTTGAAATTAAACTACTTTTTTCATTTCGATGAAAATATACTTTGTTCAGATTAAACAAATGTTTCACTCTAATTTTTCTAATTACTCGACATTTCATAATGAACTTCTCTTTATGAAATGATCAATAGTTATTCTGAAATGTTTAAATAAGTATTTCAAATATCTATAAACGTTGCTTACACATAATTATCATATATGAAGGCATGGAAATTAAATAGTTTATTTGTATAATGAGTTAATGTTCTTTGTTGAGCTTAGATGCATGCACACTGTTGTTAAGAGTATTTTGAAATTGGGATGGAGTTTACTTAGTGTTCATATTTATAGGCTGCCTCGAAAAGAAGAAATTATTATATTTATGCATTTATTCATTTATTTCATGTAGGTTTAGGCCATATAAGTGTCAGATCTTTCAGTTTGACGGCCGGCGGAAGAAAAAACAGCTTTTTTATTTAGTTAATTTTTATTACATTTCAGAATAATACATTTTAGTTTAGAGAAATGAAAAACGGTATCAAGAAAATAGAGTTAAAAGTGGAAAAAATAACAAAAAATAAGACATTACTAGCAGAAGCCCGTAGTAAAACTACCACGCTTAAATAATCAACAGGGGCAAATTTATTTTTTTTAATAATATTTCCAGGAATGAGCACATACACAAACAAACAAACATTATCCCATTTCAGCTATATATATATATATATATATATATAATTCTCAAGTGGCTCCAGAACCGTCGCGACGTCCCGCAGCCTGTAGCCTACGCGACCGTTGCGCCGGTTTTGGAGCCCTGCGCCAAGTCATGGCTATGGGACCGTCAAACTCGAGACTCTACCAAGTGGTCAGGTTAATTGAATGCCCGGTTAGGTCAACTGTACGCCCTTGACGATTGGTTAAATCGTGATATTTTCGTTAGTTTACTGTGAAAACTAATGAAAATATCACGACTTAACCTAACCAATCGTCAAGGGCGTACAGTTGACCTATCCTGGCATTCAATAATTTTCCCGTAGGTTGCCCCTGTTCATTGTTTAAGCGTGGTATTTTTACCACTGGTTTCTTGATAGTAATGTCTTATTTTTTATGTTATTTTTTCCACTTTCAACTGTATTTTCTTGATACTATTTTTTATTTCTCTAAACTAAAATGTAGAGGCATGCACTTAGAGAGTTCAGAAGAGCAGTGTCCGTTATAAGTGAGAGTAAAGACAGCATAAGGCAACATTGCGGCGAAGAGGGAGAGATTAAAGACAGTCAGTAAGAGGCGGGGAATTGATGAGACGAAAAGCCCATACAAGGGCGAACAAGACCCCTTTACAGAGAGAACAACTGAGTAGGGGTGAAGAAACACCTTACCTCTTAGAAACTGTTTTGGAAAGAGTATATGTGATCTTTCCAAGAAAGATCACGAGAAAAGGAAACACCAAGAATGTTAAGAGAAGAGGAAGGATTGAGTTGTGTGCTGTTAAAGATAAGGGCATCGTCGTATGGAAGATTGAGACGAGTAGACAGATGGAAGAAGAACTGAGTTTTTGTGGCATTGAAAGCCACAAGGTTTTCTCTGCCCCAATCAAATATAGCAGAAAGAGCAGAGGTCAGGTGTCGCATAGCCGTCCTACGCGAATCATGGAGTGACTACTGTGAGGGACGCTTTGGGAAGCGGGTGGAGAAGTGAAGAGTGGAATCATCGGCATAGGAGTGAATAGGACAGGAGGTGCGAATTAAAAGCTTATTGATAAATAAAAGGAAAACAATAGGTGAGAGGACAGAACCCTGAGGAACACCATTGTTAATAGCTTCAGGAGAAGAACAGTAGCCATCTACAACATCAGCTTTTGTTCGGCCAGAAAGGAAATTAGAGATTAAGGCACAGATAAAAGGATAGAAACGAAAGGAAGGCAGTTTCGAAATGAAAGATTTGTGTCAGACTCTATCAAAAGCTTTTGATATATTTAGCGCAATGCAAAAGTTTCACCGAAATCCCGAAGGACGATGACCAAGAGTCAGGGAGAGATATGCAAGAAGATTGCCAGTAGAGCGTCCCTTGCGGAACCAATATTGACGATCTGAAAGAAGATTGTGAAAAGAGAGGTGTTTAAGAAACTTTCTATTAAGGATAGATTCAAAAACTTTGGAAAGGGAAAAAATCAAAGGAATTGAACGATAGTTGGAGGGTTGAGAGCTGTCGCCCTTCTTTAGGACAGGCTGAATGAAAGCGAACTTCCAGCAGGAAGGAAAAGTACCAGATGAAAGACAAAGACGAAAGAGTTTGCCTAGGCAGAGTGTCAGCATAGAAGCACAGTTCTTGAGAACAACAGGAGGAACACCATCAGTACCGTACGCGTTCTTACAGTTGATCCCAGATAGGACAGAAAGGACATCTTTGGAAGAGATTCTAATTTCAGACATAATAAAGTCAGAGGGGGTAGGAGATGGAGGAACAGCACAGGAATCGTTGAGTTGGAAGCGAAAGTTTGAGGGAAGAGTTCAGCTTTGTCAGGAGAAGAGACGGCAACTGAGCCGTCGGAGCGGAAAAGAGGAGGGAAAGAAGAGGAAGTAAAGTTGTTGAAGAGGATCTTAGCTAGATGCCAAAAAGAGCGAGAAGACTTAGAACTGGATAGGTTTTCACACTTTTGTCGGATGAAAGACTTTTTGGCGAGTCGAGGAACAGATTTTCCGCGATTCCGGGTAGAAATACAAGCTGAGTGAGAATCAGGAGTTGGATGGTGACAGTACCTTCTGAAAGACCCCTTTCTGTTGCGGATAGCATTAGAAGAAGTAATGTTAACCAAGGTTTTTTTTGCATTAGTAGTAGGAATAGAATATGGAATATACGCCTCCATGCCCGTGAGAATCCCCTCCGTGATGAGCTCAGCAAACTCGGTAGGGCCCCGGCCACGGAAGCAATAACCATTCCATGGGAAATCACAGAAGTACTGCGTAAGGGCCTCCCAGTCAGGGATATATAGTCTGTACAATATACAGACTATATATAATATATAGACTATATACAAGAACTTGGGTAACTGGCAATAATAGGGCTGAATATCATTGATATACAGTGTATATCAATGATATTCAGCCCTATCATTGTCAGTTACCCAAGTTTTTGTTGAAAGACTTTTTTTCCGGTCTTCACAATATATTTAACCGATTAAGAAATAAAATGAATAAAGAAACGATAACGATTGTTTCACTTGTTCGTGTGAATAAAAATAAAATCTCATAACTTCATGAATGTAAGTTAATTAAATAGTTTTACATTTTTACACTCGGAAGTTTCTAAAAAATTCCAAGAATTACATTATATTTAAATATGTAAAATAATTTTAAAAATTTTAGGTATGAATGCTATTACTGCTTTTCAGCATTTGACTTAGTAAAAGTACAAAAATAAAATTGTCTTTTAAATCTTTAATCTTCTTTTCGTAACATTTAAAAGCTAATATAGTAGTAAAAGTATAGACAATAAGTGTGGGTATGGGTATGGGTATAGGTAAAGAAATTAATTTATTCTGGTAATAATAACGGTATACGTATAGATACAAGTACGGAAATTCATTCCGGTATTCTTTTTTATCTTGATTTGCCTTGATTTTGCTTCCGTCCGAATTGTTCATTCTGACGAAGCTCAGCTCGTCACTCCACCTTAGACCTACAGCTTAATGTGGAATCCGAACCACGACTCACCACGGGTGGTCAGAAATTACAAAGTCCTCGCCCGGACTCGATCTCACGACCTCCCGATCAGCAGCCCAGCGGTTTAATCACTAGGATACTCAGGGTACCCATTTATCTACCAACCAATTTTTTATTGTGTGGAAGGAATATATATATATATATATATCATCAATGAAGTAGACAAAGATCAGCAGAAAAATCGGCAATACAGAAGAGGTGGAAGCTCCACAGAGGGACGCAAACAAAATATAAAGATGGTCATAAGAAAATAACGTGAATTTTAACAGCGAGAAATTTCAGCTCTTGAGATATAGAAGAAATGAGGAACTTAGACAGCGTACATACTATGCCCCAGATAGACAGGAACTTCAGAGAAGCACAAAAGCAAATGATTTAGAGGCAATAATGACCGATGATACAAGATTTGAAACAGAATCAGATAGCGATAAACAAATAAAAAGAGTTACGAAACAGCTCCTGAGAACATTGTAAATAAGGGCTGAGAATGTAATGATTCTTCTGCTGTAAATACTGATCGTACCAAAAATTGAATACTCGTTAGTCCCCATACAAAAGTTAAGAAATTAATAAACTAGAAGAAATCCAAAGAAATTTTACAGCCAAGATTGATGGCTGCAAAGAACTCAACTACTGGGAAAGACTACATAAATTTAATCTACATTCACTGGAAAGAAGAAGAGAGAGATACACCATAATTTACACAAGGAATTATAACATAAAACTGGCACCTAACCTCAAACTGAACCATCAAACAACAGTAGAAAATAGAAAAGGTAGATGCATATTGTTCCCAAACTAAAGGGCAGACAAGGGATGCCCTCAACACGGAAAGAAAATAACTCGGTTGTCAGGGGTCCAAGACTTTTTAACCAGCTTCCAAAGACCTCAGGAACATCACAAGTGTCAAAGTTGAAATCTTCAAAAGAAGACTACATGCCTGGCTCAGGACGGTAGTAGAAGCATCTGGCTACGTGCGATGGAGTTCGCAAAAGAGCAACTCGTTCCTCCATCAGGCCACTGGTCAAAAAAAGAAACGCAATTAGCTTGCATATGGTGTAAAATTTAAGTTGTTAGTGGTATTATCACAGTTTCAAGATTATGGTTAAATGTTTGTTCAAATCTTTTAGTCACTTAGTGCATGTTTTTAAACCTGACTAATCCCGGCTAAGACGCCATTTTGTTACAAACAATAAACAGAGATTAAATTGAATGTATTCTTTATGAAGGCATGCATTTTTTCTTTGACTTCACAGAATACACACTGCCCGTTGAGAAAACCAAACTTTTTCCCGCGATTGAGGCATGCCACGACTCTCAGAGGTCAACAGAGGTCGTGCCTTGGGCATGTTGGATGCAGGCATGTCTGCTATCCAAGTTGCACAACGAATGCATGTGCATCCCAGCACAATCTCTAGGCTTGTTAGACGGTACAATGCCACAGGAAGTGTTCAGGACCTGCCAAGACGTGGGCGACCTCGTGTGACGACCCAACGCCAGGATCGCCACATTGTACTGCAGCACCTGCGTCATCGGCAGCGGAATGCTCGTCAGACAGCCAGAGAGACACCTGGTATCCACAACAACAGAATTAGTGACCAGACCGTCAGAAACCGACTCCGTAATGCAGGACTCCGATCCCGCAGGCCTTACAGAGGTCCTTTTCTCACTGATGCAAGAAGGCAACGACGCCTGCAATGGGCCTATCAGCACCGTGACTGGACACAAAGAATGTGGAACCAAGTCCTCTTTTCTGACGAGTCTCGCTTCAGACTGTCCAATTCTGATGACCGTGTCAGGGTATACAGACGACCAGGGGAGCGATACTCAGATGCTGCAGTAGTGGAGCATGACAGATGGGGAGGACCAAGTGTCATGGTTTGGGCAGGAATTGCCTTTGCTTCAAGAACTGAGCTGGTGGTTGTTGATGGCGCTCTGACTGCCCAGCGCTACAGGGATGAGATTCTTCACCCACATGTTCTTCCATTCATGAGGCAACATCCAGAATTGGTGCTCCTGCAACAGGACAATGCCAGACCTCATGCAGCCAGGATAGTGCAGGCGTCCCTGCAGGGACAACAGGTGCAGACCTTACCATGGCAAGCCTTCAGCCCAGACATGTCACCGATAGAGCACGCACGGGATGAACTTGAACGGCGAGTTCGCAGACGTCAGCATCAGCCGCAGAACATCAGGGAACTGACCAATGCAATTATTGAAGAGTGGAGGGCCATCCCTGTTGCTTTCCTGCAGAGACTGTTGAGGTCGATGAGGGCCAGACTCCAAGCCTGCATTGTGGCTAGGGGTGGCCATACGCGTTATTGACTGTTTGTTATGTTAAAGAATCATTTACTATATACTGAGTCCTCATGTTTATTAATAAATCTCAAAAATTGCGTTTCTTTTTTTGACCAGTATGTATATATATATATATATATATAGAATGAATTTCACAATTAAACATGTAAAATAAATAAATGATGCAAACCCACATGGGAAAGAGGAAAAGAGATTCAAAAGTTATTCTTGTACGTATTCAACAGTAGAGGGAATGAAAGGGAAAAGGCAAGGAGCCCAAATGAAATTATTTATAAAATACATGAATGCACATTCCATAAATGTTTGTTTCAGTTATGTGTTTATTTTTTAACAAGAACTTTAGAATTCTACAATTATTTATTGTTCTGCGCTCATATTCTTGCTGTTTCACTCTCACGTTTAAAGTTTTTCCAGTCTGGCCTATATATACAGTATTTTTTTTTTTTTTTTAAGTTCGGGAAGAACCGATTCGACTCTATTTAAAGGGCATATCTCAGCGGAAAAACAAAGAAAAAGTGAGAGGAAAGACAGAGGAAAAAGAAAGGGTGGAGGGGACAGTCGAAGTGGAAAAAGAACAAGGATGACAAGGACTGCAGGGTCGAGCCCCATCATCCTTGGGTGCTAGGGCCGGGAGGGCGCACGTGAAACCTCCAGGAACAAGCACGTACAAACGAGCACAAAGAGCACTCAAGAGCACGAGCTTAGAACCCCCTTGCGGGGATATACAGTATATATATATATATATATATATATATATATATATATATATATATATATATATTACTTAAAAATACATGAACACGAAGTGAAGCCATGAAAGAGATAAAACTAATGCTAGCTATTATTATTTTAAAAGGCATCTTCCCTTTTCATTATTTCTGCAAGAGTAAATATTTCAAATTCTCTTTTTTTGTAATACGAAATATAATCTTACAATATAAAATATTAATGTGATTTGGGGATAAGTGTGGCTATTATTATTTTAAACTGAAGAAATAACTGAATCCACTATTTGACGTTTCTTCTTAAATTTAGCTTTAGGAAATTGTTCATTGATAACACTGGGCAACACGTATTTTATTGAATGATATCTGACACTTGATTCTAGGTACGTTGGGTGCGCTGAATACGAATTTCAACTCGGTTTGGCTCTATCAGGTCCTGATTCTTGTCGACAGCCTATGTGCCATTTTCCAGATTTTTCAAATTAGGACTAAAAAATTAAGTCATGTGTTAAATTTTTTTTTTCAAGTTTCATGAATACAAGCAGTTCAAACTACAGTAAAATTACATTATAACGATAGAAATGACTTAAAATAAAAAAACAAACAGATATGAAGCTTTCACTGTGGCAAAAATTTTCTTTTGTAAGACTTTCTAGCGTATTTGCTTGTTGATGGCAGGTCTCTTTTCAAGCACCAGCAGTAATCAGCCATCATGTGGGAATCCCAGCGGCCTTGGTACCGTTCCTCCATAATTTTGATATCTTGGTGGAATCTCCCCTTGTTCGTCACTTACATCACCTAAATTACTTGGAAATTGGTCAAGATGGCTATTCAAAAAATGCATTTTTATGCTCATATTGCAACCTAACTCTTTGTAGTCCCTTAAAAGTTTTTTTACGATTTCTTCGTAGTTATCTGCCCTATAATTGCCTAAAAAGTTTTCTATCAAGTCCACGAATGAGAACCAGCCATTTTTTTCGCGTTCATTCATGACATTAGGAAAATTGCTGTCTTTAATCATTGTTCTTATTTGTGAACCGTCGAAAATTCCCGCCTTGATTTTTTCATAACTTAAACTTGGAAATTTTGAAGTTATGTATTTGAAACACTCGCCGTTCGTATCTAAAGCTTTTACATATTGTTTAATGAGGCCTAGTTTTATATGCAGAGGAGGAAATATGATTTTATCTCTGCTCACTAAAGGTGGATTAATTACGTTTTTTTCTCCGACAGTAAGTGATGTTCGTGCTGGCCAGATTTGTTTGAAATAATGTTCTTCCTTGGCTCTGCTGTCCCATAAGCAAAGGAAGCAGGGATATTTAGTATACCCTCCTTGTTGTCCTAGCAGAAAATTAACCATTTTTAAGTCAACACATATGATCCACTCGTGCTCCCTATATTTGATAAGATTTAAAACCTTTTCTATATGTTCATACTTTTCTTTTATTTTGTTGAGTGCCCAATCCCCCCCCCCCCGGTATCGAGCCGTTAAGATGCCATTATGCAAACAACACCACACTTAAGACTTCTTTTCGAAACTGTCTAAAAACAAGCGCCAATCATTTGCATCGTAAGACTCAACCCCCATCTTCTTTAACAAACCAACTATGTCGCAGCAATATACTAAACTATCCTCTGTTCTAAAATATTTAACAAGTTCTTCTTCTCTTTTTCTGTAAAATGAAATGTATGTGTTTGAAGTAAGCAAGTTTTTCTCTTTAAGTCTTGAAGCTAAAATTTCCGCAGCCTTTTTTGGCAAATTTAGATCCCTTACAAGATCATTCAACTCGGCCTGGTTAAACTTTTGCGGATCGTTTTGACTTTCAAATACGCTGGGGTCAAAATCGGTGTCTGACTCCTCAAAGTGCATAACAATATTTTCAGGAACATCTTCACTAATTCTTGAGTTGGCAGACCCTTAAATTTTGGAATGGGGATCTCATTTGAATGTAGCACAGGTCGTATCGCGGTGTCGAAATTTGGGTACTCGATACAATGTTTATTTTTCTTAGTGAAGCCCGAAGTCTTGACAAAGCAAAGGTAGCAATCGGTCTCGTGGTTAGTAGGCTCTCGCCACACCTGATATGGAAAAAAAATTGTAAAGCGTTAACAAAAGCGACGAGAGACTTGTTTTTATGAATTTTATCAAAAGTTATCACCCAAACATTTAACATTTCTATGTGTTTTCAACCTTATGCAATATTTGAGATTCTTATAAACATTTTCTGTAAATTTTTGTTTATGTACCTAAGTTACAATTACATTTAGGTAAGTTTACAGTATACTAGTGATTAAATTACGTAGTTTTATGAAATCATAAACTTACCATCGGAACTCCAAAAGGTATTTTTGAATCCGAACCCTTCGTCCAATGTCGCAGTCTTTCAATGCATATAGTGTAGGCTTTATGTGGAGCCCACGATTTATCTTGGTCCCCCAGTTTTATGCCAAAATAAGCTAAGTAAGCTCTTTTTACGAAGTCAGTTATATTTGCTCGTTGATGTGGAAGTGTAAAATTTCCACATATATAACAGAAGGAATCAGGGTTGTTTTTGCATTTGAACTTTCTAGTGCTTGATGACATATTGCTTGTCTGTTCTGCCAATTTGTAAAGGTATTTAAAGCCCTTAATTCATATAAATTTAAGAAAATCTGAAATAAAACACAAAAATTAGTTTAAATAGGTACTTATTATGAAATAGGTACTTACAATCTATGAAATTAAACTAGAAACACGGATGAGTAGGTACAATATAAATTACGTCTAATTAAATTAACTATATTAAATCACGATGACAAAATTACTCTCACTAAATCATATGCCAATTCAAAATTATGTTAATGCCCAAACTTAATTAACTAACTCAACTGAATGACTGACTGACTGACTGATTGAATTGACTGATTAACTCTGGAAACGAGTCGCTTTTATATATTTTAGTTGTCCCTCTAGAATACTCTACAGAGAACAGGAACGCTCGAGAAAATTTTAGAATTCTATGATATTTTTAGCTTAATTTACTAATATTAAAATGGGTTAAAAATGACAAAATTAAAAATATTTTTAGGGTGTTACATATAAAAATATACATAATACAACAATACCATAACAATAGGTACAAATACCTAGATAAAAACCTAGTTGCATAATGTGTAACTGCAAAAAGACAGCGAGTATTGAGAAAAAAACCTTTTTATGAATACGACGAAAGAGGAGGGGTGTTGAGCAAAATCAGGACCTGATAGAGCAAAACCGAGTAAAAATTCGTGCTCAGCGCACCCAAATTACCTAGAACTAACTGTCAAATCTAATTCAATAGACAAAAAGTTGAAATTTGTTCCCCAGTGTAATTAATCGAGTTAATGTTGTAATTAAGTTATTAATAATGTCCGGTTAGTTATATACGTATGTTAGGTTAGTTTAATTTAACTTTTATTGCGCGTAAAACGAAATTCGACTTATAACAGTTTTTTAAAAGAATTTTCAGAATAAAAAATTCTAAATTGTGATTTCTTCCAAAAAATTTGTGGTACTATTTATTCCAGATGTAGGATGTTGCTGAAATAATAATTTTTTCCATTTTGAAGCTGAAAGCTAAATAAAAATATTCGAACTTTATATAAGACTTTTCTCCATTTATTTTATTAGCTTTTATTTGATAGTCTTTCTCTTTAATTTTTATTGTAGTTTTACTTTCGTAGTTATCAGTTATGTCTATCTTTATCTCAACTTTCTCAAGACTAACCTCGCGTAATTGGAAGGGATGTGTTAATATTGATTTACTTATAAGGTGCAGAACAAATGACCCAGTCAATATAAGTTCTCCCAACTGTAATAAAGGGATCACCTGAAGATCAGGGCCCCAGTCTTCTTTAGTTAGCTTCATAAGGCTAACTAACGAAAATATCACGACCTAACCTAACGAATCGTCAAGGGCGTACAGGTGAAGCGTTTGTGGATGTTTGTAAATGGCGAGTATTCAGTGCGAATGGAGATAAGATTATAGTGATTGTAACGCTAGGTGGGGAACAGTAGAGGTTGGTAAGTGGTTTTAAGTATTTAGGAAGTTTTGTAAGCAAGACTGATACATGTAAAAATTAAGTGAATGAGAGAATTCAAGAATGTATGGAACTGCAGAGGCATTTGTAAGGAAGAATCGGTTGTCTGTGAACGCCGCAAGGGATGTAGCCTAGTTCTTGTGGTGATCAAATACTGGAGACCATCATGGAGCCAGCTCTGCGTATTGGGAAATACTCGTAAGAGCTGGAGAAATGTATTGTAACGTTACCTTAAAAAATCTTAATTTTGGTATAAATCCTTTTACAAACATAAATATGATTGCAACAATCAAAGGCTCACCTGAAGATCACGGCCCCCAGCCTTCGTTAGTTAGCTTTATAAGGCTAACTAACGAAAATATCACGACTTAACCTAACCAATCGTCAAGGGCGTACAGTTGACCTAACGATTGGTTAGGTTAAGTCGTGATATTTTCGTTAGTTAGCCATATAAGGCTAACTAAAGAAGGCTGGGGGCCTTGATCTTCAGGTGATCCCATTCAAATTACTTGACAACCAATCCACAACTATTAATTCAGCCATTTAAATTTATTCAGAAATTTAAGTTTATTCAGTCATTTAAGTTTATTCAGAAAAATAAATGTGGTTAGCACCTATGATTTCATAATTGAATTAACCGTGTGAATTGGTTGTCAAATAGTTAACCATGTAGTTTGGTTGTTTGAGCAAATTTTTTTTTGTACTGTATGATTATGTGAAAGAAAAGAATGAAAAGTTTCATGAAATAAAATAGTTTCCTGTAATTCTATAAAATCATTATTCTTTTTGAGTCAATTTTATAAAGTATCTCGTTTTCAAAAAGATAAATCGCTCTTACATCTTTCGGATATATTTCAAATTTCATACATTTCCACACCCTCGACGTGAAACTGTACATTAATAATCTGCGTATAACATATATAATTGAAAACTAATTAAAATGTAAATCCATATAGCTAATACGACTAATTTAAGTAATGAATTTATAAGGGAAACTCAATTAATTATTTAATTAAACAATCAAATGCAGTTCTTGAAACTAATTGAATCCGGCGATTAATTCAAAAAGATGGCTCCGGGATAAGTCGACTCAGCAACGGGATTCTCATTTCTGTGTCACTGTGTATGTACTGTCGATTCGATTTACAGGATTGCAATGCAGTGAAAATGTTTGGATTTATTTTTAAAATCCTCGAATAAAATTACAGTTATCAGACTGCTTGTTTTGTTCAGTGACTGTAACACCTCGACTACATTTTAGTTACTGCTAGTAAATTGGTCTTAGAATTGCAATGGAAATTGCATTTTGTTGCATTTGGGGAGACAAACGGGTAATAACAGTTTGGATTAAGAAAATATATAGATTTTTATTAGTTGTAACTGGAAACAATTTTAAGGTAGGGTATGGGTTGTTTTTATAAAGCTATACATATAAGCGTAGGGAACAAACGATATACCTTAATTATGTATAGAAAGGTCACGATCATTGAAACTCTTCTGTTGGTTAGGTTAGGTTAGGGATTGGTCACATTAGATTAGGTTGTTTAATTTAGGTTAGGAAGAGTGTCGATAATTTTGATCTGTCTATAATTTGGAGGCATCCACTAAACGCAAACAAGCTTGTTAAAGGCCATGCTGTAACACGACTTACACACACTATATATAATAATTGTTATACTCCAGGTATAAAACATAGGAGTTTATTAACCTTAATTAAACATGTCCCATGTAATCGCTACTTTTTTAACACAATATTTAACCTTACACAAATGTTTGACATAATTTTTGGAAATAGCTTAGCTGGGATGTTGTTGATTACCTCATAGATTTGGTCTTTTGGTCTTCAATTGTCTTAGGCTTGGTAGAATAGATGCTGTTTTATATGTAACCCAACAAAAAAAAGTCATAGGGTGTGAGGTCAGGTGCGTATGGGAGCTATTCCACTAGCTCATGAAGGGAGATCAGTCGCTCGGAGAAATACTTCCTCAAAAAGATGCGAGTTTCACAAGTAGTGTGTGAAGGTGCTCCATTCTGCTGAAACCACTGTGAATCGGGTGTAATGCAGTTATTTCTTTTACGGGACAAACTAATTAGTTGTGGTAAATCTATTGGTAGCGGTATCGTCTTTTCCTAATTCCTACTAAATTACTTGTAGGAAAAGTTATTGCTTTAAGTTTGAAAAGGTGAAAAAACAGTTTTAATATACAATATTTATTAGCTATTAAGTGATAAAAAATTAGGAATGTATATGCATATAGTTATAATGCGGAATAACCCTAATCTGTTACCATTAAATAATTAATAAATAATAATAGCAAATAATAAATGTCTGCTTGAGGGTTCACTAAATGTCATTGACGGAGATTAATAGGCTTCTTGGATTTTTTCTATAATTAATAAATAAATTAAAATAAAGGAAATAAATGTTCACGATGAATAGAAAAAAAAAGGTACATACATAAAGTGCTTTGATATTATAAAATTACCAAAATGATAGGCTGTGAATTAATCGCCAGATTGATAACATTATGACAAATGCAATAGACAAAGGAATTACATTAAGTTGCCCAATAATAAAGCATAATAAAGTGCAAATATGAACGTTAGCGCGAATAATGTCAAGAGATTCGAATTCTATGGCATTTGCTTAATGAAAACAGAATTATGATTTTTGGTGAACGGAAATGCCTGATCGCCTACACTAAAAAATTGTAAGCAAGTGAAGGCCTACACGCAGTAACACAGACTCCAAGTATATAGTAGGGGCATGAAACTTCTGATATCGATTGGAGGAAACTGTGATACAGTTACATAGCCCACCTTCGTCCTCAAAGTCTCAACCCTCGGCCCTCACTCCCTTGGAAAATTTGAACACCTCTTCTACTTTCAATTCCTGGCGAAAACACTGGGATGAAGTTATAACTCCAGAATTTAGAAGGGCGCTACAATTTAAAAATACTTACTTACTTACTTCGTAGTCCCCGGGTTCTCTTATGTGAACCCGGCAGCACTCAGGTATCCCGCGACCACCGTGGGACGGGTCCATAGGTCTCGTAGAGAGGTAATGTTGGAGTTGTGTCTTTGTTGAGAGAGGGTGTGGCAGTGTAAGAGTAGGTGTTCTGTGTCCTCAGGGTGGAGGTAGCATTTTTGACAGGTGGGGGTGTCAGCTAGGTGGAGTCTGTGTCTGTATTGTTGGAGGGAGGGGTGGTGGCCTGAACGGAGCCTGGCCAGAGTAACTCTTGTTTTCCTTGGGAGGGTTTGTTCGCTCTGATGGACTACAGGGGGAGTATCGTGAAGGACAGTGTTGTGTGGTTGGTCGAGTAGGTATTTCCGGGTAAATTCTGTGTGGAGATGTTTAATGGGGTTGATGTTTAGGGGAGGAGGGGGGATATTGTTCAGTAGCTGCGAATAGTGAGCAGCAGGAGTACGTTTTTTGTTGCGGGGTGGGGGATTGTGTAATGTGAGATGGTGACACGGGTGGTCTGGGGCCAGTGCTCTGGAGAAGAATTGAGTCCCTGTCATGTTCATGTGGTGTTCGATGGGGAGTATTTTCGTATCTGCGTGTAGATGTGGGATGAGTGTGGTTCGGAGGCAGCCAGTAATGCTTCTGAGACCTCTGTTTTGTGTGGTCTGTATCTTTTTCTGGTTTGTGTGGGAGATGGACGGGGACCAGACGGGGGCAGCGTAAGTTAGGGTAGTACGTACAAACTGTTTTTATAGGATACTAAGGATTCCTTCTGCTGACCGAATGTTGTGGAGGTGAGTGTTCTGAGAGCGTTGAGTTTTTTTGTTGCTTTGGAGCAAATGTTTGATATGTGAGGGGAAAAGGACATGTGTGTGTCTAGGGTGAGGCCAAGGATTGTTGGGGTTTTGTTTAGAGGTAGAGGATGTCCCATGAGGGTGACTCTCGGGTGTGCTTGGATTCGTGGCGGTCTGAGGTTAGGAGGGTGATGGAGGATTTTTGAGGGGATGCTGACATCCTATTATTAGTCAGCCAGAGTTCCAGATTGGTAATGTACTGCTGGATCAGGCGTGTGGCGGTGTTACGGTTATGGTGTTGTGCTGTTATGGTCAGGTCATCTGCATAGGAGGAAACGTGGATATGGGGGGAGAGAGGTTGTGGGAGGTCGTGCATGAAAAGGTTGAAGAGGGTTGGAGAGAGTATGGAGCCCTGTGGGACGCCATTGTATAGTCTGTAGGTTTTGGATGAGTGTTGTTTGTGTATGACTTTGCCAAGTCGGCCTGCAATGAAATTGGTAAGCCATTTCTTGTCATTAGTGGGGATGTGGAGATCAATAATCTTTTGTGCAAGAATGTGGCGTGGGACAGTGTCGAAAGCTTTGTTGATGTCGATGGCAACAAGGACTGTGCGGGCAGGGGGGGATAGTTGGTTGAAGCCATCTAAGATGTGTTGGGTTAGGTTTGTGAGAAGCGTTGTGGTGGAGTGGGCGGACCTGAAGCCGTGTTGGGTTTGTGAAAGTGTAATGTGTGGTTGTATGCGTCTTAGTATCAGTTTTTCGAGGACTTTGGAAATGGTTGAGAGAAGGGAGATTGGCAGGTATGAAGCAGGTAGGTTGGGGGGTTTATTGGGTTTCAGTATCGGGATGATGTGTGCCAGCTTCCAGGAGGAGGGTATGACATTGTGAAGCCAGGCGTAATTGAATATGTTTGTGAGGGCTGCAAGAGCAATTGGACCAAGGTGTTTGAGATGTATGTTTGAAATGTGGTCTGGGCCTTCGGCATGAGAGTTTTTAAGGGATTTTATGGCTGCAGCTGTGCCTTGAGGTGTAAATGGATGTAGTTGTTGTTGGTCGGCCGAAAGTTTCCGTATGTTTTTGAGGATTTTTCTATTATTGGGAACAGTGATTTTATGGCTAATTTTTGAGTAGTGGTGCATGAGTAGGTTGCAGTGTTTTTGTGGGTATGGAATTTGGTTACAGTTCGAAAGGAGAGCTTCGTGTGTAGGGGGTGGGTTAGTATGTGAAGTGTGGATTTTTTTCAAGGTTTTCCAGAGTTGGGTGCTGTTGGAATTGTGATTGAGTGTAGTTAAATAGGATTCCCAGTTTTCTGACTGTTTAGTGTTAATTAGATTTGTGATGTCAGTGTTAAGGTGGTGTATGAGGTCAATGTCTTCTGCAGTGGGACTGTGTTTCTGGCGTAATGAGTTTCTCTGTTTGATTAGATTGTGTATTTGTGGGGAGAAATTTGGGTTGAAGTGTTTCCTGTGTCCTTGTGGAATGAATTGTTTGCTAGCGCGAGTGATAATGTTGTTTATGTGGGTGGTAGCCTTGTCTATCGAGGGGAAAGTAGTATCAATTGTAAATTCTATTATTCAATTACAATAGTTGAAGATGCGAGTAGGCTTAATAAGGGTATGACAAAGATAGAATGAATTATTTCGTTTAAAAATTTGTGAGGGACTTGTGGTGAGTTAACATCGTTTTGTAGACTGACGTTAAAGTTGCCTGCAACTATGGTATTCTAATAATGGTTACACAAAATGTTGTCTAAATGACTGAGGAAGGTATTGAAATTAGAAATCGGTGATCTATATATTGCATGAACAGAATAAGGTTATTTTTGTCTTTCATGTTATTAGGTTTTTCGTGTCACTATAACATAAAGAAAATTCTTTGCTAGATTTTTAAGTCATATTACATAGGTCGAAATACCACCCACTCCCGCGAACCATATCATCCCTTACAGCATAGTATGTATCGTAATTTTCTATTTTATACAGGCTTTTAATATTATTACTTAACCAAGTTTCAATGAGGTCCGGTGCTAGTGTCTCCGAGCAACTGATACAATGAGCAAACCACCATGAAAACTATAACACTAAACTTAACCGCAGAGGCTTCCAAAAACGCTAGTAAGTAATCAAAGTTTTTGGGGAGGCTACGGATATTTAGATTTAATTTTGAAAATTTGTTACAAAATTTTTTTATTAGTATTAACTCATTAAACTCATCAAGAGTTGAAACTGGACAGTCACTCACAACTCAATCAAAGTTATTTTATTCGGAGTCAGAATAATTTTTATATTCCACGCTGGTTGTAGAATTGTTCTCATTAAGAACGTTTATACACTGTTTTAGTTCTTTGTTTTCTTCTAATTTGTTTATTCTTCCATCCTTTTCTGTCAAACAGTTTAGGATGAAAGATTGGAACGATTCCATATAAAAAGCTAATTGGTTATTATCACCATAAATGCCTGGCATTCCTGCCTTTCACTCGCATTGAATTCCTCGATCCATCGATGAAGGGAGATCTCTCCGGAGGAGGGTAAGCAGCGCTTGATGTGGATGGAAATTTGGAAAAGGCATACCTCTCTTCTGTTCCCTCATGGAGACTCTTGAAGATGAAGGAATGGGAGATGCTTGTTGTTGTTTTTGTTGTTAATTTTTGTTTCCTCTTTTGTCATTTTTGTAAAGTTTATTCACTTGAAATTTAGATATTTGTTGATACTGTTTGGAAGTCTCAATGAGAGAATTTGACTATTTTTAGAGAACGTTCTTGCTTTACATTAAATTTTTAGTTACATGTATAGTTAAAATTCAGACGTTCACTTTTATGTCTATAGGCTCACCCGTTTGTTCGTTCGTATGTGTGTTATTTCAGGATCATGGGTACAGCTTGTGACCATGTAGGACTAAGAAAGTAGTGCCGGATGTCGCTAGAAAAATTTCAAGATATTTTTTATGTAATACTATTAGTTAAGTAATGTAGTTTATCTGGTGAGATTGTAATTGCGTAATCTTGGCACGTTTAAAATTTTGATGGCGCAGTAAGAATGGTTAACAGAACAGAATGGTTATCTAATTAAACTGTTAATTTTGATGAGAAGGAGCACGAAACTAACAAGCGTCACTGGCACTGGCACAAACCTAAACTTAAAAATTCGCAGTCTCCCAAACCACTTTGGCGAATTAACAGTTAATCTTAAATTATTACAACATAAATTCATGTGCATTACATTAATTAAAACCTGCTTCAATGAAAATAATAGACCTTTTTTAACATTCCATGGTGAACAAGCTACCATATAGGTAGGGCTAACAAGGAAATAGGTGTAAGTATAGTAAGTATATTTGTAGATTCAAACTACAAGAGCAAAAGTATCAAAGATCTGTCTGACAAGCACAAACAATACCTCAGAAACACTTGCAATTGAAATGTTTATTCATAACACCAGTATTCAATTTTAGACATTTACCGACTACCAACTGTTAATGTACCAACTTTTATTACAAATATCGATAGAATTCTAACCTCCAATTATATTGATAAAAATTGCGTTATTGAAGGAGATTTAAATATTGATCTCACAAAAGAACATTTAAATAATAACGCAAGTTTCCTTCACAACATCATGACTGCAAGTAGTCTTAAATTTAAGCCAACTTGACTTCATAATGACATTAGAAATTCGACTCTGCTACAGTACATCAGAACTGGGTGAGATCCCCGATAGACTGCATCTCGGGTATAATTATATTAAATATCGCAGACCACTTACCCTACATACACATGCTAATCACCCATTTCTCAGCAAAGAAAACTATAAAAGTTGACCATAGATCTTACAGCTATAATAACAAATAACAGAGAGAAATAACAGCTGTGGATGGACTGGACAAGAAAACTGAAAGTAACCATGACGTTGGAACAAAATTTCAAGCATTCTCAAGCGCACAAATGGATATATTCAACGTAAACTCTCCCCTTAAATCAAATAATATATAAAACTAAATACAACAACCAATGGATCACCCCAGCACTGATTGGCAGTATTAAACAAAAGCATTCTCTCTTTAAATTTTGGAAAACTGATATTATTACCGAACAAACATACAAAAATTACTGTAACAGACATAATGCAGTCATTAAAAAAGCAAAAGCAGATCATTATTGTTCAAAATTTAATGAATAAAAATCCAACCCCAAGTGGCATGGATCACTCTGAAGGATTTAATGAACACAAAAAAGGTTAAAATGAATTCCTTGCCCTCCCTCACACAAAGAGGAAACACTAACAGTGACCCCAAAGACATAGCCAATTTATTAAGCAACTTCTTTACAAATATCGGATCCAATACTGCATCCTCGATCCCAAGTACAGACACTCACTACCGACAATACATGCCACAGCCAAATTCAAATTTATTTTTTCTCTGATACAATCCTACCATACGATATCTCCCCAGTAATAAAACTGAAAAATAAATATTCTGACATCAATACGAGCCCGGTAAAAATACACAGATTGGTATCCGATGAAACTGCAATCGCACTCAATAAGCTAATGAGTGAATCAGTAACACTAGGTATATTTCCTGACAGTCTAAAGGAAGCCACAGTATGCCCTGTATTAAGTCGGGAGACCCAAACACCCCATCCAATTATCGCCCCGTAAGTAAATATTTAAAAAAAATCGTGTACAATGAACTTACTAAATTCTTAATCAAATACGATATTTTAACTAAAACACAATTTCGGTTTAGAGATGATCATACAACGGAAGATGCCATAAACATCCTATTAGAAAATGTGTATCAGAACTTAAACTGCAAAAAAACACATGCCTTGATCTTCCTCGAGTTGTCAAAAACATTTGATACACTTTCGCATGAAATCTTATTGAATAAATTTCACAAATATGAAATAAAAGAAAAATCCACGATTGGTTTAAATCATATCTGTCAAATCGCCATCAGTATTAGATTAAAAGACAATTTATCCGACAAGACGATGCTAACTAGCGGAGTCCCACAAGGATCTATTCTTGGGCCATTACTATTTCTAATTCACATCAACGACTTTCATCTTTCTACTAAATTAAATTCAGTTCAATACGCAGAGCGGCAGATGATACCACACTTACTTCTTTCCATCATTACACAGACTTTCAGATTTTTATGTAATAAATAAACTAAATGCCATTAATTTTACCTAAAAAGCCTCCATGCTTCCAAAGGCATATCCAGATTAGAGTACCGTGAATATATTAATGTCATATCAAGTATCTAAAATTGTAAAACTCTGTCACTTGTATTCTTTTCTGAAAAAGATTTAAAACATTTTTTATGAGCTGAGGTCCTAAAAAGTATGCTACTTTCCCAAAACTTTTGACTTTCCCTGAGTTTAGGCATCTTTAATTTCCTTATTCTTCAAATTTGTTCCGAGACATCGTCGTTGGCGAAAATATTGGAACATTTCAGCTTACTCCTGCTTCTAAGAATTTGGTGGTCCCTCTGACATTCTTCCTCACAGATGACTTTTATCACTGCAGTTGTATGCCTGGATTCGATGTTTCCTTTATTATGGGAATTGGCCTTAGTTGGTGAAGCATTTTTTTTTAATCTTATAGGCGCTCTTCATTTTAACATTCCCCAATTTCAATTTGTCTTCGATAATGTCTCCCACCTTTTTGCCTGATCTGGGTATCCGTTTCCTCATTATAATCTGCCATCCCAGATACGTAATATTTTTAGCTAGAGATTTGTCATCAAAGCTGCAAACCTTATTTTTTTTGAGTTTCATTTTCTCTTAACGCCACAGTCAGACTTTTTATTTATGTAGGAAGGAGGGGCTAAGGGCGAACGCCAGCAAAAGTGACCCCCACAGAAGACGGAGAGAACCAAAAACAAGGTCTCCAAGGCTCAATTATGCTTTTTTTTTTTTATAAATTTGAAAAGGTTGTGTAGTGTATAAGATGCATGTATGCGTAATTAGGAATAGAGGGAGAAGTGTGTGTATGAGAGCATGCTGGACTGCTGACAGGGTAGATGAGACACGGAAAAAGATCAGCTAAGGAGGACAGTGACAAGAGAAACGGGAGTTCCAGTACTTCCTGTCTCCTGCCTAACATCCACCCCGGAGTACTTCCCTGGTCGATTCGTGTCTACAATCTCCTCCTACGACAGTCTCCTCCTACTGAGTGAATTTGAATTTGACTTAAGGCAGGGCTTCTCAACCTTTATATTGTGCGACCCTGAAAATCATGTTTACACAATTCACGACCCCAAACAGTGGTCGAAGTTCGATAAACTCCTCAAAAGTTATATATATATATATACAGTGGCGCTCAAAAGTCTGCGTCCACCTCAGTTGCAGACAATTTCTCGAAAATAATACAACTCTGAGAAAGTATGTCCGCTATATTAAGGTATTTCCTTTTACAAAAAATGGTATTTCATATATTCTACTACATGTGCATTGTGCAAGTAATGTAGCTTTTATTTCATAAGAAAGGACACATTAATGAAAATGGTCCTCTTTGGTCCAGTTGCGTTTTTTTTCTTTACAGTATAATAACACCGATTTTAACCCAGGTATTGGTGACAGTCTACAGCCAAATGTTATTAATCCTCAAAATAGTGTATTCATACAGTAATTTTAACAACTGGTCTATTATAACTGATAAAACCAATTAGTCAGTGACATTGTAGCAATTTGATTAAAAAATAATTAATAATTTTCTCTATTCTCTCTTTACAGGCCGCAATTGAAATGTGTAAGGACTAAGTTTATCCCAGAGAGGACAAATAATTGCCCTTTCAAGAGAGGGAATGTCCGAACGCCAGATCTCGGCAAAAATTAACATTTCAAAAGGGGCCGTTCAAAGAACTATAAGTAAATATAAAGAATCTGGATTGTGCTCTTCAAAGACAAGATCTGGCAGACCGAAAGTGACTACTGATTCTGAGGATCATTACATGAAGATTATATCAGGCGCAGTTGAATGAACAACAGGACTCTCCAATAAGTACAAGTACTCTAAAAAGAAGACTCATAAAAGCTGGTCTCCATGGCAGAGTTGCTGTGTACAAACCACTACTGAGGAAAAAAAATACTGTAAGGCTAAAAGATTGGAGTGGGCAAGAGAATATCGAAATTTTACTGTAAACGACTGGAAAAAAGTTCTTTTTACTGATGAATCAAAAGTGGAACCTTTTGGGTCTCATAGAAGAGTTTATGTTAGACGTAGAACCAACGAAAAACTAATAAATCCCTGAATAAAACATTCAGCAAAATATGGTGGAGGCGACATTCAAGTTTGGGGTTGTTTCAGTTATTCTGGAGATGGAGATCTTCACAGAATCACTTACTAGTGAGACATGCAATACCATCAGGATTGAGGCTTTGTGGTCAAGGATTAATTTTCCAGCAGGATAACGACCCACAGCACACTTCTAAATTTTGCATGAACTATCTCAACAAGAAAAAAGATGGTGTTCTACAATTATGAAGTTTCCTCCACAAAGTCCTGATCTCAATCCAATAGAGCATCTTTGGGACCATTTGAAGAGTCTGAAAGCTAAAAAGAATATAACTTCTCTTGATTCTCTCTGGAAGAATGTAGACGAATGCTGGAACGGCATAGCACAAGATGTGATCCAGAAACTTGTCGAATCTATGCTTCACAGAGTAGAAGCTGTCATTAAAGCGAAAGGAGGTCATATCGATTATTAATAAGATTATGCCATTAAATTGTTAATTGCTTTACTAATTTATAATAATTACATTTAGAAGCAAATAATGTAACAACAGAAAATCAAATTTTGTTGTAATTATCATATATATTCGTACAATTTACAATAAATTGGTTGATTATAAGGTGGACGCAGACTTCTGAACACCACTGTGTGTATATATATATATATATATATATATATATATATATAGGGTGTCACTTATTTTTCAACTTTAAGTTTCCGTGCTCTGACCCCATCAAAGTATGATATATGATGTAAAAACACTGTGTACAAAGCTTTATTGAGATATTTTAATATTTAGAGGTCGCTCAATTGCTTCGAAGTATTGGATACGAGATTCTCAGAAAGTGTGAATATAAACAATTTCGAAATGTATTTAAACAATTTATTATGTTCCTACATTATCAGGAAGTGCACAAGACATTATCATAATATTAAGATGAAGTACATTAACATCAGACAGTAGCGTAATTATTATGATTAATCATTATTTCCATTCAAGATATGATTTTGTCCCCATGTCCAGTGCTTGTGATGATCTTCATCAACCTGGGGAAGAAACTGGAGTTGTTCATCTTTGGTTAGGTATCCAGAAAAATCCTGGATGAGAGCAACTCCACGTTCAGCGAAGTCATTTGTTACAGTTAGAGTTTTTACAGTCTCTTTTGCGGTCTGGCAATGGGTATCCTCTTCCCATTGCTCAGCAGTTTTCTCCAAGAATTCATCTGGGAGGTTGAGCTTCGTGAACAATGATTTTGTGTTTTTTGTTACAAAGTTTTCCAAGCTTTTTTCTTTCACAGTATCCAGGTCAACAACCACACGCTTTGGAGGGTTCTCTTGTCCATCAACACTAGTCATAGATTTGACCATGCGATTTTTTATATCAGGGAGGATATAAAAAAAAGCAAGACCCACCAGCTCTTCAGACAAATACCATAAATAAGCTGCCATCTTCTGTGAAGTTACCATGCAATGCGTGGATGGATGTTTGAATACTTTATTAGTGACTGTAGGAGATGAAGGTCATTTTGGGAAACACTAATGGCGCAAGGGCACGTGGTCCAAGCTTTCACATAGATGCATACAATAAAAATGCAAAAGTCGCGAAGTCCTCTTTCCTCACAGTTTGTTAACTTAAATTGTGATCTAAACATCCAAATATTTAAGGAATAGATTGCCTTTGACATCCATCGTGCCTGATGCATCGCTCCGGGAACATGAAAAACTACACCACGATTAGAGACAGCACCAAGAAACAGACATGCCAGTTCAAGTAGCTCCTTATAGTCATCTCGCGGGACTTTTGTAGTCACTGCAGATTTAGAGAAGCTAATGAGACTTTCCTTTACATCAGCGAAGCAGAAGTGGCAATTTCATCAGTGGTGGAGTCTTCATACCGCTTTGGATCAGTGTCGTCCCACTTTCCTTGAAATCTCTTAAAAAGTTGGACATCTGTAGCTAATGTAGAACTGCTGTGAGACCAGGCGTCATGACTTCTTCTCTTCCCCGCTTGAAAGGGGGTTTCTGCCTACTTGTTCCAGGAACAGCTTCAGGTTTTGATTCCTCTTCCTCAAACGTCGATGAACTGCTGCTCTCTAGTGTAACAGAATCTAACAATGAATCCTTGCTTTGTTCTGCCTTTCGCTTTCGACTTTGTTCGCTCAACACACGTTTCTCCTTCTTTGCCTCCTTCTGATGTAGCACAATATCAACAGAAGACATTGTTCCATGACGGCCTTTTTCACGCTGAGCAATGAGAAACTGATTATCTTCTCCATTTTGATTATGTCGAGGACATTTGCATGAGCGATATCAAAGAGGTCGTGAAAACAGTCCTTGAACATGCTTTCATTCTTAGCCTGTACTTCTGTCTTGCGGGATGCATTTTTCTTCAATGCTTTCCATCGTGAGAAGAATTTTTCCAGTTTTCTGATTGCGTCCTGTTTGTGTTGAGTTGGAATTCGGGCACGATTCCAGAACTCCTAAATTTTTTTCAATTGTCATTGACGAAGCCTCTCTTATCGTCTTTTTTATAAGTAAATGAAGGAAAAAGGACAGAGCCTGAAGATTTGATGACAATTTACCACCTCTAATATCATTCTCACACTTGTCAATCAATCAAGTAAACCTTAGATTTCTTTCGAGTCTCCATCATTAGATAATAAATGTATTTTGCTATATAAATTTACACCTGAAAATAAAAAATAAGTGTTGTAGTTATTATGCAATAAAAAACACTAATACACACATATGCTACTATTAAGACTAAAATAACACACACTAATGCAAACACATCCAACCATTAAGGCGACTGAAATGATACTGGGGTCACAGTGGGGCAGGGTTGCCATATTGTCCCATTTGGGGCCAAATTTCACGAATTTGGCCCATTTCAGGACCATTTGGCCCTTCAAATTTTAAGTTGGCCCCAAACCTTACTTTGGCCCATTTTTGGCCCTTTTCACATAGGGTGTTTGAAGTAAAACATAGATGCAAAAACATGATGAAAGAAGCCCTTGATCAAGTGAACAAAAGAGTACCTGAATCAAAACATCTGTTTAAGAGCCTCTCTAACCTAAGTCCTACAGTCACATTAAGTCAAACACAAAAGGTTAAGCTTAATGACCTCCCTTTCTCACACCTGGCTGAAGAAAATTTCGATCAAATAGAGGTACAATATAGAAAAATAAACTTTGTAAACTGGAAAGAAGAGGAAATATTCGGAGGTTCTATCCCTGATTCTCCTGCAAATTTTTGGAAAGGCGTTCTAAAACATGGTAGCTTCAATGAACTTGCTCTTTATGCACTCCAGTGTTTAGTTACACCTGCCAGTAATGCAGTGGTAGAACGAATATTTTCACTTGTAACGGCGGTTAAATCCAAAGCTAGAAACCGAGTGCAGATCAATCTTTTGGATGCAATTATCCGTATAAGAGCAACACTTCTTGAAACTGAAGGATGTTGCAACAAATTTGAAGCAACAAAAGAGATGATTGCTCCCCATAACTAACTCTGGTGAGTGATGAGATATACAGAATAGGGCACGCGGAACTGTGTGGAACATTTGTATGATATTTTTAACTTTGTAGTAGATATATACTATACGTTTGGGATGTTACCTCAATTTGGCCCTTTTTGGCCCATTATAAAAGTCAATTTGGCCCCACGACTCTAAAAAAGTCTGGCAACCCTGCAGTGGGGTGAGGCATAGAAAGGAAGCGCATTTCAATTTAGAACAAGTAACGACGCGTCATCAAAATTTTAATGGCCTTCAGCGACCTCTAAATATTAATATTTTCTCATGAAACTTGATAATCAGCGTTTTTACATGCAATGTCACATTTCTAGATGGTCAGACCGAAACTTCTTGATGGTTCAATTCTTACCATACAATTAAGTGACACCCTAATATATATATATATATATATATATATATATATATATATACACTTCATAAGCACAATGTTTATTATGCGCGGGATGGGCCTGGATTTCAGCTGTTATATGCAACTATATTCATGATGATGAATAAATGTCTTGTTCGGAAGGCCGTAGGAAGAGAATTGAAAATAAAATTATTAGATCGGTTTGCGACCCAAAATACGATCTTCGCGACCTCAAGGTTGGAAAGCCCTGACTTAAGGTCTTGTAATTTATCATAAGCAAACTAGATACTCTTCTCAAATTTCATATTCCTGTAGTTTAGCTTAATACATTAATCTTTAATAATTCATTGTCATGTTGAATCAATTTTATTATTGCTTATTATTACTTTATCATTATTATGTAAGAGATCAAGGAGAGAGTTATGTTTGCCGGCCAAATCTTTCACGTCCGATCTTTAGGCATTTACGTGTATTTTCGGGGCCATAATAAAGCAATTTAAGGCACTAAAAAGTCGATACTGTCAGTTAAATGGTGGTAAATGTTCCTTGGTTATTCGCGAGATTTATACGATAGTTTAGGTCGCTGACGTTAAAATTTGTAAATAAAAGTAAATAAAAGTTAGTTCGTCCGTTTGTATTTCCAAGATCAGGATGTCATTATGTGCGTGCGTTTGTTTGTTTGTGCGTATGATACGCAAGGGCTTCGGCTCTTTGGCTCCGTATGGTATGCTTGTGAAATGTTACCAAAGAATTTTATTCATTGAAATAATGTACGGAGCAATCCAAGAATAAGCACCCCAAATCAATTTAAGGTGCTTTTTCTTGGATTGCGGTCGAACGAGGGTGCTTATTCTTGGATTGCTCTAAAATGGAGTTAAAATGGAGTTAAAATGGAGTTAATTGCTCTAAAATGGAGTTAAAATGGAGTTAAAATGGAGTTAATTGCTCTAAAATGGTTAATTGAATGCCCGGTTAGGTTAATTGCACGCCCTTGACAATTGGTTAGGTTAAATCGTGATAGTTTCGTCCCACCCCCCTTTTTGTTGGTTGAAACATTGTGGGTCATTTTTTTTTAAATGGATGGAAACAGGAGATGGGGAATTGTAGGTGTTTTTTAATAGTTTAAGGATATGTTAAAATCCTTTAATTTGGAGTGAGGTCGAACTGGGGTGCTGTTTCTTGGATTGGGTCTAACTGGGGGTGCTTTTTCTTGGATTTGGGCCTTTGGGGGTGCTTATTCTTGGACTGCTCCTAATGTACAATACTAGTGTGAAAGTATATTTCTTAAGTGCAATGGGACACAGTAGTAGGGAAACATAGTCTGAGGATATTTATGCGTACAACACGAGAAAATCACTTCTCACAGGAGCTGATTTCACTATAAAAAATTAGTATTAAAGCAGAGCGAAGTGCCACACGTGTTCACACTAGGGTTTCTTTCCCGAGATCCCGGGATCCCGGCTGTTTTTATTGGATTTGAAAATCCCGGGAATTGGACAAATATCCTGGGAAATCACGACATTTTAAAATTACTTAACTTATTTTTTATTGATTTATTTGATTTTTCTTTCGTTATTAGAAGGCTCTTGGGTAGAATTAAAGAAAACTGCATAATATTTACCACATTTTATTCTACTTTTCTGCTTTCTTAAATGAACACCTACTAGCATTAGCAACTTAGAGCAATCTAAAAGTGGGCCCGTATGCCAAAAACTGGCCGAGGGAATGTCGCTAGCACTGCGTATAATACAAGGAACCGAGTCTCAGTATATTATCTAGCGATCGCAGGCAACTCATTTTGCATGCAGCTTCTTACTGACCCACAGACAGCGTTGCCAGACGTACGATAATTATCGCATAAATACGATAATTTTGACTTTCGTACGATGTTTTAAATTGAATATTATGTGTTTTGAAATGTGATATTGAATTTCAATTTTACTTTTTTTTTACGAAGCTGGGCTACTTTTTGTCAAATAGTTCTGGCAACTTTCTTGCAGTGTTTCCAGAAATTTTTAGCCAAATGATGTTAAACCTGCTGCTAAATTATGCTAAATCGCCTAAAATTATGCTAAACCTGTTTCCATTTTATGCTAAAAATATGCTAAATAATTATTTTCATTTTATGGGCTATTTTTAGGGAAGAAAATATTAGGTCATCCCATAAGTAATGCGGCATTTTAAAAATTATTTTTTTTTCCATTTTTATCATTATTTTACGGATAGAATCAATCAAACAACTCTTTGAAGTTATTTATATTTAAAAAATATTTATTTAAATATAAATAACTTCAAAGAGTTGTTTGATTTCTATCCGTAAAATAATGATAAAAATGGAAAAAAATAAAATAAAAAAATGCCGCATTACTTATGGGATGACCTAATACATAAAAATGCTCATTTTCTTCATTTTAGTCAGTTTAGCTGCTTTTATAATAAACTTTGAATCAAAAAAGAAGAAAAAATGGGTTTAAAAAATTGTGGAGAAAGATATAATTTTCAGTATTCTTTCTACATCAAAAATAAAAAGGCATACTAATGTCACTCACTAAATCATCATAATACAGGAAACCATTCTTATTTCCTGAGTACGCATGATAAATATTATGTTTAATAAGTAATAAATAGCTACCACTGATTGGTAAACTCAATTCAAGTATTACAATGCAAAAGTGGTCATTTAGGCATAATTGGTTATCCCAATTCTAAACGGGTATTTTATCACTGAACAATAAAAAAAATTATGTTCTCTTAAATATACAACCATTTCCTGGATTTCCCGGGATCCCGGGAATTGGCTTCATTTTTCTGGGAATTCCCGGGATTTCCCGGGATGAAGAAAGCTGCATATAAGGAGAAACCCTAATTCACACCAACAAACAAAGAAACTTTTATCAGAGTCACTACTACTACTACTACTAATACTACTGCTACTACTAATACTACTACTACTACTACTGCTACTACTACTAATCATAATAATAATAATAAAAATAATATATAATAATAATAATAATGTTTATAGAATTAGCTTATTTCCTTTAAATTGAAAAAAAATTTGGTTATTAATTTTATTTAATATAAACACGTTAATAAAAAAAATTCAGCGGTTTTTCCGAAACAAATCTTTTGATCTGTAATGTGTGCCATCTTTTATCTTGCTCGAAACGTTGTTAAAAGAAGGAATTAAAATAAATAATTCCATTTAATTTATGGCCTCTGTAATTAAGTCCTACATTATTCCTATACACACACACACACACACACACACACACACACGCACACACACATATACATATATATATACTTCACTTTTACTCGTTTCATTCATCACTTTCGAATTTAAAATTTTGTAGCAATAATACTTTAATGAAGAAGATCTGTTATATATAGGTAGAAAACGTCAATATACATTAATTAAGAACATCCTCTGAGGTCTATTTCTCAAATTTTACCAACATTTTATCACGTTGCATCTCTCTCTCTCTCTCTCTCTCTCTCTCTCTCTCTCTCTCTCTCTCTATCCACCTATCTATTTATCAATTTATCTATCTTTCAAGAACAGCTAAAACACTACATGCAACTTTGTTTGCAAGCAAATTCTCAATCCAAGCTCTCAAATCCCACTTTGGAGACAGCAACAGCAACTTTCATCACATATGAAAGCTTAAATATTTGAATTTATATAATAGAAAATTCTTTCTTCAAGAGTTTCCTCTTATATTATATATATATATATATATATATATATATATATATATATATAACGTAAAGAACGACGCTTCTATAGGAGATATTCCGCGCAAGACGAGAGAGAGAGAGAACGAAACAAATGAAAAAATGAGGTAATTTGTTTCGTTCTCTCTCTCTCGTCTTGCGCGGAATATCTCCTATACAAGCGTCGTTCTTACGTTAATTATACTGCGTGTTTGCAGTTATATATATATATATATATATATATATATATATATATATACAGGGCTATTTAAAATGTTTCATCCGATTTCAACTGAGAATACTTCCGTACCTATCAACTATGCATCAACTGGGCATACACCACATGAAAGAGGAAATCTCTGAGTTTTACAAGATCACCGCGAGAGGGCTCCAAAGTCACGCCGTGGCCTAGCCTAGCAACAAACAGTCAGTGTGAAAATGGCGTCCGCAAAGCAGAAGGCGTTTTGTGTGTTGCAGTTTTTGAGCTGTAAATCGGTAGTCACAGTGCAGCGTGAGTTTCGTCGACGTTACAGAACAGATCCACCGGGTGCTCAGAGCCACCGTTGCCCACATCTTTGGATGAGCTCCGAACTCGCATTGTTACTGCCGTAGAGTCAGTGACAACGGACGTGCTGGAGCGAGTATGGGAGGAATTCGACTATCGTGTCGACGTTGCTCGTGTAACTAGGGGAAGTCACATAGAGCATTTATGAGGTGAGAGACAAAATTTAGACAGTTTTCTTTTGGTTGATGTATCACAAATCACTCTGTATTTGTAACATTAAAAAATATTCTCATTGAAATCAGGTGAATCATTTTCAATAGCCCTGTACATACATATATATATATATATATATATATATATATATATATATCCAGAGAAATGGGACCTAAAAGAAACCCCTGTAACTCTTAAAGTATAAGTCCTTTTATAAAATCATACGCATCATTCGAAAGAGGATAGTTACAAGTTTGTACAGGATTGTATAGGTTTTGACAATACAAGACAAGATAAGATACAAAACAAAATAAAAGTGTTAGTTAAAACTAACCCTTCAAGATGACTGCATGGACTGTGGAACAGCTGCGTTTCATAACTGAGCAATATTATGAGCATGGAAGAAGTGTAGTTTCAGCTCAAAGATCTTTCAAGACAAATTTTCAGATGTCAAAATTACCTTCTAAGAGCTGAAACTACACTTCTTCCATGCTCATAATATTGCTCAGTTATGAAACGCAGCTGTTCCACAGTCCATGTAGTCATCTTGAAGGGTTAGTTTTAACTAACACTTTTATTTTGTTTTGTATCTTATCTTGTCTTGTATTGTCAAAACCTATACAATCCTGTACAAACTTGTAACTATCCTCTTTCGAATGATGCGTATGATTTTATAAAAGGACTTATACTTTAAGAGTTACAGGGGTTTCTTTTGGGTCCCATTTCTCTGGATCACCCTTTATATATATATATATATATATATATATATATTTGTGTCAGCTTCTTATAATGAAAAACTAAGATCTCAGAATTCTTGGGATAAAATTAAGAATAATAAATTCATAATTTAATTCTCTGTCTCTGTGCAGTGGATTTGTCCGTTCCTGTATGGAATATACTTCTCATGTATGGGGTGGCTCAACACCCACAGCCGTACTTGATCGGGTGGAATCAAAGGCTTTTCGTCTCATCAATTCCACCCCCATCCTCTTACTCACTGTCTTCAATCCCTCTCTCTTCGCCGCAATGCTGCTTCACTGACTTTACTATAGTTATTGTAACGGACACTGCTCTTCTGAACTCTCTAACTGCATGCCTGCTCCTTTACGGAGAGCACGCCCTTCCAGACTTTCTACACTTTCTCATTCCTTTTCTGTCCAACTCTCTAACGCAAGGATTAATCGGTATTTTCAATCTTTCATCTACTCAACCGGTCAACTCTGGCACAATTTTTCTCAATCCATCTTACCCCCTGTCTATGACCTCCAGTCTTTCAAAAGCAGAATATCTGGGCATCTCGAAAACCACGGGCCTTGATTTTGAGTCTCTTCTTCTTCTGTGTGGGGGGGGGGGGGTGAGGCGCTTTTGCGGGTATTCGCCCTAGGCCCCCTCCTTCCTGCATAAAACACAAAAAAATATGCTACCTTGAATACGATGATTGGTGACTATTGATAAAAATTCCTTATCAGCAGGTTTTTTTAAAGTGCGATGTTAAAGAAAAATTGTGCATTTCAAGGATGTATTTTGTATGCTTTACCAAATCACGAAGTTAAAGTTAAATCCGCCCTTTCCAGTTGAAATGTGGAATATTATTCCAGCAATAATGTATCATATAGTCGCCGCCGTGCGTATGAAAATAATCTCACAGACATATTGTCACCTGCTGTAAAGTTTAATTTGAGGTATGTTAACCCACAAAGTACTTATAAACTAAAAAATAAAAGTTTAAAATTTATGTTTGCAAATTTTTTTTTATTGAAAACAAGTATGTACAGTAAGTGAGTCGGAATGACGAGTAAATAGCATTGATGAGTGAGTAGGATACGGGATAGTGGACGAGAAGTTATTTTTCATCTATCTGTGACCTATAAAATGTGCAGTTCTAAAAATTCCTAGAAAAACCATGCCTATCAGCGTGATTTTACTGCAACCAGATGAACGTGGTTTATAAAAGGGAAACACTGTATGTGATTTAGAAGTAGCTTAATGAAGTTGTGATTTTCAGATAGATTTTTAATGGAAACTTGAAGCAAAAAACATTGATTTTAAAATACTTAAAAGTATTCTATTAGTTAGTTAACCAGGCAACAATACCCAATAACTGTTGGGTATTGTTGAAAAGGAAAGTAGCTGATAGGAATCCTACATCAAAACCTGCCTTCAAAGAAGCCATTAAAGCAGTTTGGGTAGAAGAAATTACTGTAGACTTTTGTGAAAGACTGTGTTTATAAATGCTTCGCAGAATTGCTGCAGTGATCGAAAATAAAGGCAAACATACAAAATACTAGGTGTATATAACATTTTTGCATTCGGTTGTGTCTAGTTATTTAGAAACTGTGTCAGGTGGCTGTTTAAAACCAATTGGTTAGCCAAAATAAATAAAAATTACCATTTTACCATATTTCTACCTCTGATGCATCCATTCTGACCATTATATATATATATATATATATATATATATATATATATATATATATATATATATATTAGTGGTGGACCGGATGTCAGTTTTTCAACATCTGCGGATGCGGATGCGGATATTTAGTTAATCTAGCAATATAATATAGAATTATGAATATATGACATAATTTTTCAAATTTCGTGATATTGCTATTATGGCAGGCAATGCATAAGAATTAAAATTAATATTAATGTTTTCATTTTGATAAAAATAATAACTTTCTCAAGAGTTTCAGCCACAGAAAATTCAATGAAACAAGTTTCATTCAATTTTCTGTGTTACCAGGTATTTATATTTTGAGCTTTATAGGTTTGTTTGTTCATTAAAAACACTGGCCAACAAAATGAAACTTTGTTTTCTCATCACAAACATGATCACACTTTTCTTAATGCATTTTTCGCGCTAATTCCGAATCTGGTTTTATTTGTTTTCTAGCACGTATAGTTATATAGATACACTGGTTTTGATATTTTTAAGTTTTGATATTGCTATAAGAAAATTTATGGATGTATAGATCACACTTAGGAATGCTAAACAAACAAATACATCATATACCTTATTCAATGTACTTATAAATAAAGAATATATATATACATTATCTTATTAAAAGCGCTGTGAGTGTGATTTCCTTTTGTAAATTTGGCCTGGATTGTCACGATACAGCATTCAACAATGGTCCGCCATCATGCTTTCATTCCAATATCCTTGGTAGCGCTTCTCCATCATCTGAATATCTTGATGGAAGCGCTCTCCTTGCTCGTCACTCACTGCACCAAGGTTTTCAGGAAAGAAATCTAAGTGGGAATGCAGGAAGTGAATTTTTAACGACATTCGACACTCCACTTCTTTGAAGGCATGAAGGAGGTTCTTGACTCCATCCTTATACGCAGGTGACTTGTTGCTTCCAAGAAAGTTTTCACATATCCATTTGAACGCCAGCCAAGACTTCAATTCCAGCGGACTTAGGACTTTTTCAAATTCAGTGTCATTCAAAACCTCCCTTATTTGTGGCCCAACAAAAATTCCTTCCTTCAATTTTGCTGCAGTCAGTAACCTTCGGAAATTTCCTTGAAAGGTATTGGAACCCTTCAGAATTGACTTTACCCATTGCTTTAACAAAATTCTTCATTAAACCAAGTTTAATGTGAAGAGGTGGCAGATAGATCTTTTGGGATCCACTAAAGGGACAGGACTGGACATTGCTTATCCCTGGGACATATGTATACCTAAGTGGCCAGTCACTTTTGGTGTAATGTTCTATAGTGGCGCGACTGTCCCACAGGCAAAGGAAACAAACAAAATTTTGTGAATCGTGACTGCATACCCATAAGCATTCCTATAACTTTTAGATCTCCACAAACATTCCATTGATGACTGTCGTATTTGATTGCCTTAAGTAGTATATCCATATTGTCATATGTCTCTTTTAGATGGACGGAATGGGCAATGGGGATGGATGGCATTATATTACCATTATGCAAAAGAACTGCTTTCAGGCTTCTCTGCGACGAATTAATAAAGAGGCGCCACTCAGATGCCACATACGTCTGAGATATGGCTGTAAATAGTCCATTGATGTCATGGCAATAACAGAGAGGACCTTCTACTGAAAAGAATGCTGTTAATTCAAAATTCCGCTTTCGGTAGTAACTAATACGAACATTGTTCTCAAGTAAATTGTTCTCCTTTAGTCTTGAGGCGAGAAGCTCTGATTTCTCTTTAGACAGCGATAAGTCTCTAACAAGATCATTCAACTGTCCTTGGGTTAACTTTTTAGGCTCTAAATGTCTACCTTCAAAAGTGTACTCTGGTTCTGTAGATGGTCCGGAAACGCCAGTTGCACCTTCATCACTTTCCATGTCATCTATGATAGAATCTAGCCTATCACTTGGGGGAATTGGAATGGGCAATGTTTCATCATGTTTTACTGGTCTACGTGCTGAATCCAAGTTTGGATATACAATCTGGTGTTTGTTCTTGGCAGAAAACCCCATTAAGTTCACACTACAAAAATAACAGTCTTCATGATGATCTCTCGGCTCCCTCCATATCATGGGTATGGCAAATGGCATTGAAGCTTTCTTTTTGTTAAGCCAATCACGTAATCCATTTGAACAGCCAGAACAGATTTGATGTGGCGCCCATGGTTTATCTTGGGGTCACCTAGATGGCAACCAAAGTATAGCTTGTATATTTTCTTAATGTCGGTTGTAATACTTCGTCGCTGTGTTTTAGTTGTCAACTGGCCGCATACGAAACAGAACTTGTCGGGGTCATTCTTACATTGTCGAGGAATGTTGACTGACCTGAGCAAACTATAAATTCAAAAAAAATGTACACCAACTTGACACAACAAGTTCTTGGACTGGACTGATCTTTTGACACACAAAGCACGGCGTTGTTGCCTGAATCACAATGCTGCTAGACGTAAAAGCTCACACCTGAAATACATAAGATTTATAATTAAGATAATTGAAATAAATAAGATGAATAAACTAAAAAAACACAATAAAATAAACACAATCAAATGTTGAAATATTAGTATTTTGCCTATTTAAAATGGTTAAATCTGTGTAGTTATATATGTGCCTTCTTCTTGAAAACTATACGTGCTAGAAACAATCTGAATGCAGTTTTGGAATCAGCGTGAAAAGTGCTATCCAGCCACCACAAATTTTACTCTGATGAAAAATCTTTGTTGACCAGTGTAATTAATACTTTACATGAAATGTGCATGACTGGACCTTATAAGCTACTTTATAAGCTAATTTAATTGTAAATTGCATAATTTATTAGAGGTAATATCCGCATAACATCCGCAGTCAGAAGTGCGGATGCGGATGTTAAAAATGATGCGGATATCCGGTCTACCACTAATATATATATATGTATACAGGGTGGGAGAAAAGTCTTTATGGATTTTAGACATACAAATAATTTGTTAATAAATAAATTCCAATGATATCACTGCAGTGTATGCGATATTTTTTCAAAGCAACTGTACAAGGCCAGGAATGACCCTAAGCTAGAACAGGAAGGCCCTAGGCCAGAGCCCTAGTCACCGCCATGTCAGTAAGAATGGAATACAGCAATGAAGGAAAAGTGTATCTTGTATCGTGGGCTATTTCTTGTAATAATTGTGAAGAAAGTTTGCGTTTATTTCAACAAAAATATAATAAACCACCACCAAATGCAATCACTCTTTGACATTGGAAGATCAAACTCTTGGAAACAGGGACAGGGAACCTGGTAAAAGATCATTCAAGAAGCGGAAGGCCAGTAACGGCGACAGGATACAACAACAAAAAAAATGTCCTTGCCAGTTTTCAAGTCGATCCAACAACTTCAACGAGAAAAGTCGCGGAGGAATTGGATATAGTACCGGGTGTCTCAAAATAGATGGAACCCATTGACATGATAATAATTTATTACTCAGAAAATAAACTCCAAAAAAGATTACATTTCCTGGAAGCTGATATGATAACAATTAAAAACTGAAGATTTGAGGTCTCTAGATCAAAGGATACATTATTAGAGCACATGTTCCAAATGACCGCCGTTGCGCTGCAGACACACTTGAAGCCGACGAGCGAAGTTGTCAATCACCCTGACACCCTGCACAGAGTGCAAGGGCCTCTGAAGCACCTCGTCTGGGGCTTGTGTGCCCCAGAACACATTGTTCTTGCTGTTGACATACCCACTGAGCAAGAAGTGTGCTTCGTCGCTGAACCAAACATCATCAAGAAAGTCAGGATCCTCTTCGATCTTGTTCTCGAACCACCGGCACATCACAACACGTTTTGCCATGTCAGCTGGTGTGAGTTTATGCTTGATCTGGATCCTGTATGGGTACAGCTGAAGATCCTTGATCAAGATTCTTTGCACTGACGCACGTGAAAGACCCAGATCTTGGCAACGTCTTCGGATTGACTTTTTCGGACTCCTTCCGACAGAATCTCTCACCGCATTCACATTGTCAGGAGATCTTGCAGTCACCTTCCTGCCAGATCTGGGTGTTTCTGCTTTCTTGTTGAGATTGTTTACTGATCCTGTGGCTTGAAATTGTGTGCCCAACGATAAATTTGGCTTTTCTGGGGATAATTGTTGAAGTTGAACTTCCTGCGAAATTTCGCTTGCACAGTTTTGAATGATTTCGTCTCCAAATAAGTAGTGACGCAAAAATGTTTTTCCTCCTTTGTCCAAGGCATTTTGATTGATAATTATTAGTTGTTATCGTCTCCTCTCTTCAAATCTGAGAAAATAGAACAAGAACATTAATATTGGCAGAATTATTAGCAGTGACATGGGTTGCATGTATATTGAGACACCCGTTACTTCCAAATTTTCGGGAGCAAAAATATCGAAATCACAGGGGCACCACGATTACAAACTCTTTTACTCTCAGCTCATATACAACGATGATTCTAACAGACAGGCTGCAGTTTGCTGAAACAATGAGACAAAAGTTCAACAGTGATCCACATTTCCTTCGAAAGATCAAATTTTCAGATGAATGTGTCTTCGGTTTAATGAGTAAAGGAAACAAACACAACGTGAAAAAATTCCCAAAATACCATTGGGTAGATCCATTAAAACGGCTACAGTAACAGTTTGGGGGTGCATTAGTATTGAGGACTCGTTTCCTTTGACATATCGAGAGATACGATGGATGGAAAACGCTATTGCCAGGTATTGAGAGACAAAGATTTTCCACAGTTTACTAATGGCGTTGGCAGGAATTGACTTTATCATCATGATGGAGCGCCGCCACATTACTCTGCAGCTGCCCGTGAGATTCTGGATACGAACATTGAAGGAAGATGGATTGGGCGCGAGGTCCCATCGAGTGGCCAGCCAGCTCACCTGATTTAACCCCATGTGATTTCTGGCTTTGGGCTTATTTGCGTGACATACTCTACACACTTGGTTTCATGTATCCAAATGTGAATGCCCTTGAACGCAGAATAGATGAAAAATTGAAACGGATCCCACTTGAAAAGTTCACAAGAACAATGAAGAATTTCACAGAGAGGTTGTGAGGTCGTAATTTAACAATATATTTGTATGAATAAAATTCTTATAGACTTTTTGTTTGATTTGTTTCATCATTTGAACACTTATCTGTATGATATTAACTTAATAGTTGTAAGACTTTTCTCCCACCCTGTGTATATATATATATATATATATATATATATATATATATATATATATATATATATAATATATATATATATATATTAGGGTGACACTTATTTTCGAAGTTTTAAAATTTCTGTCTCTCACCCTCCAATTTAGTTAGGCTTAGGGTAAAAACAATATACTGTATGTAAAATATAAATTAAATTGCTTAAAGTTTAAAGGTAGCTCAAAGACTTCAAAGTTCAACTTAAATACTATGTAAATTAACAATTATTAATGTAAAAGTAGAAGACGACATTATTATGACAGGTATTATAATTTTTATTTATAATATAATTTAAGCTAATTATTATTTAGAATTATAATATTATTTGTCTCTTGTTTCAGATATACTAGAGATAAACTATAGATAGACAGAGACTATATAGAGAGTTCTCATAATGGCTAACACTCGTGCTCATACAACTAAAGCATATTTGCTGGGTAGCGAGATTTCCGATCTCACAGGCTCAAAGCTTCCATCCATTAGGCAGTCTCTTGGACTGTTCCTCTATCAACACCTCGCTATGAAGAAAACAAGGCGCGAAGCATCATCGATTATGATCGGTAAAGTTGTGGAATTCTGGGAAAAAGCAAGAATTCCAACGAGAACATTCCAGCACTGCCAGCAAAAGCTTGAGAAGTTGTTTGATGACTGGAGACTGCTTAAAAAGAATAAAGCGCGCCAGACGAGAACACAGAAGGACAATGAGGCTAAATTCTGTAATGTTCTCGATGATCTGTTCGATATCGCACATGCAGATGCATTCACTCTGATTAAAATTCCTAGAGACCGCGAGTTCCTGCTCGCTCAGAGAGAGAAGGGAAGACGTGGCTGTATGACTGGCTTGGACGTCACTTTGCGTGAAAAGGAGAAGAGGAGTGTGAAAAGACGACTGGAGGAAGACGAAAGACGTCACCACCAACGATCGTCATAGGTATCTTTTTGCTTTTCTAGTGTTTTACTTAAATTTTACAAATATTTGTAAATGTAAAATTTACATACTCAATTTATAGTACTCTTTTCGTAGATTTAAAATTTTACACAATGCTTCAATATTATACAGTAGTAGCTAGGATTTCTGTCTGCCCTAATTTCTATCTAAAAACTAACATTTTTATTTGCAGGAGATGGCCACTTCCTTTGTCATCCTTACATCATCGAGCTCGAGCAGTGAAGCAGAAGCCGAAGTTCTGGAACATGGCGAGCCAGGACCTTGCAGCGAAAAGCCTACAACAAAGCGCGGAAGAAAGTTGGTCATCACAGAAAGGATGACAGCTACACTCGATCGATGTAAAGTTTCTGATAGGAAGGCAATGATGATTGTCACCGAAACAGTAAAAAATCTTGGTCATAACATCAGTGATCTTGCTCTTAATCGGGAAACGATCAGGCAAAGTCGGCGAAACCAGCGAAAGAAGACTGCTGAGAAGCTGAAGGACGAGTTCAAAGCAGACGTTCCATTGGTGGTGCACTGGGACGGGAAGCTTCTCACCGACATCACTGGCAATCAGCACATTGAACGCCTCCCAGTTATAATCACAGGAGTTGGGGTCTCGCAGCTGCTCACTGTGGCTAAAATTCGATCAGGAACCGGCGAAGCGCAAGCCAAGGCCGTTTGTGATTCGCTAAAGGAGTCGGGAGTGGACAAAAATGTAGTTGCGATGAGCTTCGACACCACCAGCTCAAATACAGGAAGGATTAATGGAGTTTGCATACGCATTGAACAGAGTCTGGGGCGAAACCTCCTTTTCCTAGCTTGTCGCCCTCTCGCTTTTCGCAGACAATATACCAGCCAACGAGAAGCACACTATGGTCCAGACCATTCAAGAGAGTAATCCAAGTGATGAGGAACCACCTAAAGAAGCTCAAGTAGATCTTAAGACCGTCAAAGAGCGGCAGCTGGCAAGCTTCGTATCTAAGAGGTCGCTATCGCTGTTCGAGCTGCTGAAACTTCCGACCACATTTCTAGAAGAAGATCCGGCCTTATGGGGTACACTGCAGAGCTATCAGCTGGCCCAGCGCATGGTGAACACCCTGAGTGTTGTTAACGACCACGCCGAGCGAGGCGTGGCGCTTATACAGGAGTACTGTAGATTGTTGACGAAAGATGAAGAACAGCTGCAGTTTGTGCTTCAGGTCGTACATGAACAACGACGACGATACCCTGATGCCCTGAAGAAGACTGGCTGATTGACTCAGACTGCTTTGATGTTGTTAAACACTTTTTTTGTATTATACTATGCTCTACTAACTCTAATTTAGCATAAATTGTTGTATATCAGTGATACAGCACATTTGAAAAAGAAAGAAAAGAAAAGGAAGGTAGGATCTGTGCCGGAATTGAACTGGTGACCTTTGACCTCATTGAGCTACCTCTAAAAGTAAAAATAATGTGTTCAAATTTTACATACATCATTTTCGCCACCAACCTAACCATATTTAGGGTGAGAACATGAAATTTACAGAAATGTAATTTACGACCTTTTTAACTGTCACCCTAATATATATATATATATATATATATATAATATATAATATATATATATATATATATATATATATATATTATATATATATATATATATATATAATATATTATATATAATTGACTTGAAAGAATTAAAATACAGAAATTCCGCTAAAATATTTCAGCTTGAAAGATTGTGAAATGGAAACAAAATCAAATAAGATAAAATTAAATACAAAAATTAAATATTTAGACTTTTTGACAGAAAGAAATGCATTATTTACTGAAAAACATTTTTAGCTTGTTTGGAAAGTTGTTCGTTGAATTTAATGGGATATTCTAAATTACTGTAAAGTAAACGTTTCATTGTCCTAATTTTGTGACTTTTGAAATGTCCAATAGCTTGACATTCTACATTAGTTAAGCATTTCGTTAGACATTTCACTTCATTAAAATGACTAAATTTTCCCGATGTTTTAAACATTTCAAAAGACTAGTCTGAATTGTTTAATAAATTGTCCAATGCATGAAAATATAAGGTGTTTCAGTTGAAATTATTTGAAAAAAAAAAAAACTTTACATCATTACTCAAAGCGTTTCACTTTCACTTTCTATCCATTACTTGTAATTGACTCTGTATCCCTGTCAAATAACTTCCTATAATTATATATCACAGCCATTTATCCTTTTAAGTGCCTGAATCTTTCCTCATTTTGGTTGCTGAAGCATGAACCCTTTTTAACTTATCTGTGTCTTTTCTGAAGTATAGGCTGTCTAACTTAGAGACTGAACCAAGGGTAGGCCTACTGTATATCAAGAGGCCTAGGCCTAATGTTAGGCTCAGGGCCACAGGTTAGTTCTTAATCATGACAAACATTACTAGCCCAAGCCTAGCTTATTAAATAAATTAATAAATACACGAAAGACACTTGGGATCTTTTCGTTTTGACGACCGGCCGAAACAAACACCAAAAAAAACCATCTTTTTTATTTAGTTAATGTTTATTACATTTCAGAATAATACATTTTAGTTTGGAGAAATGAAAAATGGTATCAAGAAAAAAGAGTTAAAAGTGGAAAAAATAAAAAATAAGACATTACTAGCAGAAGCCTGTGGTTAAATTACCACGCTTAAAACAATCAATAGGGGCAACCTACAGCAAAATTATTGAATGCCCGGTTAATTGAATACCCTGTTAGGTTAATTGAATGCCCGTTAGGTCAGGTCAGTGTTAGGTCAGTGTAGTCTGGAGTTTGACGATCCCGTAGCCATGACATGGCACGGGGCTCCAAAACCAGCGCAACGGTGGCGTAGCCTACAGGTTGCGAGACTGTCTCGACGGTTCTGAAGCTACTTCAAAATTATCTATGTACCGTGTAATTACAAATTATTTTTCCGATTTTAAACATGTATTATGAAAAAATTAACAAAGCTACAGCGAAAAACAAGATATACAAATAAAGAAGAACTTAAGAAGTATTATTTACAAGCTAATGAAGTTCAATATGAGCTCATTTTGTGGCTCTGCAAACATCAAAGCGGTATTCTGTTTCCCTCCATACATTTTGTAACATATCATACTGAATTGTTCTAACAGTCTCACGGATCCTTTCCTTCAAATGTTCCAAAGCTGTTGCCATTGGTGGAACAAAGACCATTTTTGACATGCCCTCAGAGGAAGAAGTCAAGGGGGTTAGATCGGGCGAACGAGCCGGCCGAGGAATGGGACCCTCACGCCCGATCCAACGATCAGGCAAATGTTCATTCAGGAATGTTGTAACCGCAAAAGGAGTCACAGAAGGAGCTCATATTGAACTTCAGTAGTTGTAAATAAAACTTTTTGAGTTCTTTATTTATACAGGGTGAGTCACGACGGAATACCAGAACTTCGGGAGCTTATAGCTGAGGTAATTCCCAGTCAAAAATTTCATATGAACATAGTTCCGATTCTTAACGGTTATGGAGCTATGGATGTTTGAATGTTTAAAAATAAGAATAAGCGAACAAATAGCTGCTAAAGTTTCTAGTCATGAATTCACAATACTTGTTCAAAATGACTACTCTCGGCCTCAATACACATTGCGGCTCCTCTGTGAATCGCGCGTGCAGCTCGCATTAGTTCATTACGATTGTCCTTTATGAGGGATGCAGCATCCAAAATTCGACAGAACAATGCATCTCGTGTTTCCACTTTTCTCTGGTACACCAGCTCTTTCATGCGCCCACACAGATAAAAATCTAGAGGGGTTAGGTCCGGAGACTTGTGTGGCCAATTTTGTGCACCACCATGACCGATCCATCAACAAGGGAAGCGACCATTGAGATGCGTTCTCACTGCACGGCTAAAATGGGGAGGAGCTCCATCTTGTTGGAAGTACATACGCAATCGTGTTGCCAAAGGTACATCTTTTAACAGTGGCGGCAGTTCGTCTTGCAGAGATCGTAGATAAATGTCACCTGTATTGGGCCTGTAAGACCACCTTCGAAGATAAACGGACCAATCAGTTGACCGTAGAGAATACCATACCACTCAGTGACACTGAACCAATGTTGAAAATTACTTTCCACAATGGCATGAGGATTCATTTCTGACCACACATGTGAATTGCGAGTGTTGTTGACACCGTCGCTGGTAAATTGAGCCAATTACAAAATTCCAGCCGTTTGGCACGATCCCCAGGTTGGAGGTGTTGAACGCGTTGTACGTGGTGTGGATACATGCCTTCTTCGTGTAACGTTCTACATACTCTCGTTTGAGGAACTTCTAAGACGTGTGGAAATCCTTCGCATGCTAACATGAGGACTCTGGTGTACCATCTGAATAATGTTTTCTCGTCCAGCCACATCTTGTTGTACCGGACTCTCAGATAAAACAGTAACGCAGTCCGCAATCTCCGTGAAACGTTGCTCGTCGATTCGGAATTCTTCGATTTGGAAAACGTCGCTGGTATTCAGTGACAGCAGCAGTAGTATTTCCATCGCCAAATCCAATCCGTAAACATACACCATATCGACATATTCGGCATTTGAAAACGTAAAAGGCATACTGAACGCACAAAACATCAAGCACGCTGTGAAACACAACACTCTACTGCATAGTTAGTTCGGTTCGGTAAGTAACTGTCAATTCAGTTCAAGGTCACGCATGCGCATGCTTCATATTCAAACATCCACAGCTCCATAACCGTTAAGAATCGGACCTATGTTCATATGAAGTTTTTGACTGGGAATGACCTCAGCTATAAGCTCCCGAAATTATGACATTTCGTCGTGACTCACCCTGTATATCTTGCTTTTCGCTGTAGCTTTGTTAGTTTTTCATAATAAATGTTTAAAGTGGGGAAGATCATTTGTAATCACTTGGTACCTATATAAAGCTGAAATCGGATAATGTTTGTTTGTTTGTGTATGTGCTCATTCCTGGAAATATTATTAAAAAAATAAATTTGCCCTTGTTCATTGTTTAAGTGGTATTTTTACCACAGGCTTCTGCTAGTAATGTCTTATTTTTTATGTTATTTTTTCCACTATGAACTAAAATGTATTATTCTGAAATGTAATAAACATTAATTCTAAATATTTCCTTTGCTTCTATGTGTTGCCTCTTCATTATTTCAATCACCATCCACTGCTTCCTTAGAGTGGGCAGTTTTGCTTCTTATATAGTTTTCTATTGTATACTTGTAAAAATAAAGCCGTACAGAGACTTTAAGATAACTTTGGCTCGTTCAACCTGTATTGAGAATTATGTCTGATATAAACTGTTTAATGTAGCCCTACTTATTCTTAATTGTAATATTTTCTACAGTTAATCTTAGTAGCAATACTGATTTATGCAACAACTCTGCAGACCCCTATCAGGTCTGAACTTTGGGAGAGGGTACCTTTAACCACCTTTTTAAAACGAATTTCCTGTCTGGGGTGCAAAATTTTTTCCCATACGTTTTGCATATGCAGTTATACTGTATTGGATTTGGATCTTTAGGAAGTTATGAATAACTAAAAAAGGGCATGAGCTGCGCTTTTTGCTGAAATTGCAGTTCGCTGATTACCTCTAACGTTTATTAGATTAGGAGCATGTTCTGGACTGTTTAAAAATTTAAAAATTTCTGCAATATCATCTTTTCACTAGCTTACTATAATATCCTAGCAAGTTAAAATTGCTATTTTAGCAAGTAGAACACCTTAAAAAGTACATATTAAATTTGTGCTTAGTCTCAAGGACTAAACACCCATTACCGCATGTTGACATATCACACTCTATAGGACTAACCTATATTTAAATAAGAACTATTCACGATGCACTACACTACATAACACTAGCCTCACCCCTTTAGAAACGAAACAGATAGTTGATAACTTGACACTTCTCCAGCTATTCCTCACTTCATATACATGTATCTTACACACTACACAATCTTTTAAAATTAATAAAAAAATAAGTGATATCGTTTTTAAGAGCCTCGGAGTCCCTTGGGGAGAGAACCATAAATGTCCCCACTTCTGGTTCCCCTGAGACCTGGGCGGCGGGGCTGGTTCTACTACCGCCCTTTCAAGATGTCCTGCAATATTTGTGGCCTTTACTCAAATTTCTAATCTGTTGAACACCACCTCTCCTCCTCTACACCTCACCTTCTCTTCCTCACTGAGACTCAGCTGTCTGAGACGACTGACATCAACCCCTTTTCTGTATTACTCAATTTCGTTCTAAAGATGGATATTGCATGTGTTCAACGACCTAACTTGCTATCGTATTTCCGAATTTGAATCTACCGAATTCAACACCCTTTCGCTACGGCGTACATGTCAATCTCAAACTAAATACATCTGCGCTGTCTACCTTTCTCCTAATTCTACTGACGATCCAAAACTCTTTGACTACCTCACCTCTAAAGTGGAGTGCATTCCATCCTACTCTCAATTGGCTGAAATCTCCATTTTAGGTGATTTCTAATTCCCCATCACCATTGGCTTTACTCCTATTTCATTCACATCCTTGGTGAACTAACTTACAACTTCTCGATCAAAAATGACCTAAAGCAGATTGTACAGCACCCAACTCGTATCCCCGATCGCCTTGGAGATAGGCCATCATTCTGGATTTCTTTCTCTCTCTTCATTCTTCTTCTTTGTCTGTCAAACGTTTTTCTTGGTTGGGATCCCCCGCCACAATCTTATATCTGTTTCCTGTCCTATCGCTCCATTTCGGCCTTTGGATCCTCCCAAGATGGCGCCGCTGATTGGGAAGCCATCATGCAGTGTTTTTTTGATTTCCCACTGAACGACTACTGCTTTCATGGCCGAAGCCCTTCCGAGTACGCTGAGCGCATCATGGAGGTGATTCTTTCAGGTATGGAGGCTTACATTCCATATTCTATTCCTACCAATAAAACCTCGGTTTAACTTTGGTTGTTCTAATGCTATCCGCAACAAAGAGGAGGCTTTCAGAATGTGCCGTCGCCATCCAACTCTTGACTCTCACTCTGCTTATATTTCTACCCGGAATCGTGAAATATCTGTTTTTCGACTTCCCAAATAATTTCTTCCACAGATAAAAATGTGAAAACCTATCTAATATTAATTCTTCTCGCTCTTTTTGGCACCTAACCAAAACCTCTCCAAAAACTTCTGCTTCTTCTCTTCCTTCCCTTTTCCATTCTGACGGCTAACTTGCCGTCTCTTCGCCTAACTTAATTATGTCTGAAATCCCTCTCAAAGATGTTTTTTTCTGCTCTATCTGGCCTCAACTCTACTAACGGGTACGGTCCTGATGGGATCCCTCCTGTTTTTCTTAAAAACTGTGCTTCTGTGATGACACCCTGCCTAGACAAAATCTTTCGTCTTGACTCTCATCTGGTACTTTTCCTTCCTGCTGGAAGTTCGTTTTTATTTAACATGTCCCAAAGAAGGGTGGCCGCTCTCAACCCTCCAACTATCGTCCAATTGCCTTGATTTCTTGCCTTGCCTTGTTAAACTTTTTTAATCTATTCTTAATATGAAGATTCTTAAACACCTCTCTTCTCACAATCTTCTTTCAGATTGTCAATATGGGTCCCACAAGGACGCTCTACTGGCGATCTTCTTGCATATCTATCTAACTCTTGGTCATCCTTGGGCATTCGTCAGCCAGACTCTGTACTGAACGGACGCATTTCCTGAGCTCTCTGATATTGCATCTACTTTTGTATATTGCTGAGAATTTTGCTTTTGGCTAGCTTTGAATTTTATATACTTGCGTTTAAATTCACGTTGTTATAGTTAAGTAATCGAATATTAGTGGTTTTTAGCGATTTAGAAGTTTTCATAGCGTGCCGGCTTAATTTAACTTATACCTGTGATGGTTTAAACTAATTTTTAACTCCGCGATGCCGTCGCAGAAAGCGTCGTGTGTTAGGTGTAGGGTTAACCCCGGTGGTATTCGGAATTTAGGGATTATAACGGCGGTCCTATGGCGATTACCGATAGATCAGTTTGTTTCTTTTGCGAGTTCATGGAGGAATTAGTTGACATAAAACGCAGTGTACGTGAGGTAGCGGAAAGACTTGCAACGCTTGATGAGGGCAGGGGTAGGGCTACGGTTGACGGAAGCCGAACCAATACTAACGTTGAAGACGTTAGTAATTTGAAGGGTGAGGTGCGTAACCTAGTTTCTAGTTTAGGTAGCTTGTCGGGAAGGTTAGATAGAGTTGAGGAAGAGGCTAAGGTTAGTCCGGTAGTAGTAGATAGCGAGGGATTTAGAGAGGTTAAGGGTGGAGCTAGGCCGCGTACGTTAGGTGATAGGAATTCCCCCCCTATCGAGGTTTCGAACCCTTTCGCCCATTTGGAAAGGGACGTGAATGAGGGGGAAACTATTTTAATTGGGGACTCTTTAGTGCGCCATATGGACAGAGAGTTCATTGAACGGCATCCAACCAAGAGGAGGAGGGTCTGTCTCCCAGGGGCCAGGGTTGACAGAGTTAGAGACGAAGTGGATAGGATTGACGTTGCCTCCCGTCACTCAATGTTGGTGACGATGGTAGGAGGCAACGACTCGTATAGGCCGGATACGAGAGTGCCTGACCTTTTGGAGAGATATAGGGGGTTAATTAGGTCCTTGAAGGCGAGGTCAGATAGGTCTTTAGTGCTAGGTATTACCCCTAGGCACGGGTTGGGTCTTAGAATTACGTCAAAAACAATATTTTTGAATAACAAATTAGAAGAGATTTGTGCGGAGGAAAATGTACCCTTCGTAAGCTGTGGTCCGAATTCAGTGATCCTAGCCTTTTTATAAAAGATGGGGGTGCATTTTAATGAAATAGGTAATGCTAGGCTAGGTAGGTTAATAGACGAAAACGTGCGAAAGCTGAATAGGTCGAAGCCTTCTTTAAACGTTGTGGGTCCGGGGAACGCGGGCCCGACGTGATAAATAGTTTAAAACGCGGGCCCGTGGTAAAAATAACTTAAACGTCTTTTATTGTAACGCGCGTAGTATTAGAAATAATTTAAATGAATTTAAGGCGATAATTTATCCCGGCAACTATGATATAGTTGCTGTCACTGAAACTTGGTTAAATACCGTGACTCGGGACTTGTTGGGGGAACTTGATATACCGGGTTTTAAACTCTACTAATGATAGGTTACATAGGTTTGGTGGAGGCGTTTTGCTGTATATTCGTAATTCCCTAAGGGCTATCGAGGTTAAGTTAGATTTTCCGGCAGCAATTAATGCGATATGTGTTGAAGTTAGGGCGCGTAGTATTAGTTTTAATTTTGTTGTTTATAGACCTCCCGTTCAACCCCTCGATACAGATGCTAGATTTTACTCTTGGTAATTTTATTGACAATCGGAATAGTATAATTGTCGGAGACTTTAACTGCCCTAATGTTAATTCGAGAATTTTACTGGTAATGAGGAGGGTTTGAGATTGGTTGAGTTTATGGACGATAACTTTTTACGACAGATAGTTACCGAACCAACGCGCGGTGATAATATTTTAGATTTGGTGATGACGAACGGCGAGAATATAGTCGAAGGTTTAGAAGTAGGCGAGAGTTTAGGATGTAGTGATCATCAAATTCTTAGGTTTAAGTTATTGATAGAAAACACTGAGGATAGTAACGTAATAGAAGTCCCTGATTTTCGTAGGGCTAATTTTGATAGTTTTGCGGATAGGATGAGTAGTGGACTGGGATAACTTATTTATGGGTAATGACACAAATTTGCGTTGGGTGCGTTTAAAGAAAGTTTTAGGAACATTGAAAGGGAGTTTATTCCTCGTAGGCCCAAGCGCGTTAGAAATCGTGGTAGGCCGAAGTGGTGGACTAGGGAAATAGGCGAGTTCATAAACGAGCGTAATAGAGCGTATAGACATAATAAGCGCAATGGCACGGCAGCTAACTTTAATAGATATATCGAGCTTAGACGTCAGGTTAAGAGATCAGTTAGGAATGCCAAGCGTAATTTAGAGATACTTATAGCTGCGGATAGTAAACATAATCCAAAAAAGTTTTTTGAATACGTCAATAATCGTAAGCCGGTAAAAGATAACATAGGCCCTCCAGTGGATGTTAATGGCGCTTTGGCTTCTGACCCTCAGGCAATGGCGGGTATTTTCAATAACTTTTTTGCGACAGTTTTTACCGTAGAACACGTAAATAATGTCCCCGACGTGGACGATGTCGTTACATTTAGTAGCCAGACTATTTTGGATGAAATAACTGTTTATGAGGCTGAGATTGCGCATTATATCGATAGGCTAAAAGTTAGCAAGGCCCCAGGCCCTGACGCTTTTTATCCCAGACATTTGAAAGACGTTATCGTAGGCCCCTTAACGAAGATTTTTAATCAGTCACTCGAAACGGGGATTATTCCTGAAGACTTCAAATTAGCTAACGTCACGCCTATTTTTAAAAAGGCGACCGCGCAGTAGCTAGCAATTATAGGCCCATTAGCTTAACGTCAATTGTCGGTAAACTTTTGGAATCCGTAGTTAGGGATCGTATCATCGATCACTTAGAAAGTAGAGATTTGATTAATAGTAGTCAGCATGGGTTTCGACGCCATAGGTCTTGTTTAACTAATTTGTTAGAATTTTATAACGAAATAGTGCGCGAATACGATAGGCATAGAGCAGCTGACGTTATTTATTTAATTTTAAAAAGGCGTTCGATACAGTTCCGCATAGGAGACTAATTGCGAAGGTCAAAGCGCACGGTATACGCGGTCAGGTAGCTAACTGGTTAGAAGAATGGCTTCGTGCTAGGAGACAGAGGTCGTAGTTAATGGTAGTGAATCGGGGTGGTTAGATGTAGGTAGCGGTGTCCCACAGGGTTCAGTGTTAGGCCCATTGCTATTCGTAATTTACATTAACGACATAGATGTAGGATTGACTAGTAACGTGTCAAAATTCGCGGACGATACTAAAATAGGCGGTAAGGTTGTTAACGAGGACGATAGAATAGGCTCCAAGACGATGTAAATAGGATTATGGAGTGGACAGATAAGTGGCAGATGCAATTTAACCTAGATAAATGTAAAGTTTTGCATATAGGTTCTCGCAACAATAATTACACGTACACGATGGATGATAGGGAGTTAGCGACCGTTGACGAGGAAGTAGATTTAGGCGTACGCGTATCTAAGGATTTAAAGGTTAGGAACCAGTGCCTGGAGTCTTGCGCAAAAGCTAATAGGATGTTAGGCTTCATAGCGCGTAATTTCGAATTAAATCGAAGGATATTATATTGCCCCTTTACAAGTCCCTAGTCAGGCCTCATTTAGAATATGCCGTTCAGTTTTGGTGCCCGTATTTGCGTGAGGATATTGATAGGTTAGAAAGGGTTCAGCGTCGTGCCACGAAACTGATTCCGTCATTGCGCAATAAGCCTTATGAAGATAGGATTAAAGAGTTAGACCTGTATTCACTCGAAACTAGGAGATTAAGGCGGGAGCTTATTGAAGTTTTCAAAATTGTTAATAACATCGATAACGTAAATTTTGACAAATTGTTCACTTTCGATAATATTAATACTCGCAATAACGAATTTAAGTTGCGTGGCAGACGTTTCATTACTAATATCGCTAAAAACTTCTTTACGTTTAAAGTAATTGATAAATGGGATAATCTTCCCGCGTCATTCGTTCATTCTATCAGCGTTAATATGTTTAAGAAACCGTCTTGACTGATATTTTAAAAGTATTAACGTTGTTTAAAATAAAAAAAAAGTTAGCAACAGGAGCTCTGGTGGTGGTGCTCGAGGATGAGTCTGTTGACGATGAATGCCAGCTTGTGACATGCCAGCGTGTGATGCCAGCAATAAAAAATAAAATAAAAAATAGACTAACACGAAAGTAGATGTAGCTCGTAGCGTAAACTAACCCACTTTTTGTTTAACTTTACCTACTTTTTTTTTTTTTTCCTATCTCTCTTACTTTGCATGTCTGTAACTCTTTTCTTACATGTTTGTAGTTTCCATGGTATGACAGTGAGTTAAGACTGTGTTTGCATGGTTTGTAAGCGTTCTTATTTTACTTCTTTTCATCTTTCACCCCTTTCCTATTTTCTCCGACTATTTTTCTGACTTGGCAGTGGCCGGCGGATGATGATGGTGAGCCTTTTTTTTTTCTCTTTCTGAATGAATGTTAACCCACGAGTGATAGGTGTTCCTCCTTACTTAATCCCTTATTCTATTCTTTTCTCTTCTCTTAACCCCCTACTCTTTCCTTTCTCTCGGGCTAACCTTAGAGTGGATCTTAGGGTCTTTGTTAGCCTTAGCTTCTGTAGATCTGTAGATCCTCTTTTCGGGATTTCGGTGGAACCTTTGCTATTGCGCTAAACATATCAAAAGTTGTTGTTGAAGTCTGGCAATAATCCTTAATTTCCAAATTCCCCTCTTTCGGTTTCTATGCTATCTGTGCCTTCCTCTCTGATTTCCTTTCATTCTGGTCTATAGCTGCTCTTGTAGATGACTACTGTCGTTCTCCCAAAGCTATAAACAGTGGTGTTCCTCACGGTTCTGTTCTATCACCCACTCTCTTCCTTTTATTTATCAATGATCTTTTTACTCACACTTCCTGTCCTAACCACTCCTATGCCAATGATTCCTCCATCCACTTCTCCACCCGCTTCATAAAGCGTCCTTTTCAACAGTCACTCTATGTTTCATGTGAGACGGCTATGGCGCACCTGACTTTTGATCTTTCTTCTATCTGATTGGGCAGAGAAAACCTTGTAGCTTTCAATGCCACAAAAATCCAGTTCCTCCATTTGTCTACTCGTCACAATCTTCCACACGACTATACCCTTATCTTCACCAATACACAACTCAATCCTTCCTCTTCTCTTAACATTTTTGGTTTTTCCTTTTCCCGTGATCTTTCCTCGAATGATCACATATACTCTCTTTCTAAAACAGCTTCTGAGAGGTTAGGTGTGCTGTACTGTCTCCCCAGTTTTTACACCCCTACTTCGTTTCTGTCTCTGTACAGTGGTCTTATACGCCCCTGTATGAAGTACGCTTCTCATGTCCGGGTCGACTCAACCCACACAGCTCTCCTTGACCGGATGCACTCAAAGGCTTTTTGTCTCATCAATTCTCCGCCTCTTACTGACTATCTTCAATCTCACTCTCTCCGCAGAAATGCTGCTTCACTTTCTCTTTATTTTCGCTGTAATCAGTTGAATGGGACCTTCTAAATCTGAGTTGATGTCCTCAAGTAATTATTTAACCGGCGTAGCTAAAGTTTCTCAAGTAATTTAGAGAAGCAGGATGGAACACCACTGGACCTGTAATTATCACTAGCTAGAATGTTTCCAAATTTATTTTTGAAAATGAGTGCAGTATATATACCCTCATAAACTCTGCAAGGATATAACTTTGAGTAAGCCTGGTCGAAAAAAAAAAAGCAATGACATAAGAAGAATCACTTCGTCACTATGATACTTTAAATGCTAATTCGATAAGTCATCTGTACCGGGAAGAACTTGTTTTTATCTCTTTAATCAGTCTCTTAATTTCAGGCACTGAAGTCCCATATTTTCACTGAGCCCTCGTGAGGACGTTCCATTGCAGTCTATATAAGATCAACTCTCCCCACGCTGTTAGGGATGTTTGAATAGTGAACTTTCCATAGCTTTGCAATTTCTCCTTCCCAAGACACTACATCCGTTGTTCACGGGATGGTATTTTTGGAACCCATTTCCTTAATAAATTCCCCAAATTTTTTATTGTCCTTATTTAAGTTCGCTTCACAGGCTATTGCTGTTCGAATGGAATTTTCTTCCTGTTTAAAACGTCTTATGTCAGCTTTATAATGAACCCTGCTTCTATTCATGTAAACTGAACCTATTCTCGGTCTACCAAAGATACATCATATATCGTAGGTGTCTTTTGACTTCCTTTTCAGGGAAGCGATAAAATTATTCCATTTTAATCAAAGGCCTTCCCGCTTCTCTTAATATGGATACTATACCATTATAATACCTATCTATGAGTTTAAAATGAGAATCATTTGTACAGGAATTATTACAGGTAAGTTGCAATGTTTCTAAATTATTAAAAAGGTGTTCTGTCCTTTCTTTCTATTCCATCTTCTTCTGCATATTAACCTTAGTTCAGTCGACATGCTCATTCTTACATAATTTATTATCATTAGGACGTATATTATATAAGTTGGCAAAATTAATAGTTGTAATAGGTTCTGGTCATAAAGAATGAAATCATGCAAAACATGAACATAAACAATAGGATAATTTAAATTACCAGTAGTGAGACAATGATCAGTCCATATAGGTGTCACCATTCATATCGCTGATGTATGTAAAATTATTGCTATTCATACATACTAATAATTCTACATCACTTATACGTAATTTAGCAGACTCACACATGTTACCCAATTCTACAGGAAAAGGTCGATTTTACATCGACATTAAAGTCCCCAATATTTTCAATGAAAATATTTTGGTTCATTTGAGAGTGACCTAATTTTGTACAAAAAATTGATGTATTCATCTAGAATCTAGATTAATATCATTATTGTACGGTAAATAGTAGTTTACAATTAAAATACATTCGATGTTTATAATATGAAATTCAATTCATACCAATCTTTTATTATGGTTCGGTAGAAATCTTACATATTTTGTTAAATTTTTTCTTAGTAAAAAATTAGCTTCATATATACTAATTAGCAAAGTTGGGCACAAACCGTTAATCCGTTAATCGTTAATTAACGAAGTTAACTTTTTCGTTAACGATTTAACTTTTAAGTTAATTTTGAAAATCATTATCGGACTAATTAACTTCCGTTACATTTAACTTCCGTTAACTCAAGTCCGTTAACCCAAAAAATTCATAAATAAACGTTTAAAAGTTCCTATTATTTTCAGTGCTGAGCAGGTGCGCAATTAATCCGCCACTGTTAATAGTGATGAACGAATTTCCATTTCCGCAGTGCAAAATCAGGCGATATATTTGTTTCCGTCGCCACAATTTGTGTCTTAAAAAATATGGTAGTTATTTATGGCATTGGTTTGAGCAAAACATGGTCGACTGTAAAATCAGGGGAAAGATTTGCCATTTGAGTTGAATGTTTCAACTTCTTTCAAAAATCACGAGCATTTTAAGGCACTTTCAATAATATATATGTAACAATTACAACAAATACTATTCGTTTCATTTGCAGTCTGTCTCTTGCGCAACATGTTTGTGCTAGTGAATATTTAAAAATAATCGTTGTCAAGTAAGTCATGTATATTTATAATATGTCTGTGAGTACCTTATTAGTAGTCTCCTTGATACATTTCAAGAACCATAAAACTGATCAGGTAAGATTTCAATTCTCATGTCACTTTGTTCTCTATGGGCAAGGACATCCTGAGGGCCAAGAGATCATCCCTGTCTGATGAAAACTTTGATATGCTAATTTTCATGAAGGTCAACATGCATCTCATGACAAAATGGAGAACGAGAAGAAGAGGGAAAATTAAATTATATATATATTGTGTTTTTTCATTTTTTTTATAATAAAAGTTAACGTTAACGGTTTATCGGTAACTTCCGTTACATGTTTAACGAATTAACGGATTAACGGTTAACGAAGTTAACTTTTTGGTTAACGGATTAGCGATTAACGAAGTTAACTTTTTGGTTAACGGTGCCAACCACTGCTAATTAGATGGTTAGATAAGTGTACTGCTGAGGATGCATGGTATAGTGCTTACAAGAAGTCTCACGCTTCTGTCTCGTCCCAAGCTAGTCTGTTAGGTATAAAATGGGCGGTCCTTATGGCAGCGGAGGTGTGTTCGGATTGGTGCACATAACTGTTCCAACACAATCAATGACGTCCATTATTACGTCACTTCTGCTACGTTTTAGTGTTTAAAATACAAATGATTAAGAAGCAGAATCGAGCAAGTTTTCGGGATGTTGGGATGGTTATGGAGCAATCCTAGTCATCATAATATAGCTGGGCATTACATTATCCGTCTCAATATACACTGTAGAGTGTAGACTATAGAGAACGACTAATTCGGCAATATCCCAAATCATCATGGCATGATACCTAAGTTATTTTGACGCAGGTCTAAATTATTTGCTGAAATGCAATTACTGATTAAGTAATTGTTGGGAATTGTTGTCAATATTGTTGTTTGTGATATATATCCTACGTGAAGAATCTAATGACCAAATTCCTCAGTGAACCTCTCACGCGCTCGCATTTCGAGGAAGTCACGGTCGTCTCACTAATAGATAGTTTATCCATTCTTTTAAGTAGTAAACCTATTAAACGAACTATGTTAAACCTATTCCATCTTATGAAAGTCATTAGTCTAAAGCAGCGGTATTCAAACTTTTTCCTTGGCGTACCCCTTTAGTTTGTTTTTTTATTTATGGCGTACCTCCTCTCCCTCAGTTTCCAAAATAAAAATGTTATTATACAATTTACACAGAATATGAAGCTATCAAACGATCTTTATTTACGACCACCTAATTATTAGATGAATATATATATATTATATATATATATATATATATATATATATATATATATATATCATAGCATTTTAATTATACAATTTACATTTTACAGAACTCAAGCAATTTACACAAATTTTAATTCAGGCAAATATTAGAATCTAATACAGTTAATTAGAAATCGTCTGAGCTTTTAAATATATATTTTAAATACTTACAAGTAATTAATGCTATGGATGGGTGGACTGTTTGTCACTAGCAAGTTGTTCTATTCGCGGACGAACATTTGTGAGTGCCATTATAAGGCAAGCTTCTGGATGTAGGCGGTTTCTTTCTTTCGACTTGATAGCTGTCAGTGCCGAAAATCCTTTTCACATAAATAGATGGACGGGAATGGAAGTAGTTTGTTGATAGCAAATTCACTTAATTCTTTGATTCAATATGGGCCAATTTCCAAAACTCGGAGACAGAAAAGTCATTGAATTTATGTTTAAGTGAGCTGTCAGCTGCCAATTCAATTAATTGTTCTTTTAAACGAGCGGGAAGCTCCGCATTAGACACAGCAAGGTTCGAAACGGATTCGTTATCCATTCACTTTGTGGGGAATCTCTATTAATACATAGAAAGTAATGCAAAAATGATTCACGATGGCTCACAAAATGCTGCTTTATAATATTCATAACTGAGTCACTGACAAGAAACTCGTTTTCGTGACAGAATTCGCTGAATATTTGGAAAGGTGTGGTATTATTGTCTTCTATGCACTTTATCCAGTATAAAACTTTCCCAAAAAATCCCTTGACTTTTTCTTGTGCCTGCAATATATTTTTGTCATACCCCTGAAGTTGAAGATTAAGTTCGTTTAATTTGGTGAATATATCTGCCAAATAACTCAGTTTACAAAGCCACTCCTCATTTTCTATAAATTTTAATAAGTCTGAATTTCGGCTGTTAAGTAAACTTCTCACTTCATTCCTAAGTTCAAAAAGTCGTGTTAATACCTTTCCTCGTGAGAGCCAGCGCACTTCAGTGTGCAAAAGCAACTGAGTATGATTTTTGCCCATCTCCTCACAAAGAATTTTAAAGAGGTGTGAATTCACTGCTCGAGACTTGATATAATTTACTACTTTTACAGCATCGTACGATTCGTACCAATTTGTACCAATATCGGGTAATTTAATAATAATTTAAATAAAATATAAAAAATATAAAAATATAAAATAATTAATATTGAATAATTTAATAATAACTTGTACCAATGTTGAGTTAAATTTATAATTAAATATTAATATTATAAATAAATGATTATAATATATATTTCAAAAAAATTTAAATGATAATTATAAGTGTATAAAATCATTTTATAACTGATTAACCAACTTGCTTGTTTTTGCAGCAGAGCTTACGTACCCTCAGGAAACCCCTCGCGTACCCCGGTTTGACTACCACTGATCTAAAGCAAGAATGGTGGGCCGTGAATCAGAGAAATTTGCATTTGATGACCTCGATGTTGCCAGTTTTTATTTTTTTCCTGAAACTATTACCTTCTCATAGTTTGTTTCAACAATGCATATATTATCATCTCCACGAGCGTAGACATTGCAAGAAAAGATTCTAACTAAGGATAAGTAAAGTTCTCTCATGGTCACAATATATACTTTTATAGATGTCAAACATAAAAATATAATAAAATTCTATATTAACATAAATATATATTCGATACACATTTACGTCATGGCTTTAACATCAGTATTTCGTATAGCTCCTCCAGCAACAATAATTTCTTGCAATCGTTCGGCATAGAAGAGGCCAGATTGTAGGGAATGTTTGGTGTTCGGCGTAAGCTCTCCCAACTATTCTCGTGTGAGCTAAAAGTGCTTCAAATGTTCTTTCATTGCGTTGCTCCATTCGTTAATCATTATTGCCCAAAGGTTTTCAATCGGATTCAAATCAGGAGAACGTGGTGGCAGAATTAGATTAATAATCTCTGGGTGATCTTCGTACCACGCTCTCACAACGTTACTCCTATGAATGGGACTGTTATCTTCCATTAAGTAAAATGGTTCCGGTGCTGGAACCAGATACGCACGAACACTGGGTAGCAGCACCTCTTCCAGTATCTGGCAATATTGCTGTCCAGTAAAGCGTCCATCTACTTGAGTCAATTCTCCGACACCATAGCCAGACATCCAGCCCCACACACCGAGATTGATGTGACCACTACGTTTGCTCGGGAAAACATTTCCTTCTTCATAGCGTTTTCCGCGCTGCCTCCAACAATGCAGGGAACCATGACTATCTGTTGAAAATGTTTTTTCGTCACAGTACACAACTTTTCTCCAGAATTCTTCCTCCTGCGGCAAGTATTGCAAGGCAAATCCCATCCGCGCCTCTTTATGCTCAATCGTCAATGCAGGTTTTATAGCTGGACGGCGAGAAAAATACCCTGCCTCGTGAAGTCTGTGTTCACTGTATTTGCGCTACAACGAAGGTTCAGGTGTCTGTAAATATGCGTCGCTGGAAAAACGGATGCTCTCTGCATGATTAACAATCGCAGCATCTTCCTCTTGAGATGTTGAACGCGGAGGACCAGACCTCGGCAAAGTAGCGATTGAGTTTTCTGCTTCATACCGATGAATCCACCGTTCCACAGTGCTTCGATGAACGTCTAGTCGCTTGATATTTCTCTTATTGGCACACCATATTCATGCAATGTCACCATTGCTCCCCGCATTCCTGGGTCGTCTCGTGGTGCACAGACGGCCTTTCCATCTTTGTGTAAATGGCTTATGTGAAGCGTGCTGGGACGATAAAGGAAATGAGGATACCATGCACCCCTTCTGAAATTGATTTCGGTTGTGAAGGGTACCAACCCTTCGAATGGTAATAATAACACTAGGCAACAAATTTCAACTTTTTTTTTGTTACAGACACGTGAACTACTGATTCCTACTAAAGCGCTGATGCTGATTTCAGATCTGATATCAAAATTTCTCTATCACGTCCAGATTTTGTGTAACCGAAAACCCATATTTTTCATTTTTTTTCTCACCCGCTTCTATTACGAAGCCGTCTAAGCTACTTTTCCGTGCCACGTTTTATGTTAAGCATACTTAAATAATTAGTGAACAGGGATGTCTTTCCTCCTTTATTCTGGCTTAAGACAGACAGCGGAATTCCGCTGGCGGAGTTACCACCCCTGCGCCCAACCATCCACCCAAAGCGCGTTAGTATTTTGTTGTTACTACTGAAAGGCAAATTCCTGTTCTTAAGTGAAACTTTGGTGTGTCCTCTTCCTTTGTCGCTTGTAGGATGACGAGCTCTCCTTCTGCAGGAACCAACAATAATCTCCCATCATATTTGGGTTGAAATTACCTTGGTATCTGTTTTCCATAACTGAGATCTGTTGGTGGAAGCGCTCACCATGCTCGTCACTTACAGCCCCAAGGTTGGCCGGGAAGATGTCAAGATGATAATGTAAAAAATGAATTTTCAAAGACATTCTGCATCCCATTATTTCATAAGATTTAAGCATGTTTTCTACGAGTTTACGGTGGTTTTCAGCTTTGTGGTTTCCAAGAAAATTTTGACAACTTCAACGAAAGATGTCCATGCTCCTAGTTCATTCTCATTTAGGTTAGATGGAAACGATGAGTCGTGGATGACACTGCGGATCTGTGGTCCAGTGAAAACTCCAGCTTCTAGCTTAGCATCTGTCAATATTCCTTTGAATTTATCCTTTAAATATTGGAAACCACTACCTTGATGATCCATACCCTTCACGAAATTTTTCATAAGGCCAAGTTTAATGTGAAGTGGTGGAAGATGTACTTTCTGAGGGTCAATAAGTGCTGGGTGTTTCACATTGTATTTACCAACAACATGTTCAGTTCTAGATGGCCAATCATGTTTTTTGTAGTGGTTCTTGTCATCTCTGCTGTTCCATAGACACAAAAAGCACATATGCTTTGTGTAGCCCAACTGTAACCCAAGAAGTAATGATACAACTTTAAGGTCGCCACAAATATTCCATGTGTGGTCCTTATATTTGATGAGTCTTAGCAGCAGTTTCATCGATTCATAAGTCTCATTAAGGCCAGTGGCATGTGCTACAGGTATTGAAGGTTTTTCATTGCCGTTGTGCAGTAATACAGCTTTAAGGCTAGCTTTACTAGAGTCAATGAACAGTCTCCATTCTTTTGGATCATAGCGACAGCCAATCCCTTGCATCAGACCACTGATATCGTGGCAGAAACAAACGTTTTCTTCCTGTAATTAAAATGATGAAAACTGCAAATGGCGATGGCGGAAATGGGAAACTTTGGTGTTTGGTTGGAGAAGATTAAATTCTTGAAGTCTTGAACCAAGCAACTCTGCCTTTTCTTTTGGTAATTCCAAATCGCGCACTAAGTCATTTAACTCCGCTTGACTTAACAAATGTGGGGAAATATTTGCATCTGGAACATATATGCCATCTTTCCCTGTTTCTATATCACTAGCAGAATCTTCAGATGAACTGCTGTCTGTTATCGTTGCTGGTGGAACTGGTGGTGGATTTGTTTCATCATGTGGTACTGGTTTCATTGCTGATTCGCAGTTTGGGTACGTGATCTTTGATTTGTTTTTCTTTGTGAAACCAGCAATCTTTGTCAAACAAAAATAACAATCATTGAAGTGATTTTTCGGCTCACGCCAAACCATGGGACTGAGAACGGCATAGCTTTTCTTTTACCATTCATCCAAGCTATTAACATTGCATTGCACTGTGCACAGCAAATATGTGGTGCCCAGTCCCTCTGTTGGTCTCCTAACTTACAGTCAAAATAACACTTGTAGGCAAGTTTAATCTTTGTTGTTATGTTTCTACGTTGTGGCTTAGGTGTATATTGTCCACAGACAAAGCAGAAGTTGTCTGGGTGATTTACACAAGCACGTCTATTTGATGCCATTTTGAATTACCATACAATATCTGAAAAAACGTAGAAAGTAATTATTACGATGTGCAAAATAAAAAGAAATACACACCGTAATACAAAACAAATGCTATAAAAACACACAAGTCACCACAACCTGTCACTTACTCATCAGCAGAGAGCTTCAACAACCGTTCTGCTTGACTGTCACGTAGCGACTGACCGTTGGGCCGTTGCCCGTTACTATGCTCTTGACTCAGTGTTGCCAACTCGGGATAAATTTTATTTATCAAAATTGTTCGAATTTGTATATAGTTGGCAAAAAAAATTGCTTTAACCTTGAAAAGCAAGTTTCATATTACTGGCATTAAGCCGATTAAAACCAAAATCTGGACGTGGTAAAAATTTTTACTAAAAGTGATTTGCATTTTACACAAAATCTAGACGTGATAGAAAAAATCTAATTATAGATTTGAAATCAGCATACCGAAATTAGCTAGGAGCACCTATTTGGTCTTCTGTAACAAAATCTTTGTTGCCTAGTTTAATCAGCCAATTTTCTATTTTGTTGAACATATGCATAAAAAATTCGTCTTAAAAGCCAAGGATCCAAAGATTGTCAGCAATAGTTTATATCCCAACTGAATATAGTCAGCCATCAACAGTATAATCATATTTTATTTCCATAACTACTCATGACTACTCTGTCATAGTAAATAACCTTATTATGACTTAGGTAGTAGTGGTAATTCTGAGTGGCGGCCTCTAGCCACATACGTTAAACCTATCAGTGCGTCTAAGACCAGACTCTTCTGTTTCTGTCAATTTATTGTTAGTTTAAGGTATTTTGCTCCTTGTCTTTCTAGGTCTAGGGCATTAAAATAAATATTTGAGTTTGTGTTTAGCATTTCCTCCTCCCTTCGTAATTCCCCACCCAACCTCGTTTCCTTCGACATACCAAAGATTACCTCCATCCTCTAACATCCTCTAGCACCTTAGATCTCTACGCATTCATGTTACTTGAAGACGCCTGTGTCTTAGGGGAATCTAAGTGGGCTTGAGGGGTAGTCTATAGATTATTACAGATGACCTTGAACGCTCCAACTATTTAAAAATGAGTATTTAGTACGCACATCATATGGCATAATACACACATGAATTTAAGTATCTCTTACACCGTTAGAGCAATTATGTGCACCAATCCGAACACACCTCCGCTGCCATAAAGACCGCCCATTTTATACCTAACAGACTAGCTTGGGACGAGACAGAGGCGCGAGACTTCTTGTAAGCACTGTACATGAAGGATTATTATTGAATGTTTCAACAGAAAACTTTAATTTTTCATAACTTTGTTTCGGTTCATTTGCGCAAGATATGAAGGTCATATTTGAACAGAAAACACCAAAATAAAGTAATGGTAAATAACAAACACTATAGTTTTTCCTTTTTCATGATGTCAGCCCGACGTGGGCAACGAGTCACTCGCAAAGAGCCCCAAAAATATAGCTTCCCTCACCAGCAATCTGCAAAGCAGATAGGATCCAGCTTTGGAACAGGATCTAGGGGTTACAGTTACACCTAGCTTACTATATTCAGAACCTCAATATAAGCAAAAGACTCGTTGCATTCACGTCGGATTGAATTCATCAAAGAAAAAGGGGTAACTATTGTATTTTTAGCCAACAACCAAAACTGGCAAAATTGGCAAAATTGAGGTTCTGAATATAGTAGGCTAGGTGTAGCTGTAACCCATAGATCCTGTCCCAAAGCTGGATCCTATCTGCTTTGCAGATAGCTGGTGAGGGAAGCTATATTTTTGGGGACGTTGGGCTAACATCATGAAAAAAACTGTAGTGTTTGTCATTTACCATTACTTATTCGAACTATAGTGGATTTAATTTTCCCAGAAGAGTTCCTTGTTCCATGCACGGTCTGTGTGTATCATGAAAAAACCTCAGGGGACCAATCTGAGTTCAATCCCATATATATATATATTTGTAAAAGCAAAAACTTTGTTCATAAAAAATGTAAGTTCTTGAAAGCCCAATTTTTTTTAAGCCTTTGTTTTAAAGTAAAGTGCTAAAAATAATTGTAAGAATGTTCTTTCGTCATAAATTATTTTAAATCTTGAAAAATGACGTGGTGAATTTCACCACTTTCTTGCAAAGTATAATAAAATGCATTAATTTTATTAAAGTCTGAAATTGCAATAAGAAGTATATAAATTACGTCAACAAACTTTTTATTTTAAGTTTGAGATGCTATTGAGGAAGCTATCCTTAATTTACTCACAAATCATTTTGATTGAAGCTCTCTTAACCTAATTTAAACTAACCACACTTAACCTAACCTGACTTAGCATAACTTACGTATAAGATGTCGATAATCTCTATGTCGATCATTTGGACATATAAACGCTTCAGTTTGGTACGAGTACGGTACGAAATCCCAAATTATGGACTGGTCAAAATCATCGACACTCTCCTATGAATTAGGTTAAGTTAGGTTATACCCCCGGTTAGGTTAGGTTAATAGGTTAAGAGGATGACTCTCCTCCCATATGAACAACTAACACAGACTTTTGGACAAGTCAAAATCATCGACATTCTCTTAACCTAACCTAACCCAGAGTAACCTAACCGTGCACAACGTAGCCTCACCTAAGCTGACATACAGAAGCATATTGGTGATTTTGACTAATTTACAATTTTGGGTTATTCCGTAGTGATTAAAATCTATCGTACTGAATTTTTCAAAATTTAGCAACAATTCACGATTGGTTGGAAAAATAATCTGATCCATGAAGAAAATGACAAATGATATTGTAATACGGCCACTCAATATACCGGGTGTCCCAAAAGTCAGTTTACCGAAGAAAATGTTCTCCTAAGGTGAGTTTACTACAAAGAAAAAAAACTTGTTCATTAAATATATTTACAAAACATAAGAAAACAAAGAAAAAAAATTCTGAAACATATTTACAAAACATGAGAATAGTTCTGGTTACAATAACTGTTCAAAATGTCGTTCATGTTCGATGCACATCTTGTAACTGTCAACGGTTGACCGGCAAATTGCTTTACATTGTTCCTTATCATTGCTTAAGAGCTGGAATTCTTCACAAATGTAGTCTTTAAGGTCCTGAAGACATGCTGGGTTTTTGCTGTAAAAAAAATTGTCATAATGTTTAGAATAATCATCAGGAAAAAACATTTTCCTCGGTAAACTGACTTTTGGGACACCTTGTATTTTGCCCCACACTTTTCGCTTAGCTAAATAATAGGCCATAGGGCTGAAATGTCTTTTGGGCCGTAGGTTTGAACTTTCTGCGCTACACATAACCGGATTTTTCCAGTTTGAACCTCCCCTCCTTTTATAAAACCGCTTTTAAACGCCCTTCTATAAAACCGATGGTTAACGCAATTTCGAAAATGGCGTCTGATAGTGATGTGCGTCGTAAACAGAGAGCTGTTATCGAGTTCTTAACAGCAGAGAAGGAAACAGTTAGAAATATTCACAAACGTCTACAAAACGTTTACGGAGATGCTGTTGTTGATCGAAGCACAGTTGGACGCTGGTCTAAACGTGTGAGATCATCGGAGAGAGGGAGAGCCAGCCTCGATGATGAGCCACGCAGCAGTCGCCCGGCATCCGCTGTGACATCTCACACTGTGCAACGTGCTAACAGCATCATTTGATCAAATCGGCGCGTCACATACAAGAAGCTATCACTGGAGCTAGGAATTAGTGAAGGAAGTGTGAATACGATAATTCAGCAACTGGGATACTCAAAAGTGTGTTCACGGTTTGTTCCTCGCCAACTAACTGAAGATCACAAAGCCCAAAGAAAAGAAATTGCTTCTGAATCGTTGGTTCGATACGAAACAGGAGGGGATGACTTCCTTTCACGAATTGTGACTGGGGATGAGATTTGGGTGCACCACTTTGAACCTGAAACAAAACGCCAATTCATGGAGTGGCATCACGCAGACTCCCCACACAAGAAAAAGTTCAAAATGGCTCCCTCTTCAGGAAAGGTTATGACCACCATCTTGTGGGACATGAAAGGGGTGATTCTGGTGGACATTATGAAGAAAGGACAAACAATCAACTCAGAGGCATATATTGCTACCCTACAGAGACTCCAGAGACGTATAAAGCGAGTTCGACCGGAGAGAAAAGTGGAAGACGTCCTTCTTTTGCACGATAACGCAAGACCACACAACAGTTTGCAAACAAGAGAGGCCAACACAAAAATGCCCTTGACTGTGTTACCCTACCCTCCATACAGCCCGGATCTGGCACCTTCAGACTTCCATTTGTTTGGGCCAATGAAGGATGCTATTCGTGGAAGAAAGTTTCAGAGTGACGATGAGGTTGTTGAGGAGGTTAAGAGGTGGCTCCAGTGGAATCCAGCGGACTTTTTCCAGCAAGAAATAAAGGCCGTTGTTTCGAGGTGGAGGAAAGCAAAGCCGTAAAAAAGGATAGAGACTATGTGGAAAAATAAAAACTTGCAAAAAAGGTATGTAACTACTCTTGTACAAAATTTCTGGAACTTATAAGGGAACTTGGAAAGAAAAAAAGGTGGGGCAAAATATATTGAGTGGCCCTCGTATTAAACATTCATTTATTCTTAATTGGTCAAATTATTTTATCAACTAATTATGAATTTTGAAATTAATTTCTACATATTTTCCCCCACACTACTTTCTTATTCTACAACTGTACCAATAAAGGTGAATAGGTCTACTGAGATGCCATATCTCTGAAGGGGACGCAAGTGCTATATATAATTTCATACGAACCATGGTTTTGCTCCCTTCTTCATCCATTCATTTTATCGCTTACCATTTATTTATACTGTGTCGCGGTATTTCGTATAATAGAGTTTGAACCGCGTTTGCAATGCAAATGAAACGCTCCACGTAAATTTGTCTAAATTTGGTATTTGTACCCGTTTATATATTTATTCATGCAATTTATGCAAACATGCTTTTAATTGTCGTTATAACATTTTATGAATCCTGTTTTGCTTGTATTTTATAATTTGTCTTTAATTCCTCTTCAGATCCTTCCTTTCTGTCTCTACTTTATGTATGTACAATATATATATATATATAATTATATTTATATATATATATATATATATATATATATATATATATAATATATATATATATATATATATATATATATATATATATACAGAGGAGCGAGAAAACATGAAGGCAATAACTGCATCAAATATTAATTACCGATTATATCTGTATATTAAATTTATGAACGAGGATAAGTCAATAAGTGAAGTGAGTGCTGTCATTACATGTCGTGCATTCATGTTTCAGGTAATGCACGCAGTTACTCCTGCACTTTCATTTGCACTGCATTGTTATTGTGAAAGTTTTCGTGTTTCACTCCAGAGTCTCCTTCATAAATCCAAAACGGTAAACAATTTGGTGGTCGGAATTACACGTGCAACTACGAATGAAATAAGGTGATAGAAAACAAGTTGGAATTCCGTTTGAGGTTTGGTTTCTAAAGGAAAATTAGTATCTTCAATATCCTGAACCAACACTCTGAAAATCATTATAAACTCTCGTCAAATAATTAAACTAAAAGTTAGCAATCGACCAGGAGGGCTATCACAAAGACCTCTTGTTCGTCGGATTAAATTCAATACACGCTCAAGGCATAGGCGGATCCAGAGGCCGGGACAAGGGGGTTTAATTGAAGTAACGGGGCTTAATTTGGAGGCCCCATACATCCTGGTTAAACGAAATTAGGTAAAACGTTTGAATGCTAATGTCCACGTTATAAATATTGCTGAGGTCTCATGTTCAAGCATTTCCTTATAAAGAAACTGTGTATCAAATTTTGCGGCGTTATACGTTAAAACATACACGGTAATTTTCTTGAACTGATCGCTAGCCTATGCCGTAGTACACAGTAATACATAATTTATTTTTAGGTTTAGAATCTTTCATGAAGCAGACATGTTTCATTCACTCCATCCGCCTTATAATCTTTCTGACACGTAGGGCCAATGAATTTCATCACACCTATGTTTGAAATGCTCTCACTCAGATATCGTATGAAACATCCCACATTCACAAATTTTTATCTTTCCACACGTACCATTTGTCTTGTGCAGATTAAAGTATTCATTATTGAAAAAACATACGTCTACAATTCAATCAGTGCAATCTCTCTTCTCAGCTACTATCACACGGCTTACGCATCTGGGCTTTTAAACTGAGCGCATAACATATGACAGTCCTCACAATGTTTTAACAAATCGTTTGTAAACTCAAAGCACGCCGTACACAAATCGTGATGATGTCCATACTTATGTCCTTTGTCATAGTTAACGTAAGGCATTCTAATATGATGAATGGAAGGTAGGTTGCTCCTGCCAAACCTAAATGAGCAAAGGCCTTGTTCGATCTCTTACACGACTTTTAAAAATATACGTTGTCCCGCCTTGCCAATCCAAACCAAACACAACTATTCGTACTCTCATCTGTTGTTCCACCTTCACTAACTCTTCAGGGCTCATATTTCATTCAAAATTAAGACCACAGGATCTAGCTAGCTTTCGCGCGCGAGTTTTAATCGTATCTAACCAAATATTTCTGCCAAACATGTTTAGAACGCCAATCATATGCACTAAAATCACAGCTATAAGTCCAAACCACGATCGAAGTTTGTGTGTTGTCTGTAAATATCTCGTGAGTTAAAGTTTAATGTGTACAGTGTAACGTCATGGCTCTCAACACGGAAGACGTGGTCAATCTCGATCATGAAATTCTCCAAACTGAAGTTTGAGACACTCTGCATTGATTTTTCAATACGTGAGAGGATGTAATCAATATCCTACTCAACTAGGCGTCTGTACGGTATAACTACCCAGAACAGATCACCATCCTCATCATTAGACTCAAACCCAAGAGCCAACCTCACCCATGCCTCTCGGCCCTCATTGCGCTGAAAAGCGGATGCGACGATGCGTCAAACTATGTTACGTAGTCCTTGTTCGAAACCCTCAGCATAAACGATGCGTGGGTCAACCCTAACGCTGTACCTGTTTCTGACCTGTACGTGTGTTATTCACACTGTGTAACAGCGTGACTGACACGCCCCCGTCTGGAAGATGATTTGGAGTTTCTGTGTGGGTTGTAGATGTGTCAGAAGAAGGATCTTAGGGTGCTGCGGAGGATGTGGAAGGTTGAGGTGATTTGGGTCCAATTAAGTTCTCTGGTGCATGTGGGTTTGGTGATAAAGGGGTTGGTGTTAGTGGCGACACTGTATCCTCAAAGTATACCTGATGTGGAGGACTTTACAGAATCCTCTACAAATGTTCACTTAATTCCTGCGGAGGTTGAAGGGTCCTGGCTGGATTCTCATATCGATCTTCCAACATCCGCGGCAGATGGTTCCAGGCGAGTCCCACGACCCCACTCACCATCAACCAAGGAAGTTAAGTTCCGATGAGGCATCTCGAGTTCTCTCTGAAACCACATCAAGCTCTACAAGTTCTTGTTGGTTGGGTTCACCATTCGTCATTCTGCAAAAGAAGACCAAGACAAGATTAGTAAATATAAGGAAAGACTTTAAAAAAATCTTTATATTTAGTAAAAGCATTGCTTTAGAGCGTGTCACGCAAATGATGGAGTCTCTAGAAAAATTCAAGTTAAAATGTCCATCAACATATCCTACAAGTGGACCTACATGATGTGATAAAATAGTGTTTATGCTTAGAGTTATTAAAGATAAAGATGCCCTGTTCTCAAAATCTGTACGCACCATTATATGGTGCTATTCAGTCTACCAGCATGTTTTTGATGATTACAAAGATGTTGTCTTATTCCATTAAGGGATTTATGACGTTGGTTCATTAGAGAATGATAAAGATACGGTGATTGTGATTGATGAGCTTGCGCTAGAAATGAATAAAACGATTGCGGAGACGTTTACAGTAGTCTCCATTCATCTCAACATAACCATGTTTTTCATCAATCAAAACCTGTTTTTTAAGAACAAGTTTATGCGGGATGTTTCTTTAAACACGCAGTATCTTGTCTTATTTGCTGAACGTCGGGATGTATTGTAAATTGGTATATTAGCCGGTCAAATGTTTTCGAGGTAGCGTAAGGATTATTTTGGAAGTTTATAAAGAAGCTACGAGTCGGCGTTATGGGTATTTACTCTGTGGCCTTCACCCGTGTAACGCTTTTAGGGTGCTTCTAAGAACGGACATATTTCAGTTGAAACAATATATATATGTTAACCCTCCGTCGATGGCCTTGGGTGGTTCGAAGTTCACGGGAGTTCTGGTTCGGTGGCAGCAACGGATTTCTCCCTCTATGGTAGCTGGTACTGCGTAGGGGCGTAAGGAATCGCAATAATTTCTTTGTATTACACTCCGATTTCTTCTTGTAGCGGATCGGAGGATTCTGTGAAAACTTACTAGGCTATCTGACGATTACCCGATTCTTCTTATAGCGTATCGGAGAAGTTTGTGGGGCAAAACTGGTCTCAGACTTAAGACTTACTGATTTCTAACTTTACTGCTTCTTGAAAATACTGTATTTTTCTAACAAAATACTTTTGGAGACTACGGGCTGAAAGGTAGAGTAAAAGATATCTTTTACTGACTGTTACTGCTTTAAAATATGACAGATAATGCTTTCAGCCTCTAGGTTAGATCAGACAGAATAAAATAATAACTTCAAAGATTACAATGGTTTATATACGATTTAATTCAGTGACGTCATTATTATTTAATGTTAACTTGTTTTTGTCAGATTCTTAACAGGCTGAATTCTTTTGCTACTCAATCCATATTATGTGGATCTTGCAGAAACTTATAAAGCAAAATATTTGAAGATGAAGGCAAATTCTGCTGTAACAGCATATTGAATAATTTGATCATGATTTGTTGTGTCAACTATGATAAAAATGGAAATCAAGATATGCATTTTATTAAAATTAAATGTTTAAAATTTAAAACTAAATGCTGAATCAGGATATGACTTCATCTTTTATGATTTAATAGAGAATAAAAAAATTAACATTATAGAATTTAACAAGATTACATGATTAAGCTTAATAATATATAAAAATGATTAGGTAATTGAAAAAAAAGGAAATAATTCATCACGTATTGGATAGGAAATTACTTAGCAAAAAAGAAATAGAAAGAAAATTAAAATTTTAATTATTTTCCAAACTTGCACGAATTTTATGTACAGTTAGAGTGTCATGCGAGTTTGGACTTTATATGCAAAAATGAAGGTTAGAATTATCCTTTTTACATATATATATATTAGGGTGTGACCGTTGCCCTCCAAAAATCAAAACATGGTCCTACAATGCTGTTCAAAGTTTTAGTGTTGTGTATTTATCTAGGAAACACCCCTGTAAAATTTCCTGGAGATCGGTGCATGTTTGAGCTAGCACCGTCGTACCAGCAAGTATTGCTATTTCGCTTATGAACTTCATAAATAAGTGTGAAAATAGCACATTTTATCAGATTTTCATTTCCGGGTCTGGAACGCTGACCCACAAATTTTCCACGTATTATTTATTGCATTTAATTTTAATGATGCTCTTTTCTTTTCCCTTGACAGTGATTTGATGTTGTGAATAGAGAATTTAATCATGGATACACGGCAAGATGATGAGTATGTCAGAATGTTATTGGGCACCGTACCCCGAGAAGAAGAAAAGGAAATAAAGGGCTGCAAACTGCCAACTAATAGGCAGGTCTTACTATGTCTGTTAGCAAACCTTCGGGATATGCATTGGGACCAGGCTTTATCTGCCACCATTGACAATGTGCTTTTGCATTACCAGAAGGCGAATGTCCCGACCATTACAGGCAGGAACAATATTGGCCGAGTGATTAAAACTTACTATGACAAAGACTACATGATGCTTATGAAAAAGAATGAGGATAGAAGACGGGCTGATGATCCTGGAATTATGAAGTTTAAATCAGAATTGAGCCTGACGATGAAATTTTATAAGAACACAGTGTTGAAAGACATGGCGGCTGCGAAAAAGGGGAAAACTCAGGCCGAACAAGATGCCATCGATACTGACATACTCTTTATGAAAAGCATGCTAAGTGACAGAGTAGCTACCTACTCTGGGGTAAACAAAGTACTCAGAGAAGGTTCAGAAGCGACAGAAAAGGCAGATGCGAGAAGAGAAGCGACAAGAGAGAGGCAATGTGATCATGCTGAGAATGTACAGGCTGATATTGATTCACCTATTAGCTCTGATGAGGACGATGACATTGATGAGGCCAGCACTGCTGAACCAAAGAGAAAACATCGGAGAACAGTGAAAGAGGGAGTTTCAATTTTTGTGCCCCATGATATTCTGAAGTCGGCAGAACTTGTTTCATGCAGTGTTCGAAACAACATCTCGCCGACCCAGCTGAGTGCAATTGTGTACTCCCTTGTATCTGCATGTGGTGGAGATACATCAAAGCTGAGTCTAAATGCAAGGACGGCCCACCGATACCGAGCTTCCATCGTGTCAGAAATAAGTTTAAAAATCATGGATGAATGGCAACCATCAGACAAAGTACTGGTGCACTGGGATGGTAAACTTATGGACACGCTGGATTCCAAAGGCACTGATGACCGCCTGCCCATTCTTGTGTCTGGTGTCAATGGCACAAAGCTTCTTGGAGTCCCACCTCTTCCGCATTTGACTCAAAAAGCTGGCCTGGTTCAAGGAGACTTGATATCACCAGCAACCAAACAACTTCTGGTCGATTGGGAGTGTGAACAGAATGTCGTTGGTATGGTTTTCGACACAACTTCATCCAATACAGGTAAACCTATTTCAAACATCAGCGTGAATTTATCACGACATTAATACCAAAATACAGTGAATGATTTAACAGAAATCTGCAAAAAGCACGTGCCTGAAATGGTGGCCTTAAACTACAATTACATTTTTGTTCAGGACAAAAAACAGCTGCTTGCGTCTCCCTCCAAAAGGAATTAGAGCGTGCCGTATTCTGGTGCGCCTGTCGCAGGCATGTGGGCGAAGTCATCCTAGGTGTTTGCTGGGATTGCTTGAAAGTGGAGGGCTCTTCAAGTCCAAACATAATGGTTTTCCAGAGGTGAGTCATAAGCTTTACAAAATAACAAGGAATATTATTATCTAATGAACAAATTTAGTGGAATTTCTTTTATTAGACTTATAAGATATACTAACACCAAGCAAATGATCGATCATATCAATCTTAATACCCCTAAAACAATATTATAGATTAGTACGAAATACAATAATCCCAATAATTGCATTTCTAGGTTCAAGAACCATTTCTCTCAACTGGCGTACAATGAAAAAAAGAAATACTACTACCCCGCAATGCCTGGAGTGTTTGAGGAGTGCCAGCAGGAGATGGCTGACTTCTTCCGTGAATCTCTAGCCCAACCATTTACACGTGGCGACTACAAGGAGCTGGTAGAGCTTTGTCTGCTGCTTGTAACTAAAGGAACCGAGCCAGTGAACTTCACAATGGTCTACCCCGGAGCACTTCACAAAGCAAGGTGGATGGCTAAACTGCTCTATACCCTCAAGATTGTTCTTTTGTCAGGCCAGATCAAAGAGCAGTTTCCCAAAGCCGAGGTTGTGACTAAAAGTCAAATCAGCAAGTTAGAACGGCTTGCTGTATTCACAGTCGCTGTTTATGTCCCATGGTGGATTGTTTGCCCCGTTCCAGCAAGTGCGCCACTGAATGACTTGAATTTGGTCGAAACCTTGGCTGAATTTGCCCCATATGACGCCACAATAGTTGACAAAGCACGTGTGGCACTCGGTAGACACACTTGGTACCTAACTGAGGAGTTGGCCCCACTGGCTTTGTTCTCGTCCCAAGTACAAGAAAGGACAAAAGAGGAGATGAGGAAGGCCCTTCTTTGCCATGAAGGCACTGAAGTTACTAAGAGAGTGGGGCTCAATCATGGGGGCTATAGAAAGCCATATCTTCCCCCTGTCCCAGAAAGTGGCACTGCCCTGGTGGACATAATTGGGCCTGACTCAAGCCGGTTCTTCACCATTTTAGGCATGCCCTATCAGTTTCTCCACAGTCCAGCCAGTGAATGGGCGGATCATGACGACTACCTGAACATGAAACGGGTTGTGGACAAGCTTCAGGTCGTCAATGAGGCTGCAGAGCGTGGTGTAAAACTTTGCCATGACTTTCTTAATGTTGCCAGGGATGAGGAGCGCTTTCAAGAAGTCCTTCAAGTAGTTGAAAATGACAGACTCCGCGTTCCTAATCAGCGCAAACGATCATCTGTTTCCGAACAGAAATCATGGTTTCTTGCTCTAGAGAAATAATACCTTGTGAATATATGATAAAACCCCTTAATGTACCATGAGAGAATAAGAATGATTAACTTTTTTGTGTTAGTGATAACAGCTTTTAATTAAGACAGGCAAATGATTTGTGTTAATATCCCTTATGATGGTTGTGTAATGTGTAATCTCATATATAGGCGCGTATGCCGTATAAGCAAAATCGCTATTTTTCAAATTGCTGGTGCTCACTCGAATATGCATGAATCTTCAAAAAATTGCACGTGGTATTTTTTATGTCAATATGCAACACCAAAATTTTGAACAGCATTGTAGGACAAAGTTGGGGCAACTGTCACACCCTAATAATATATATATATATATATATATATATATTATATATATAATCGGGTGGGAAAAAAAAATAGGGGAGACCTCGAACTTTAGCTGTAAAATCCAGTTATGGTGAGATTTCAATATTTTTTTACACCCCACAACTAAGTAAATTTCCTATACGGTGAGCGGATTTCAAAGAAAACTAATGAAAATTACGTATTTATTGAACATTTCTTTATGCCACTGGAAATTCTCCATTTACACTATTACTGCATTGTCGGGTAAGCAAAAAAAAGGGAACCTTTTAAATCTTTCATATCTCGGCAAATTCGGTACATAGAACCATGAAATTTTTGTATGTTAGTAATAGGTAATTTTATGGTTTGTAAACCATCTTTTAGCATCTCCTGTTTTATCGATTTTCTTGAGAAGCTTATTCAAACCTCCTGCAGTTGGCTTACGTTAATTAAAATCGCTTTAATTATCGCAAGATTTTACTGGAATATTCACCATAAATCCAATTTCTCAGCTAAAATGCTAAAGAATGGCATACAAACCAGAAAATTACCTAGTACTAACATACTAAAATTTCATGGTTCTATGTACCGTATTTGCCGAGATATGAATGATTTAAATAGGTCTCCTTTTTTTTTGCCGACCCGACAATGCTGTAATAGTGTAAATGGAGAATTTCCAGTGGCATAAAGAAATGTTAAATAAATCGGTAATTTTCATTAGTTTTCTTTGAAATCCGCTCACCGTATAGGAAATTTACTTAGTTGTGGGGTGTAAAAAAATATTGAAATCTGACTATAACTTTAGATATATATTATATATATATATATATATATATATATATATATATATACCAGATTGACGAGATGTGTGAAGAAATATCTCGATTTTATGAAAACGTTCTTGCGGCTACCACAGCGATTGTTTGTAAAAAACGTTGACGCGGCCGTTTTAAAATGTGTGTGCGAAGTCTGTCTCAACGTTATAAAATGCAAAGTCCCAGTGATTGCGCCGCAGAAGAGACGTTGGTAAAAGACAAAAACAAAAGCTCGTAAAAATCAAGCTGTGACAAAGAAAAAAACAGCTTGTTTTACCAAAGGGTGGATCATTTTTACGTGTCCTATTTTCAGTTTTAGCCCCTTTATTATCTAGTTTTGTATAATGAAGAAAGTTGTTTCCCTAACCTTAGAATTGAAATAGGAAAACACTAGAATAAGAGAAGAGGCAGATTTTGTACTGTCGTAGCTGCGGTGAGACATGGGGGCCATGAAAACGAGGATCGAAAATACCCTCAAAATACGAGACCCGAAACTCTTCAATATCCTGGCCAAACAACTGAGGAACCTCCGGTACACCAACCTGAATAATTTCAAGAACCAACTGAATAGGTTCTTGTGCAAAGTCCCTGACTAGCCATGCGTGGAGTGCACGAGGAGTGCGAAACCAGCTTCCTCCTACGCCAAATCCTTTAGAAAATGAGGGGAGGATGCTGCAGAAGGGTCGACTACGGGTCAAGCCCGAATTGTCGTTCGAAAACCTTCTCAAATGTATATATATATATATATATATATATATTCCGTATAAATTCCTTTTACATGAGCAAATTGAGGCGAAGGTAGAGACGTGAAGGCATGTAGCTCACGTCATTTGGAGCGAGGCTTGAAATTTATTTGCATTCATGGTTTTTCGATATAATTACACTTGGCGCAACGAGAACACGACACCGTCGAGAACGCAATCGAATTTGGAGATAAAGAGCGTCACTCACTTTCCAGAAGAGAGGGATTCTCGAACATGGGAAGAAAGGAAGATGAAGGGAGTTCAGAAAATGAAAAACGCAGGAAATTGTAGTGAAGGAAGTGACTATAGGTGAGATTGATAAAAACAAAGGTAGAAAGTGAAGATTAACACGATAAGGATAAGAAAGATGAAAATAAAGAAGAGGAAGATGAAGAGAAAAACAACGAACAGATGTAAATCATATTTTAAAAGGAATGTCATGAATAAAGATAAGAGATGAAGATGAAAAGGCAGATGAAAGAGATGCAAGAGACGAAAGGCATGAGTTGAGGAGGAAAAAATTAAAAATGGAGAAGCTGAAGACGAAAACGAAGGGAGGAGAAAGAGAGAGAGAGAGAGAGAATCAAATAAACCTTTCTGTACAGTTTGCGGTTTGTTCTACATAAAGAATCCATAATCGGATTAGAAAATAAAGACTTCAATTAATATATCTTCATATATTTTCTTCGAAGTAAATTTATTTATTTCTCGTTCAAGAACATGAAATCGACATATTTTCTCTTATTGATACACGCATAATTGCTTCTCAGGTTCGCTATTTTATCGAAAAATATTTTATGAAGAAGAAATAGTTGTTGTGAAGACGGAGAGAGACGCGGAAGAGGAAGAATAATTGCAAGGGGATTGAAAGACTCCAATCGTAGACGTTTGTGATAGAAGATGTCGTGTTGACGGTTCTATCAGTCGGTGAATAGACGTTAGATGACGCCTGAGCTGGATATTGCATCAAATTAGAGAAGAAGCACAGAACATTTGCTTACACATAACGAATTCACACAACCCATGATTGAATTTCATATAAACATCTTTAGTGAATATACGAGGTGTCCGAGAGAGGTCTAAAATAAAATAAAAACGCATCTCTTAACCTTTCCGATTAATTCTGTTGGGTAATTCTTGTACCCAAGTGATATTTTGCGATGATACGAGTATTTTGGCTGGGAAATATTTCTCACCTTATCTTCTAAAAGATCCTAAAACACACATTAATGAACATCCTATATAATTGTGACCACCAAGTTTTAAATATCATACTTTGCGTAGCTCAAGTTTACAGCGTAGAGTATTAAAACTCCCTCGACGGGTTTACTGTTATAGGATGCAAATATATAAGTTTTGCGTAATTCCCTTATTTCTCGTCCAGACGGATAAGGCGTGCGGTGGATTATTCTTGTGAAACGTTTCGTTGTTTTTCCACTAGATGGCTTAGGCTTGCGGAGAACATACAGTACTCGGTGATTTTTCGTGAGACAGTAGATGGACTAGGTATACACTTCTATTTTTCTCCCCGTTTTTGTTTCGGTGTTGTTTTTATTAAAAAAAAATGTTTCAATAGTTAGAATATATAGATATTATTTAACAGAAGACATTCAGGCAGTATGGAAAGTTTTACATGAGTAATCGCTGATATATAATATGTTCGGGGTAGTTTGAATTCCCCAAACAGGTTTCTAAAGATGCTGAACAGCACAGACACGGAAAGATAAAGCAAAGTGACGTAAGCTAGTAACCATACTCGCCATGTTTATAAAGTCCCATTTTACACTATCGCCAACAATACAACAACAGAACAAGAACCGACTATAGTTTCCACTACCATCAAAAACTTAGGATTAAAAACAAAAATTTGGCAAGAGGAAGAGTACCAATTAAAGCAGCGTTTCCCAAACTAAATTACTCTATTCGGGTAATTTGGCTTTCTCAGTGGGGTAATTTGGTACGCTGCAAGTACTTCTAAAGTACAGAAAGTACATAAATAAACGACATGGCAACACTGGGACTGGCTTTACGTGGGATACAGGTAAGGTGGGGTCATTATGAAGGTATCCATGTGAAAATGAGATAATGACTCAAAAAGTTTGGGAACCACTGAATTAAAGTGTGTCGAACTACAAATGATGCACATATTGAGATTATCTAACTCTCTAAATTAACGTGATGGGTGCAACCTTCAGGTGTTGTAAACCTTTAATAAATACAGTATGTATTAGTTCTGCATAGAAAGAAAATTTTATTTACTTCAGACCCTTCTCAGACACCATATATATATATATATATATATATATATATATATATATATATATATATATATATATATATATATATTACAGTTTTACACTCTGATGCAGAAGGAAACTAAAACCTTATATTCAATTCAATACACTTTTAATGAACTGAAAATAAATTTAAAATAGCCATATTTATGGAGAATATACCTTGATATACAGTAAACTACATAACAACTTTAATTCACTTTCATCAAGTGTAAATAATAGTGTACCTCTCTCTTCTTATTTACAGCGAATATAAATTTAATTCACGTAACTTTCCCAGTAATTACTGCTTTGCATCCATTGATCTTGGATGTGAAGTTTCTCTAAATCCCCTCTAGTTCACTAATGTCTTCTTTTTATATGGGAGCAATACTCCAACTTCGATATGATCGATGTTTTCAACAGAGGAATCATTATATTTCTATCCCTTCTTTTAAAGTTTCTCAGTATCTGTCCAGTTATTCTTTTTGCTCTGTTTACTGCTATCTTATTTTGTTTCAAATTTCGTGTCATCACTTAAATTTTTTGCTTTAGAATTTCTCTGAATTTCTTGTCCATTTAGGGTAAGTATTCCATGGATCTGTTCTCCCTTATTTCGTACCTTAATAGTTGAAATTTCTCAATGTTAAATTTCATATTATTTCCTTCAGACAAATTGTAGATTCTGTTCATGTCTGTTTCTAGAGATTCTACGTATATCCTCGGGGTTTCTTATTTTTCTACTAATTTTGATGCCATCAGCAAAGGATGTTACTGTGCTGTCATTGGTAGCTTCATCATCTATATCAGTTAGCATAATTATGAGTAGAAATGGAGCTAATACTTTTCTTTGTCGTACTGAGCTAAGAACCTCAGACTCTGAAAATATTCCTTGAACTGGAACGACTTATTAGTTAATTATATATTAATGTTCCTATTTTTCCTGTTATCCCCCTATATTTCAGTTTATGTGCTATGTCTCCATGGTCACACTTGTCGAGCGCTTTGGCAAAGTCTGTGTATATCATATCATAGTTTTCAAGTGCATCAATAATGTTCATTAGTTGTGATAGGCATGACATTACTGACCGAAATCTATGTTCTTTATCATTTAATTAGCATTTAATTTTTTTTATCATTTAATTTACCATTTAATTTTTTATCATTTAACTTTTTCTCTATCTATTCAGGATGAAGAGACTATAAACGCCACTCCTCCAGGGAAGTACTCCGGGGAGGACGTTAGGCAGGAGACAGGGAGTGCTGGAACTCCCCTTTTCTCTTATCACTGTCTTCTTTAGCTGATCTTTTTCCGTGTATCATCTACCCGATGAGCAGTCCAGCATGCTCTCAAACACACTTCTTCTCAGACATGGGCAACAAATACTTTAGATGTATTTAAATAATAAATACATTACTTGAAAATAAAAGTAATTAAATACTAAATAAAATTCAGGTTTTCAGAAAGTATTTAAATACTAAATACATTACTCCTAAAATGTATTTAAATACTAAATACATTGCTCCTAAAATGTATTTAAATACATTTCAAATACAATTTAGATACTTTTCAAAAAACACACAAAATCACTAACATCAGTTTCAGTCAAATAAAATCGAGACATTCGAGACATTCATTATATTTTTTGTTTATTTGCTCTCATTAGCACAAGCTTTTCAAAGAGAGCAGCTGACAGTTGCTTTCCTTAGGAGAAAGAGTTATTCCTGCAAAGGAAAAAAGCCTTTCTACGGGCGCCGATGATGGCAGTGAGGTGTTGTATTTTAAAAATATATTCCGCACAACTGGATGCTTGTGTAGGCTACTGATAGTATTGTCAGGATGTTTTACTGTGTTCTGTGGTACCAGTTAAGTTAAATACTGGGTGGTTAGTACCTTAAATCCTCGCAAAATTGAACAGCTCACGAAAAAGTATTTTAAAAATGTATTTAAAAACAGGTATTTACAAATACTAAATACTTTTCGAAAGTACTTAAATACATAATTAAATATACTCTCCAAAAAGTATTTATAAATACATGCAGCTTTGTATTTAAATACATATTTAAGTATTTTCAACTACATTACTGCCCATGTCTGCTTCTTTTATTCTTCACTACATATACATGCATTTTACGCACTACACAATCTTTTCACAATTTATACTGTACATATAAAAAAAAGGTATCGTCAGCGTCAAAGACCGTGATTTCAGCTCTCTTTTATATAAAGGGAGGCATTTTAGCGGGCGCTCGCCCTTAGCTCCGCCTTCCTACATAAAAAAAAAAAAATCTTTCGAATATTTTGGCGAGGCGAAATGTCAGCGATACTGGCCTATAGCTTTTGGTTTAGAATTGATCTCCTCCTTTATATATTGGAATTATGTTCGCTCTCTTCACGATGCTCGGTATTTCTCCCGTGTCTTGCACTTTTTCATTAGTGTGGTATTCCCGCCGAGTGTATTTTTAGTTTTCCTATAGCTTGTGTAATATCATCTGTTGTGAAGTCAAAGTTCATTATACGAAGGCCACTCAATATATTTTGTCCTACCTTTTTTTTCTTTCCAAGTTTCCTTGTAAGTTCCAGAAATTGTGTACACAAGTAGTTACATAACTTTTTTACAAGTTTTTATTTTTCCACATAGTCTCCATCCTTTTCTATGGCTTTCCTCCACCAAGGGGGCCCTTCCTAAACAAGGGCCTTATTTCTTGCTGGTAAAAGTCCGCTGGGTTCCGCTCGAGCCACCTCTTAACCTCCTCAACAACCTCATCGTCATTCTGAAACTTTCTTCCACAAATAGCATCCTACATTAGCCCAAACAAATGGAAGTCTGAAGATGCCAGATCCGGGCTGTATGGAAGGCTGAGTAACACAGTCAAGGGCATTTTTGTGATGGCCACTCTTGTTTGCAAACTGTTGTGTGGTCTTGCGTTATCGTGCAAAAGAAGGACGTCTTCCAGTTTTCTCTCCTGTCGAACTCGCTTTATACGTCTCTGGCGTCTCTGTAGGTTACCAATTTATGCCTGAGTTGATTGTTCGTCCTTTCTTCATAATGTCCACCAGAATCACCCCTTTCATGTCCCACAAGATGGTGGCCATAACCTTTCGTGCAGAGGGAGCCATTGCCGTTTTGTTTCAGGTTCAAAGTGGTGTACCCAAGTCTCATCCCCAGTCACAATTCGTGAAAGGAAGTCATTCCCTTCTGTCTCGTATTGAACCAAAGACTCAGAAGAAATTTCTTTTCTTTGGGCTTTGTGATCTTGAGTCAGTTGGCGAAGAACAAACCGTGAACACACTTTTGAGTATCCCAGTTGCTGAATTATCGTATTCACACTTCCTTCACTAATTCCTAGCTCCAGTGATAGCTCCTTGTATGTGACGCGCCGATTTGATCGAATGATGCCGTTAGCACGTTGCACAGTGTGAGATGTCACAGCCGATGCCTGGCGACCGCTGCGTGGCTCATCATCGAGGCTGGCTCTCCCTATCTCTGACGATCTCACACGTTTAGACCAGAGCGTCCAACTGTGCTTCAATCAAGAACAGCATCTCCGTAAACGTTTTGTAGACGTTTTTGAATATTTCCAACTGTTTTCTTCTCTGCGGTTAAGAACTCGATAACAGCTCTCTTTTTACGACGCACATCACTATCAGACGCCATTTCCGAAACTGCGGTAACCATCGATTTTATACAAGGGCGTTTGAAAGAGGTTTTATACAAGGAGGGGAGGTTCAAAGTGGAAAAATCCGGTTATGTGAAGCGCAGAACGTTCATACTTACGGCTCAAAAGACATTTCAGCCCCATGGCTTATTATTTGATAAGAAAAAAGAGTGGGGAAAAAATATTGAGTGACCCTAGTACTTTCCGCTTGTAATTCTTTTTCAAAGAACGCGCTTCTATTGCATGTTGGTTTATCAGGTTTGGGGATACTGAAAGCTGAGTCACACTGAGCTCTTAATATTTCAGATACTTCTTTTAGATCATCGGTTAATACATTGTTTTCATTCTTCAAAGGTCCGATAGTCGTGTGAATTTTAGTCTTCCTTTATGCAAAATTATAAAAGTATTTTGAATTAACCTTTGTCGCTTCTATAGAGTCGTCATCATCATCATCATCTTTCTCTGTATGGTTCTCAATTAGACCCTGTATGACGCAATCTATGCTCTCCAGTTTATCATTTAATAGTTTTCTGAAGTTTTTCTGAAGTTTGCAGTTTCTTAATTTTAGTCACTCTTTCTCTTGCGGAACATTAACCTCTTTTGTCTCTCGAACCTGCTTCTCTTCCCTCTTTGTTGTTTTCTGGGACGTTTTATCACAATTTCTCCGGGGTAACCATAAAATCTGGGAACAGAAAATTTTTCTTAGAACTGTAGGTTATCTGCAACGAATAAAAAAATTATCTTACTGTTTTCTGTTTCCAGACTTTATGGCCACCCTGTAGTGTTTGGTTTGCAAAAATGAGGGGCTTACTAATATAAACTATAGTAGAATTTTGACATAAATGAAAAACTTAAGTTAGGATTTGAAAGGTATGATATAAATTCCAAGTGGGCCTCAGGTAAATCCCAGAAAAGGATGCTTGATTTCTTACACGTAAACATCTGAACAGATCTCAACTTGTTCTTACTGGAACAGGTGACTTTTTTTTATTTAACCAATGGGATGTGAGAAAAACTGATCACGCGATGCCACACCATGAGTTCATCCGGTTATATATTCGTAAATAGTCTTAGTGTTGAAATAGTGCTTGGAATATACAGAAAAATTAAATATTTTATTATTGTTCAGTAGGTGAAATAGGTTAACTAAATAATATAAAACAGTTAGGAATTTGTAAAACTTGTAAAATAATGTATTTAAAGTTGTTTTGTAAGTTCCAGGAACAAGTGGAAAAAAGACGTAAGAATATCGTTATCTTTCCCAACGCGAGATAAAAACCCGAGTTCTCGAAGCTGGAGGGGGTGAAGAGAGCGCACAAGAAGACAGGAAGATAATCGAGCACACTCCACCAGAGAGAACTGCGGTAGTCGAGTCAGTGAACAATCGAGAGAGAGAGGTGAACGAGACGAAAGAAGTCACGTTAGAGAGAGGAGACAGGAGACAGGATGAAAATTTGATCTAAGCCAATTCAAATGTTGTTTTATAGAGTTTTGTTCCATATCTGTGACTTAAGTATTCACTATTTTTTTTAACAACGTATTTCATATCCTATTGTGACCTATGTGAGTCAAATAATGCTACTCATTCTGCAATTTTAATAACCCGGTTAAAGTCCTCATTATTACTTTACAGATCTACATGGGTGATCTGTAAAGTTTGTTGAGGACGCCCTTCACTAGCGTAGCGTCTTCTCTCTGGGGTTTATTAGCATCTCTTCCATTGTCTTATCCTTAAAGATGGTTTTCTATGTTGGCTGTAATATTTTTCCAGTTTGCAACCTTGGAGTGAAAATTAAAACTTTCAAACTTGCCTCTTTCTATATCGCGTGTTCTCTCCTTTCCTGTTGCTTTATATTGGTTGTTATTTCAATAATGTTGTGATCTGATATTATAGTTGGGGATATTTCTATGTTATCAATTAGGTTGCTGTTGTTTCTGAATACCAAATCTAGGCAGTTGTTTTTCTGTTATTTTTTGTGTTAACATAAATCCATTAGCTAGAGCTAGCAACATTTTTGCCTGCTCTTGGTCTTCCCGTGTGCCTCCCTTGTCTTGGTTTATACATATATTTCTTCCTATCCCTTTATATTTCATAAATGGGAAATTAAAATCACCGCAGAGAATAATATTTGGGTTTGGGGAGCGTATAGCTTTCATCCGGTTCCTGACCTCTGTAATGGTATCTGAGAATTTTGTAGTTGGAGTGTTCCGGGGTTAAAAAACGAGGGTTGTTCGAAAAGTAAGTTTACAAAGTGTTTTGAAGAAACTGTTTTATTACAAGGCAAGTAATTATTACAAGTATTTTAACAACAACTTACTACTTCTTTTCTACACCATCACCAAATAGATTCAGACATTTGTCGTAGCATGGGACAAGCTTTCCGATGCCGGTCGAATAAAATGTAGGGTCCTTAGTTTTTAACCAGTTTCGTGCGGCCGCTTCTGCATCAGAATCGTTTTGAAATTGTTTACCTCCGACGTATTCCTTTAGGGCTGGAAACAAATGGAAGTCGCTTGGTGCAAGGTCAGGACTGTATGGGGGGGATGATCCATGACTTCCCAGTGGAACGATTCTAAAAGTTGACGTGTTTGATTTGCAGTGTGAGGGTGTGCATTGTCATACAAGAACACCACACCTGCAGTAAGCAAGCAGGGACGTTTTCTTCTGATAGCCGTACGGAGTCGCTGTAAAGTTTCACAATGAGAAGTGGCATTTATTGTTGTCCCTTTTTGCATGAATTCAACATGCAAAACGCCTTGATGATTCCAAAAATCGTTGCCATCATCTTACGAGCTGATGGTGCATTCTTGAACTTTTTGGTTCGTGGTGACTCCGGATGCTGCCACTTTACAGTGTTGCCACTTCACAATGTTGCCACACATGCCTAAGAAAATATTCTTCTACCAACAACATTATTGCACTATGCATAATGCACCGGTAATTAACCTTGTAAACTTACTTTTTGAACAACCTTCGTATTACAATTAGTACCATGTTTAATTTCTCAGCTTTTGCTGCTACCAATTCTATGTAGTTGTTTGAAGTACTTATAGTCATTTCTGCCCGTGACCGGACAGCTCATACCAGGACAACACATACCCGGACAACTTATACCGGACAACTCATACCTAGGACAACTCATACCTAGGACAACTCATACTCTCTTCAACAATTACCACCCAATGTTGATCTTTTCATCTATATCCACCCCGAAAGCTTAAACTCTGCCAATTAACCAAAATAAGATAAGAAAACAATAACAACAAATTTATTATTTATTGCAAACAATAATAAATAGAGAACCATTATTTACATAGGATAAAATTTGAATGCCCGGTTAGGTCAACTGTACGCCCTTGACGATTGGTTAGGTTTAGTCGTGATATTTTCGTTAGTTTTAACGAAAATATCACGACTAAACCTAACCAATCGTCAAGGACGTAGAGTTGACCTAACTGGGCATTCAATGAACCCAACCGGGTATTCAGTTGACCTAACCGGGCATTCAATGAACCTAACTGGGCATATATATATATATAAAATATAACTTGCATGAATTTTAAATGTTTAAATTTAATTTTTAATTTTACAAAATAAATGTTTTCATTAATTTTCAAAATAAATGTTTTCATTTCAAAATGTTTTCATTAATAACTTGCATGAATTCTAAATGTTTAAATTTAATTTTTAATTTTACAAAATAAATGTTTTCATTAATTTTTCATTTTTTTCTGGTCCTATGTATGAGTTGTCCTAGGTATGAGTTGTCCTAGGTATGAGTTTTCCGGGTATGAGTTGTCTGGGTATAAGATGTCCTGGTATGAGCTGTCCTGGTATGAACTGTCCTAGAACCATTTCTGCCATATGCTTTTCATGTGTATATATAGCACATCCTCCTTTTCGTCTTAATTTTCTGTCGCCTCGAAGTGTGTTATAGCTGTCAATTTGTATTTCTCTTTTTGCCGCTATAAAATTCCCAGTTTTCATAGTTCGCCTCGCAGTTCTTCAGATAAGTGTCCATGAGACGTGTAAAATCTGCTCTTGTTTCTTGCATGGGTCTTTCAAGTATGTGACACTGTCTAGGGAATGGTTTGGTTTTGGGCCCTGTATGTTGGCTTGGAATTTTTTTCCAACTTCTTATGTAGTTCAGATTCGTTATCCCTTGGTTGTGCATGTTTCGTTGTCCTGTGATCCTCCGAGAATTTTTCCTTCTTTATCAGTTTCGGAACATGTCTCAATATCATGTGTAATTTCTTTCTGCATTTATTCTGTACAGCTCTCGGATTTCCATATTTGTCAATTGTTTTTATACGAGTATTTGTTAAATGGTATTTACTGTAGTAGCTGAATTGTATTATATTCCTCTAAAAAATCGGTAACCCTGTTTGCTGATGGCTTTGGCTGTTCAATTGCCGTGTTTCTTTAAGAGTGGTTTACAATTAACCATTTTTACCGTACTTGCATAAGTTTCGTGGGTACTAAGGTAGTGGAATCTGCAGTTTTCCCCAACTTTACAATTTCCATTTTTGTAGTGGAAATTACATAAAGTGGGATGCACATAGATCCTTGTATCTGCAATGCCCTTTCGCATATTATTTGCATACGATATTCTCTACGTTTTTATCTTTTTATCATTATCTTCATTTGGTAATTTCATCATATCACACAATGTACTTGTTTATTTTCTTTCTTCTACAATAGTGTCTTCTTTTCATGTTATCTTTTCTTTTGTTTCTCTTATATGCACCGTTCTCCTTCGGGCCCTTCTGATCACCTTTTCCTCCCATTATTCTCTCTTCTATCGCATTCGTATTTTCCATTTCTTTAAATACTGCAAACAAGTTTACAATCTCTGTACATGAGTCACAGAGAAATTTGATGCCCGTAATGTTTTGCGTTCGATACAAGGGATATTTTCCTATCGTCCCAGTTCATAGTTGAAGTCATGCAGTTTCTACTAAAAATCACACCTCATTGCTTCATTTTCAGTTGTTGCTAAATTATGCAAATATGGTGGGAATTTCGACCGATGGCCATATTATCTATTAACGTAATCATTCAGTACACACATACAATTTTTTTTCCTTTCTTTGCGTTTGAGTGGGAGTCAATCACGTAGGTTTGATTTTATAACCTTTTTCCGACCTTGATCCGAACTTTTCTCAGATGACTATCGTATTTCGATTAAATATACAGGGCTATTTAAAATGATTCATCCGATTTAAACTGAGAATACTTCCGTACCTATCAACCGTGCATCAACTAGGCATACACCACATGAAAGAGGAAATCTCCGAGTTTTACAAGATTACCGTGAGAGGGCTCCAAAGTCATGCCGTGGCCTAGCCTAGCAACAAACATTCAGTGTGAAAATGGCGTCCGTTGGATTGGTCGCAGTGGGCCCCATGACTTGGTGCTCCACAGCTGGCCCCCTAGGTCGCCGGATCTTACACCGTGCGACTTCTTCCTTTGGGGGTACGTTAAGGATACTGTGTACGTGCCACCGTTGCCCACATCTTTGGATGAGCTCCGAACTCGCATTGTTACTGCCGTAGAGTCAGTGACAACGGACATGCTGGAGCGAGTATGAGAGGAATTCGACTATCGTGTCGACGTTGCTCGTGTAACTAGGGGAAGTCACACAGAGCATTTATGAGGTGAGAGACAAAATTTGGACAGTTTTTCTTTTGGTTGATGTATCACAAATCACTGTATTTGTAACATTAAAAAATATTCTCATTTGAAATCAGGTGAATCACTTTAAATAGCCCTTTACGTACTGTATATCATTAACTTGTGATAGTTTGTCTGAACTATATTACACTTTTTTACATTCAATGAATGTATACTTTATAATTATACATTTATAATAATACATTTATAAGTTATATGCACGGAACTACTGATACTTTATACACTTTCAGGTACACATAGAATAAACCGCCGAGAAGTTATTCCTTTTTATTTTGATATTAATGCAGAGCGAAACAAAGCGTCCATTCTCCACGAGATATAAACAAACTATATATATATATATATATATATATATATATATATATATATATATATATATATATATATATACACCTTACCTTATGAACCTTATGTTGTTTCTTGCGTTGGTCTCTCTTCACACGGAGGTCAAGCTGGTGGCCCCGCCTCTAGGTCTGGCTTGGTGGAGGAGCGAGTTGCTTTCTTGCGTTCTCCACCGTACATAGCCAGGCACGCCAGGCTCATCTGGTACCGTCCTGAGCCAGGCATCCAGTCTTCTCTTGAAGACTTCAACTTTGACCCCCGTTACGTTTCTGAGGTCCTTAGGAAGCTGGTTGAAAAGTCTTGGCCACCTGACAACAAAGCTATTTTCCTTCAGGGTTGAGGAGGTCCCTTGTCGGGCCTTTAATTTGGGAACACTACACATTCTGCCTTTCCTATTTTCCAGTGTTGTTTGAATGGTAATTGGGTTTAGTTTTAGGTTTGGTACCAGTTTTTCGATCATTTTCCATATGTAGATTATGATGTACCTCTCTCTTCTTCTTTCCAGTGAGTACAAATTTAGTTTACGTAGTCTTTCCCAGTAGTTGAGTTCTTTGCAGCCATCAATCTTGGCTGCGAAATGCCTTTGCGTTTCTTCTAGTTTATTAGTTTCTTCCTTTTTATATGGGGACGTCAAAACTGAGCAGTATTCAAGTTTTGGTATAATCAGTGTTTTTAGCAGGGGAATCATTACCGTCCTGTCCCTTCTCTTGAACGTTCTTAGTACCTGTCCCGCGACCATTTTTGCTTTATTTATCGCTATCTGATTTTGTGTTTCGAATTTCACATCATCTGCCATTACTACCCCCAGATCGATCGCTTTCGTGCTTCTCTGAATTTCCTGTCTATCTGGAGCATAGTATGCAGTCTAAGTTCCTCTTTTCTACCATATCTCAAGAGATGAAATTTATCGGTGTTAAATGACATGTTGTTGTCTTCTGTCCATTTGTATATCTTGTTCGTGTCCCTCTGCAAGACCACTTCATTTACATCGCTGATTTTTCTGCTGATCTTTGTAGCGTCTGCAAAGGATGTTACTATACTGTTGCTGTTTACTCCGCTGTCTATGTCTGTTAGCATGATGATGAACAGGAGTGGGGCCAGTACTGTCCCTTGTGGTACTGAGCTGCGTACTCCCGATTCTGATGATGACATACCTTGAATTTTAACGACCTGCAGACGTTCTCTGAGGAAGTTGTAGATCCATTTTCCCACTTTGCCTGTTATTCCCATATATTTCATTTTATTTGCCATTATACCACGATCACATTTGTCGAAAGCTTTAACAAAATCTGTGTATATAACATCGTAGTTGTCATTGCGTTCAAGTGCATCTAGGATATTGTTGTAGTGCTCGATAAGTTGTGATAGGCATGATCTACCTGATCGGAATCCATGCTGATTTTCGTTGAATTTCCCGTGTCTCCAGGAAATCATAAATTTTCTCTCTAACTATTCTCTCAAATACTTTGGTGAGGTGGGACGTCGATGACACTGGTTCCCTCTTTTATATATAGGGACAATGTTTGCTCTTTTCAAGATGCTCGGTATTTCCCCAGTGTCTATGGATCTTCTTCATAGCCAGTATAAAGGTGTAGCTATTTCATTTTTACAGTTTTTAATCAATAATGCGTTCCAATTGTCCGGACCTGCGGCTGAATGTGGTTTCATTTGTCCTATAGCTCTCGCTACATCTTCTGGGGTAAAATCAAAGTCTGTTATATACTCTCCTTGCAATTCCTCTTCAAAGAATGCATCTATGTCAGGAATCGCTTTGTTACTTTTTGGGGTACTGAAAACTGAGTCATATTGGGCTCTCAATGTTTCAGATATTTCTTTTGGATCGTCGGTTAGTTCATTATTTCACGTCCTTAAGGGCTCAATAGCAGCGAGCGTTTTTGTTTTCCTTTTTGCATAGCTATAGAAGTATTTTGGATTTTCCTTTATTGCTTTTACCGCCTTTTCCTCTTCCCTCTCTGTATGGTCCTTAATCAGGGCTTGTATTTTCCTATCGATACCCTCCAGTTTTTCTTGTATTACTTTCCTGTCATTTTCTGCGTAGTTGCCTAACTTCGCCTCCACTCTCTTTCTTTTGCGGAATAGTCTTCTCTTTTGCCTCTCTAGCCAGCTCCTCTTTCCTTTTGGCTGTGATTTCGGAGCATATTTTTCTATATTTCTCAGCGTTTTTTCTTCCAAGGTTTTAGCATTTCTTGGTAAATCATATATATATATATATATATATATATATATATATATATATATATATATATATATATATATATATACAGTATGTACGAGCACATTCTGTATAATAAAGGCCACCAAGCGTTCCTAGTCTCTCAGAAGCCTCTTGTATTTAATCAGCATGTCCCCGTGCCAAAGTGCAGTTGGTTTCCTATAGAGTTACCAAACTTGTGAGAGACTCTCTTCATTTCCTACAGTAGTGCTTCAAAACTTGTTCATTAATCCTATATCGACGTCTGGATCGAATACGTGCATTCATAATGGTAGTAGACTTTTGGTTGTATATATAAGAAACGTCTACTTGACATTTCATAATGAAGTTAGCTTTCTGAAATGAATAATAGCTAATCTGAGACGTTCACTAGATATTTCAAATATGTAAAAACGGTGCTTAAAGTTTGAAATATATAAAGATGTAGAAATTAAACATTTCACTTGTATAATAAATTTGTGTGCTCGTATTTATGGAGGAAAGAACTTGTATTTGTGCAAATTATTTATTGATTTATTCCATGTGGGCTCGGCGTCTTTTATGTGCCTTTCATGCATTTATTATTTTCATTTCGTTGGCTAAGCCTAGACTGGTAAACTCTTTCAAGATTAATTATAAGCTTGTGACCCTAAGCCTAGCCTTAGACCTAGTCTTCTTTATATACAGTAGGTCTACCCTATGTTCAATCTCTAAGTTAAACAGCCTATACTCGAGAAAAGACACTGATAAGCCATACAGGATTCAGGCTAGAGGAACCAAAATGAGTTCAGAACTGAGAAGTAAACCAATCGGGGAAAGAATAACTGGACTAACTATTTATTCACTTAAAAGCGTCGGCTTAGAAAACTAATTCGAGTATTTAAAACTGATAAATGACTTTATAATGTAAATCATTGGAAGTTATTTGATAGCGATACAGTCAATTAGAAGAAATGAATATAAATTGAAAGTCAAACGTTTTTAAGAGAAATATTGTGAAACAATTCTTTTCATGTAAGTTTAAATTTATACTTAAACTCTTTTAAACTTTCATACATTAGACATTTCATTGTTAGACAGTTCATTAAAAAATTTATTAAACATTCCAGCTTAGTCTTTTCAAATGTTTAAAAAAATTAGAAAATTTCAGTTGACTGGCTAAAATGTCTAACGAAATGTTTAATTAATATGAAACGTCTAATGCAGTGGTGTTCAAACTTATGGCAATCATGTGCTATTTTATGCCATTTTTCCAAAATGCAAAACGGAATGTGCCACTATGACTATGTCGAATAGGCCTAAATTAATATACTTTTTTATATTGTACAAATAAATTGCTTATTAGTAAAGCAATAAATGACGTGTGTATTTTACAACTATATTTTACGTTTTCTTTACGGTACTTGCTTCCCTCCAGCCAAATTGTCAAATATGACGCACTTAACACATGAATGAATTATTCAGTAACTGAATTTTAAATCTTATTGCACAAGTGCTGCAGGCAGTCTTAGAAGAGTTGCCAATTACCACTCCGAAAATTCTCAAATTTCTTGCTTACGCGAGGGCATTCTGAATTCAGGCTGGTACAGCATTATAACCATTGATTTTTTATTTGCCCTGATGACTGTCCATGTGCCATCGTCAGAGTCACAATGTGCCAGGTTTGGCACATATGCCATGGTTTGAGCAATTCACAAGATTGGGACAATGAAAAGTCTAATGAAACGTCTACTTCTATTTAGAGCAGTGGTATTCAAATGGGGGTACGCACGCTATTTCCTCAAGGTACGCACCGCACCACCACATCTCAAAGTCGATTTAATTAGCAATCAAGTTTTTCCATCCCAAAAAATTATTTCAGTAGGCCTACTTCATTTTTATAAGTTTATCTGCAATGTCTTTTTTTATTATTGGTATGGTATCATTAATAAATGGGAGACAGATAAAATTAGCAAAATTAGTAAACTTTATTAAGTCTCGGGAACTGAATTGTCGTCTCTTTAAACTCCTGTGTGAGAAGATGGGCTCGACTCATACGCAGTTGCTATTGCATACTGAAGTGCGATGGCTGTCACGAGGAAAGGTATTGGCATGTCTGTTTGAGCTTAGATTTTATCGAAAAGTGTTGTATTGGGTGAAATGTATCGAAAGTCGTAATATTACAACTTTCCAAACACTCAGCGACTTCTGTGAGCACAACAAAATAGCCATCAGTGACACAACTATGGATATTATCAAACAACATTTGGTCAGCCTCAGTGAAGCATTTTTACATTACTTCCCTGATATTGAAATAGACACCACAACAAATGATTGGATAACAAATCCTTTTATGCCCCAAGCAATATCTAATGCCGCTCTTTCTGCTTAGCTAAAAGAGGATTTAATTGAAATGTCTGCTGACAGTACACTAAACATGAAATTTAATGAAAGCTCACCTGTGAATTTTGGACTGTGGCTCGTAAAGAATTTAAGGAGTTAAGTGACGCCGCCATTACGAAACTTCTTCCATTCCCATCAACTTACCCGTGTGAAAAAGGTTCTCAGCATTGACATCTATAAAAACAAAAGAAAAATAGTCTTAATCCAGAACCATGCCTCATCCTTGCACTCGCCAACATTTGTCCACGCATAGAAAAACTTGTTAATGAAAAACAGTCTCGCACATCGCATTGACCAGTTTACGATATGTAGTAACTAAACTATAAAACTGATGATATACTTTTGTATTTTGCATAGATTTGAGATGGAGTATGTAACAATAATTGTCAACATACAAAAAAGGTGTGATTTTTGTATTTGTATAAGTTTTGTACAGGACATTTAATTATCTTTGAAATAGAGAAGGGGTACGATATTCATTTGAATACCACTGATTTAGAGTGTACCTTTTCGAATACATGCATTCAGACTTAACGTTACAAAAACTCCCAGCAAGAATTCGCACCACCTTTTGTATCTTTCACTAAGTGATCATTTTGTACTTAACTGCAAAACACATTTCAGAGACAATGGAAAGGGATGATTTTCAAGAATGGGTTTGTATGCAGCAGAATTAAGCCGTCCTTAGAGGCAGGGCAACCTTTAGCCTCAAGCTTGTCTAGTCACTTCGAAAAAAAAAAACTTTTTGTGTTCCTTCTGCAACCAGTGATGGTCCTCTTGGTCGACTGGTCGATGGTTAGTTTCTGGTTTTTTATGATTTTTATGATTACAGCTACTCTCTGATTTGCAGATCCAAAATTTTAAACTCTTTTTTTTGTGTCTTATTTTGATAACAGCTAACTATTCATTCACGTGATAAGTAAATGGTAATATATCATGAGCATCAACTCTTTCGACCTAAGCATTCGCCTTGAAAATAAACAAATTTTCCGAGTGTTTTTTTTTTACCACATAATAGAATACATTATGATGAAACAAAGTAATTTGTGCCAATTCTTAAGTCACCTTGGAAATTTTGAAAACTAATAAAAATCTTTGTGAAGTTTCTCTAATGCTAAGATTATATATTATTATTATTATTTTATTATTATTAATATAATAATAATAATAATAATAATAATAATATAATAATTAATTTCGCGTAATGGCTGAAACTTTTAGTCATTTCGCGAAATGGCTGTTCCACTTGGTCATTTCGCGAAATGACTAAAATCTTCAGCCATTACGCGAAATGGCTGAAATTCCACCTTGGTCATTTCGTGAAATGGCTAAAATGACTTTTGTCATGAATTCAAAGAAATAACAAACATCACAATAAAATTGGAAACCTCTATTTAACTAACTAAATCTGCTAAAACATACATACTTCCACAGGTCTGTTCAAATAAGTGAGAAACACTTGAAATACACATTTGAGCACATTTGAACATTTGAACACATTTGAATTTTCAAAATAAAAGTTTTCAAATACTAACCAGGCCTTCAATGTTATTCCGATGTTGGTTGGCAGAATTAATGATTTTGAAATTGGAGGGAAGTAACGGGTGGGTTGTGAAGGTGGCAATTATCCCTTATTGCTGATTTGGAGGGTTTGTTCAAGGGCTGCAAAGTTCTGGTAGAAATACCACGATGCTCGTCCACTCTTGTTTGGTATTGGCGGATGGTACTGCCAATATAGTTCGCTTTTCAACAAACACAATTAAAAGCGTAGATAGTCGACGAAGTAAGTGACTGGGGTGTTTTTTCTTTATAGTTAAGGTAAGATTTGATACTATTGTTGTTGGTGAAGACGAAATTAAATTTAATTTGGGGGTAAAGCAGGGTGAGTAGGAGACGGAGTTCTGAAAGTATTTTGTGGCTGATGTGGTCGTAATAGGGAAATTAAAAATATTGTACGTCTTTTTTAACAGTGGGTACTTTAAGGGGGGGGGGGGGGTTGATAAATATTATTAAGAAAGTTGTTTCTGGTTAAAGATTGTAACAGATGTTTTGGGAAGGAGTTATTAATGCTGAAATTATGAATGAATTCTATTTAATGGTGGAAGGATAAGTACGAAGAGGATAGATGATAGACGCGGTGGATTAAAATTTAAATACTATTTATTTTATATAGCAAAGGGGTGTGGCTTAGGAAATTAGTACCTAGGCCTGTGTACGTAGGTTTTCGATATATGGAAGTGCTAAATTTGTTGTTTTGTTTAGTTATTATAATATCTAGGAAGGGTAAGGTGTTACTGGATTCGTCTTCTTTGGTGAACTTATTGTTTTTATGTTGGGAATTAAGGTAGTTAAGGAAAAGGGGGTCGTGGTTAGCATTGTGGAAAAAAAGAAAGGTGTCATCAACGTATCTTTATATAGGTGTGGTTTATAATGAGTAAGGCAATGGAGTAGCCAGTTTATTTTCGTGATGGCTGAGGAAGATGTTTGCTAACACACTTTTACAAATATTTTTAACCTCACTGGCTGTGCTTCAAAGAGTTAAGGGGGATCCCATGGATAATGAATCCGTTTGTTGATGAAGTTGTTGGTCAAAAAAGAAATAAGTGTCTGAAGCGGCAAGTGTAAGCAGTTTGGTAAATTCTTGATTTGTTAAGTTCAGGACTGTGTTCGGATTGTTGGCGAAAAGGCTGTTAATACAGATCTCGATGGCTTCTTTAATTGGAACATTGGTGTGAGAGATACTATGTCGAAACTATGCATGTGGAGGTTGTTGGAATTATTTATGGTCAAAAAGATTAATGATAATCCTTTAACCCTTTCCTTAAAACTTGAAGACAAAATTAACAGTTTCCTCAGAAAACTATATGATCACAATAAAATCTCCGAGGGCATCTACAACCAAATACGTTCCTCCGGCTCATCCCCAGGTACTCTCTATGGTCTCCCCAAAATACATAAACCCAATTTATCCATTAGAACCATCCTTTCGGCCTACACCACTCACACAATTATAAACTAGCAAAATTCCTAATTCCCTCTTTAAACCCCCCTTACCCAAAACGAATATTCCGTCACCAACTCTTACGAATTTGGCAAAGAAATTTAGACCATAAATAATTCCAACAACCTCCACATGCATAGTTTCGAAATAGTGTCTCTCTACACCAACGTTCCAATTAAAGAAGCCATCGAGATCTGTATTAACAGCCTTTTCTATGTTTTGCTTGAGCGGTAGAGTCTGTCATAATGTGTTCAATTGTTTGTGGTGTGTCCTGGCACAGGTGGCAGGTGTCGTCTGTAGAGTTATCTAGTCTGTGTTTATATGTCTGTAAGTTGGGATGATGTCCACATCGGAATTGTGCTAAGTTAACTCGATTCGATCTGCTCAGGCTGGTCTCTGACCTGTCAATTGGTGGCGGCTTCGCACCTAGGACCGCATTCGGACCGAGTCGTGTCAGTGCTTTGTGGGTTAGGTGTGTGTGTATGTGTTTTCTGTACTGTGTGATGTCTGTGGGGCGTGGTATGGAGTGGAGTATTTGGTTATAATATCTCTCTGGTGTTACCTTAATGGTGTGAGGTGTTGGTGCATGATTGGACATGTAGTGGCAAGGATATTGTGGGTTCGTTGTCGCTGCTGCCATGAATTGTGTTCCCCTCATGTTTAAATGTTCCCTAACTTTCAGTATTTTTGTTTCTGTGTGCAGGTGTTCTATTGGTGTTGTTTGGGTGCGTCCTGTAATGATACGAAGTGCGTTGTTTTGTATTGTCTGTAAGGTGTTTATGTGTGTGTTTGAGATAATGGGTGCCCAGCATGGGCTAGCATAGTCCATAACTGAGCGAATATATTGCTTGTATATGAGTGATGTTGTTTCCTGCTGGTTTCCAAAGTTTGGGCGCTACTTTGAATCTATTGTGTGTGAGCCTGTCTTGTATACTGTTTATGTATGTTTGTAGGTTATTTGTAGCGGTGTTGATGTTGTTGTGGGTGGATGTTAGAGTGATATCATCTGCATATGATGATAAGGTAAGCTTGTTATCTATGGGTGTTGGAATGTCATGCATGTATAAGTTGAAGAGTGTTGGTGAGAGAACAGAGCCTTGAGGGACCCCGTTCGGAAAAAGCTTGTTTCTGGATGACTTGCCATTAAGTGTGACGTGAATATCTTCCTGAAAGATAGTTGCTCAGCCACCTTTTGGTGTTATTGTGCATGTTTGTGTTGAGTATTTTGTTTATGAGAGGGAAGTGTGGAATAGCATCAAATGCTTTACTAATGTCTATTGTTGCTAATAGTCTACGTTGAGCTGGTCGTCTGGAGTTGATGCCATCCATGATGTACTGTGTGAGGTTAGTGAGTAATATCGTGGTTGAGTGGTCAGGTCTAAATCCATGTTGAGTACGCGATAGTGGTATGTGTGGGTTGGTGATTTGTAAGATTAGTCTTTCTGTTACTTTGAAAGGTGTGCATAGTAAAGTAATGGGTCTATAGGAAGCTGGTTCTGTTGGATTTTTGTTTGGTTTGAATAGTGTAATAATTTTACCTTGTTTCCATATGTCAAGAATAATACAGTGTTGGTATGAATATGTGCTGAAGTTTGTGAGAGCTAGTATTCCCTGAGGGCCCAAGTGTTTAAGGTGTATGTTAGATATGTTGTCTGGTCCAGCAACCTTCGAATTCTTAATTTTTTTGATGATCTTGGTGGTCTGGTCTGTATTGAAGGGTGTAATGGTCGTGTCAAGTCTGCATGTTTTCTTGTGTTTCGCTGTTTGTCTGTCTGCGTGTTTCTGGTTGTTGTCTCTGTTTAAGTGACTTATTTTTGCGTAGTGATTAACTAGAATGTTGGCTTGTGTATATGTTGGGATATTATTTTGGCTGCGACAGATAGCCGCGTGTAAGGTGTGAATGCCGCTGTTAGAGTGGGTAATGCTGTTTATAGTCTTGTATAGCCTGGATGTATCTGTGGAGTGGTTTAGTGTTGTTATGAATTCCCTAAATGTTTCTGCTTGTTTTTCTTTAAGTTTGTTGTTTATTTCTGTGTTTTGCTGTTGTATCTGCTGTTTTATGGCTTCTGTGTGTGGTGTTTGTGTGTTATGTTTGAGGTTGGTACGTTGCCTTATGAGGTGGGCTATTTCTCTTGTGTAATTTGGGTTGTATTTCCTAATGTTGCCCTTGGGTATGTATTTGTTTGCATTATTGATGATCTGATTAAATGTCTTGAGTGTTGTATTGATGTTTATGATGGGTGTGCTGTTTAATGTGGTGAATTGTTCCTAAATCTGTATTTTGAACTGTTCCCAATCAGCTGCTTTCTTGTAATTTCTGTAAGTGTGCCTCAGGCTGTTGGGGCAGAGTGCAGAACGTGTTGTAATGATGATGGGCAGGTGGTCTGATGACAGTTGTTTTTCTGTTCTCCAGTGTGTATGTGTTGCTAGTGAGGGGAAACAGAACGTTATGTCTAGGGAGGTGTTTGGGTATCCTGCTTGATGTGGTATGTGTATATGTTCTTCTGTATTGTTAAGAATGAAGAGGCTGTTTAGTTGTGTGGCTATGTTGGCGCCTCTGGTGTTGCTTTTGTTGTGCAGGTACCAATTAGTGTCTTTAGCGTTGAAGTCTCCTCCTAAGATGACACCTCGATTGGTTGAAATCATATCTGTCAAATCGTCATCAATATATCAGATTAAAAGATAACACTGAACAACAAAATATAACTTTTTTTCCTCCTTCGAATGAATTTATGTGGTTCCAATGTACTTTTTACGCTGATTATGAATTTGAAAACAGAATTTCTCTATCACTCATTAATTTCGAAGGAAATGCAAATGAAAATTAATATATTTTCTTACCTTTTTGGGTATATTTAATCGTACAAAAAAGAAGAGCACCTTACCTAAATTTTGCAGCTGATTTTCGCTTATAACTATCATAGTACTAGGGGCTTCTCTTATAAGTGTTCAACAGTAGTCGGCCAACATACTGGTGCTATATTTCTTGGTACCGCTTTTCCATGGTTGATATATCCTGATGAAATCTTTCACCATGCTCATCGCTGACAGCGCTCAGGTTTCTTGGGAAGAAGTCCAGGTGGGAGTGCAGGAAGTGCATTTTCAAAGACATGTTACACCCCATTGTTTGGTAACCACTAAGCATTTGCTCCACCAGGGAAACATAATTTTCTGATTTGACGCTGCCGAGGAAATTCGCAGTCACTTCTTTAAAAACTTCCCATGCTGTTCATTCAACCTCATTCAAAGACTCATGAAATGCAGTCTTTTTCGTCACTTCTCTGATCTGTGGGTCCACAAAAAATGCCTTCTTTGATTTTCGTTTTGCTGATTCTGGGGAACTTCTGTTTTAGATATGGAAATCCAGGTCTGGCTTTATTCATGTCTTTTCCAAAATTTTTCATCAAGCCAAGTTTGATGTGGAGAGGTGGTAAGAAAACTTTTGCTGGATCTACTAGGGGTTGATGGGCAACAGTTTTCTGTCCTGGAACCAAATTTTGTCGAAGAGGCCACTCTTTCTGTGCATAATGTCCCACTCGCAGAGGAAACAAGACAACTTTGTGTATCCTAAACGTAAGCTGAAGAGAAATGCAGTCATTGTCAGATTACCAAGATATGCCAGGAATATGAAAATAAAAACCAATCTAATAGACAGAGTTTATTTCCACACAGTTTCGACGCCCACTGGCATCCTCCTCGGGTGGATACAGAAAAACGAATGAACCAAAACAAGAGGGAAAAACAGTCCAGGACCGACCGTTAAGAAATTCGCACCTAGGTTAGATCCCATTCTCCGACACCGGAAGGGCATTTTCATTAAGTACATTCGCACAAATTTGAAACTATCTTCCTGTTCTAAACATACAGATTCTTTTTTTTTTTTTTTTTTTTACATAATTATTACATTTATTATTAAATTTATTACATTTAATATTGCATAATTATTTATTACAGAAATTATAAATTTATTATTACATTGGTTATTACATTGTTGTTTATTATACAGAACTTATAAACCGAAAAACGAATGAAAAAGGCGATTAGGAAACAATCACAGAGACCATTGAGAAATTCGCACCTAGGTTAGATACCGTTCTCCCGACACCGGAAGGGCATTTTATTACAGGGTCCCGCTTATAAGTACATTCGCACAAATTAAAACTATCTTCTTGTTCTATACATACAGATTCTAATATTTTGACATAATTACTGCATTTATTATTGCATTTACATTTTTTTAACATTTATTATTATTACCTTTACCCTAATTATTAAATTTATAATATTACCTTTGTTATTACATCTGTTGCATTTATATTTATTTCCACATTTATTACTTCCATTATTACATTTACTAAAAGCGAGTAAGGAAACAATCCAGAGACCTTTAAGAAATTCACACTTAGGTTAGAACACGTTCCCCCGACTCCATAAGGGGTTTTCTGACCAAGAATCTCATTAAAGGGTCTAACTTATAAGTACCTTCGCACAAATTAAAATTATCTACTTTTTCTATACACACAGATTCTATTATTTTTCTTTTGACATAATTATTACATTTATAAAGTATCTTACTTGATTCCCAATCTATAGCATGATTATTTTGGCTGGCGTGATAAAAAATGGCATTATTAGTATTACAACTTCTGAAGGCATATTTGTGTTCTTTAATACGGGTTTCAATATTTCTTCCAGTTTCTCCCACGTATTCTAAATCTCAACTTTTACAGGGAATGCTGTAGACACAGGCTTGTTCCTCTTTTGCCACGCTATTCCTAACCAATTTACTTTTCACGGTAGGCGAATATTTGAACGCCAAAGCAAACTTAAAATCTTTCGTCAACGGTTTTACTCTTTCTAAGCCGGCAATGTAAGGCAAACTCACATATTGTTTTTGGTTAACTGAAGGTTCCCGAGGGGCATAAAAAGATTTTCTGGCTTTAAAATACGCCTTTCTGATAAACCACTTGGGATATTTTAAATCCTTAAAAATGTTCCAAATCTTTGAATTTTCCGGGTCCAGCAAATGTGGGCTACAAATTCTGAGTGCTCTTAGAAACCACTTAATGAAAATGCCCTTCCGGTGTCGGGAGAATGGGATCTAACCTAGGTGCGAATTTCTTAACGGTCGGTCCCTGGACTGTTTTTCCCTCTTGTTTTGGTTCATTCGTTTTTCTATATCCACCCGAGGAGGATGCCAGTGGGCGTCGAAACTGTTGTGGAAATAAACTCTGTCTATTAGAGTGGGTTTTTATTTTCATATTTTGACCTTCACGTAGAAAAAAGTGAAGTTTTTTGCATTTATTATGCCAGGAATGTTTATCATTGTCAATATGTTTCAAAAGTAACTGCATATTGTCATATGATTCCTTCATATGAACTTTATGTGCAATCGGAACCGAAGGACAGACATTACCGTTGTGCAGTAGTACCACTTTCAAACTCAACTTTGATGAATCAGTAAAAAGCCTCCATTCCTTAGGATTGTACTCTCGACCAAGTGCCGCCATGAGAGCGTTACAATACAATAAATCACTTTCCATACAGAAAAACGATGTGAAGTGCATCTGACGCTTACGAAATGACGATATTTTTACAGTCTTTTGTAAGAGAGTCCAACCTTTTAATTTAGAACCTAAGAGCTCAGCCTGATTTTTAAATAGATTCAACTCTGACAAGATCATTTAATTGTGACTGAGAAATTAAACGAAGGTCATCCAATGAGGTGGTTGAATTTGTGTATCCCTGTCATCTTGTCTGTCCAAAGGTTCATTACGAGATTCATCATCAGGTTCATCATCATGTCCATGTCTTTGGTGATTTTGGTGCTGGCAAATCGTCACAATGTGAAAGAGGTAGCATGGCTGACAGTAAATTAGGATATTGAATCGCATATATATATATATATATATATATATATATATATATATATATATATATATATATATATATATATACACACACAGGGGTTAGACAAAATAATGGAAACACTCATTTTTAGTGCTGTATTTTCTGGTATAATTAATGGCGTTATATAACTTACTAAATTTAAATATAAATGTGTATAATATCGAGAACATCTTCTATTTTAATATGCTGATATTGGTACTTCCTGTTCTTGTAGAATAAATAAAAATATGGAGGTTGGAAAAGATGGCACTGACTGTGAAAGAGGCATGATTGGCATCTCAGTATTAAAAGTCGCATAATTGCGAATACATGGAAGAAAATGAAAAAAATACATCAAATAAGGAATATGGTGGGCGTAAAGCAACCCTGACAGAATGTAAGAGAAGAACCTTATTACGAACCGTAAAGCATGAACCAAAGGCTGTCGCTTCAGACTTCGTTCATAACTAAAGAAGAGTGTGCACAGAGCAGTATCAGTCAAAATGATGATATGATATGAGAATTGTATTAAAGCCCCTCATAACACCAACCAGCGAAAAAACTTGAATGGAGTTGGAGTTGAAGAAAATAATGGGAATGTTATTATGCTTATGTGGTGTAGTTTTTTCCCATTTCTTCCATGTATTCACAACGTTGGGGGACTGTTCCTCAAGATACAGGGGGCAATTACACCACTTTTAATACTGAGACACCAACCAAATGGGTTCCTATTGTTATGCCTCTTTCACAGTCAATGCCATCTTTTCCAACCGCCATATTTTTATTTATTCTACAAGAACAGGAAATACAATTATCAGCATATTGTTATGATGGAATAATTGTATATATGTAGTGTACTTAAATGTATGCATATTATATATAAACATGTAAATATAAATAATAATACGCATAATATAAAGATTTTATACAAAATAAATGACTAACAATAAGTCTCCTATTATGATATAAACTGAGGAATGCAATCTTCATCTTAAAGGGTCTTAAATTGGACGTCTCTCAAAAACTGAGGGTGATAGAAAAAATATGTTTTCATTTTCGTAATCAGCGTGAAAAAGAACATAAGAATCACCCATATTTATCTATTCTTGGTCCATTACTATTTCAAATTCATGTCAAGCTGATTTTTATCCCTCAACCTCATTAAATTAAGTACAATATGCAGATGATACCACACTTACTTCTTCCAATCATAACTCGGACTTTCTGATTAATGATTAATGATTAATTATTTCTGATTAATGTGTGCTAATAAACTTTTATTGAACCTGACAAAGTCATCTAATATGATTATTACCACAAAACATATTGATACAAATTGTCAAATAATAATTGGTAATAATTCTCTTGCGAGGGTGAATGAGGTTAAAGTACTTGGCATTAATTTAGACGACAAACTAAATTTCAAAAGTCATGTACAACATATCAAATCCAAAATATCAAGATTTCTCTTAATATTATTTAAACTAAAAAACACCCTTCCTCCAAAACGTACTCCTTTTCCTAGATTATTCCTTCATCCATTCATGTTTATTATATTGCATTACAACATGGGGTAACTCAAAGAAATATACTAAACATTCTTTGGAAGCAATTCATAAAAAAATGAAGTTGCCATTTTATAATTAACTATTTAAAATATGCTAATTTCATTAAGGAATTTTAATTTCGTAATTTATTCTTTTTTATATTTTTTATTAAGTATCACTTATTTTCTACTAAATATACTGTACAATAAATTATTTAATTTAAAATTATGCAACTTTTGTAAATTTACATTGCATTTATTATTATTATAACTGTTATTATTATTATTATTATTATTTTTATCACTATTATTAGTACTTACCACATTCAATTTTTTTATTTAATAAATAAACTAAATGTCATTAATTTTGCCGAAAAAGGCTCCATGCTTCCAAAGACATATTCAGATTAGAGTACTGTGAATATACTTATTAATGTCATATCAAATATCTAAACATTGTAAAACTCTGTCACTTATATTCTTTTCTCAATAATTTTTTAAAAATATTTTAATTAAACTTAAGGAAAGTAAATTGGTTTTTGCTACTTCACGAGAAGACTCCTGAAGAAATACTATCTACTGTATAATAGAAAATGAAACTAAACGTATATTGCTGAAAGAGTCAAAAAAGAAAACTTAGCAAGCTCAAGATTAAAACTAGAACATTATTTAGACAGCGGAAACAAACCATAAGAAATCCCCTCAGATGTAAAACTGAACCGAACTAAGGAGACTCAAACTAGACACAAAACCATGAGAACTAGAAGTAGACCTAAAACAAACATTCATCCATAAGACAAACGAGGAGGAAAACAAGGTAGCAGAAAACATAAAAAATGACCTGAAATACTTCTACAGGTTCGCGAAAAGAAAAATGCAGTATAAAGAGAGTATTGGTCTGTTGATAGATGGAATGCCGGAGTACACAAATGATCCAGAAAAAATAAACGAACTGCTTAACGAGCAGTTTAACTCTGTGTTTAGCACCCATGAACTGCTTAAGGAGCAGTTTAACTCTGTGTTTAGCACCCATGAACTGCTTAAGGAGCAGTTTAACTCTGTGTTTAGCACCCATGAACTGCTTAAGGCGCAGTTTAACTCTGTGTTTAGCACCCATGAACTGCTTAATTCTGTGTTTAACACCCCTAAGACCGCAAAAAATTGAGAAAAACCAGATGATTTTTTTGGCACGAACCTATTAATAGATTCAGAGTTCTCGGAAGGAGACGTAATTCGACACCAGAGCCAGACACGTACAGTAGACTGCCACGTTTCTGAGGAAATGTAAAGAAAGTATTGCCAAGCCTCTATACTTACTATGGAGAAAATCACTCGACACAGTACAAATTCCACCTCCATTAAAGAACGCGAACATTGCCCCCTAATTCAGAGGCGGTAATAGAGCAATGCCTAAGAATTATCAGCCTGTATCTGTCACCTCCCACCTTATGAAGAGCTCTGAACGCATAATTGTAGGCAAAACGACTTACTATCTGAAAAGAATTTATTCACTCCGAACCAACATGCTTCAGGGCTGGAAGATCATGCCTATCACAGGTATTAGACCATCAAGAGCAAATACTGGACAAAACATATATGTAATACGAGGTGTGATCAAAAGGTTCAGTAAATAGTCCCGCAACTAATGAACGCGCGTCACTAGGTGATGTCAGTGTGTATGGCTGATGACGTCACCTTTGCCACTTGCAAGATGCCAACATACACCATTCAACTACGCACCAGTGCGCCGTGTCATTGCTTTGTGTGAGGGCGTTTTTGTGGAGTCTGGCAATTTTGCAGAAAATGTCGAAATTTGAGCAACGTGCAAACAACAAATTTTGTTTTAAACTTGGTAAGACGGCTATAGAAACGCACGGAATGCTTGCAGCTGTCTACGGAGATGAAGTTGTTACAAACAAGACGGACGGACGACCACTTTTTTCATCATCTTCCAAAGACTCATTTCATTCTCGAAACCTTCCAAACCACTTGCAAACAGTCTTGTTTGTAACAACTTCATCTCCGTAAACGGCTGCAAGCATTCCGTGCGTTTCTGTAGCCGTCTTACCAAGTTTAAAATAAGATTTGATGTTTGCACGTTGCTCAAATTTCGACATTTTCGGCAAAATCGTCAGACACCACAAAAACGCCCTCACACAAAGCAATGACACGGCGCACTGGTGCGTAGTTGAATGGTGTTTGTTGGCATCTGGCAAGTGGCCAAGGTGACGTCATCAGCCATACACACTGACATCACCTAGTGACACGCGTTCATTAGTTGCTGGACTATTTACCGAACTTTTTGATCACACCTCGTATATACTAATTCTGCAAAAGTCTTCGATAAATTTGATTACGAGATTATAGCACACAAACTTAACACAGGAATTACTGGAAAGCTGGGAAGATGCTAGTTAATTTTCTGACTCAACGAACACAAAGGATGGTAGTAAATGGAGTTAAATCTGAAATCTCAGAAGTCATGAGCTCTGTTTCACAAGTATTGGCTCCCTTGCTGTTTATAACAGTGATTACAAACATTGATGCAGATATTAATGACAGTATTGTATCATGTTTCACAGGTGACACAAAGATATCCAAGGAAATATCAAACGAAGATGACAGAAAAATTACAAAATGATATTGAAACATTAACCAAGTGGGCAGAAGACAACAATATGAAGTTCAACGAAGAAGAATTCTAACTTCTAAGATTTGATAATAACAAGGTGCTACACAATAAAGGGTATAAAACTATGCAGGCCAAATAGATAATATCAAACCAACAAGTTAGGGACCTTGAAACAAAAATGGTGTCCGATGCAGAATTCAGAGAGCACTTTAAGATTAAAATTACAACAGGTAGAAAAATAATGAGAATTGTTTACAGTAGCTTTCACAGCAGAAAAGTAAACATCATGCTAAAATCATGGAAGAGTCTAGTCCTAACAATAATTGAGTATTGCTCAGTACTCACAAGCCCATGCATAAAACGTGACATTGCAAACACAGAAGCCACACAAAGTACTTTTAGAGGGTCTCGACGCGAGCGGTGCACAATAATATGTGCATGGAAAATACTCGAAGGTTGCGTTACTAACCTTAGAAATAGAATACAAACACACTGGAATAAATGAAGAGGCGGATTTTGTACTGTCCCAAACGCGTTGTGACAGGGGGTCATAAAACGAGAATTGAAAATACCATCGGAATACTGGCCACAATCTTTTTAATGTACTGCTCTAAGAACTGAGGAACCTCCACCACACCAACCTGAATAATTTCAAGAACCAGCTGGACAGGTTCCTGTGCAAAATCTCTGACCGGTCATGTCTGGCTGGCCACGAGTTCTGCCAATTCCCCTCAAAAGTCTCTTAGACTTTAGGGGAGAATTAAACTGAGTGAATAATAATGAAATGCTTCTTCCTACTAACACTGAAAATTTAACAGGGTTTGAGAACAGTCAAATTACGGTAAGAATACTGTAGTGAATTATTTAATTCTGTACATAGGTACAATATTAATTGCGACGTTAAATATAATATATATATATAATATATATATATATATATATATATATATATATAGAGAGAGAGAGAGAGAGAGAGAGAGAGAGAGAGAGAGAGAGAGAGAGAGTTATAAGGACAAGAGGAAACCTCAAAGACCTTTTGGTCCACTCGAGGAGGTCCCTTTTATTAAACTGTTCATTTTTTAAGTATTCTAGCAGTAGTAGAAAAATGGATAGAAAAACATAAGGCTGTATCGCCACTCTCCACTTCCTCCCCGCCAGAGGCGGGTACGGAAAAAGGTTGAAAAAATACTTTGACCTTGGAAAAGTAGCCATGGAAATTTTACAGAAAGTATGAGAATATATACGCTAGCTCTACAATTACGCCATGCACACAGAGGTCGTACACTAGATGGCACCGCTGTATAAACTAACCAGTAAAATATTTGTGCCGATCGCACATCAACCATTTGGTATCGTCCTAAAAATCTCGAACATAGGGAAGCAAGAATTAAGAACAGAAATTAGTTTCTACACCATGCCCCTTGCCCGTCAGGCGCATCCAGCCAACCAAAAGAAAAACAAATTGTGTCGGCAGAAATGCAACTCTACCTCACCTAATCCATGCCATGCATTATTTTATTTATGAAATTGTTTCTACGAAATATTCTTCTACTCTATTTTTAGACATATTAACAAGGCATGCAATTGTGTGAGCTTGTTTTCTGTAATTGTATGTCTGTCCTGTGTATGTGTCTGCCAACTCTTTGAATGCCACCGAGTTTCAATTTGGGTCTCCCGCCGGGAAAAGTGTTTAAACAGCAAGTTATATATTGAGTCATTCATACTTCGCGGTGTTGTGCCACTACGAGAGTAGAGGAAATCTCTTTCCGGTGAGGAATATCAGCGGGAGGTCCCTGTATCGTTCCCTATTCTGTGCGGAGTGAAAATGTTTCGTGGGTGATAACCCAGTGTTGCTAAGACGAATTCAAGAATCTCCCACTTAGATATGTTTATGAGGCAAGTGATAAAAAAATGAGTTGCTCAATAGGTGATCATATTATTTGGGGCACGTCTCTCTAAAGTGGAAAGAGAACTAAGTATAAGAGGAAATGTTTAAACAAATCCCGCACCGCACGGTTCCGTGCTGAGTGGCCGATTGGAACTTTATGGGCGTTACTTCAGCTTTTAGAATATATATGTTACTGTTCAAAGCGAACACCATTTACTTTGTTAATTGAGCTCAGAGCAGAAAATAGGAAATTTAAGAATAAATCTAATATATATATACACGAGTATACCGTACATTTTTTTTTTGAGAGAAGGGGCAACAAGCCTGACCTTCATGAAAAGAGGAATCATCGCGCGGAACATTTGAAAGGTTGAAAGGTATATATATATATTATATATATATATATATATATTATATATATATATATATATATATATACAGTTATCAATTTATAATTATGTATTTGATGGCCAATTTGTAGCCATGTTTGATTCGTAAATCGGTACTATAAGGAATGATATTTATAATTACGGTTATAAGTGATTGTTATTAATAATTCACTGGTCAACAAAGTTTTTGTCACAGAGATATTTTTACTTGAACTATGTGTAATTTTTTACGTTGATTACGCAAATGAAAACAGAATTTTTCTATCACCCGCAGTTTTAGACTGACACACGAATTTACATTACTTAGGATTTGAGTGAGAATAGGAAGGGGGCGGGGTCTGCCCCTTCCTCTTCCTCTGCTTATAAGTTGCTACACGTCACTGTTGACTTTCATTTGTCAGTTACTCATTTGATTTCACTCAGTGAACATCGTGCATTTTATTCGTGATTTTCCTTAATCATTTTTTGTGTCAGTGCGTTCGTATTGTTTCATGACAGAATGCCACGCAAGTGTGTCAACCATCCAAACTGTTTCTGTTATGTGTGCAGAGAGTTAACACTTAAATTTCAAAGGCGAAATTTCACCCCTCTCGCCAGAAAAGCATGCGAACTTTATTTTGGTTGCAAGGTAGGGGATCAGAACAAGACGTGGGCACCTCATATTGTATGCTGTATTACGTGTTTAAGACTTCTGACAGGCTGGCTAAATGGGTCTCGTCAAATGCCGTTCGCTGTTCCGATGATATGGAGAGCGCCGAAAGGCCATTTAACGGATTGTTATTTCTGCTTAACAAATATACTAGGCATTACTGCGAAATCTAAACATATGGTACATACCCAAATTTACCATCAGCCAGAAGGCCTGTTTTACATAATAAACATTTGCCAGTACCAAGGCCACCGGAAACGTGGAGTTTAGATGATGAAAATGAAATTGATGTACAATGGCAATGACGAAGCTTAACATGGTTTACTGACGGACGATGTTGATCCAATGTTTGAACCATCTTGTTCATCGACAGAGCCTCACTTAATATCTCAAGCAGACCTGAGCGAGCTTGTCTGTGATCTGAAACTGTCAAAAGATTAATCCGAACTTTCGGCTTTCAGGTTGAAAGGTTGGAATCTTCAAGAAAAAGGCACTAAGATATCTTTTTACCGCAAGCATCAAATAAACTTTCTACCCTCTCATGAAAACCCTTGGCCAACAACATGATCCAAACGACTGGCGCCTATTTATTGATTCCTCGAAGCTGAGTTTAAAAACTGTATTACTCCATAATGGAAATAAATACCCTTCAGTTCCATTAGCACATGCCGTACATATGAAGGAATCATACGACAATATGCACCTGCTTGTGAAACATATCCAATATGATAAATACTCTTGGCATATCTGTAGAGACTTGAAAGTGATTGCACTTCTTCTTGGTTTACAACTGGGTTATACGAAACTCTGTTGTTTCCTCTGTGAATGGGACAGCAGAGCACGGGAAAGCCATTACTCAAAGAAACAATGGCCACTTCGACAAGTGTTGATTCCAGGACATAAAAATCTCACCATTTCACCTCTTAATCCAAAAAAGTTATTTGCCACCACTACATATTAAACTTGGTTTAATGGAAAATTTTGTTAAGGCTATGGATCAAAATGGCAAGGGGGGGGTCTCTACTTGAAACAGAAATTTCCGAGGATCAGCGAGGCCAAAATCAAAGAAGGGATATTTGTGGTCCCGCAAATTAGAGAAATCATGAGAGACAGCGCGTTTGATGAAACTCTAAGTGAAGTTGAAGGAGCAGTTTGGAGAGCATTTAAAGTAGTGAACACAAATTTCCTCGGAAACTTCAAGGCCGAAATTAAGAGTCACTTGTTGAAGAACTTCTCAAGGCCTACAAAGACGGGGTGCAACATGTTGAAAATTCATTTTCTTGACTCACATCTCGACTTCTTCCCAACAAACTTAGGCGATGTTAGTGATGAGCATGAGGAACGCTTTCATCAACAAATATCCACGATGGAGAAGCGATACCAGGGCAAGTGGACATTGTCAAGGGATGACCCAGAGACGAAATACAAGCGTAAATCATCAGTAGCCACATTTTAGGTGAATTCAATATGCATTTTCTACTTTGATATTGCTATTACGCCTATAAATTAGTTCAAATTTCATTTTCGATTCACTCAATATTGGTGGGTGATAGAAAAATTTTGAGGCCATTTTTTAACTCAGCGGTAAAAAACCTATAAGATCCACCCATTTTTGTTCATGTGACAAATAAAAAGTTCGATTTTGTCGACCAGTGAATCAATGATGAATGCTTTGGCCGAGATCACCAGATCTTTTAGATCAAAGAATGTTATTAGTTAAGTTATTAATTAGGTTGATTGATAGAATGAGTTTTCTTCCTTTATTACACAAAATAACGATTTATGAATGAGATAGAAACATGTCGTTTACAGTTGCAATAATGATTACACGAAATTAAATGATTTATGAATTAAACAGAAACATGTCGTTTACAGTTGCAATAATGTATACACTTGAAGTAATAACGCGCGAGGGTAAATGATTAGTCTTTATATAAAGTTAGGTGAATGACACCAGGCCAAACATGGGGCCTGCACGAATTATGTTTACATGGTGGTAGCTCGTGGGTCACTGAAGCTGGTGTTCGAAGGGAGAGAAGTCGAGGTTCGTCCAGAAGTCCTTGTAACAAGTTGAAGCGTGAGGCAAGGCATGAGGACATGCCTTGAGTGAATCCTCGCGATGTGACGTCATCTTAATCGTGCTTGTGTGACGTCATCTTGATCGTGTTTGAGTTGATGAGTTATACTGCTAATTGTGTTGATGGCATATTGCTAAGGGTTTGCAAACGTATCTGTCACTTCAGTTGGTTACTATGTATACATATATATATATATATGTGTGTGTGTGTGTGTGTGTGTGTGTGTGTGTGTGTGTGTGTGTGTATATTTGGCCAAGCAGGCAGACCAGTTTCCAGTCTTACTTTTTCAAAGCAATGTAAAACTTAAGTAAAACAAGCGGTACACTTTCAAAACTATTTATTTTATGATGGAATTATTATAACATCAGCAACTGTAAAATTTTAAAGTTATATTTATTTTATAAATAAAAATGATTTATTCATTCATTCATTTTACTCTTCAAAGAAAGCCCTTGAGTGGTCATGGAACAAATTTTTATAAATCTTCCTCATTTATAATATACCTTTCAACCTTTCAAATGTTCCGCGCGATGATTCCTCATTTCATGAAGGTCAAGCTTGTCGCCCCTCCTCTCGAGTTGGCCTGGTGAAGTAGTGAGTTGGTTTCTTGTACTCTCCACCTCACATAGCCAGGTACGCCCGGCTCATCGGGGATTGTTCTGAGCCAGGCGTCTAATCTTCTTTTGAAGATGTCCACTGCAACACCACTCGTGTTTCTTAGGTCTTTGATTAAACAGTTTTGGTCCTCTCATAACAAAACTATTTTCTTTCAGGGTTAAGGATGTTCCCTGTCTAGCTTTTAATTTGGGAACACGACACAGTCTTCCTTTTCTACTTTCCACCGTTGTTTGGGGAGTTACAGGGTTCAGAGTAAGATTAGGGACTAGTTTCTTCATTATTTTCCAAGTGTAAATAATGGTGTACCTCTCTCCTCCTTTCCAGTGAATATAGGTTTAATTCGCGTAACCTTTCCCAGTAATTTAGTTCTTTGTATCCCTTGATCCTGGCTTTGAAGTTTCTCTGAATCCCTTCTAGTTGTCTAATGTCTTCTTTTTTATATGGGCATGTTAGGACCGAGCAGTATTCCAATTTGGGTATGATCAGTAGGGTGTATCATGCTCATTGAAACGCGAATTTCAAGATTGGCAGTATGTATTCCTATGTAAAATTAAATTCTAGGAGGGGTTTGTTTTCTTTCACTTTTGCTAAAAATCAAGTTTAAGTGTTCAAATTTCCACTTTTTCTTTTTCTGGTTATGTACAGAACAGCTGTGCAGGACATACACTGTAGTACAAATGTAACAGACCGGTTTCTTACCAAACAAAACCATTGTAACAGCTGTTATAGGTTACTAGAGTTTCACTGTGATAATTTTCTATGTTTCAGATACAAAGCTTGGTGAAGATTGTGTAGCCACCATGGCTAAGGAAGGACGAAATACCAGAAAAAGTTCTGTTTCAAAGGTGAGTGATCTGGTAGGTCCAGTCAAGCAGTTATTTCCCACAGAAGTTCCAACCTGAAGAGCTGTGTTTCAGAGAGGAATCCTCCTCCAGGAAGAGAAGCTGCTTCTGGATGATATGAAGAGAGCTCAGTACCCTCTGCAAGATTTGGCTAAGGACTTGGCATCACTAGTACTGACAGAGTGGCGCAAAAGCAATGCCAAGTTCACTCCTCCTGTGATCATTCAAGAGAGATCCATTGCCAGGAAGATTCTTGTCAGGTGGAACGAAATGATTGACCTAGTGAATGGCAGAGTGAAGGCTGCAAAGAGAGAGAAGAGAATATCTGAAATTGATACATTGTTTGACATAACAACCTGCAGATATGATATCACTCTCTGTGGAACTGAAGCATCTGGCTGCTTTGGCTGTGCTGCTAGAGTTCATGTCAACCTGACTGTCCTCTGCCTCAGGAGATTCCAAAGCTAGAGTTAGAGTGGCTCCATTACCAGAGAATCAAAACCTCAGAAGTTTCTGGCTTTCGGATGGCATCTGTTGATGTGAAGGAAACAGTGAAGCAGGTGAAGGCTGCTAAGAGGAAGGAGGAAGAACAGAAGGCAGCTGAGAAGAGAAACAGAAAAGAGGAAGAAGAAATGGAGCTACTGCTTAGAGCTGATGATGGTGATGATGATGAAGATGAGGTGACTTCCTTGCAAGAGTCTCCAGGCAGAGCAGCTCCTACTGCTGACACAGATTTTTCCAGTACTGTACCAGGCACAAGCTCCAGTGTCAACACTGGCAAAGTCTCCACCTCTACCAGGAGGAACTACATGGATATCTGAAGCACTGATGCGGCTGCAGTCAGGTTCAAGGTGACAAAAACTCCTGCAAGCAGCCATTGCAACTGATTTCTTGCAAGATCTCATCAAAGCTGGCCATCTATCTGCTGATAAGGCATATCTAGCTGTTGACAGGATGAAGATGTGGAGGGGCAAGGAGTCTGTAATAGGTGCCTCGGTGGAGGCCCTGGAGAAAAGGACAGAGGGAGAGGAGATCAAGGGAATTTTCTTTGATGGAAAACAAGATAAGAAGACAAAGATCATGAGGTACAATGAAGAAACTGGCCGCTTCCATCCTGATATTACAACTGAAGAGCACTATGGTGTTACTTGGGAACCTGAAGGGAAGTATCTCTTCCATTGTACAGTCTAGGGTGGATCACTTTTCACTTTTTTTTAAAAATTATAGCTGGTCAAAGTTTTTCCCATGATCTTGTTCAGTGGAAGTACACTGACACCATTTTTACCAAAATTGATCAATATTTAGGGGTCGCGCATCGACCTTGAAAATTTCAATTTTGGAAATTTGGCCAAATTGACAATGTTTTACTGAATAAAGATAAATCATCAAATGACCATATTTTCTGAATCCTCTCAGTGAAAGAAATCCTCTAAGATACTTACCAAGTTGATAGGACAAGTGGTTTAGAAGTTATACTGACCTTGAGATAGCATTAAAATTTAAAATACCGTATTTGTCCCCGTACCTTAATATGCTGTCTGCCATTGTCTGCTTTTTAGGATAAGATAAAACGAATAAGGAAAGATCAAATGTATTTTGTATTAAAACGGTTTACCGATATCACTAAAGGCACTTACTCCGGTGCCCCTAACTAGGTTCAAAAACTGTATGAATCGTGGTTAGAACACACGTCATCTTAAGGCGTGCGCCATGTACTCTCTCTGCTAACTCCCTTTCCCTCTGCGCTACGTCATCTTGGCAAGTGACGACTTCTTGAAGTCACCGAGTTCTTTCCGGCTCTTTTCCACGAGCTGAAGAAGACCCTGCAGCTGTGACTCGTCTTTTGTGACAGTGTTCGCGTAATCTTCTATCAGTTTTATCCCTCTCTCTGCCACGTCGTTGGTAACTTTCAGATGCGAGATGACATTCTTCAGATCACAGTAGTTCTTATCTTGATCCCACTTATTCACCGGCAGAGTGAGCCACGTAGACGCGCACACCTGCAGGCCTGTGAACACGAACCACGATGACTCATCGATCAGGTCCGGAAGGCGCGTCGTGTCATCAACCGAGACGTTGTCATACGTGAAGTCCTCGGGCACAGCGAGGCGGCACAGCTTCTTTGCCATCTCGTGCTTCACAGTGTCTTCCACTTTGTCACTGCAGAGGGCGAAAACGACGGTCTGAGGCCTCAGATACCACAAGTGCCGCCTGATCACTGCCAGTGAAGCCTCTGCAATCTCGCGATCCACAGCCCTGTACTGCAGAAGACGCTGGTACAACACAAGGTCATTCAGCGGGGCATCAGCTGCGACAGGAGCCGCCAGCCAGGCAGGTGCGTAGAGGAGTGCAGTAAATAGTACCACTCTCTGAAGTTTCTGTACCAGCTCGTCGTCGAACTCCAGCTGACCGCTGAACATCAGGAGCTTCGTGTAGTAGATGATCTGAAACGAATACGCACTGTGATGTATAAATACCGATACCACTCCATATAAGTTTGTTTAATGGTAAATTATTTATCTTATTTTTTTCTGGTAGGGACTTCAAATGGCTGTTTGCAGAAGGCAATACAATATTTAACTTCTAATTCAAAATACCAACCTTGGCCATCCACCTCGCATGATGGTAGGCTCCTGGGCGCATGAAGTGTGTGCCACGACGTGGCTGGGCCCCGAGTACCAGGAGTGTAATCTCCGCCACTTCTCGGTAGTCTTCTCTGACAAGACCAGAAGCGGTGCCGAGGAACTTGACTGCCTCATCTCGGAGCTCCATCAGCCACGTCACCTCCGCCAAATGCTCGATCTCCAGCTCGCGATAAGTCGAGAGGTCGAGCTTGTCCCACCTGAAAGGGGAGTTATGAAAATATTGCATGAAAACGACTGAAGTTTCCCTTTTCGACTGCTATTAACATCATTAGTAGAAGGACGCTGATATCTCAATTGCTCTGAAGGCAAAAAATCATTGGAGAAAACAAATGCGCCTTAGACTTGAAATTCACCTTCTCCTCAGATACTGGAACAAAGGTTCAGTTGGTGCTGTGGTTCTTCCAAACGCGGTGATGACCACTGCCCCCACGATGAGCTCCATAACGTGATGGCGACAGCCCAGCTGGAAGAGCGGTTTACCAAGCATGTTCTCCAGCCGGACCACCGCACCCTGCACCCTCCCCGTATTGGAGGAAGTTGTGTCGAAGCACAGTCCAATCACGTTGTTCTCGCATCCCCAGTCTTTGAGAGCACGAAAGGTCGCCTGGGCCTGGGACAGACCGGTGCCGTCAGCAACAGTCGGAACGGCCAGCAACTTTCCTTCTGTGCATTGGGGAGCTCCGGAGATGAGAATCGCCTGGCGGTGCTCCAATGATCCAAGAGAGTCCTGAAACGTATGTCATACATGCCAATCCATTATCGTCCACTGGAATATGTCAATCCACTGTCGTCACTGGAACATGTTAATTCACTGTCGTCCACGGTGAGGGCAAAACTGACCTTGATTACTTTACCGTCCCAGTGGACGACAGCATGCCTCGGAGATACGAAGGATTTCTGCACAGCTGTCGACACTTCACAACGATGTGCCACTCTTCCACGGCGAGACGTGTCCTTCGAGATACTGAATTTGTCCAGGTCTGCGGGCGGATCTGCCGAACGTAGGACTGCCGCCACGACACTTGCCACCTATGTGCGAAATTGAAAGGAAATTGACAAGGATGCGTATGGTTTTTATGTGACAAAATAATCACTAAATTTTCCGTCGTTACGTCTATTATATCTTTGTCAAGGAAAGATCATTACTGATATATACACACCTGATTATTGGACATCCGGAAGCGATCAGCCACTTCAATAACAGCCGGTGCATTGAGGATGCGGTGAGGAAGGCTGATTGATACAGTTGATTCTCTCGGCTGTCGGTATGGTGGTTCTAGCTGTGATTCGGAGTTGCTCGATGATCTGCTTTCTATAGATTCATCGTCGCTCTCAGCTTCGGTTCCTAATTTCGTTTTTGAGGTGCCTGGCTCATCACGAGATTGTTGTCTTGAGAGTTGCCGTTTTCTCTTGACAACGAACACTTTATCATTCCCACTCATTGTTGCCTGGCGCAGGCCCCGTTGATCCTCATAAAATTTAATATCTTCTTGTTTGTTGTTGTCTGAGAGCAGTCGACTTTTCTGTATCTCTTCAATAGCATCGGGAGCTCCGATGTCCCAGAGCTTGTTCAGATTTTCTGAAAACTTCTCCCTGCCTTTTCCCGCGTCACTGTCTCTCATCTTGCTCTTCTGCAGCGAGCGCCACTCTTCCCACAGTAACTCCAGTTTTCTTTCGCAGTTACGCCTCGTGATCGTCTTTATACGTGCCATGTTCCAAAATGCCAGAACATTGGCCACCGTGTCTTTTACGGCGGCCTTCCTGTCAGTAGTTTCCTGCTTGGCATAGAAGAAGTACTGGAGAACTTGATGGGTGGTTGGCAATTTGGCACCACCGATCGAGGAAGATGGCTGACCAATTAAGAAGACGTCCGTGGCTGACCTTAGAGAAGGTGGTGCTGTTGTTGCTGCTTTCTCTTTTCCAGAATAAGTAACTTTCAGAGTCTTCCCACTCCTGGTTGTTAACAGTTTATCCATTGTACTAAAGTCTAGACTTATCAAACAAGAATCAATTGACACAGTTGATCTGTAAAAAGCAAACTGTGATTAGTAAAAATATTGGTCATAGACATAGCGTGTGTGTGTAATTGGGATTTTAGGATGCGCCAGCTACTGATGCTATGATTACGTCCATAACGGGGGACAAATACGGTATTTTAAATTTTAATGTTATTTCTAGGTGAGTGTAACTTCTAAACCACTTGTCCGATCAACTTGGTAAGTATCTGAGAGGATTTCTTTCACTGAGAGGATTCAGAAAATATGGTCATTTGATGATTTATCTTTATTCAGTAAAAAATTGTCAATTTGGCCAAATTTCCCAAATTGAAATTTTCAAGGTCGATGCGCGACCCCTAAATATTGATCGAGTTTGGTAAAAATGGTGTCAGTGTACTTCCACTGAACCAAATCATGGGAAAAACTTTGACCAGCTATAGTTTTTTTAAAAAAGTGAACAGTGATCCACCCTATAATGTACACCAGAAGAACCTGAAGGAAATGAGAAACCTGCACTGAAGATAGCTCAGGCTCTGTTTGAGTGGAATAGTGCTCATGGTGTTAAAGATACTATTGTGGCCCTTGGTGGTGACTCCACCAACACAAACACAGGATCTGATGGAAGAGCCATCACTCACTTGGAGAGATTGCTAGGTCATAAGTGTCACTGGCTGATATGCCAATTGCATATTAATGAACTCAGCCTCAGGCACATGATCAGCAAGCTTGATGGTCCCTACACGCACAAGTCTGGGTTCAGTGGCCCAATAGGAAAACTTTTGGAGAAGATGAATGACATACCTGTCAACTTTAGCTTCAAGGCTCTGCCAGGAGAAGAAGATATAATTGAACTTCCAGAAGACATTGTACAGAACCTTAGCACTGACCATAAGAACTGCTACCTACTGATCAAAACTCTCAAGACAGGAGATTTGAGCAAGGAAGTTGCTGGTCTGAAATGTGGCCCACTGAATCAGTCACGCTGGCTAACTACAGGTGAGGCTCTGCTGATGCTGTGGATGAGGCAGCATGGTCTGAATGGGGAGGTGTTGAAGAAGCTGGAGGTGCTGCTGATGTTCTGCCTGGACTTCTACTTCAAGATGTATTTTGAGATCAAGGTGAAGCACCACATGAGGTATGGACCTCACCATATTGTGACCGCTCTGGGACTGCTGAGAAGCCAGACCTCTGAAGTCAGTAACATAATCACTCATGTGATAGTTCGTGGAGCATATCATGCTCACAGTGAGAACCTCATTGCCTCTCTCCTGTGCAGTGAGGATGAGGAGGAGAGGGCATGGGGGGTTGAGATGATCAAGAAGATCAGAGGTAAGTCTGAGTATGGAGACATGAGTCTGAGAACTCATAGAAACCCTAAACTGAATTTTGATGCCACTTCTCCAATTACTCTGATTAATTGGGATAAGGCGAAACTGTATGAGCCACTCTTCACTTGTAAGATGTCAAAACGAGAAGTTGAGGAGCTTCTCAGATCTCCACTTGAAGTTGAGAACTTCTCAGTTCACACTCAAAGCTGTGAAAGAGCAGTCCAGGAAGTTTCAGCTGCAGCTCATGCAGTGTATGGGCAAGAGAGAAGAGATGGTTTTGTTCGTGCTAGGATCGATCACAGAGAATTGTTGCCAGTTTTCAAGTCAAAGCAAGACATTATGAACATGTTTTAGAGCTCTACAAGACCTGCTAGACAAATGAAGATGCTTTGAGGAGAAAAAATCTCAAAACATTCAGTTGACCAGCATATTATTACAAGCTGGGGGTGGAGGAGGGACTTATACAAATATTAAAGAAGAATTGCAATTGCAAAAAAAAGGTTGAACGTCACAGCAGCTTGCGGAAAGGTGGGGGCAGCTGCCATCACACTCAGTGATGCCGAAAAGAAAATAAATAAAAATTGGTGGAGGCGTTTCTAAAAAAAAGAAAATGCAAGACCAAGAAAGAAGAACAAAAAGATTCTGCCTGATGAAGAGAACAGCCGCGAAATGTGGTGTAAAGGAGACTAAAAATCATACAATTCCTTAGTTTTAGGCCATTTTGGGTGATTTTGGTTATTTTAGGGGTTATGAACCACTTTGGCTGATCTTAAATGGGTCCAAGCCTGCCCTTAGAAATGCTTAAAGGGGGTATGTGAACAATATGGAACATATGGAGGTCATTTGAGGCTACCAAGTCTTTGAAATTGGCCAAAAATTCCATTTTTCGACCAAAAAAGTGCGATTTTGAACACTTAAATGCGATTTTTCGCAAAAGTTGCAGAAGACGAACCCCTGATCAGTGTTTTCAGTAGAGGAATCATTATAGTCCTATCCCTTCGTTTAAAGTTCTCAGTATCTGCCCAGTTACTCTCTTTGCTCTGTTTATTGCTGTCTTATTTCGTGTTTCAAATTTCGCATCATCAGTCATTACAACCCCTAAGTCTTTTGCTTTAAAATTTCTCTGAATTTCCTGTCCATTTGTGGTATAATATTCCATGGACTTTAGGATTATATATATATATATATATATATATATATATATATATATATATATTAGGCCTAATATTAGCTGAGTGAGGTGATAATGATTAGGCCTACTATAATTACCAGATTAATGTAATTGAATATGATATGATGTTACGAATGCTTCGAGGTCACCAGTTTGGATTACACCCAAACAAAAGGTTATAAAAATCACTTGTTGTTTTGTGTTTAATTAACAAAATAAATCATTTATTTGTTCACAGTGATTAACAATTATATAACGGCATTTATAGTATGCTAAATATGACTAAGGATTAGCAACTAAGGGAATGGTTATACAGATTAATTGTTAAGTAAGTACACTAATTTAGGTAGTTTAATGACATACAAACATGAAACATAAACAAGATGCTGCAGCCTAATAATGAGTGGAAGAAATGTACGTAAATTGGTACACTGTAAGTGGATTAGGCCTTCATTTAGGTAGGCTAATGATATGCAAACATGAAACATGGAATAAATGATGCAGCCTAATGATAATAGAAATTATGCACGTACGTTTTTGTACTCTGAATGGATTGGGCCATCAATAATGAAAATGTTTAAAAGGATCACATAAAGAAACGGATGCAAGTTATTTATGGATTACATGAAAGAACACAATAGCAGGATGATACACGATTACGGTATTGGAATGACACTTGAACTGGGCCTACTGCAGTCTTAAAGAGAAAGTTAGTTTGAACGGTATTGAAAGCACTTTAGGTATAGCCTAATCACGACGCTGCGGTTACGCTCTGTAGGCTTAGCGAGCATTGCTAAGAACGAGGCACAGAGAGCTTACCGACATTGTTGAAAATACCTCTTAAGATGAAGATATGCTTGAAGGTTGACCTTGTAGAACGTAGGCCCGAGGTGATGTTGACCGTCCTATTGAAGCTTGTTGAACGGGCGCCGGTCGACTCTTGAGATGAAGGATGAGTTAAACCAAGGTCAGAATGATGTCGCTTCAAGTATTGATTCGCTTCGTGTAGAGTTGAAATGTTGCTTGAGGGACTGAAGCCAGCTGATGTCGAACGGCGCTGGGTTTCGAAGGAATACTTCTGCAGGAGGTTTGTAGAAGGTCTTACTTGATGATAGACCTGAGCCTTGAAGGAACAGCAGGCCGTTCTCCGGCGAAGACCAGAGAGCGGGTGGCTTGACGTGTGGTGTTGCTGACGAAGGATGCTGAGACGTGACGAACAAGACGAGAAGTGATGACTGCTGAGAGACGAAGTGAGTGAGTGAGTGAGAGTGAGCTAGTGAGAAAGTGTATCAGTGGACCCTCGCTTATATAACCTCTGATCTGAGACGCGGAGTTTCACGGCATTTCTTGAGACGCCTCCTACGCGTCCTTTGTTGTTAAAAGGCTAACGTTATTTTTGGGTCCTTCAAACCACGTGCGTCTTTCGCTTCCATGTGATTGTATGATGTTTGAGAATGGCGGGAAAGGAAATTCCTTTGTTTGCCCGCTATATATATATATATATATTATTTAGGAAAATCGAACACGAAGATTCGAAACCCGGTAAATGTATTATACATAAATATAAATGGCCTCTATACTGACCATGCACACTGCAAATTACAATACTTGCAAAATTTAGCTACGGAAACCAGCATAGATGTCATATGCCTAACTGAAACACACTTACATAAATGCGAAAAAGGCTGTAAAAACTGCATCGAGAATACTAAAATAGCAATGCTGGACTACAACATATACAAAGCAGATAGAGTGGCTAAAGAAGGGGAGGGTGTTGTATCTACGTGAAAAACGCATGCACATGTGAGGTTAAGGTAAACAAATCAAACAGCACAGTCGAATTTATTATTTTAGAAGTAAAAGAACTGAACTTAACCATTATGGACGTGTACAGACCACCAAACACCAGAAAAAGTGAATTCCAATTTGCCACTAATGAAACAGAAAACATGTTAAAATTACTTGAAACTCTAGAAACAAATATTCTAATTTCGGAGATTTTAATTTCCCATTCATAACACGGAAGAAAAATGACGAAGTCATATATGTTAAGAAGTTTCATGGCAACATTACAAAAGATAATAAAACCCAGCAATAATGCTATTAGATATGATGAAACATTACGCCCTTAATCAGGAAATCTGTGAAGCCACTAGAAAAGAGCACGTTTTGGATTTATTTTTGACAAATAACAATGAGATGATAATAAATAAAAAGGTAACGCACACAAATTTCTCCGACCATAACCTTATCGATATACAATTGAAGTTATCACCCAGAGGTCCAGAAGGAATATTTGAATGCTTAAACATAAATTCAAGGAAAGTAGATTTGGAAAGTGTAAATAAAGATTTAAAGGAAGTAAATTGGGAATTGCTACTTCACGAGAAGACTTCAGAACAAATATAGGTATAATGGAGACTGAAACCAAACCCATATTACTAAAGCATGTTCCAGAGAGACAAAAACGAAAACGTAACAAGCTCGAGAGAAAATTCAGGACACTATTTAGAAAACGGAGGCAAACCGAAAAACACCTCCACAGATGCAGAACTGATGCAAGGAGACTCAAACTAGAGTGAAAACTAAGCGAAATAGAAATGGACAAAACGCAAACATTCATACATAAGACAAACGAGGAGGAAAACAAGGTAGCAGAAAACATAAAAAATAACCCCAAATACTGCTACACGTTTGCGAAAAGGAAAATGCAGTGTAAGGAGAATATTGTCTGGTGATAGACGGGGAGGCCAAACACACAAATTACCCCCTAAAAATGAGCGAACTGCTTAAGGAACAATTTAACTCTGTGTTTAGCACCCCTAAGTCCGAGATGAAAGTATAAAACCCCGACGAATTTTTCGACATTGATACAAATCAGCCAAGGACAAATTCTGGCACAAACCTATTAATGGACTTAGAGTTCTCCGAAAGATGTAATTAAGGCTCTATCACAGATGGGAGACAATTCGGCACGAGGGCCAGACACATGGGGTGCCCCGTTTCTGACAAAAGTAAAGAGGGTATTGCCAAACCGCTATACCTACTATGGAGGAAATCATTCGACACAGGACAAATTCACTTCCATTAAAGAACGCGAACATTGACCTCTTATTTAAAGGTGGTAACAGAGCAACGCACAAGAATTATTGGCCGGTAGCTCTCACCTCCCACCTTATAAAATGCTTTGAACGTATAATTAGAGGCAAAAACTACCTACTACCTACAAGAAAATAACTTATACAACCCAAATCAACATGGTTTCAGGGCTGGAAGATCATGCCTATCACAGCTATTAGACCAACAGGAGAAAATATTGGAAACATTATGTCGAGGACAAAACATAGATGGAATATATACTGACTATGCTAAGGTCTTCGATAAATGTGACCATGGAATTATAGCACACAAACTTAAGAATACAGGAATTACTGGAAAGCTAGGGAGATGGATATTTAATTTCTTGACGCAAAGATCACAAAGAGTGGTGATAAATGGAGTCAAATCGGAAGCCTCGGAAGTAGAGAGCTTTGTCCCAAAAGGGACAGTACTAGCTAGCTCCCTTGCTGTTCATAATAATGATTGCAGATATTGATGCAGATATCAATGACAGTATTGTATCATGTTTCGCAGATGACACAAAGATATGCAAGGAAATATTGAACGAAGGTGACATAGAAAAATTACAAAACGACATTGAAACATTATTCCAGTGGGCAGAAGACAACAATATGAAGTTCAACGAAGAAAAATTCCAACTCCTAAGATATGGTAATAACAAGGAGCTACAGAATAAAGGGTACAAAACTCTGCAAGCCAAACAGATAACACCAAATCCACAAGTCAGGGATCTTGGAGTAATAATGTCGTCGGATGCAGAATTCAGAGAGCACTATAACATCAAAATTACGACTGCTAGAAAAATAATGGGAATCATCTGGAGGAGCTTCCGCAGCAGAAAAGCAAACATTATGCTCAAATTATGGTAGAGTCTAGTCCTACCAATAATTAATTGAGTATTGCTCAGTACTCACAAGCCCATAGAGAAAACGAGACACTGCAAACATTGGAGCTATACAAAGGACTATTACGTCTAAGATAGAGGAAACGGATGGTGAAGACTACTGGTCTCGACTCCAATCCCTGAAACTCTACTCTCTCGAAAGAAGGCGCGAGCGGTACACAATAATATGCATATGGAAAATACTTGAGGGCTCAGTCCCTAACCTTAGAAATTTACAGATCTACAGAAGCCAAGACTAACAAAGACCCTAAGATCCACTTTAAGGTTAGCCCGAGAGAAAGAAGAGAGTAGGGGGTTAAAAGAAGAGAATAGGGAGTTAAAAAAAAGAGAATAAGGGGTTAAATAAGTAGCAAAACCTATCATTCGTGGGTTAACATTCATTCAAAAAAAGAGAGAGAAAGACTCACCATCATTATCCGCCGACCACTGCCGACAAGTCGGGAAAATAGTCGAAGAGAATAGGAAAGGGGTGAAAGATGAAAAGAAGTAAAATTAGAACGCTTACAAACCATGCAAACACAGTCTTAACTCAAAGAAACACTGTCATACCATACAAATTACAGACATGCAAGTAAAGAGAGGATGAGAAGAGTATAACAAAAAGTGTGTTAGTTTACGCTACGAGCTACATCTAAGTTTGAGTTAGTTTATTTTTATTTTTTTTAATAATATAAATTTACCGCTGTCATATCACACGCTGGAATGTCACAAGCTGACATCAATCTTCAACATACTCAAACCTCTACCATCACCCCCCAGAGCTCCTGTTGCTAACTGTTTAATTTTTTTAAACAACGTTAATATTTTTAAAATGCCTATCTAAACGGTTCTTAAACATATTAACGCTGGTATAGTTCATGAGGGGCGCGGGAAGATTATTCAATCTATCAATTACTTTAAACGTAAAAACGTTTTTAGCGATGTTAGTAATGAAACGTCTACCACGTAATTTAAATCCGTTATTCCGCGTATTGCTATTATCGAAAATAAACAATTTGTCAAAATTTACGTTACGATTTTATTGACGATTTTGAAAATTTCAATAAGCTCCCCCTTAATCTCCTAGTCTCGAATTAGTTTCGTGGCGCATCGCTGAACCCTTTCCAACCTATCAATATCCTCACGCAAATATGGGCATCAGAACTGAACGGCATATTCTAAATGAGGCCTGACTAGGGACTTGTAAAGGGGCAATATAATCTTCGATTTAAATTTGAAATTTCTCGCTATGAAGCCTAACATCCTATTAGCTTTTGCGCAAGACTCCAGGCACTGGTTCCTAACTTTTAAATCCTTAGATACGCGTACGCCTACATCTACAGTTGAACCCCGTTTAACGATCGTAATTGGTGCAAACTAAACCATCGGTACACGAAAAAATCGTTACGCGAACCCATTATAACATGTAAATGGCCTAATTGGTGCAAATTTTTTGAAAATACACTCCTGCAAGACTTAGAAATACTAATTTTCCATGTTTAAAAGGATATTTTAACAATACATGATATTTTAACACCAAAAATGTATTATAACTTATTTTGCTGTAAATAAATAATAAAAACAATTAAATAAACATAATTAAATAAAGAAATAAATAAACAAATTATTTACCTTAGGTTGGTGGAGTGTAACATGGATGAAAATTGATGGTGGTAGTCGTGGGGTTGGAGGAGAAAATTATTGTTTAGAAGGAGAATCTCCTCCCATCGTGAATTTGGCGCGATCGTTCAAAAATCGTTACACGGAAATTAATCGTTACACGGGCAATATATTCTCAATGAGGCTTGATCGCAACACGATTTAATCGTAACATGAACCAATCGGTAAGCAGGGGTCCACTGTACTTCCTTGTCAACGCCAACTGTTTATCGTCCATCGTGTACGTGTAATTGTTGTTACGAGAACCTATATGCAAAACTTTACATTTATCTACGTTAATTTGCATCTGCCACTTATCCGTCCACTCCATAACCCTATTTACATCGTCTTGGAGCCTATTTCTATCGTCCACGTTAAGAACTTTACCGCCTATTTTAGTATCGTCCGCGAATTTTGACACGTTACTGGTCAAGCTTACATCTATGTCGTTAATGTAGATTACGAATAGCAATGGGCCTAACACTGAACCCTCAAGGAGACCGCTACCTACATCCAGCCACCCCGATTCCCTACCATTAACAACGACCCCAAAGAAATAGAATCAAACTGGAATGAGAGAAGAGGAAGATTTTGTACTGTCCCAGCTGCGGTGGGACAAGGGTCCATGAGAACGAGTATGGAAAATAACCTCAGAATACGAGAACCAAAGCTTTTCACTGCCTTACCAAAAGAAGTGATGAATCTCCAGCACACCGACCTGAATAACTTCAAGAACCAGTTGGACAGATTCCTGTGCAAAGTCCCTGACCAGCAATGCGTGGCTGGCTACGAGGGCAGGAGGAGATCAGACAGCAATTCCCTCCGTCACCAAATCCCGCAAATGAGGCGGGATGCTGCAGAGGGGTCGACCGCAGGTCTATCCTCAACCGTCGTTCGAACTCGCATAAAGTAACATAAAGTAAGTATATATATATACATATAAATTCTGCATTTTTTTATAATTTTTATTTCTATTAGTACGATTTCACCAATCTTATATTAAAATGAATTCACTTTGTTTACCGGAAATCCAAATTCAACCCTATTTCGGTATGACGGTAAAATGTATTATATTTACTTTATATATGAGTATAAATAATTACTCGTTCCTTCATTCAAAGTAAACTTTTAGCTGAAAAGTAAGTGGAATGCATCTGATGGCCCATCTTAGATTCCCAAGGGTTAAATTACACCTTGGAGCCAAATAGTTATCAGAGTTTTGTAAGGTAAACGTTTTTATACTTTTCTTTTTCTCTGATATTTTAGAGATATCAAAGGTAAAACGAACATAATTTACTTACTTCATAATATGTACGAGAATATATGAAACAACCTGAAATCATTCATCAGTGGGGGCAATTTGGTTCAAGAATATACTGTATTTCATAATGCATGCATATCAGAAATATATACTGTATATATATATATATATACACAAATTCAGAATGGTTCCCTGAGACAATTATATGTTAAACACAGACCGTGCATGGAACAAGGAACTCTTCTGGGAAAATTAAATCCACTATAGTCCGAATAAGTAATGGTAAATGACAAATACCATAGTTTTTCTTTTTCATGATTTTAGCCCGACGTGGGCAACGGGTCTCTCGCAAAGAGATCCCATAAATATAGCTTCCCTCACCAGCTATCTGCAAAGCAGACAGGATCCAGCTTTGGGACATGGATCTAGGGTTTAAAGCAAGCCTAGATCCCTACATTCAGAACCTCTATATAAGTAAAAGACTCGTTGCATTCACGTCGGGTGGAATAAATCAAAGAAAAAGGGGGTAACTATTGTATTTTTAGCCAAAAAAAAAAAAAACTTAAACCTCAACCGGGACATTGAGCGTCCCGGTATTTGTCATTTACCATTACTTATTCGGACTATAGTGGATTTAATTTTCCCAGAAGAGTTCCTTGTTCCATGCACGGTCTGTGTTTAACATATATATATATATATATATATATATACAGAGAGAGAGAGAGAGAGAGAGAGAGAGAGAGTTTACAAATTCCGCTCTCCCTTGGGAATACTCGTCGCGACCTGCAAACAATCACAACTAAGTTCGATTTTATGACAGCAAATATGTGTGTTGGCTGAAAATTATTTTGAATAAGGAACTATAAGTTTTATAGGATCACCTGAGGATCAGGGCCCCCAGCCTTCGTTAGTTAGCCTTATAAGGTTAACTAACGAAAATATCACGACTTAACCTAACCAATCGTTAGGTCAACTGTACGCCCTTGACGATTGGTTAGGTTAAGTCGTGATATTTTCGTTAGTTAGCCTTATAAGGCTAACTAACGAAGGCTGGGAGCCCTGATCTTCAGGTGGTCCGTTTTATATGCCTAATTTAAATAATTTAAATTGCAGTTTTAGAGTTAAAAGTGAATAAAATTAACTGATGATTTAGGTTTAATGGAACCATCAATGCATGGTTTACGTACAAATTAATTTCGGGTTTTCAGAACCGTTGATGGAAATTGAATCCTTTTTCCTTGAACATACAGTCGCTGACGTGGTCCGGTTGTAAAGCAGGTTCTTTCAAGTTAAGTGTATATATATTATATATATATAGGTGCTGGTTAAGTGTGCGGTCTACCTAGCTTTTAGTTAGCCTTATAAGGCTAACTAATGAAACTATCACGACTTAACCTAACCAATCGTCAAGGGCGTACAGTTGACCTAACGATTGGTTAGGTTAAGTCGTGATATTTTCGTTAGTTAGCCTTATAAGGCTAACTAAAAGCTAGGTAGACCGCACACTTAACCAGCACCTATATATATATATATACACACACACACACACACACACACATATATATATACAGGGTCTGTCAAAAAAAACTAAGCCAATTTGAAATCTCTATAAAATGCACAATTTGATAGAGATTTCAAATATTTTTTTAAACTAAATAAATAAAAGGCTCATAAATAATCTCTGATAATTTTATAACTTTATTTTAAATATTTTAGGAGTTATGCGGTTATTTCTACAGATTGCGAAAATTTCAGTTTTTCTCATTATGTAATATCTTCTTTTTTTCTCTTTTTCAGAATTTGTTTAGATTTAAAAATTTTCGTGAATACCTCTAAATATGCCATCCTCACATGAAGATAAAATAATTATAAAGCATTATAGAGTTGAAAAAGGTTATAGTGCAAGGAAATTACTTTCTGAATTCGATTATAAAGGATGGACTAGATCAGGTTTAGATTACTTATTGAGAACTATCGATGAAACAGGAAGCATTGAAAGGAAGGTTGGTAGTGGGCGACCAAAATCAGTTAGAGTAGATGAAAATATTCAGAAAGTGGAGGAACGTATCCTTAGTCAAGAGGATCGACCTGGTAGCCACGCGACACCTGCTCAAATATCAAAAGAATTAGAAATATCAGAATCAAGCGTAAGAAGGATTATTAAATCTGATCTGCAATTTAAACCATTTAAAAGAGTGCATGGACAAAGATTGTCAGAAGTAAACTGTCAGAAAATAGTTGAGAAATCCAAACGTATTTTACATATAATAACTGAAGATAAACTTTCCAAGACATTTTTTACGGATGAAAAACGTTTTACGGTTGAGCCACCAAGAAACTCACAGAATGACCGGGTTTATTCTGATGTTGCGAAGAAAAATGAAATCCAAGATGAAAGACTGTACGCAACAAGGAGTCACTTTTCTTCTAGCGTCATGGTTTCTGTTGGAGTGTCCAAGTTGGGAAAAACTTCAATATTTTTTATTGAGCCAGGAGTGAAAATTAATGCTCAATATTATTCAAATACCCTGCTTGAGAAAATGCTTCCAGAAATGAGAAACTTGGCTAGTCAAGGTTACTTTATTTTTCAACAAGATGGTGCAACATCACATACTGCCAAAACAACCATCGAATATTTGAAAAAGAGTGTGCCTGAATTTCTGGAACCGAATAATTGGCCACCTAACAGCCCTGACCTAAACCCTGTAGACTACGGAATATGGGAAAACTTGGCAGAGAGAGTGTATAGCAACAGAAAAAGGGATGTCAATCATTTGCGTGAGTTGATTATCGCAAAATGGGCAGAGCTCCCCCAAGAGCAAATAAATCGAGCAAGAGATGAATTCAGACCGAGATTAAAAAAAGTGATAGAAATGCAAGGGAATCATATTGAACAGTTCTTTTAATTTTATTAAACTAAAAATTATCTAGAGTATATCGTAAAAATTTTTTTTCATGTTATGTATGAGAATCTCACTTTTTAGTTAATTATTAATAAAATTAACAATTCTGAAGATATCATCATAAAAATTTAAAGGTTAATAGGTGATTACCTATACTTTATTGTGTAAAAAATTCAACTTAATTAGATAAATGCTTTTGTTTTAATAAAGGTTTGAATTTGGCTTAGTTTTTTTGACAGACCGTGTATATATTATATATATATATATATATATATATATATATATATATATATATATATATATATATATATATATATATAAGTGTGTGTGTGTGTGTGTGTACACACACACATATATATATATATATATATATATATTTACAAATAAGAATGAAATAATGGGGACACAAGGGTCCGGAAATGTCCCAACGAAAAACCGGGTGGATGAGAGAGAGAGGACAAAATAACGAATAACAATATAAACAATATAATACGGAATGAAGATATAGATGAAAGAAAAGAAATAAGTAAAAGTTGCGAAGTAGTTACACTGTCCAACGAGCGAAATGATAAAAAGATAATAACTAAATACCTAGAAAATAAACAGCCAAAGAAAAATAATGATAATGCCAAAATTAAGAACTTTGAAAATAATAAGAAAACAAGAAGTAGAAGCGTAGAAAATATAGCATGTAAATACTACGCGAAAGGAAACTGCAGATATCGGGATGGACAATGCATATGTAAAAATGAACCATAAATAATTCCCATATTCCTATATTATCTTATTCTTCATGTAATTCTTGTATTCATTTATATAGTTCTTGTATCCATTTTAAAAATTCATGTTATATGGTTCATGTATTTATATAATCCTGTATATTCTTATATATTTAACTTTATATAATGCCTATACTCATATGTATGTACCTGTGTGTATTCATTTTTACATAAGGACCGAAATCGCCCAACGCGAGTTTGGATAAAATTTTTGATTTGCTTTCTACTTTGCTAAATAATTGGTGACCTGTTGTTTTTTTAAAAATCTCATAATCATTTTTTTAGATTTCGCTTAATAAGGAATCCTGCTTAAGCTTTGCAATGTTCATATTTTGTATACATTCTCTTTCGTTATAAAAGATGAGATCATGTCTTGCCTAAGCATTAAAATTGTACATCTTAAACCTTAAAATTTTACTCATATGCATATTTTAGTGTAAAAATTTGAAAAGTTGCGGTTTAAGATAAAAATATGGTTTCGTCTTCAAATATTTTGTTTACTCGTTCAAGCCTTACCACAGCTGAAAATTTACTTTATTTTCGAATATTGTGCAAAAATAATACAGCCTTTTTAGCATTTAATAATAATGATGTTAGCAGTTTTTGGGTATATAAACCCCAGTAAAAATCTTCCATTGTCATTCAGAAGCTAATTCAGAGGCTGAGCACTACCTGTACATTTTAGCAGTAAATTACAGTAAAATAGTTTTTATCTTATCCTTCGAGCCTTGCTCTCTTCAGAAGAACTTAGTCATTAAACTTTCCGGATACGCTATAAGAAGAGTCCGGAACCTTCAGCATTTTTAGTAAGTGTATCAGAGTCCTCCGAGCCACTATAGAAGAAAACTACTGCAAGTCACACATCCGTTGCTGCCACCTAACTAGAACCCCCGTCAACTTCGAACCAACCCGGGCCATAGACGGAGGGGTTAACAACTGGCGACCCTTTAACCAGGATCTTCACGACTGACAACTTCTGCATCCAGGATTCTTCCAGTCTTCCAGACCCTGGAACCAGAACCAACACCCAGTTGACCGGCGTGTCACGACTTCTAGTTCGTCACATCCACCCTTGAACCGGTGCGTCACGACTCCAAGTTCTCCACGCCTAGTTTTCATCCAAGAACAAGTGGCCAGCAAGACACGTCTTCAGGACACGTCTCTAAGGATTTCGCCGTAGGAATCTTGTTAAGTACAAAACTCTTTTTTAAATAATCTCTAAACATTTGAAAAGTCAGTATTATTAACAGTTAATATTTAATATTGAGCCAGAATTAACACAAAACACAGTGAACACTTCAGACACCAGTGATACATTTTTTTTATTGAAAACAGTATTTTCACAGAATTATTGTCACAAAGTTATTGTCAGAGTTATTTTCACTATTATAGTTAGTATAGTATAATTTTATTTAATGTTTGTTTGTTTACATTTTTTTTATTATTATTTTGTTTGCAATCTTTTCAAATTTTCCCCGAGTTAGGCAAATTGTTGTGCATTTATTTTTTTAGATAGTGTAGTTAGGAAAACCCCTTAAGTGATCATTCCATAAATTAAGATCGGTCAAGCAGACCTAATTAGAACACATTAATAAGTACCTTCACATATGAGCGATTCAGACGGTGCGCTTTCTGACATCGAAAATTTACCTACACCCATTTTTCCACCTACCCCGCGCCCTTCAAACATACTCCCAAACACACAAACTTCAGATCCAGAACAAGCCAATATGTCTCAGTCTCAAACCCCCGCCCCAGCATACATTAACTTAGGCAGACTAGTAAACCTTCCTCATACTGTTTTAATTTTTAAGGGGACCATAGATAATCGCTTTGTTGAACCACGCGTAAGACCTTGGATTGAATCTTTAGAGCAACATTTCTTACGCGAAAACATTACCGATGATATAAAAATTAGGGAAGCAAAAAGATTTATCGACCCTAAAGAAGGGAATGCTCATGACACAGTCACCTACGTCCCATCAATTAGCGAAGCTACAACATGGGACGATTTTAAACAAAACTTATTAGAATTTTTTAAAGAAATAACACTTGCACAACCCTTAGCCACGTTAGAAGCAGTCTTCCAAGCTAAATGGAAGAAAGAGGAACACGAAGATTTAAACAATTTTATTACACGTACACATAAACTTGTAGGAGAAGCCCTCCGTGCCGCAGAAAATGCATGTGGCATAACTTTCACTTCGAAACAAAGAAATCTAATAGTAGCAACAACCATTTACCAAAACCTACCCGGAGCACCTAAAAAAAAGTTTCAGGAGTTTTTAAATGTTGACAAACCTGTAAGTGTAGCCATAAACAAAACACGGGAACATTACCCCGATTTAGCAAACCAGAACTACCGAAAGGGTAGAGAAACCCCTGTACATTACATTCAGCAGCAGCAGCCACAACACCAACAGCAACAACAACAACCCTATAAATCGAGGCCAATGCAGGGAACACCCCAGAAACAAGCCCCCCAAACCCAGAATACACGCCCTCCTCCACAGTGTTTTAACTGCGATAGCTTTGGGCACATGATAAGTCAGTGTAATTATCCCTCTTATTGCTCCCACTGTCACGAACATGGTCATCGCCGTGGCGATCGCCAAAAGTGTGCTGATAAAGCCCCTGCAGGGTATAGACCCCACTTTCAGAAACCAAACCACCCACGTTCCCAAAACGTATCCCAAAAGTCATCCAATCCCCAGAAACCAGTCCATTCCCAGCCTCAGTCGAACTACCAACCCAATAGATTACGACCACAGGGTCAACCACACTCTTACCCCATGTACAAACCTCAGTACAACCAGCAAGGTCAACTAGTTCGGTACGTAGAAGTACCCGTGGAGGAATCATTTTCCCCAGAGTACAGTTTTCAAGAACACCCTCCAGCGTATGATAATCCCGTAGAATATGACCCAGGTCCTCCCATAGAAGACCATTCGAGCCCTTTTTTAGACCCTACATTGGAGGCGCAGTTCAACCTCCTCCCTCCTAAATTACAGTAATGAACCCAGATACGCACACAAACTCCCCATCAGGATAATAGGTGCGGACCTCCTAGATTTAATAATAAATTGTAGCACCGATAACCAAGATTTAACTGCTCTCCTAGATACAGGAGCACACGCGACGTTAATTAAGAAACAATGTGTAGATGAATTACTAGAGAGTACAAATTACAAATATGAACTTAAGGCACCATCCTGCCAACTCAGAGGAGTTACGGGCACACCCATACCTACATACGGAGAAATTGAGTTATATTTAGAAGTTGGAAACGCGGTATACCCCGCGAAATGTTGTATAGTGGACACAGTCGCCACCTTTCAGACAGATCCTACTAGGTATGGATTTTTTTAACCGGAATCAATGGGAGATTTACCCAGCCGGAAAGTTAGTAAAGTGTCGAAATAGGACACACCATCTCCGTGAGAATGACAGACAGCTTAATGCTAATAGAATTAGTCAGTTCAGATTTCCGAAAGAAATAGGAAACCCCCTCCACTTGATAGCAGTTCAAGTCAGCCGGTTGTATCCAGAGGGACAACCGCTCCAGAAATCAGACCCCAGGGTAATCAGTTCCAGTTGTTGAATCCAGTTGGATCAACACAGTCAGTTTCCAGTCAGTCAGTTTCCAGTTCAGCCAGCTTCAGTTCCGCCCATAAGGCAAATTTTAGTCGCCGAACCAGAGTCAGATTCACAATTTTTCATATGCCCTACCGAGCATATAACAGTAGCACCTTATGAGAAGATTTGTTTCCTAGCAAAAGTAGTTGACAGTCAAGGAAAATTATTAGAGTCAGAGCGTACTCTGATTACAGAGAAAAGTAATTTCAAAAGAGATGTTCTTATTGCCCAAGTCCTTAGTCAGAGTCAGAATTCAGCTATCCCTGTTGTTTGTTTAAACAAAGGAAAAAGTCCTATAGAATTAACTTCAAATCAGAAAATAGGAACTGTTTCCACAGTAGAAGTAGATTCAGATTTCCCCATCAGTATGATAAATCGTGTTTCCAGTTCCTTAGAGTTAAATCCTTCAGTATTAAAAGAAGAATATAAGAAATGTCTGGAGCACTCCCTTCAGGAGTCACCAGCTTTACAGGATCCCAAACTAATGGAATCACTTCTCGATTTCCTGATAAGAAATAGAGATGTGATTGCCCTAAAAGGAGATCCTCTGGGCCGAACTAATTTGGTCCCTTTTGAAATCAAGTTGGAACCCAATTCCAAACCCATTTTCATTCCTCCCTATCGGGTTCCACATTCCCAATTAGTCACTATTGAGGAACACATCAAGGACATGTTGGAGCAGGATGTCATTCAGCCTTCAGCTAGTCCCTGGTCCGCTCCTATGATTCTCGTCTCCAAAAAGGACGGAACATCTCGCCCTTGTATAGATTTTAGACGCCTGAACAACATTACCATCCCAGACCGTTTCCCGATTCCAAACATGCAGGAAACAATTCTGAACGTAGGGAAAGCGAACTTTTTTCATCCCTCGATTTAGCATCGGGTTATTGGCAAATGGAGGTCAGTCCCGAATCTCGGGCATTGACTGCTTTCTCCACTAACCGAGGCCATTACGAATTCCAGGTTTTACCTTTCGGAGTCCGAAATGGGCCTGCTAATTTCTCTAGGTTGATGAATATAGTCCTTTCCGACCTATTAGGTGTCGAAGCTCTCGTTTATCTTGACGATATTATCGTCTACAGTTCGGACATAAAAACACACTTTCAACGCCTTCAGAATGTGCTATCACACTTGAGAAAAGCACACCTTAAACTGAAGCTTGCAAAGTGCAATTTTTTACAAGAATCCCTGGTATACCTAGGATTCCTACTCTCGTCCACAGGAATTAAACCTGATCCAGCCAAACTCGAAGCCCTGGAAAGGTACCCTGTACCCAAAACCATCGACGACGCCCGTGCATTTATTGGTTTTGTCGGATTCTATCGGAACTTTATCCCCCAATTTTCAAATATTGCTAAACCCATTACTAATTTGTTCCAGAAAAATTCGAAATTTAACTGGGAATCCGATCACCAACATGCCTTTGAAACTTTAATTAATAAACTAACCTGTCATCCCATTTTACAATATCCTGATTACACAAGACCCTTCATCATAGCCACAGATGCTTCCTCCTATGGACTAGGAGCCGTCCTGTTACAGGACGTAGACGGTGTGGAATTACCCATTGCTTATGCCAGTCAACTTCTCTCTGCACCTCAACGGAATTATTCCACTACGGACCGAGAGGCCCTAGCGGTATATTGGGCTTTGAAAAAATTCCGAAATATCGTCTATGGCTACGATGTAACCATCAAGACTGATCATAAGCCACTCACGTACCTCTTCAAGGACAAGCTACTTGAAGGACGATTGAGTAGATGGGCTCTGTTGATTCAGGACTTTGCAGCAAAAATCGTATACAAACCGGGAAAACTGCAAGTTATTCCAGACGGATTGTCGAGACTCAAGCCCGACGCCCAAGTGAATAAAATAGGAATTCTTCCTGTGTTCGACAACGAGTGTCTGCAATACTCCCAACAACAGGACCAACACACCCAAAACCTTCGGGCGCGCCTGGAACAAAAGGAACCATCGAAGGTAAAAGAACAGTACAACCTCAAAGATGGGCTCGTACATTTCAGGAACGAAGATGGAAACGACCTCGTGGAGATACCAAAGGATCTCGTCGATATAGCCATTGGACTTTGACACGACTCACCTTTGTATGAACACATACACATACACATACACAGTTTGTATGAAAACTGCAAGTTATTCCAGACGGATTGTCGAGACTCAAGCCCGACGCCCAAGTGAATAAAATAGGAATTCTTCCTGTGTTCGACAACGAGTGTCTGCAATACTCCCAACAACAGGACCAACACACCCAAAACCTTCGGGCGCGCCTGGAACAAAAGGAACCATCGAAGGTAAAAGAACAGTACAACCTCAAAGATGGGCTCGTACATTTCAGGAACGAAGATGGAAACGACCTCGTGGAGATACCAAAGGATCTCGTCGATATAGCCATTGGACTTTGACACGACTCACCTTTGTATGAACACATGGGGTCGGATCGCACCATCAAGAGTCTTTTGTAGCGATACCACTTTCCCGAGATGAACAGAAAGGTACAAGAATACATCGCCGAATGTCCGTCGTATTTAAAACATAAGGGCAACGTACCATCCACAGCTCCGATGCATAAATATCCAGTATGCCAAAGGCCCTGGCAAAGAACTGGAATGGATATACTGGGACCATTTCCCAAAACGTCAAAGGGAAATCAGTACATCATTGAGTTTACGGACCACTTCTCGCGTTACAGCGAAGTAGCCGCCATTCCAGACCAGACCTCGGAAATTGTGGCAAGAGCCCTAGTGGAACGCGTCATCCAAAATCATACCACTCCTTCCATCCTAATCTCGGATAACGCCCTTATTTTCACTTCCAAACTGTTCGAGTCACTCTATAACATGTGTAAAATTAAAAATACACACATTGTGGCATACCATCCGCAGGCAAACGGCTTAGTGGAAAGGCACAATCGAAAGATCTTGGAAGCCCTGCGCCACGTTGTCGATGCATCCTCCCGTACATGGGATGATTCCCTTCCCATGGTACAAACAGCCATCAACAATAGCTATAATGTGTCCATCGGGGACACCCCTCATTTCGTCCTCTATCACTACGACAAGCGTCTACCTTTTGATTTGCCCGACCAAACCGACCCGGCAGTTCTAACATCTTCCGAAATGGCACAAGCAAATCAGCAACTAGCTGAACGATCTTTCAAGATTTTTGACATAATCCGCTATGCTCTCGACCAACGAAACCAACAGATGGAGCAAAAGCAACATAGGCGTCATCCCCGTCAACGGACTATAATCGTCGGTATGCGATGTTATCTGAAGAGCGTGAAACCGCCAGGTGCTCATCGCAAATTATACCCAAAATGGGATGGCCCATATAGGATTATGTAAAACCTCAGAAAAAATCGTTATGAAATCCTCGACCTCCGGGATCATTCCAAACTAAAGATCATTCACGCTGACAATTTGAAGATAGCTTCCGAACAGCACCTTCCCAAAAAACAGCTGCCAGGCGTTCGAGCCGCCTATCCTTCAAAAGGTCAAGGTATTAACAAATCGGGCAGGGATAAAAAAACTGAAGTGGTCACCGCTACCCATGACGAAGATTGGTACCTCGTAATACCACCAGTACTCGAGGCAATCTCTGAACAAGAGGAGGCCCCAGAGCCAAGCGTCCCATCGGACCCAGACCCTGGAGAAACCCCTTCGAGAGGATCACTCAGTGGAACTCCACCATCTCCTCCAACTCCACCATCTCCTCTGTCACCACCCTCACCGATTGATGATCGACGCATGGACCCTACATACCGCCCGCAAATGCATCACCCACCTGAACTAGAACCTTCACATAAGAAACGAACCCGCTCAAAATCCGAGCTCAACGGTCGACCCCCATTGCCACCAAAACGAGGCCGACCCCTTCGCCGACAAACACAAGAATCCACACAGCCTACCCCCAGCTCCGTATAACCTAAGGCGTAGAAATGAATAAAATTGTCCCCCTTATAATTTTCCAAATTATTTACTCTTGTAGCCCTAGCATTAAAATTTCTACCGGAGTTGTTATAGAAAAACTTGCAGAAGGTAAATTTTTGAAAGGGCACGCAGACCTTTATATAAATTTGCAACCCCCTGCTAAAATTAAAATCAATCTCCTTCAGATACAAACCCAATTAAAAACGTTTGAAAGTAAAGTCCACAATTCTTTCCAAGGAAAAGATCAGATTAGTCGCGTTCTGTTAGAAAATACCCTCGAAAATATTCAAACTACAGCACGCGCCCTATCAGAAATATTAGCCTTACCATGGATACAAACTGAAACTAAAAACTCAGAAAACTTTAACCAAAGAAATAAACGGAGACTGATAGATATAGGAGGGAAACTGTTCAAAGGTTTATTCGGATTAGCAACCGAAGAAGATATTAAAAGAATCGAATTCAAATTGAATCTCTTCGCGCGAAATCGACAGTATAATGGACACATGTTAGAACAAACTATTAGGTCACTACACGAAAACAATCGCTTCCTCCACTCCCTTTCGGACAGATTCACATTCCTTGAATCCATGTTAGCTCAATACAAAGAACACAAAAGATATCTAGAATTGATAAAGATAATTAACCTACAAGTAACCCTAATCGATAAATACTTACAACGAATAACTACGATTCATTCCAAGGTTTTGCGTGCAACCCAGCTAGCCCATGGAAAAATCACTCTTTCCACCCTAATACCATGGGAAATACTTCAGTCCTTGATTCACACCGCCCAGTCACAATTAAAATTATCACCCATATTCCCACTCAACCACACTAATTACCCCCAATTTCTAGAATACACCTGGACTGTACATGGACCACGCCCTTACACATACCTCATAATTATACCATTTTTCGATGTCCTCACTTATGACGTATATAAATTTCACCCTTTCCCAACACCCTACCAAAACAACTCTAATGTCTATCGATTGTATTTATCCACCGTACCACCTTACCTTTTCCTCACCAAAGATCTGTCAGCTTATTCTATGATGTCAGATAGCGACGTCCGGCATTGCCGGTTCCCGCAACCAAATAAACAACTCGTCTGCCCTCCACTCAAACCAGTTATTCTTCCAACTACTAGGTCTTGCTTTATCGACTTAATTCGTGACCGGCATGCCCCGGTATGTTCATTTAAAAAATTTCATTCCCCTAAAACCATCCAACTCCGAATTGGACCAGACATCTGGGTTTCTTTCGCGAACAGGACTACCGCTACTCTCGAGTGTCCATCGAATTATTCCCTCATCACAATCCCTATGGTTATTCGGCTACCAATTGGTTGCTCCTTGCGTTCAAAAGCCCTCCAAATATACAACCCGTACAAGGTTACCCTTAATAACTCATACCCATTCCCGTCGCAAATTAAATTTAAACCCGTCATAGAGATCTTAAATCTCTCCATAAAACCTGTAACCATCCTACCCGAACTACATGCCCCTGAATGGAATGATCAATTGAGCCGGTTTAAAATTTCGGATGATAACCAAAATAACCTCTTACAAATACGACAACCGGTAGCCATTTTCTCAACATCTGCCGTTAGTATCATTATTGTATGTGCTATTATCCTCGGTATATTTGTGGTGAAAATATCATTCTGGGAACAAAGAAAACCAAGTGACACGGAACATGAAACTATTTATGCACGACCAAGAGTGCGTACCCAGACCACGTGAACTAGACTTAACCACCCGACTTATGTTGTATATATAAATCTGTATTATAAAACCCATAGTTATCATCTAGTTAGCATTAGTTAGGATGTTACATTATTATATTAATATCATTCTAGAGGGGAGAGCCCTGGAAAAATGAACCATAAATAATTCCCATATTCCTATATTATCTTATTCTTCATGTAATTCTTGTATTCATTTATATAGTTCTTGTATCCATTTTAAGAAAAAGTATCCATTTTAAAAATTCATGTGTTATATGGTTCATGTATTTATATAATCCTGTATATTCTTATATATTTAACTTTATATAATGCCTATACTCATATATATGTACGTGTGTGTATTCATTTTTACATAAGGACCAAAATCGCCCAACGCGAGTTTGGATAAAATTTTTGATTTACTTTCTACTTTGCTAAATAATTGGTGACCTGTTGTTTTTTTAAAAATCTCATAATCATTTTTTTAGATTTCGCTTAATAAGGAATCCTGCTTAAGCTTTGCAATGTTCATATTTTGTATACATTCTCTTTCGTTATAAAAGATGAGATCATGTCTTGCCTAAGCATTAAAATTGTACATCTTAAACCTTAAAATTTTACTCATATGCATATTTTAGTGTAAAGATCTGAAAAGTCGCGGTTTAAGATAAAAATATGGTTTCGTCTTCAAATATTTTGTTTACTCGTTCAAGCCTTACCACAGCTGAAAATTTACTTTATTTTCGAATATTGTGCAAAAATAATACATCCTTTTTAGCATTTAATAATAATGATGTTAGCAGTTTTTGGGTATATAAACCCCAGTAAAAATCTTCCATTGTCATTCAGAAGCTAATTCAGAGGCTGAGCACTATCTGTACATTTTAGCAGTAAATTACAGTAAAAGATAGTTTTCATCTTATCCTTCGAGCCTTGCTCTCTTCAGAAGAACTTAGTCATTAACCTTTCCGGATACGCTATAAGAAGAGTCCGGAACCTTCCGCATTTTTAGTAAGTCTATCAGAGTCCTCCGAGCCACTATAGAAGAAAACTACTGCAAGTCACACATCCGTTGCTGCCACCTAACTAGAACCCCCGTCGACTTCGAACCATCCCGGGCCATAGACGGAGGGGTTAACACATATACATGTATGCACATCCCACATTATGCAACACACATTACACAAGTGGATACTGCAAATTTGATAAGAAATGCAAGTTCCACCATCTTACGGTCTGCAACACCTGTGCAAGATATGGGAGTTGCAAATACGGAACAAAATGCCGTTACCACCACCCTCAAAGGAACGCAACGGGTGAACAGGAAAATTGAACATCAAAGAAGGGTACCAATTTTTTAGACGCAGCCAACACAAATCAACTGCTAAATACTATCCAGCAATTACAAAGTCAGCTGACAAATATAGGAATCCGAGAGCCGGACAGAAGGCACGCACAAAGACACTTCATGCCTTATCGGGACAAGAGGTACTGACAAAGCTAAAAAGAGGTAAATTCTCGGAGGACCACAAGGCAACGAAACCGGCATCCCCATTGGAAAACGAATCGGAACCACCTGTATGCGAAAACGATAGAGAAAAAAATAAAAATAATCCTAGCCAACATTCAGGGCCTTAAATCAAATCATTCCCCGGACAAAGTTTGATACCTGAAAGGACTCATGCAAGAAGCCGGAGCAGACTTTGCATGCCTCACGGAAACTCATCTAAAGGACTGCCAGGCGAACTGTGAAAATTGTGAGTCCTGTGTTGACAAAAAAGAAATACAAATTGACAATTATAACATCCTCCGAGCTGACAGAACAGTGAGCTGTAAAGGAAGATGTGCTATTTACACACGCGAAAGGCATATGACAGAAATGACTATAAGTACGTCAAACAGCTACGTAGAATGTGTAGCAGCAAAAGTTGAAAAATTAAATATGGTACTAATTGTAATGTACAGACCCCCAAACACGCCAACCTCAAAATTTTCAGATTCCATTACAGAGGTAAGAAACTAGGTAAAAGATCTACACTCTCCAACCCCAAATATTTTTCTCCCTGGAGATTTTAATTTCCCATTCATGAAATATAAAAGGATAGGAAAAAATATATGCATACACCAAGACAAGGGGGGCACACGAGAAGACCAGGAGCAGGTAAAAATGCTATTAGCTCTATATACCACATCCATACGCAACTGTAAAAAACCCTGTATTTTGCCTATTTTGGGTTCTATAATAGGTAGAAACACAATCTAAAAACTGTTTCTTAGGATGTTTTTTGATGCTGAGACTGATAAAATTATTTCCAAAAGTGTAAAACAGTTTTAACACATTTTCATGAAAAAGTAATGCATATTGACCATATATTACAAATTTACACTATAAAATTTCATCAAATAAATGTAGAATCTAAACAAATTCTTGCTTTGTATTAAACTTTTTTATCAGTTTACGGGATTTTATATACTGCCGGATCATGCCATCTCTTCTATTGAACCCAATGACAGCTGCAGATGCCTCAGTCACAGCTTGATTTGGCGTTCTACCACTTGATTGTGGCATGGCTGTTTGAACTTCAAAGGATTTTTTCTAATGTTCGCAAGTTCAGTTGATGTAAGATGGGTAACTATTGGAGGCTCTGCTCTCAAGTTATCAAGGTTATTCATCTTGTCATACGATTTAGCATTTTCATTCATTATATTATAGACACCTTAAATTTCCTGACAGTGCGGTCTCTTGTATAACTCAACTTGTCATAATCATCATCATTCACATCATCCTCAACTTCCAAATCTCCGCCGGTGAAATCCATTTTGACTCTGATGTCCTGGGTTGTTTTCCCTACTTCACCCCTCAGTGCCAGGATCTTATTTACTGCAGTGTTTCTTCTCTCCCTGTCCTCATCACCAAGCATTGATATTATAATGTTTTCGGGGTGAGCAAAAAAAGCATTCCTTCTTAGGGTTTTTAGGGCAATGTCTTTTACTTTCTTATTAGGAAACTTGGAGATTCTGCTCAGCATTGAAAAGAAGTTTCTTGAACCATCGGTCACTGAGTGATTCTTCTTGATTTCAAACCAGCTGGGGAAATACACTTTTAAAGAGAACTCAGCAACAGTTATCAATACTGAACTCGGCTTTTTCTGTGAAACATAGAATCTGAGTATTCTACAACCTAATGTCAGCCATCTTGAGTGATTTAATGGCCCAACTTCTAAAAGCTGAAGGTCCTTTTCAATAGTCCCTAGCATGACTGCCATGCATATTCTATAAGCATAGTATTGGTCACGACTGAGATCATCAATTACATCATTGGGCAATATAGCGGAATTCTGATTCCTGATTGGCTTAAATTTGACAACATCCCATTCAGAAACCATACCACCTACCTGTTTTCCTATTGGCCCTGAAAAACTATCAGGGCTCTTCGTAGTCCCATCGAGCTCCATGAAAACATGACGAAGAGGTAGCTCGTTACAATGTAAGAGGCATATGATTCTTTGCAATGGTCTTCCAATAAGCTCTTCAAAGACTCTGATCACCCCTGAATTATGTCCAGTTATCACTGCAGTTCCATCTGACCCCATGACTTGCAGGTTGTTTTCCAGATCAGTGTCCTTCACTGCTTCATAGAGACTTATTGCAATTGATACACCGTTCCCATTCTCTGGGGTAACATGTGTCAAATAATGTCCTCCTGAAACATTTTAAACAAAATTTAAGGAAATAATAAATGTATTTGAGATCAGTAGATTACCAGGTATGACCAATGAACATATAACTATCGCATAGTTCTACTCCTTAATGTTACTAAGACCAAATTTATGCTATCCACTAAAATTTAAAACATACCATACAGAAAACAGTGGCTTACCCGGTTCTCCGACTATAACATAGTGCTCTTCTACTTTGGTTTGTTGATAATGTCGCCCCTCTAACTCTGTAATTGGCACAGTACCATCCTGTCGGCCATCAACATACTGTAAATGCTGTCCACTAAACCAAAGAATACTTCTTCCTCAGCTCTGATCTGTTCACGGTACTTACACCGTTGCCTTCGTAGTTTACTCCTGTATTAATGAAAATTGTTTACAAATATATAAGGCTGGAGGTAGCACTGATAAACAGGAATATGTACAACAGGGAACAATGAACAGTGATGGGCTAAATACACTGACTTTTATGCTTGAGCCCAATATATTTGAAATTTATTTTTCCATGTTACAATGTATAATATGTATAATTATTAATTAAATAAAATTACTTTACTTCTTATTAGTAGTAGTAATTGTAATTTTGTTAAAAAGCTTAGGAAATGTGGATGAAAATGTAATCATGATAATTTTGAAATCTTACCTGTCAATGACGTTAGGTTGTCATCATCAGTGATAATGCCAAAATCTTTTAAAACTGCTGACGCTACCGCTGCACCTGCTCTGTCGGAAATTGAATACCTGCAAATTGTATTTTGAAGTTGAGAAAAATGGTATCCATTTTAAGTCTACCGAAATGACGTGGCACATACAACTAAGTACAGTTATTAAAGAACAATCACAATTCACAAGTGCTAATTTACCTATCAACAGCTCTGCACAGGTTCTCCAGATCTTGGTAATTACAATGAGAGGAACCAGCAGGCTGTGGATCATCTCGAGAGTCTTCTGATGGAGTTTCGCTAGAGCTACCAGTAGTGTCTGGACTGTCTGGTTGAGGTTGTGATGCACCTGCCTCTTCTCTCCGGCTTCGTTCACTGAACAATTAGTATGACTAGATGACTAGATTTACTATGAATAATATATATATATATATATATATATATATAATATCTATATATATAATATATATATACTGTATATATATATATATATAATAAAAAAACATCAAAGTTTTAATTAAAATGGTTCAAGTCATGATGTACTCTCTGACTAACCATAATTCCGCTCGTTGTTCGTCAATTATTCTTCCCTGTATCTAACATCTGCCTCTGTGAGCTTTTCCTCAAATCTTGAACAGTATCCTAGCCTCACAGATTTTGATCCTCATAGAAGGAGAAATCATCGTGAGTCATCCTCAGTTTAAAATCCTTCTCCAATTTTCGTCGTTGAGAAAGATCCTCAGAAAAAATATCAAATAAACAATCAAGCTCTTTCACAAACAATTCTAGTTTTGCCAAATAGGTTGAACCTCTCTCTGTGACAGAGTATCGATGAAACCTGTTGATGCATTTTCGAAGTTGAAATATTAAAAAATCAATATTATTTTCTTAATTAGAAATTAAAAATTGTGGTCACAAATCGCTTAAATATTTTTTAGTTTAGAAATTTTGGCTGAAATACATAGATAAATTAATTCACAGGTTTACAGAGCACATCACAACAAAATTATATTTAAAATAAAAAATTTACTATTGGCTAAGAAGACATTCTTGTAATTAATTTAGTACTACCCAGGATAGAAAGTTATGATGACTTACCATGAAAAGTCTGCTGCTAGTTTGTCCACCTTCGTCTCAATGGTGCGCAAGGATAGTGGATAAACATTACACCAAATCCATTGTTTCCTCAACTCATCTGCAACTTTTGTGATGTTTTCCTTGGCTTTCCAGTTTGGCTCCTTAAGTAGACGCTGAACAACTTGTCCAGCGGTAGGTAATTTTCCATTAGGAAAACTGTCAATGGATGGAAAACTATGGCCACCGTGTAAGACTTTGTTGTCTGGCTTCTACGTTTCATAAGTAACTAAAAATCTTGAAGACGTTAAACTAGTGTTAATTGAATAGGTTATAAAAATTCTGAAAAATAGAAGTAAATATAAAGTAGGTTGGACAAAAACAGCTACTGATTTTAATTTAACTCTCAAAAAATATGTTTATACATCAATGTACACTTTCGAAAATAATTTTGTTGTTCTCAGCATCAAAAAATCATAAGATGCACTTTTTAGATTGTGCTTCTAGCTATTATAGAGCCCCAAATAGGCAAAATAAAGGTTTTTTTGAGTCGTATGTTGGCGTGGCACATATAGAGTGTGGTTGCTGATGCGATATCACCAGCAACCACCAAAAACCACCACCAATGCTCATTTTTAGACATTTGACAACTATTTAACACCCCTGATTTTTGAAACTAAACAATCACTCCACCCTAATAAGGAGTATCATCAGAATCAGAAGTTCTCAGCTCAGTACCACAAGGAACAGTATTAGCTCCACTACTGTTCATAATCATGCTAACTGACATAGATGGGGACGTTACCAGAGACAGCACAGTAACGTCATTTGCGGATGACACAAAGATCATTAGAAAAATAAGAAACCCAGAAAATATAGGATCTCTACAAACCGAAATGGACAGAGTCTACAAGTGGACGGAAGACAACAATATGAAGTTTAACACTGAGAAATTTCATCTGTTACGGTACGGAAAAAGAGAAGACCTAAAATCCATGGAATATTATGCCCCAAATGGAGAGGAAATTCAAAGAAGTTCTAGAGCAAAGATTTAGGGGTTGTAATGACTGATGATGCGAAATTTGAAACACAAAATAAGATAGCAGTAAACAGAGCAAAGAGAATAACGGGGTAGATATTGAGAACCTTTAAACGAAGGGATAGTGTAAATGAAATGAAGCATGACTCATTTTCCCTCTTCATAATATCATGTAGGGTCATTGTGCAAATTTATGCCCACTGCTTGGCCCCCCATTTATAACTATTGTTATGCTCGTTTTGGGGCTGACCGAGCTTATCTTGCCGGCTCAGATGCCTTCTAAAGATAAAGAGTTCTTGAGACACGCAAGGTAAGCACTCTTTTTCTCTATTAAATTTTATTATGTAAATGTTATTTTGTAACAATTATAACTACTTATTTCCATATGTCTATTTGTGTAACCACTTATATTATGTATCTTTAATAGCGTACGTAACAATTTTTGTTAGGTTAATTGTGCTTATTTTTCTCTCACGCAAGGGAGCTACAACCCTTGAACTGAGACTCGACTCTAAACGTAGAGGGTCAGAATTGACAATCACCACCTTGAACAACAGAAGCCTTACTACATCTTGGAACCCCTGTGACCAAGTGTCGTCATCCTATTGGATGGCCTGGGGTCACGGAAAATTAGCTGTCTAATCAAAACAATCTTGATGAATATTTAAGCACATTTAAAACTTATTTAACTCGTATTATTTTGTCACGATTTATTCATTTTCTCATTTATTTGAATTATCTTTAATCTATAACTTAATATATGTAATTATTTCTCCCAAGTGTTGTTGATTCCTTTTTAAAAGAACCTCGTCAACCAACATCCCATGACAGATAGGAATGTAATGATTCCTCTACTGAAAACCCTGATCATTCCCAAATTGGAATACTGCTCGGTTTTAACATCCCCATATAAAAAAAGACATTAGACATCTGGAAGGGATTCAGAGAAGCTTCACAGCCAAGATCAAGGGGTGCAAAGAACTAAATTACTGGGAAAGGTTACGCGAACTAGACCTATATTCACTGGAAAGGAGAAGAGAGATACACCATTATTTACACTTGGAAAATAATGGAGAAACTAGTCCCTAATCTTACTTTGAACCCTATAACTCCCCAAACAACGGTGGAAAGTAGAAAAGGAAGACTGTCGTGTTCCCAAATTAAAGGCGAGACAGGGAACATCCTTAACCCTGAAAGAAAATAGTTTTGTTGTGAGAGGACCAAAACTGTTTAATCAACTGCCCAAAGACCTTAGAAACACGAAGGGAGTTGCAGTTGACATCTTCAAAAGAAGATTAGACGCCTGGCTCGCAACAATCCCCGATGAGCTGGGCGTCCCTGGCTTGTGAGGTGGAGAGTACAAGAAACCAACTCGCTACTTCACCAGGCCAACTCGAGAGGAGGGGCGACAAGGTTGACCTTTGCGAAATGAGGAATTATCGCGTGGAACCTTTGAAAGGTTGTAAGGTAAGGTGTATATATATATGGTGAAAAGAACCATGAAGGGAAGGACACACAGAATGGTGCTCAAGCGCTTTCGTCTAATGACATTCCATGGTTGCGGTACGTCGACGATACTTTGTGTATCTGGCCCATGAAGCGTCACCTGGATGACTTCCTCCTTCAGTTAAATGATCAAGTCCCCTCCATTAAGTTTACTTTAGAAGTGGAACAAAACGACTCAATCCCGTTTTTGGATGTGCGTGTACATAGGGAAAGCTCAGGTTTTAAGTTTAGTATTGATCAGAAAAAAAAAACATTGTCCAACGTACAGTTTTACTCCGGACATTACACCCCAATTAAGAAGGCTATATTTTCTTCAATGTTTCTCCGCGCTCTTAGGATCGCCAGTCCGGAATACAGGGATGTCGAATTACTAAAAATCAACGGTATTGGAAGTGATCTGTGCTACCTACTTGCGTTTATGGAATCTTGTCTTAACAAGGCAAAACGATCCTTCTATCGCGTGAATAATAACCCTCGCACTTTGTCAAAGAATATTTTAGTATTTCCATTTTTCCCAGGCTTTTTAGGCATTGCTAATGTACTTAAACTTTTGAATATTAATGTATTTTCATATAACAATATTGTGAAAAATATCATAGTAAAAAATAGCCCTACCAATAATTCAGGCATTATCTCTAAAATTGGTTGTAAACAATGTGATTCCTTTTACATTGGTCAGACGGGAAAGGATTTGCACACGCGTATAAAACGGCATCAATATTCCGTTAGAACCGGACAGTCGTCCAGTGCCCTTTTCGTCCATTTGTCAGTTATCCCACTGTATTGATTGGAATAATGCTTCAATTTTGTTTCACTCTAGCAGCATTGTTAATAGAAATATTCTTGAGTCTGCTATTATTCAACTTAAGCTAATTTTAACATGATCCAGGGTATTTTTTCACTTGATCCTGTTTTGAATTCGTTCAGAACGATTTAGACAAGAAGGGCAAAGTGCTAAAACTTTGGTAGTTTTCCCTTATAAATTTGTATGCTCCTCTTACAATTTTTATTTTTCAATTTATTATTTTTTTGACCTATATATTAGTCTCTAGCTTTTTATTTACTTCAGTGTTCCTGAGGATGTCATCAGACGAAAGCGCTTGAGCACCATTCTGTTTCCTTTCCTTCGTGGTTCTTTTCATCATAAATATTTTTCACATGTTACTTTCATGAAATAATTTTCACACACATATATATATATATATATATATATAGTGTGTGTGTGTGTGTGTGTGTGTGTGAAGTATCATGTCTGAATCTGTACGTTTCATCATGACGAAAAATTTGTGCCCGGCAGTGTTCGAACCAACCACCTCTTGAAAATAAGGTGAGGGCGCTAGCCACTACACTACGACGGGATAAATGTTAACGCAAGCTCTCACACATATAAACAACCGAGGAAATGCATAACGCTTTCGCGTCCAGAGGCATTTTACCTGTTAACCTTCCCGCACTCTCGATAATGACCAGCATTTCATTCATACTATCTGGCACAACACTGGGGTCCCATAAATTGAATATCATGCATGAATGCGCACGATTTTTTGTTTAAAAAAATCGCACTCACCATCGCCCTCCCCTTATATTTAAGAGGTGGTGGGTTCGAACCCTGGTGGCGGAAATTATATATATATATATATATACACTGTATATATAAACTGAATAATGTTCACGTAGAAAGGTGGCCCCCCTAAAATTAATACCATACCGTCACAGTATCAGTTTGAGTAACAAATCTCCCCTACCCCTTACCCCGTTCTCTCATTCGACAGTTTTGCCACCATACTACTCACCCATTAATTTACGTTATCAGAGCTACTTATTTTAAATGTAACTGAATTACTTTTCCTTTAAGTCTATCCTTTTCCACTGAATACATCTTTTCTCATATGTTTTACTTTTCAGTTCTGGAATAATTTTGGTTGCAATAGCGTAAACCCTTTCTAACTTCTCAGTGTCTTTTCTCAAGTATACACTGTCTAGTTTAGAAATATACCAAGTACAGACTTCACAGTATATCAGGAGGCCCAGGTTTAAAGCAAATCCCAGAGCTACAGGCTATTCTTGAAGGATGTTACTAACCTATAGTATGTCTAGCCAAGTAAATAAAATTAATGAAAAAACACAAGACCCAAGATTAGATGAAGTGAGTGAGTAAATGACCAAATATAATTGGTTGCTGCACCTTATGAGATGGCCTATAAATACGAACATTAAAATACGTTACAATTTCAAAATATTTATAACCACACTGCATTTTTCATTTCTACATATAACCAAACGTCTACTACCATGTAAAGTGAATTGGTTGATTTTAATTCATTCCACAGATCATTCCATAATTCCACCCTTAAATAAGTATTATTATGAATAATAATGATGAAAATCTATACTATAATAAGAGAGCTGTCAGTCTGTCCGTCTGTCTGTCCGTCTGTCTGTCCGTCTGTCCGTCACACTTTCAGAAATTGTGAGAAAAAAATTCAGAAATTGTAAAAAAAATTCAGAAATTGTATTACGGCGGCAATGTGAAGCTCAAGATTTCATGACTGTGTTCTTTTCTGTAGTTTAGCAATGGGGGAAGGGTGGGGGTGGGGGTAATGGGGGATGGGTGGGGTAATGGGGAGGGTGGGGGTAATGGGGGAGGGGGTTAGCCCCAAGTTGTATGAATGGGGGTGAGGAGGTTTTGGGAGATACCAGATTCAGAAATGTTGACACAATGTGAAGCTCAAAATTTTCAGGCTGGGTTCTTTTTTTGTAGTTTAGCCTGTCTAACCGTCAGCGAAGCGGCGGGAACTGTACTAGTAATAATCTATATACTATAATAAGAGAGCTGTCCGTCCGTCTGTCTGTCTGTCTGTCCGTCCGTCACACTTTCAGAAATTGTTAGAAAAAATTGTGAGAAAAAAAATTCAGAAATTGTAAAAAAATTCAGAAATTTTATTACGGGCGTGGGGGTGGGGGTAATGGGGGATGGGTGGGGTAATGGGGAGGGTGGGGTGTAATGGGGGAGGGGGTTAGCCCCAAGTTGTATGAATGGGGTGAGGAGGTTTTGGGAGATACCAGATTCAGAAATGTTGACACAATGTGAAGCTCAAAATTTTCACGGCTGGGTTCTTTTTTTGTAGTTTAGCCTGTCTAACCGTCAGCGAAGCGGCGGGAACTGTGCTAGTAATAATCTATATACTATAATAAGAGAGCTGTCCGTCCGTCTGTCTGTCTGTCTGTCCGTCCGTCACACTTTCAGAAATTGTTAGAAAAAATTGTAAGAAAAAAAATTCAGAAATTGTATTACGGGCGGCAATGTGAAGCTCAAGATTTTCATGACTGTGTTCTTTTCTGTAGTTTAGCAATGGGGGAAGGGTGGGGGTGGGGGTAATGGGGGATGGGTGGGGTAATGGGGAGGGTGGGGGTAATGGGGGAGGGGGTTAGCCCCAAAGTTGTATGAATGGGGGTGAGGAGGTTTTGGGAGATACCAGATTCAGAAATGTGACACAATGTGAAGCTCAAAATTTTCACGGCTGGGTTCTTTTTTGTAGTTTAGCCTGTCTAACCGTCAGCGAAGCGGCGGGAACTGTACTAGTAATAATCTATATACTATAATAAGAGAGCTGTCCGTCCGTCTGTCTGTCTGTCTGTCCGTCCGTCACACTTTCAGAAATTGTTAGAAAAAATTGTGAGAAAAAAAATTCAGAAATTGTAAAAAAAATTCAGAAATTGTATTACGGGCGGCAATGTGAAGCTCAAGATTTTCATGACTGTGTTCTTTTCTGTAGTTTAGCAATGGGGAAGGGTGGGGGTGGGGGTAATGGGGGATGGTGGGGTAATGGGGAGGGTGGGTGTAATGGGGGATGGGGTTAGCCCCAAGTTGTATGAATGGGGGTGAGGAGGTTTTGGGAGATACCAGATTCAGAAATGTTGACACAATGTGAAGCTCAAAATTTTCACGGCTGGGTTCTTTTTTTGTAGTTTAGCCTGTCTAACCGTCAGCGAAGCGGCGGGAACTGTACTAGTAATAATCTATATACTATAATAAGAGAGCTGTCCGTCCGTCTGTCTGTCTGTCTGTCCGTCCGTCACACTTTCAGAAATTGTTAGAAAAAATTGTGAGAAAAAAAATTCAGAAATTGTAAAAAAAATTCAGAAATTGTATTACGGGCGGCAATGTGAAGCTCAAGATTTTCATGACTGTGTTCTTTTCTGTAGTTTAGCAATGGGGGAAGGGTGGGGGTGGGGGTAATGGGGGATGGGTGGGGTAATGGGGAGGGTGGGGGTAATGGGGGAGGGGGTTAGCCCCCAAGTTGTATGAATGGGGGTGAGGAGGTTTTGGGAGATACCAGATTCAGAAATGTTGACACAATGTGAAGCTCAAAATTTTCACGGCTGGGTTCTTTTTTTGTAGTTTAGCCTGTCTAACCGTCAGCGAAGCGGCGGGAACTGTACTAGTAATAATCTATATACTATAATAAGAGAGCTGTCCGTCTGTCTGTCTGTCTGTCTGTCCGTCCGTCACACTTTCAGAAATTGTTAGAAAAATTGTGAGAAAAAAAATTCAGAAATTGTAAAAAAAATTCAAAATTGTATTACGGGCGGCAATGTGAAGCTCAAGATTTTCATGACTGTGTTCTTTTCTGTAGTTTAGCAATGGGGGAAGGGTGGGGGTGGGGGTAATGGGGGATGGGTGGGGTAATGGGGAGGGTGGGTGTAATGGGGGAGGGGGTTAGCCCCAAGTTGTATGAATGGGGGTGAGGAGGTTTTGGGAGATACCAGATTCAGAAATGTTGACACAATGTGAAGCTCAAAATTTTCACGGCTGGGTTCTTTTTTTGTAGTTTAGCCTGTCTAACCGTCAGCGAAGCGGCGGGAACTGTACTAGTAATAATCTATATACTATAATAAGAGAGCTGTCCGTCGTCTGTCTGTCTGTCTGTCCGTCCGTCACACTTTCAGAAATTGTTAGAAAAAATTGTGAGAAAAAAAATTCAGAAATTGTAAAAAAAATTCAGAATTGTATTACGGGCGGCAATGTGAAGCTCAAGATTTTCATGATTGTGTTCTTTTCTGTAGTTTAGCAATGGGGGAAGGGTGGGGGTGGGGGTAATGGGGGATGGGTGGGGTAATGGGGAGGGTGGGGGTAATGGGGGAGGGGGTTAGCCCCAAGTTGTATGAATGGGGGTGAGGAGGTTTTGGGAGATACAGATTCAGAAATGTTGACACAATGTGAAGCTCAAAATTTTCACGCTTGGTTCTTTTTTTGTAGTTTAGCCTGTCTAACCGTCAGCGAAGCGGCGGGAACTGTACTAGTAATGATAATAATAATAGAAAAACCCATTAAAACTAACACGTGAATCTTCGTCAAAATTTATTGTTAAACATTAATAAATAACTAAATACATATAGAAATGAATAAACACTAAATTAATAAATATATAAATAAAGCATTTAACTATTGTGTCTAAATTCGCGAAGCAACAAATGATAGTCATAAATTGTAGTTTTATTTTTTTTTATTTTTAGTGTGAAAAATGTATGATTTTTTTCACTTATTTATTTGGACGTATTTCTCCCTTTGGGAACCTTAAAAATATACCTTCGGGTACGATATGGTATCCTGTTACGAGGGGAGAAGAAGGGAAACTTGTAAAAACCCTTTCCGGTTACTTTATGGAAATTTGCGGAAATATTTTTCGAAAGAAGTGAGCTATATCATGGCTGGTGGAAGAAAGTTTTCAAGATCCTTGTTTATGGCAAGGAATGAAAGAATTATTGAGAAATACGTTACTCCGTATTCACTGTATTTTATATGAAGAAATTAAAACAAACATGAATTGCGATGTTGTATGAATACGGAATAAGTAGCGATAACGTAGAAACTGGAAGAGAGAGAGAGAGAGAGAGAGAGAGAGAGAGAGAGAGAGAGAGAGAGAGAGAATGTGTGTCACATTTTTATTTAAAAAAGTATAAAAAAGACATTCCAACATAATTTTTGGTTGGGTTTTGAACAAATGTTTAAGATCGATCTGCGTTCAACCCCTATGCAGCATCCCGCCTCATTTAGGATTTTTTAGGGGGTACCCATTAATATACCAACCAAAAGAAAAATTGAAGTAGTGTTTTGCAAATGAGATTGGACGAAATATACAACAAACTGAGAAAGAACCACCATTTTTGACAAAGTTGTGATGAATTCGACAGTGAAACACAACACTTAGGCAAATCATTCCACCTTTGACATATCGCCAGATTTTAAAGAGAGTCACTTTGGAAATGAAAATGCTCAATTAAAAATTGACATTTTACACGATGTCCGTCATTATTTTAAAAAATTCCCATTTGTCAAGCTTCAAAATGAAATCACGAAAAAATAATATACAACATCAATTACAATAATGTATTTAACAATTTTCAAATACAATTGTTAGGTTACGTACACATTTCAAATGCGTAAACAATAACGTAAGTTTACCAGCACATTTCCTAACACTCCATACTCTTAACTACATACCGTTTACTCAATTCCAGATAACCTCTCTATCAGGACATTTAAGTTGTTGCGTTGTACATTGTCGACAACAGTTATTAATAATTTCGACTGACACGTTCGGTTTCGCCTCTGAGATTACCCGATGGAGTAATCTCAGAGTAATGTTGTTGAAAGTATTTGAAGTTTGTTCATTTGCATTTGTAAAACAAAGTATTCTCATTCAGAGAATGAAAATTCACTTTGTCATTATCCGTTTCTCTTACATCGGTGAACTTTTTTAATCGTACGATTAATCATATGTCTGTCATTCTGGCAGATATAATAACGATTTCTTCTAATTAAAATCTATTTATCCATCTATTTATATCTATCTATAAGAGCTATGTCGTGCCCACTTCGCAATACCGCTTCCGTTAGATCAGCGAGGTTAAGCGACGTTGAGTCTGTTCAATAGTTCGATGAGTGACCGTCCTATGCATTTAGGTTTGGTTCCTTCCGTCACGCGATGTTTCCTTTATGAAGGAGGTTAAACAACGTAAATATTATTATTATTATATATTATTATTATTATTATCTATAATAATAAATGGGAAAAGTAATTTACAAGAAATAATTCCTTTACAAAGAATAGCGAATGCTTTGAAACGAATTATCGAGTTATTTTCAAGGAAGCGAAAACATAGAATAAAAATGATAATTTCTCTTAGATTCTTTATAACGTTTGAGAACTTTTATTATTACATGATTTTGTGCTTTTAATTTTAAGAGAATGTAAGTGAAGCGTGATTAAAGTCCTAGCAGTGCATCTTTAACTTGATCCACGCCCATAAAGGTCGAAGGGAGTCACGACGACACCTTGTATGTTGTTTTGCCAATACATCATCCGCAAGTTATTAATTCCTTCGACAAGCGCACTCAATTTAGTTCACCTGTCGATCTTAGAATTAGCTGACACGCGATTTATATTATTATTTCTTCTTATTATTTTATTCTTGTGAACTTAACTTCAAACGTAAAACTTAAAAGGAATGTAATTGGAAGAATAATTAAAAGTATATATAAATCTATATATACTGAATACTGCTCAGTTTGACGTCCCCATATAAAAAGGAAGAGAAATTAATAAACTAGAAGAAACGCAGAGACATTTCACAGCCAAGATTGATGGCTGCAAAGAACTCAACTACTGGGAAAGACTATGTAAACTAAATCTGTACTCCCTGGAAAGAAAAAGAGAGAGGTATACCATAATCTACATATGGAAAATGATTGAAAAACTGGTACAAACCTAAAACTAAACCCAATTACCATTCAAACAACGCTGGAAAATAGGAAAGGCAGAATGTGTAGTGTTCCAAAATTAAAGACCGACAAGGGACCTCTTCAATACTGAAGGAAAATAGCTTGGTTGCCAGGGGGCCAAGGCTTTTAACCAGCTTCCAATAGACCTCAGAAACGTTACAGGGGTCAAAGTTGAAGTCTTCAAGAGAAGACTAGATGCCTGGCTCAGGACAGTACCAGATGAGCCGGGTGTACCTGGCTATGTGCGGTGGAGAGCGCAAGAAAGCAACCCACTCCTCCACCAAGTCAGGCCTAGAGGCGGGGCCACCAGCTTGACCTGCATGTGAAGAGAGACCAACACACGGAACATGAACGAGGTTAACGAGGTATGTATATATATATATATATATAAGTAAAAGATATCTGGTTCCCATCAATATGTGGATGTGATGAATGTCGGAGAAATTTCCCGTCGACAATATGTCTCGAGGCCGATTTAATTCATCATCAATCAACGACGATTCATGAGGATTGATGGGAATGTGTACGCACTCGATGCTGTAGATACTGTAGAAAGATAGATAAATAGATACAGAGATAGATAGATCGATTGGTAGGTAGGTAGGTAAAGAGAGAGAGAGAGAGAGAGAACTTTAAAAAATTTTTAATGATTCATTTTGTAGTGTCGTCACGTGCGAACGAAAAGACCGATTTCTAATATTATGAAAACTTTCGATAAATTGTGAATTTCATTACAGGTCTTAACGTAGTTTCGAAACTATTCACATAATTTCGTTCAAAATATTATTAAGGGAAGGAATTTTTCATATTCCTTGCTCGAAATTTTCGTACATGAAAACTAAGCACATACATAGATACTGAATTTCAAAATATACCTTCAGAAAATTTTTACTTTCATTGCATACACACACACACACACACACAAAACACCACCAACAATTTTGAGAAATCAGTGTAATTAAAACTATTTACATGTTATCTTGTTAATTCAACAAAAGTTGAACTTTGAACAATTATTTAATTTCTAGAATGCCTTTTTTTATTAAATAAACATTATATTAATTTATATTATGTTCCTTTCGGTGTTTACAATGAAGAACCCACGGTAATTTGGTGAGGTAGGTTACCGTATAGAAATTTGTAATTTAGTGTTTGTAAATGCAAACACTTGTAGTGAATACTCTTATTTTAGTTTCAAGTTAAATGTTAATTTTACCGTCTTGAATTTCGGAATAGTATAAATTCATTTTAAATTAGTTACCCCATTATAATTCAATTGTGAACCACATTAATACTAATTTTATGTATACTATATTATTTTATTGTATGTAAACATAATTAATTATATATCACAATTGTCAGTTAATTATTTATATTCAAATATTTATTTTAATCTAATACCATGTCCATTTTACAAATAAATAATAGAAAACCAAAGGTTATATTTTCCACCTTTGGTACTGTCGCAGTTTCGCCTAACGGACTCAATACGGCTAGTGAGATAATCACTGGTTGGCACTTAACTAGCGGCAGTGCTTATGGCTACATCATCCAGGTTAACCTATACCGGATAGATGCGCTACGGTCCCAAGCCGTAGCTTGCCTAGGCCGACGACGACGACGACGTAAACCAACATTGGTGACCCGGAGCTGGATTACCCCTTCCACCCGAACGACTAGGACTAGACTGTAATGTCGTTCGTGCCCATCACCCCCTTCACCCGAACGACTAGGATTAGACTGTAATGTTGTTCGTGCCCATCACCCCCTTCACCCGAACGACTAGGACTAGACTGTAACGTCGTTCGTGCCCATCACCCCCTTCACCCGAGCGACTAGGATCAGACTGTAATGTCGCTCGTGCCCTCTGCCCCTCACCCCTGCCCGTGCGCTCTGTGCCTGCGCTCGTCTCAACCTCCACTCCTTCGTTGGGAACTTGTCGTCTTGCTTGTACGTCAGCAAGCATAGGAGAAGATGCCTGACGACGCTGGTGCCATCTCCCACTTGAGCGTAAAGCTCCCCGTCTTCTGGCCGGGTGATCCATTTTTGGTTCCACCAAGTGGAATCACAATTCAACTTGGGAAGGATCACCACTAGCAGGACGAAATACGATCATGTTTTGTCCTCTCTACCAGCGAGCATCATCTCTGAAGTCCGTGACGTCATCGTATCTACTTCCACGAGTGAGGACCCGTAACGATCTGAAGTCTGCCATCCTGTGCCGCACCACTGTCTCCGAGCGTGAGAAACTACATCAGTTAATCTCAAAGAAGAACTTGGAGACCGTAAGCCCACTCAAATGCTGAGGGCTATGCAGTGCGCTCTAGGCGAACGCGCACAAACCTTCGATAAGGACATCTTTAGACAGTTGTTCTTGCAGAAACTTCCTCCATCAGCTCAGCGTGTCTTGGCCACTATGGATCCTGCTACTCCAGTGATAAACTAGCAGAAACTGCCGACAAAGTAGTGGAGATTGACACAGCTCCGGTCAACAACGTGAACACACAATCGGAACTGGAGTTGAAAGTGGAAGAGTTAAGTCAACAACTCAACCACGTTTGTTCTCTGCTACAAAATCAACGGCAAAGAAGCCATTCTCGGTCAAGATTTACGAAGAGGCATCGTTCGAGTTCCGGGAAGATCTGCTTCTACCACTCGAAATTTGGAAAGAAGGCTAGGAAGTGCACTCCCCTTGCAATTTTTCGTCGGAAAACCCAGCAGCGAGTCCTAATGGCGTCTAGTACTCGCACTGCCAACCTGTTATTCATAAAGGACAGGAACTCTGGTGTCAATTTCTTGGTTGATACCGGAGCGTCAGTCAGTGTATTCCCTCAAAAATCTGGTCATACGCACTCGGAATCTCCGCCTCTATACGCTGCTAACGGTTCACGCATACCCACGTACGGTACTCAGTCGCGTGAACTAAACTTGGGCCTTCACCGATCCTTCAAGTGGATTTTCATCTGTGCTCAAGTGCAGCATCCCATAATCGGCGCTGACTTCCTCCAGCATTTCAAACTCCTGGTGGATCTTGACAAGCGACGCTTATGCGACCAGGCCACACTGCTTCTGTTCTTGCCAAACAGGTTGCCCTTCCGGACGCCTCGAACTCTGCACTTTCCCTCGTTCCCCTAATTCCATGTACCAGTGCCTTTTCCAGCGATATCCAGGAATTCTTCAACCGATGCAGATGGGTGATTACCATTAAGCACACCATTACCCATCACATTACAACAAAAGGTCCCCCTGTGTTTGCAAAACCCAGACGTCTTGCCCCGGACAAACTGAAGCTGCCAAATCGGAATTCCAGCTTATGCTGGATCTTGGGATAATAAGACCTTCCAAAAGCAGTTGGTCCTCTTCCCCTACACCTGGTCCAGAAGAAGTCAGGAGACTGGAGACCATGTGGGGATTACCGGTTTTTTGAATTCGGCAACCATCCCGGACCGATATCCGGTACCAAATGTCCAAGACTTTACTTCTCTTCTCCACGGCAAATCTATCTTCAGTAAAATAGATCTCGTTAAGGCTTTCCACCACATTCCCGTAGAGCCTTCGGATATTCCCAAGACTGCAGTTTGTACACCATTTGGGTATTCGAATTTTTGAAGATGCCGTTCGGGCTACGGAATGCTGCGCAAACCTTCAGAGGTTTATAGATGAGGTCACCAGAGGCTTAGACTTTGTTTATGCCTACATCGATGATTTGCTTGTGGCCAGCTCAACGGAAGAGGAACATAAGGAACATCTTTCACTCCTCTTTCAACGCTTAGAACAATACGGTGTGTTACTATTAATGCATCTAAGTGTGTGTTTGCACAGCCAACCTTGGAATTTCTTGGTCACACGATTTCGCAGCACGGAATTACCCCCCTTCAGGACAAGTGTGAAGTGATAAAAATTACCCTATGCCAAGTATCAGCGTGAGTTACGTCGGTTTCTAGGTTTGGTAAATTATTACCACAAGTTCATTAAAAACTGTGCCAGTGTTCTTGCTCCTCTACACGCTATGATCACACACAAACGCAAGGTAACGAACTTGGTATGGTGTAGCGATAGTTTACAGGCGTTCGACAATGCCAAAAATGCTATCAATAGTGCATTGTCTCGTCATTTCCTATCAGTGATGCCCCCCTAACTCTGACGGTCGATGCATCAGATGTTGCGATCGGTGGAGTGTTGGAACAAACCATTAACGGTCAACAAGCACCATCGCGTTTTACTCGAAAAAAGCTGCAGCCAGCCCAAACGCGTTATAGTGCTTTCGGACGTGAACTTCTTGCTATTTACTTAAACGTGAAGTATTTTCAACATTTCCTTGAAGGCCGAGAGTTTTGTGTTTTTACTGACCACAAACCTTTGGTCACTGTCTTCAATAAAACAGCTGTAACCACTCTCCCAGAGTCATCAGGCAACTCGATTATATCTCGCAATTTACCACAGATATCCGCCACATCAAAGGTGTCTTGAACACTCCAGCGGATGCACTCTCAAGATAGAGATTACTTCTGTTACCCTCAGCTCTACACTGTGAATGCTATTGCACAGGATCAAGATAAGGATACGGAACTACAAGAACTGCTCAGAGAAGACTCCACTCACTCACTTTCCCTCAAGAAAATGAGTATGCCAGGATTGTCTGTGCCCCTCTATTGCGACGTATCAACAGCTGCTATTCGCCCTTATGTCCTCCATGTCACAGAAAAGCAGTCTTCACGGATCTTCATAAGCCCTCCCATCCTGGTATCCGTGCTTCGCAACACCTGGTTACCTCTCGCTTTGTTTGGCCCTCGATGCGGAAGGATGTAAACATTGGACCAAAACGTGCCTTGCCTGCCAGCGTGCCAAAGTCCAAAGGCACACCAGGTCCCCCTTTGACGCATTTCCGCCCCCATCCCAGCGATTTGAAGTAATTCATGTAGACATTGTTGGCCCTCTTCCAGTGATTCAAGGCCAACGTTATCTGCTCACCTGTCTCGACCGCTTTTCCAGATGGCCTGAAGCCATCCCACTTCCTGATATCCAAGCGGACACTGTTGCAAGAGCCTTTCTTCATGGATGGGTATCAAGATTTGGATTGCCGACAAAAGTCATCACTGACCAAGGTCGCCAATTTGAGTCTTCGCTTTGGAAGAAGTTTACCAGCTTGTTGGGTACAGTACATGCGCATACCTGTGCGTATCATCCGCAAGCTAACGGCCTCGTCGAACGCTTCCATCCAGCTGAAGTCATCCCTTATGTGTCACGAAGACTCCATTGGATGGATAAGCTTCCACTCGTGTTGCTTGGTATTCGCTCTGCATTTAAGAGTGATCTGAAGACTACAGCGGCTGAACTAGTCTATGGAACAACACTGCGGCTACCAGGTGGCTACTTCACTGCAGGGGATAAGTCATGTGATCCTACGGAATTCGCTCAAACACTTCCTCTCACATGCAGTCCCTTCAGCCTGTTCCCCTCGATTGACTAGCCAACAGAACATCTTTATTTCCCCAGCCCTCCAGTCTTGCACCCACGTTTTCGTTCGTGTACCTGTCCCAAACGGCCTCTCCAATGTCCATATGACGGACCCTATGAAGTTCTCCGACGTACGCGCAAATCATTTCCTCATCCAGCGCGGTTCCAAGGTCGACAATGTTTTCTATCGATCGTCTTAAGCCTGCGTTTTTGGAATCAACCTTAACCGAGGTACATGTAGCTACCAAAAAGTTCAGCGGAAATCTGTGTCGTTCGGAACTCTTTTGAACTTCCTCTCGGGGGGGAGTGTGTAGTGAATATCTTATTTTAGTTTCAAGTTAAATGTTAATTTTACCGTCTTGAATTTCGGAATAGTATAAATTCATTTTAAATTAGTTACCCCATTATAATTCAATTGTGAACCACATTAATACTAATTTATGTTGATACTATATTATTATTGTATGTAAACATAATTAATTATATATCACAATTGTCAGTTAATTATTTATATTCAAATATTTATTTTAATCTAAACCATGTCCATTTTACAAATAAATAATAGAAAACCAAAGGTTATATTTTCCACCTTTGGTACTGTCGCAGTTTCGCCTAACGGACTCAATACGGCTAGTGAGATAATCACTGGTTGGCACTTAACTAGCGGCAGTGCTTATGGCTACATCATCCAGGTTAACCTATACCGGATAGATGCGCTACGGTCCCAAGCCGTAGCTTGCCAGGCAGACGACGACGACGACGTAAACCAACACACTAATTGTTGCATTTCTCTCTCTCTCTCTCTCTCTCTCTCTTACCATATATATATATATATATATATATATATATATATACAGGGTGGCCCAAAAGTAGGTATACCGTTTCATACGTTGATTTCTCAAATTAATTTTCCATTTAGGGTAGATAATAATGAACACCTGCGTGATTAACACATGTTATGTGTAAAGGTGCATTAAATAAATCATCAACTGTATACCTACGTTTTATATATATATATTAGGGTGATTCAAATATGGGGGTAAAAAAAATTTTTTTATATTTAATGTGTTCAACCCTTTAAATGGTTCATTTCAGCATAAAAATAACTATCCTAAAATATTTTAGCAAATTTTAATTTTTAAGGGTTGCTACCAGCAATTAAAAATTGACAGAACGACTCAAATTGTCAAATTTTTCCACACCACCCAGGGGGTACAGTACAAGGCGCATTGCTTTTTTTTAACGTGGAAAGCTCCCCCGTAGGTCCTACCATAACCACAAGCCTGCATAATTAAACTAGCATGATATTTGAGACATTAGCTGTCCTTACTTCATCAATGTTTCTTTTTTTCTATCAGGGTAAACAGCCCTGTAGTTTTTCACTTCTTGTAGCAAGAATTGTTTTTGATCTTCGTCATGTGGTTAGTATTTTATTATATTCATCCATTAATTTACTCCTCTTTCCGCTATATCATTCACGACTTTCCACTGTTTTGATAGATTTCTTAGCGGAGTTAAACTCTTCATCATTATGCCATTCTTTAGCATCTTTGAGTAAAAATTTTGAACTAAATTCTGTTATTGTGTAAAGAATCTTTGAGTATTTGATGTGACAAAATCTTCTAATTTCTTCGTTAGAATAAGTGCAGGATCTAGAAACCCGTTTTGCAGGAAGAGTTTCTTTTGTATTTTGCAAGGCCTTTACCATTTTGTTGTTGTTTCAGTAGGCACTTCATCATCATAAAAGGCCAACGCTACCAGTTCTTCTGATAGGTACCAGAGGTGACCTAACAGTTTTTTAATAGCAACAAATGCAATTGTGTCATTTATTTGTTTGTAGACTACAAGATTCTGTAATAATTCCAGATCAAGACGAAGAGCGCAAGATGGCACAGGAGCTGTAAACCATGCCTTTACATATAACCGAGTAGCAAATAGACAGATGTCTTTTAGTCCTTTTTTGTCTTTTACTGAAATTTTGAACTGAGATTTGAACAAAAAATTTTAATGAATATGTAATTTTGGCCATCCACCTAGCCCGATGAAGTCCCGCTGGATGTTTAAATTTGACTCCACCTTTTGGTTCACCCCCACAAAAAAATAATTGTTAACTGCAATAGTTCTAGGTAATCGTCTCTTGGTTGGAATGTGTCTAGTTGATTTGCTGCAAATATAATTTCTCATCTTTGATCTCATGAATATTTTCATAGATATCTGGATCTGATAATACTGTTTCGTAGTCCTCCTTATCAATGCTTGACCATTTTTCTCTGAACTTCTTAAAAAGGACTATATCTGGGCAGAAGATGGTGATAAAGACTTTGAAACAACAGCTTCCAGCATAATTTCAAATATGTGGTGTCGACATGCCAGCCACAATAAATCGTTGTCGAATTTTTGTTCTAGAAGAATAGCTGCACTCATTTCTAGGACCAATATTGGCTGCCGTTGTATCGAAACACACGCATTTTATTTGTTCGCAGATGCCCCATTCAAGCGATGTCTGTTGTTGGCATTAAAACTAGAGACGCATTTCTGTCACTCAATTTTGGCAACATCAAGACTTCCTAATAATTTATCATCAAACAGTTTTCTACGTTTGCCTACCTTACTTTTCCATGTTGAAGGTTGTGCAGCACAGAAACCAGATTCATCACTTTTACTCTCTCTCCTCTGCTTCTGATTCTGATGATGTACTGGTGAGTATGAGAGCCTCTTCATTCTTCTTTCTTTTGATCTCTTCTTCTGCTTTCCTCTTTTCATAATGTTGTTGCTTTTCTGCTGCTCTTTGCTCTTTTTTAGCAACAGCCTTATCAATGGTACCCATTTTTCATGACGTCCTTTCTCACGTTGCATTTTCAAGAATTTCTTATCATCTTCTATTTTATAAGCTGCATAGCATTCTCATGAGCAATGTCAAATAAGTTTTCCAGTTTATCTTTCCATTTTTCTTCTTTATTATTTAAATTTTGTGATCTTTTCAATTTGTTTGTTTTGTTTTTCTTAAGCAGCTGCCATTCCTTCAGTATTCCTTGAATTTTATCTACTACATGTACTCTGTTTTGCTGGGATTCCTGTTTTTTTCCAAACTGCTAGCACATCATCCACAGTAGAGTAGCATGATTCTCTAATGCCTCGCTTTTTAATATTTCTGTAGTGCATGAAGAGGGTCATCATTTCCTTCTCTGATGGTAATACGGATGTTTTAGTACTGCAGAGGGCTGCCCAATTAGCCATACTTCAGTTTCTTTTCTCGTAGAACTTCTCCCAACTGAGCAACTAGGTGATGGTGAGTTAGGCCTAGCTTCCATAATCGATTAATTGGTATCAAAATTACGAGTGCCAAACATCAATTAAACGCAAGCTAGTATATAAACCATTAATTAAAAATTCTGAAATTCAAACATTTAAACATAAAATCATAATATGAAAATAAAAACCCACTCTAATAGACAGAGTTTATTTCCACGACAGTTTCGACGCCCACTGGCATCCTCCTCGGGTGGATACAGAAACACGAATGAACCAAAACAAGAGGGAAAAGCAGTTCAGGGACCGACCGTTAAGAAATTCGCACCTAGGTTAGATCCCATTCTCCCGACACCGGAAGGGCATTTTCATTAAGTACATTCGCGCAAATTTTTAAAACTATCTTCCTCTTCTAAACATACAGATTCTATTATATTTTTTACATAATTATTACATTTATTATTAAATTATTATTAAATTTCTTGCAGATAAATTATCCCCATTAGTTGGTAAATTTTCAGGCTCGCACATCACTAATTCCTGTGACTTTATTAACAAAGTTATGTCCTTAGATTTAAAACGGGGAAGAATGATCAGTTTTGACGTTGAGTCCTTGTTTACGAAAGTTCCCATTGATGATGTACTTAGTTTTTTAGATAGAAAATTGCCAACATGTAACGTAGAACTAGGCATGCCCACATCTGTATTTTTAGAACTGATAAAACTCTGTGTCACCAATAATGCCTTCTCCTTCGGTGAAGAATTTTATTTGCAACGTTTTGGTATGGGAATGGGGTCTCCTTTATCCCCAATACTGAGTACATTATACATGGAATACTATGAGTCGGAATTGTTGCAAACAATATGTCCCAGGAATCTAATTTGGTTTCGTTATGTAGATGATATTTTCTCATTTTGGCCTGACCACTGGAACAACTTTGACACTTTCTTTCAGTCATTAAATAATCTTGTTCCCTCTATTAAATTTAAATATGAATGGGAGAACGACAAACAATTACCTTTTCTAGATGTTTTGGTCATTAACGAAAGCGGAAAGCCCAATTTCACGGTCTATAAAAAACCTACTCATTGTAATTCGTACATTCATTATTTTTCATATCATGATGAAGGGGTTAAAAGCTCAATTATTTCTTCCATGTTTCTAAGAGCTCTCAGGATTTGTAGCCCACATTTGCTGGACCCGGAAAATTCAAAGATTTGGAACATTTTTAAGGATTTAAAATATCCCGAGTGGTTTATCAGAAAGGCGTATTTTAAAGCCAGAAAATCTTTTTATGCCCCTCGGGAACCTTCAGTTAACCAAAAACAATATGTGAGTTTGCCTTACATTGCCGGCTTAGAAAGAGTAAAACCGTTGACGTAAGATTTTAAGTTTGCTTTGGCGTTCAAATATTCGTCTACCGTGAAAAGTAAATTGGTTAGGAATAACGTGGCAAAAGAGGAACAAGCCTGCGTCTACAGCATTCCCTGTAAAAGTTGTGATTTAGTATACGTGGGTGAAACTGGAAGAAATATTGAAACCCGTATTAAAGAACACAAATATGCCTTCAGAAGTTGTAATACTAATAATGCCATTTTTTATCACGCCAGCCAAAATAATCATGCTATAGATTGGGAATCAAGTAAGGTACTTTATAAATGTAATAATTATGTCAAAAGAAAAATAATAGAATCTGTGTGTATAGAAAAAGTAGATAATTTTAATTTGTGCGAAGGTACTTATAAGTTAGACCCTTTAATGAGATTCTTGGTCAAAAAATCCCTTACGGAGTCGTGGGAACGTGTTCGAACCTAAGTGTGAATTTCTTAAATGTCTCTGGATTGGAATGTTTCCTTACTCGCCTTTAGTAAATGTAATAATGGAAGTAATATATGTGGAAATAAATATAAATGCAACAGATGTAATAATAAAGGTAATATTATAAATTTAATAATTAGGGTAAAGGTAATAATAATAAATGTTAAAAAATGTAAATGTAATAATAAATGCAGTAATTATGTCAAAATATTAGAATCTGTATGTATAGAACAAGAGGATAGTTTTAATTTGTGGGAATGTACTTGTAAGCGGACCCTGTAATAAAATGCCCTTCCAGTCGGGAGAACGGTATCTAACCTAGGTGCGAATTTCTCATTGGTTTCTGGATTGTTTCCTAATCGGCTTTTTTCATTCGTTTTTCGGTTTATAAGTTCTGTATAATAAACAATAATGTAATAACCAATGTATTAATAAATTTATAATTTCTGTAATAAATAATTATGCAATATTAAATGTAATAAATTTAATAATAAATGTAATAATTATGTAAAAAATATAATAGAATCTGTATGTTTAGAAGAGGAAGATAGTTTTAAAAATTTGCGCGAATGTACTTAATGAAAATGCCCTTCCGGTGTCGGGAGAATGGGATCTAACCTAGGTGCGAATTTCTTAACGGTCGGTCCCTGAACTGCTTTTCCCTCTTGTTTTGGTTCATTCGTGTTTCTGTATCCACCCGAGGAGGATGCCAGTGGGCGTCGAAACTGTCGTGGAAATAAACTCTGTCTATTAGAGTGGGGTTTTTATTTTCATATTTTGACCTTCACGTAGAAAAAAGTGAAGTTTTTTTGCATAAAATCATAAGTTGTAAAAACAAACAAATTGAAAAACAGGGAAACTTTGACGCCTGGTAGCACATAGTAAATTTTATTTAAAATTCACCAAATTTGGCATACACTACTTTTTTGTCATAGGGAACAAAAATACAGGTTGAACAATTAAAAAAAAAAACTTTGATTTTTTTGAATCACCCTAATATATATATATATATATATATATATATATATATATATATATATATATATATATATATATATATATATAATATCAACATATGAAACTGCATACCTACACACACACACACAGTATATTAGATTCATCATTATTTAATTTACTTTCTGCAGATAAGAAGAGCAAGTGTTTCCTTAGTGGAGTGGTTGTCGACTGAATTCTGGAAAGAGTTAAAAGACCGAACGCCAGTATATCGATGAAGTACTCTTGCAAAAGTTCATTCATAAAGCATCAGCTATGACTATCCTTTATCAGGCTCTTCGTAAAGCAGAAGGAAAGGATTTCGTGAGGAGGCTGCGATAAAACATGACAAATGCAAATTAGAAATATTTTGCACATATGAATCAACCTCATCAATATTTCTCTACAGAGAGAGAGAGAGAGAGAGAGAGAGAGAGTATGTAATCTTCTCATCATCCCTTCCCAAATTTATAATTAAGCCAGGTAGTCCTAAACGAAATCCTTAATATGCGTTTCGATCCGAAACCTTCTCAGTGCCTTTAAAATCGTTTTTGTTCTTCAATTATAATTCGAAGGCATTTTTTTCCTTACCTTTCTCATTTCAGTGTTGTGAATCTCAAAGGAATTTCTCTCAGCCATAATTAAAATTCTTTTTTACCTATCTAGACGTGCTCCGATTTTCTCCAGACGTACTTTTATTTCAACTTCAGAGTCTGTTCTCTTCTTGAAGAGTTTCTGCGAGGAGTACATACATCACGTGGATAGTTTAGGATTGTGTTAATGTGTTTTTAAATCTCTCTCTCTCTCTCTCTCTCTCTCTCTCTCTCTCTCTCTCTCTCTCTCTCTATATATATATATATATATATATATATATATATATATATTGATGCGATGTGTTTTTTGGGGTTCGTGTTTTAACTTAAAAAATAAAAAACGCCGATCCCATTTTTTTTAAAATTTTATTCGAAAGTATTTTTTATTTAAAATATAAACCTAAAAAGTGCTAAAATAATGTAAAAATACTGCTTTTGAAATATCTTAGGATCATATTAACTCTTACTATTGAATATACAATATACAGGGTACCAATAAATAAGTGCAAAAATAATTGTTAATTTTTCTTCTTATTAATTTATATGCATATAATATACGTGGGTTATTTACATTTCCAAACTGTCCAAGTTCAAAACACTTTCACAAGATGACCATCATTTGCCGCTACAGTGCGTATTCTACGCTCGAACCCCATCAAAGCATTAGCAAGGTACTTATGTGGAATGGATTCAGGACTTCTGTTTCTTTGACGGAGTTCTGCCAGACAACTGGTTTTGTGACACTACACAAGTGTTTTGTTTCTTATCTCAACTAACACTTCGCAGACTGCTCTTCTGAAGTCTATAACTTTTTTTCAGAAGAAACTACACCACACGCACTTTACACCAAAAAGATAGAGGACGTCGTCGCGAATAATTTGATGTAAACATCGAACAAATTCGTTCACTACAAAAAAGTTTAGAGCAAAGTTTATGTGGCCAAAATGTTGTTCAAGTGAGTTAGCTGTCCGTCCGCCTGAGAGGCTGGGCGGAGTTTATTCGTCGAGAGTTCTAAATTCTGCCCAACGGAGCTATTTTACAATTTGTGTTGTCTGTAGTAAAAAATAATTAAGTGCATCTAGTCCGACTACGCTTGTACACAATTTTATACTCATTTGTGAAATCGAGGCAAAGCAAGTCAGTCCATAAATTTACAAAAATACCACAGCCATAAAAATTTTGAGCTTCACATTCAATGCCTCATGGCCGAGTGGGTAACGCGGCGGTGGCAAAATTTGAATCTTCAATGGCATTGCTTCGAATAATGTAGTTAATCTTGAAACTTAAGTTGCTGTTAGTATAGTGTTCCTGATTAACATAAAATTCATATGCATGTAATTACACTCCGTTAATGTAAATGAACTGAAACGGTATTTAATTAACATTTCCTCCAATAGTTGACTCCACGCACTTCGATTAAATTATTTTCAAGGTATTAGTTCCCGAAAAGTATTTGATCAAACAAAGAATTTTAATGAAAATATTGTCATCATTTGAGGGCACTTGTTCGATGAAAGAATTTTTCACATCTTGATGAAAATGCTAGTCTCAGTGTACGTGTTAAAAGCTGCCGCTAAATATTTTTGTTTTTTAACTTTGAATTTCTAATTCTAACGCCAGATGTTTTCTGTTATTCTTGTCTTGTTCTTTTTAAGGTTTATTATTATACCAAAAAAATTGTCTTTTGCATTACGCAATTTTTTAGACTAGTATAAACTAAGACTAGAAATTTTCATCGAGATTATAAATGCTCACTGCTCATTTATGGAATACTACTGATGATTAATTGGTTTTTAAATTCATGAACACTCACTCTTGGTGGTTCATCTTCCGCTGTATATGTATGTAAACAAAAGCAATATACTTATTTATAAATACTAAAACGAATGAGAAACAGTATACCGGGTGATTACAAATGATCTTCCCGATTGTGAACATTTATTATGAAAAAACTAACAAAACTACAGTGAAAAGCAAGATATACCAATAAAGAATATTTCAGGAATTTTTAATTTATAACATTGAACACGTCAGAGACAGCTCTAAAGTTAACCTGTATTGTGCTCTTACCGCTGAGAAAGTGTACAGTTCATTCTTCTTTGCTGAACAAACAATTAACGGTATCATTTACCGAGATATGCTACAGATGCTAGAGGACAAAGCTGATGTGTGGTTTCAGCAGAATGGGGCGCCACCCCATTTCCACAATGAGGTTACAACATCCCTGAATGAGCAATTACCTGATCGTTGGATCGGGCGTTGGGGGCCCATTCCTTTGCCGACTCGTTCACCCAATCTAACCCCTCTTGACTTCTTCCTCTGTGGCTATGTCAAAAATGAAGTTTTTATTCCAGCAATGGCACCAACTTTGGAATATTTGAAGGAAAGAATACGTGAGGCTGTTAAAAAAGTTCAGTATGAGATGCTACACAATGTATCGAGGGAAACAGAATATCGCTTTGATGTTTACAGAGCCACAAAAGGAGCCCATATGGAACTTCAATAGCTTGTAAATAAAACTTTTTGAGTTCTTCTTTATTTGTATATCTTGCTTTTCGCTGTAGCTTTGTTAGTTTTTTCATAATAAATGTTTAAAATCGGGAAATCATTTGTAATCACCCTGTATAGTATACACAAAAGTCTCTCAGCCGAGTAACGTGGCGGCCCACATAATTCGATTCTTTAGAGATGTAGGTTGAAATCCCACCGAGTTAAGATAAGTTTATTTCTAATGTAATTAATCTTAAAACGTAATTGCTGTTAGTATGATGTTCTTGATTCATATAAAAGTAATATGCACGTAATTACATTCGGTTAATGAAAAAACTCAAATGCGATTTGAATGGCTTCTCCTACAATAGATGGCGTCACCCACTTTGATTAAATTTTTTTCAAGGAATCAATTCCAAGAAAAGTATTTCATCAAGCATCGAAGTTTGATGAAAATACTGTCATCAACTGAGGGCACTTGTTCGATGAAAGAATCTCCAACATCTTGATGAAAATTCCAGTTTCAGTGTAAGCTTAAAAATGTTTTAATTTTAATTTTTTTTAATTTCATAATAAAACTTGTTTTCTGATATATTCGTATTTTAAAGATTTTATTCGTAAGAAGTATTTCCCATTTAATAAATAAAGTTCTGAGTTGTATTTTTTCATGACATTCAATTACACGTAGGTTATATTGCAACATTATATCAAACATGCTAAATCTGTAAAACTGTTCGAAAATAAATTGTAGGGAAAACCTACGTAGCCTTGAACGTGTTAAAAATAATATTATTTTGAGTTGTTTAATCGTCTTCGTAGCAGTAAGAGTCATGTGACGGAGGGAACCACGGGTCAGTGGTGCTAGGACAACTGCCCCCCGGACAACCGCCCCCCGAACAATTGCCCCCCGACAACCGCCCCCCGGACAACTGCCCCTGTAGGACAATCGCCCCCCCGGATTATTGCCCCCCATAAGTAAATAAAAATTAAATATCTAATAATATCTAATAAATATCTAATAATATCTAAACGCGGAGGTTGGTCAGTCATCCAACGACTGAACAGACCCAATGTCGCTTAAGGTCAATGATGTAGCAGGAAGCCGTATTGCGACATGGCCACAACGGAGTTCCCTCGCACGTGTTTAGCTCTTAAACCCTACCCGGGGTACTAATGTACCCCAGTAGGTGTGTCAATTTTGGGGGTGAAATGACTAAATTGAAAATCATGTAATTTGGTAGCAATTTAATGTAATCATTTGGCATACAAAATAATATCCTTGCTTCAGAAACAAAAAAAAATAACTCCTACCTACATCAATTTTAATTCAAAAATTCCATTTTCCCGTAAATTCGTAACAAAATAACAAATGTGCGCAAACATCCTATCAACATTTAAAGTTGCAATAAGATATCATTCAGAGTCTTTATTTGAAAGTAACCAATGCAGTCATGTCCTTTTTGCTGCGGTTCCTTGACATCAGCATTCGGCTTGCTACTTGCGCTTTGATGTAGCCTTCTCGCCTCTCGTGACTGTAAACTTGACTAGCTGCTTCTGTGACCATTTTCACACATTTCTCCACACTCTGAGTGTGAGAAGGCCACTTTGGCACTTGCATTGGGGCCTCTTTAAGTTGTGTTAAATCTTTGTTTGTTATACATGTTGTCAGTGGTGGCTCCAAAACTTCCGAACTCAAGTCAACTAATTCTGACAATTTCGTGGCATTGACGTTTATCGGAGGTACCTTCCTTGTCTGAACAGAGCAGTCTCCCAGCTGGTCATCATCTAGTGATGTTCTTCTAAGCTTTAGAATGATTTCCACAGCCTCAGTTCGCTCTTTGGTACATTGGCTGCAGAGTATTGCTTGCAAAACTGCCTCTGGCCTAGCATACCAAGCGGACCTTCTCACCACAGGTAACACGATGTCCACCACTACTTTCCTTTGGGTTCTCAGTAGCTGTAATTGAAACAAGATGTGGTTGGGCCCCTCCATCCACATTGGATTAAGTTTTACATTGAACCAGTGAGGAAAATAAAACCCAATAATAAATTCAACAATCAACATCAAATTCTGTAGCATTTTGCCCTTCAGTGCATGTTTGGAAACCCAAATCCTGTAGAAACGAATCGCTGTAGTTAACCAACGACTGTGACTTACGGGTCCAATCTCCAAGAGAGCCAGATTTTGAGGCAACTCTCCTCATCTGATTGCTTGAACAATACGATAAGCGTAAGATTGATCCGTGCTGAGGTCTTTGATAACTTCTTCAGACAACACTGGAAGGGGAGGGCCTACTTCGACCTTTGGAAATTTTGTATTTATTTCTAATTCCGTTGCTTCATCTAGCATGTTGCCAAGGGGGCCTGACCACTTGTTGTTGCTCTTTGTAGGACCATCAAGTTCCTGGATGAGACGACGAAGAGGTAGTTCCCCTGTGTGCAAATCACATACAATCCAAACAAGCCTTCTTCCAAGTTTTTTCTCTAAATGCGTCATAACACCGCCCTGCTATCCAGTGTTCACCGCAGTTGAGTCTCCACCAACGGCCTGCAGTGAACTGTCAAGTCTTCTTTCTTGAAGCCAACATATTATTTGATCAGCAATTGCCTCTGCATGTTTCTTGCCTTCTACTTCTGCTTCAGGAACAAAGTGAAACAAATAGCGGCCACCAGGTTCGGAACACACAGAGTAGTGTTCTTCTTTGATGAGACCGGGAAACTTTCTGTCCATTCCCTCTACCTCTAGGAGAACTTTTGTGTCATCTCTTCTTCCACCAAACAAAAGGCAAGAGAGACCTTCCTCCTTCAAATCTTTTTCATGCTGATCAGATATTTCCGTCATTATTTTTTCTTGTGCTCTTCTTATCTTATTATGATCTATCACTAAGGATCTATCCTCTCAGCTGATGAGGCCTGCATCTATCCAAGCGGCAGTGGCAATCTCTGCAGTCTCTCGTAGCCCCGTATGGTGGCGAATACTGGCAAGGGCAATGTTTGAGATGTCTTTAGTGTTGTATTTCATTCTCTTCGGCGAAGGTTCAGATGGCATTTTGGAGCTATCATCTGATGTTGCTTCTTTCTGTTCAACTGAAGAGCTTTCAAAGAAGTGAGAAACATCTTGATAGAGCTCTTCATCTCTTTGGGTGGCTTCTTCATTCTTCTTTTCTTCCCTCTCTCGAATTTTCTCTTTTTTCTTATCAATAACAATCTGTTTTTTGGTTTCTGAATAATCTGCCGAACCAATCTGCATACTTCCTTGGCCTCCTGCCTTTGTCTCTGCGCCTTTATGAAAGCCAGCTCCAAAACAGGGATCTTCTTCTCACGAGGACAGCGACAATCAATGTGAGGGTGAGGTTCTCTTCTGCATGAGGGAGAACAATTGGCTTCAGAACACAACTCTATGGGACACTGGCAGTCCAAAATGTCAAGAAGAGTATCAAGTGTGTGCAGAAATTTATTTTTCGTTGCTAGTTTTCTTTACCAAGTGATGTCTCAACTGCTTTGTGCCACAGCTTTGTTAATTTTAGCTCAATAGTTCTATACTGATTGAGTACGGGTGGTTTGAATAGCACGTTAGCTTTTTTCATTGATGCAGAAGAGGGGGAATCATGTCCCTTATGAGCTCTTTCTCTGTGTAGTTCCTTCTATCCTTTGTATTTTGTTCACGAAGGAGTAACCCTAGTCTTAGCATGTCTCGCACTGTTGGTAGTTCTGATACGGGAAGCTCTTTGCCTGTACCGACTAACAGGCTCAAGTGGCATGACGACTGACCTCTTGTCTTCAATTTTGGCATCTTAGGAATATCTGAAAAGAAAGAAAAACATTTAAATATTTTATATCAATTACGAAGTTTCAAAGTTTAGTCCAGAGCTTTCCAAACTTTTCACGTTGGCGACACACTATTTAAGCATAAAATTTTTCACGACACAATTAATTTTTGTTATCAAATATCAAATATCAGATAATTTTTCAGTAGGTGGTTTATCTTGTAGCCGATTTTGTTGATACAAAAATAAAAAATTTCAAAATACAAAAAAATTGAAAATAATTAACTAAATTTGGCGACACACCTGGGAGGTATTGGCGACACACAGTATGGAAAGCTCTGGTTTAGTCATTCGATGTTCTAAAATTCAATAAAAAATATTTCATGGGATTACAACATAATTAGACAGAAGAATATGATAATAATAAATAATTGTAATAATCAATAATCCATACTTACAGTTAAACTGTAGTATTCGTCTAGTAGAATAACTATGAAGTAGGTACAAGAGCAATAACAGCAAACCACCGTCTATGACTTCTAAGAGGCAACTGAGGACTGAGAGTGAGGGACAGTTCTATTCATGTTTTGACTTATACATTGTACAACAACTATATGACCTTGAAAACACTCCATATGCGATCAGTGGGATAATTCTGTGACAGATGAATAGTCAATCAATTTATGTCCTATTATTTAGTAAAAGAGTCAATTTCTGAAACTTTAAGGTAAAATTGATGTAGGTAAGGGTTATTTTATTTCATTTTGGTTGGCCAATTTCAAGTTTTTACATGAAAAGACTATATTTTCACTACCAAAATTGATTTGAAAAAAGTTGACAAAATTGACACCCTAGTACCGCAGTACCCGGATATTGCTAGCGTAACTTTTATAATGGGTTGGGATTAAGGGTTAAAAACGTGGGAACGAAATATATCTAGAAATGTTTTAACTTAGAGCCTTAATTTATTTTACACTTTAATTTTTCTTATATTTTTGTTATATTATTTTCATTTATTTTTAAGTATTGCTTATGTCGTGCATAATTATGTAATAATATGGAATAGTAATAATACATACTTGTTACGAGAGAGTTACACGTGCAAAAGTTATATGAAAGTTACTGACAAAAATTTACGGCAACGTTACGGGGCGAAGTTACGTTAAATAAAGTTACACTAAGTTACTTCAAGGTTACTGATATAAATTAGGGATGTTATGTAAAAGTTCCGTGTGAGAGTGATTGGGTGAGGGAGATTCAAATATGTGCCAGGTTGCCTAACTTTTAGGTATTGTACACATTAAAAACTGTTTGTTCTGTCACCATTAGAGCTGAGAGTAAAAAGAGATTAAACACTGAATATATGGTATTAAGAGCGTACAGTCGGTAAACCAAGAGTCCAGTGAAAGGTTTTCTTTAGTGCCTGTTTTTTTTTTGTGTATTTTTCGTTTAGTTTCAGAGGACACCGCTTGTCAAGAATATAACTGCTTCATCTACTCCCTCATTACTTTTGATCTACTATCACTGCACTCTTAAAATACTTCTTTTGCATATATATATATATTTGTGTGTGCGTGTGGGTGTGCGTGTGCGGGTGTGTAAAAGAGAAAACTACGAATATGTAGAAGAAAAAGGGAAATCCAAGAATAATAAGTATGAATTTCGGACTAGCAGATTAGGTCAGTCACAATTAATTGATCACTGTAAAAATATGCGACGGTGATACTTCAAAATCTATTAAATACGACCTCTCCGAAGCACCATTTTTTTTCGTTTTAATTCATGCATGTTGGAACAGTTGTACAGAAAATTATGATCCACTTTTGTTTCCTCGCATCGTAACTGACTGTGTTTCATACGCTCGTAAATTAAATCCTCTTTTTTTATGTAAAATAATAATGTTCTGTATATTAGACTTACGAGGTTTTAGAATACCACCATCGATATCATTGTTGCTTGGGAAAATGCGCAAAATGTGAAGTTATATGCACACATTTTCCCAAAGCATTAAATGCGATCACGAAATAATAGTTTATAAATCGAAAGATATGAGAATGACAGGCAAAGTATATAAATGGATATACAACTGTCAGAGGGAACATCAATAAGTGGTTACGGTTCAAGGAATGTCTCCCTCGGAGTCGGTGGTACGTGGCTCAGTTCCACAAGGAATAGTTCCTCTATTATTTATAATCATGCTTACTGATATAAATACAGGAGTAAATAAAATAGCATTGTGGCATCTTTTGCCGATGATACAAAAATAAGCAAACACATGAAGAAATTTAACACCGAAAATTTTCAACTTCTTACATACGAGAATAATAAATAAAAAAATGAAATACTATACTCCAGATGAACAAGATCCAGATAAGCCAAAAAGCAAAGAAATGAGGAATAATCATGACTCGCGACTAACAACTACCACTGACTACCAACAATGAACTCCAAAGAATGTATCTATGTCTTAATGCCAAAAAACTATCCTTAAATATAAAAAAAAAACCGGCTTATATAGCTATCACAAAACTGAAAACGATGATTCCCTTAAACATAAATATAAAGGCAGTCCCTATAAAACTTGTGCAGTCAGCCAAATTTCTGAAAATTACCCTCGACGAACTGTCTTTCGAAGAGTATACTCAAAATTTATGTAAGAATTAGTCAAAGTTGCATAAATAATTGCGGAAGTAGATGCAACACTTCTTTAAATTCATATGGTACAGTTGTGTCAAAAAGTAATTGAACCCTTCCATTAATGCACATTTAACCATGTATCTGTGGTTGGTTAAAATATAATTTCTCGAAAAAGAAACATTTAATGTTAATAGTGTTTAATGTACCTACATCTAACAAAGGAGTTTATTAAAGGTAACACATGAGAACAGACAAACCAGCGCTTTCCAAATACGGTACGTGCGAAATTGTAAGTGAATCTTTCAAATCAGTACCCAGTAGTCCCTCTATTTGCTGCAATAACAGCAAGATGTTCTCTGTAATTCACAAATTAGACGTTGCTATTATGTTCGAGGGATTTTTCGAGCACTGTTCTGTGCAGAATCCTTTCAACTGCACAATGTTTGGTGGTTTTCTGGCATGTACGGCTCGCTTCAGGTCTCTCCAAACCATCTCGATCGTAATGAGTTCGGGACTTTGGGTGGGTCACCTAAGGACACGATATTTCTTTTTCATTAACCAGGTCTTGGTTGAATTACTTGTATGCTTTGGGTTATTATTGTACCCAGGCACGGCGAAGATGCAGATCACGAACGGATGGACCGACATTTTCTTCCAAGATCCGTTGATACTGTATCGAATCCGCTTTACCGGCGATGACTTCGAGTCTGCCAGTCCCTGAAGCGGCAAAGCAGCACTAAACCATAACGCTTCCTCCAGCTACATCTGCAGTATTGCGTTAGCACTTATGGAATTGCACTATAATATTTAATTCAGTTACTGGTAGTCTTGCAAAAGAGAGCAATTAGGAAAATTTATAAATCGAACCAGTCTAATGAAAGTGCAGACCTTATGTTTCACGAGTTAAAATTTCTCATATTAGAAGATATTTACCAACTAAACATTGCCCCTTGAATGTATTAAATTGTCAATAATACTGCTCCAGAAATCATCCAAAATAAAATACTACCTTCCCAAACCCAATACCATTTTGACATAGGACAATCAAACATGTACATCAGAAAACCAAATTATAATCTATAGATTGTGTAATTAGATCTTTATGTTTAATTGGACTCAACCTCTGGAACAACCTCAACCAAGTGACAAAAGAATTTAACACGCTTTAAAGCTACCAGAAAAAACTGAAAGAAAAGTTCCTCAAATCTTGCAAACTATAATATCTATGTTCCTTATCTACAGTATTTCCAGTCTAACCTTCTTTCCCCGTTCCCTTCTCTCTACAAACCAATTTTAAATGAGATGAATAATTTTATTTTTATATAACTACAAAAGTCTTATAAAATGTCAGTGTATTTAATATTATACATAGACTTTATGCCCCTAGAAAAAAAGAATGTATAATTCTAACTGAAGTCTAAGTATGTGTATGCCAATAAACAAAATGTGCTTGAAATTGGCAGTTCTATGCTGTACATGTATAAGAAACCATTTATTGATCTGTTCTTATATATCTCTTGTTACACCCATTGTATTTTCATTTTACATGTATAAATAGAACAGTAAATAAATTTTGATAGGCGAAACAAGATATGCAGTATCTTGTTTCGCACGTCTGTATAGAGCAGTAAACAAAACTAGGAGAATAAATAGACAGTTATTCATGACTCTCAAGAGAAGAGATGAAAGTGTAATAGTTTTTTTATGAAACCATTAATTGTGTCAATAATATCAAACTACTCAGTTCTAACGACCCCATATAACAAGGAGAAAATTAACTAGCTAAAACAAATGCAGATAAGCTTTAGTGCAAAAATAGACTGAAAGAATTAGACTATTGAGAAAGGCTAAGGAAATTAAATCTATACTCTTAAGAGAGAGAGAGAGAGAGAGAGAGAGAGAGAGAGAGAGAGAGAGAGAGAGAAGAGAGAGAGAGATTAAATAGACATTTTTAGTATAACAATAAAATACTGGATAGAAAATGAAAAAATATTAGAAAGAGTTTTTACTAAGTAAAAAAATATCTTTTTGAAATATACATATTTAGTAAAAAATATTTTTTTGAAATATACATACTGACTGCAGTATAAATTTACATATAAGAGCATTTTAAAATATTAAATCTAAATAATGTTTCTGTAAAATAGAGACCGAATTGCCTCTGTAGTATGGGCACATTGAGGAGAGGGCGGTGTGGGAGATAATAATAATTATTGGTTTTGTTTAACCTCCTTCGCAACATCTAAGGTCATATGAGGGAGGGGACCTACAGCTTTACGTGGAATCCAAACCACGGTCGCTACATAGTCTGGACGCAGCGGACGGTCTCCCATCCAACTAGTATCCGACGCAATGTCGCTTAACTTCGCTGATCAACAGGAAGCGGTGTTACGACATCGGCTACGACGTAGCCCGCGGTGTGAGAAAGGGAAGGGGGAGGGGAGTGGGGAGGTGGGAAGTACGAAGGGAAGAGGAGAGTGCCAACGGGGAGGAGGATGCCAGATGAATATAGGGTATAGTTACCTAACTTAATCTAACCTGAGAACTAATAACCCCCCCCCCCAAAAAAAAAAATATATATATATATAACGTCATACTATGAACTTTACTGGTAACCATTTTAAAAGATAAAAAAGTAAAAAAAATTTAACGTATATTAGGTTTAGAGACTACCTGATGTAATGCAGCACGCTGATCCACTGGTACTATGAATATAGAGTATAGTGATCACCAGGTAACACTGTCTTAGGCGTAACACTGATATTAATAATAAGAAAAAATACATATCATTAAATGAAGCCGAGCGCCTTCAACAAAAAACTGCAGTTGCTGCATACCCTTCGGACTATGACATACCAACCCTCAATAACCATCAGTGGATTCTAATTTAGCATGTTGTAAAGCTCCTTAGCCCATTTTAAAAATTAACAAATGACTTTTCCTCTGATTTTTCTTGTCTTTCCATGGTGTCTCCCGGTATAAAAGGTTTCATGGTATTTTTTGCGTAACAGAACTGATGATGCTGGTATTAATATTATGAAAAACGATTTAATAGAAAATTTACAGAATCGCTTCAAGCAGTGAAAGACAGACATTACTTGTATGATTGCTTACGTTTTAGATCCTCGTTTCAAATTTGCTTGCATTGCAGTGCCTAGGTTTTTAAAAATTGAGATAATCACTATGTCTGCATCACCTAATGTTAGTCTTACACGTAATATGACGATGAAGCAACTGCTTTTGTTTCATGAGAAAATCAAGAACCTTCGAAAAAGAATCCGAAGGTTGACATATGGAGCTCCTTCGATGAGGTTGCTCCGTCTTCTCAATCAGATGTCCTTCCCGTCCGGTATGGTCCGCAAGGCCTTTTGAGGTACTACTTTTCCTTGTAACCTATTAAAAGTACCCAGCAAAGGTGTCAAAAAGAATTAGACATCTATTCAAAGGAACTACGAGTCAGTCGCGACACGGACCCTCTTGAATTGTGACACCATAATGGCGAAAGAATCCCGAAATCCCGAAATATCTCGCCATGCCACTCACAAGTGTATGAAGTGAAGGGCTGTTCATTTCTGTGAAAATTATTTATTGTTCATTTTTACATCTATACAGCTGGGGCGAGTCCGCTGGTGGGGTGAGTACGATTAGCTCCAATACAACGTTATCTTATTCAAGCACACTAACGCCACCCATATGTCCAATATGTGCATAAATTGTGTTCGAACTTAGTTCGTTGCTTGACTTTGAAGTGACAGCAAGCATTGGTTCTCAGATGGGGATAATTACTTTTTTTCTAGGGACCTGGTGAAGTTTTTACATGATACGTCATAAGGGCTGGTGTCTTTAATATGTATCAAATATGACTACAAAATATTTATATGATAAGTTACAGACTATATATTGTATGTGAAACCCTAAATGTACTAGCTTTGCAACCGTTCCATTAGCATAACTCACCAAGTTGGCTGACCCTCGATACGGTGAGTCCGATGGTGAGCGTTAATTTTGACAGTTCTTTCGAAGTTATCTTACGTAGTCACACTATTCTGGAAGTTATGGCACCTTTGTCTTTCCTGATGAAGAAGACAAATGGGTTATCCCTGAAATATCCACTGCAGCTGTTATGCCAAAAATCATAGCGCAACCGACTATGAGAAAATAAAATATTATTAAACTTAATGTTTGTTTGTCAGGCTACAACGTGCGATAATTTTACAGTTTATTATACTTTCCCAGTGTAACTACAGTATATGACAAGTAAAAGAGGATTTTCTTTGATAAAGTGTTTTTGTGCTTGTTAATTAAATAAAATGGGCTTCATAAAAGGTTCATCGATCTTGCTCCGTAACCAAATCCAGTTAAAACAGATGTCATGATAAAATGCCTTGAGAAGAAAAAGGGACTCAAAGTTCGATAACAAACAAACATTATATAAATAGTATATACACCGTACTCTATATCTTCATGTAAAAATTTTTTAGAAAAATTAAATTTTCATAAAAAAAACCCATCGGACACGCCTCATTCCCCTTATTTATATATATATATATATATATATATATATATATATATATATATATATATAAATTATTTCACGAAAGTAACACGTGACTAATATTTATGATGAAAATACCACGAAGGAAAAAGGAAACAAAGAATGGTGCTCAAGCGCTTTCGTCTAATGACATCCTCAGGAACAATGAAATAAATAACAAGTTCGAGGAGTTGTAGGAGGAGCATACAAATTTATAAGGAAAAGCTACCAGAGTTTTAGCACTTTGCCCCTCTTGTCTAAATCCGTTCTGAACAAATTCAAAACAACAGGATCGAGTGAAAAAAGGCCCTAGCTAATGTTGAAATTATTTGTAAGTTGAATAATGGCAGACTCAAGAATATTTTTATTAACAATGTTGCTTGAGTGAAACAAAACTGAAGCGTTATTCCAATCAATACAGTGGGATAACTCTGACAAATGGATGAAAAGGGCAATGGACGACTGTCCCGTTCTAACTGAATATTGATGCTGTTTTACACGCGTTTGCAAATCCTTTCCCGTCTGTCCAATGCAGGGACGTAGCCAAAGTGGGGGCGACGGAGACGGTCGCCCCCCTTGGAAAGTCCAGGAAAAAATCTGCGGTAATTACAACTAAGGTTCACCGCCAAACTATAACATTTAATAATTTGGTATCTATATATAATGGGGTGTCTATTAGGCCGGGTCGTCTTTGCTTGAAAAAATTTTTGGGAAATTTAATTTACCCTATATTACGAAAGTTTGTGTACCTACATAGGAAGTATCATGAAAAAGTTTCAAGCTTTTATATAAATATTTGGAGGTTCCACAAGTCACTTAAAATTTTGGTGATTTTTTTCCGATACTCCGTATAGTAAACTACAGCTCTTTGCTGACTTGCCATGATAGTTTACAAGGCAAATCACCCAGAATTCACCACGAGGAGGTGGCTGTAGGTCTAATTCCACACCATGCCCCCCAACCTCCCTTCCATTAGTTTTTACATGTAGTTTATTGACATTTGTATTCGTATTTTGACTCAAATGTAGGCATGTTTGATCTTGAAGCAATTCTTGCCTTTATAAAACCATCTCTATTTTCCTGGCCAGCTTGTGAATGACGGGTACTTTTTCAATAGAGGGTTAGTTTCATCACCCCTTACGATAAGCTCTAACTGGGTGTTTGTCAAGCTTTTTGTCAGAGGAGGTTCATGTCTTGGGTAGTCTCCAAATCGAATTAAATCTGTGTAGTCTCTTGCCAAGAAATTAATTTTAGGCCGTCTAAATTCTCTAGTGGTGCACCAATTAATCGGTATCGGCACCTTGCATGCCGATTAATCGGCCATGCAAGGTATTTTCCTAATATCGGCATGCCAGGTGCCGATACCGATTAATCGGTGCACCACTAAAATTCTCTAATGCCCGAGGACACACTTTCCCTGGCTAAGAGAATGCGCCGGAAAGCTAACTCTCTCATCACTTGCCTTTCATCAAATACATCGAGACCAATAAAGTTTCTGGGTGAGCAAATATGCCCCTGTTTCAATAACAGGATCAATGACTGCCTTAAGCTCATCAGATAGGTATCTTGAACTAGATATCATAAACCAGAGGTGCCTTGGTCCCTGGTAATAGTAAAGATTTCGCTTTATATTAAACCACGTTGGGGCATAAACGCTAACAATGAATTCGGTCAGTGTTTTCAAGTTTTGTGACGGCTTTTTGGTCGCAACATAAAGTCTAACTATCCTGTTGGCTGTCGTAAGCCATCTGGCATCGTTCAAAGAACCTGGGTTGCGGTTTTCAAGGTTTTCGGAACATTGGCCTTCTATGACTGCATTACAAATTTCCATGAGATACTTTTGATCTTGGCTTAGATCGAGATCCCCCGGAATAGAAGGCATATTACTTGATTTGATTGCTTCAAACTTGACAACTGACATCTTTTCGCACGCAGTAAGACTTTTGTCAACATTTTCAGCAAGGGCTTTTGGTCCTTTGGTTTTACCATCAAATAATTAAACAAATGGCGGAGAGGTAGCTCATTGGTATGCAGCAAACACACGAACAATGAAAAGGAGTATCGTAGTGTACCTCTAGTTGCCTGATAACTCCATTATGTATGCCAGTGTTTACATTGGTTCCATCATATCCAATGACCTTCAGATTGTCTACCTTAATATTGTTACTGTTAAGAAACTTTATCACTCCCTTAGAAATGTTAGTTGAATTTCCAGTCACAGGAGTGAAGTGCCCAAGATACTTTGATTCTGGTTCAGCTATAAGCGTGATGTGTTCCTCAGTAATTGTTGTACTGTAGTACCTCCCATCCTTACAGAGATTTGCTTTAGTTAAGTCCTTTCTTCCATCAAAATACAATGTTTCTATACTTTCTTCACTTGATTTACTCAACTCCTCTCTGATCTTCTTTCTCTGCCGTCTCACCTTATTCTTATCCCCAACATTGTGATAATCTTCAGATGTAATGAGACCAAAATCTTCCAGAACAGCAGAGGCAACGGCTGCACCAGCTCTGTCTGATATTCCGAATCGGTCACAAGTTTTTGCTAATGAAAGCAATTTGCGAGTGAGCTTATGTGCTTCACCTGATTTCTTTATACCTTCCTCAATGTGATCATCATCATCACGCTCTCTATCTGTATCTGTTGATGTGTCAGAATCAGGAATTGTATGAAAGTTATCCCAGTGCATTGGCTCTTCCCTGGAAGTGGATGGATTATTGATATCTCCATCTTCAATGTTTTTAGAAAATCGTGCTCTTTCTTGTTCTTTACGCTCAGATCATATTTGCAGTTTCTTCGTTGTCTGTAAATCACTACTGCCTATTGCCATTTTTCGTGCACCTCTTTGGTCAATTAGGAAAGAACGTTCCATGGCAGGAACTTTTAGCTCTCTTTCAAAGTGCAAGAAAACAGATCATGGCATTTGCAGGCAGCAATATCAAAAAGCCTTTGATTTTTGGATTTTTCATGACAATCCTTTACTCTGGCTAATATTTGCTGTTCTGATATTGTTGGAATTGATGCACTTTTCCAGATCTCTTTTACCTTTGATGCAACTATTCTTTCCACATCATTAGCATTTGGCTCTTTTTTTCCCTCACTAGCTATAAGTAAGAGATATCTTGTTTGTAAATATTCTTTTAAAACGTCTTCATATAGGGGAAGTTGATTTCCACTGAGCTCAGCTTTCCCAAAAAGGGAAACAGCTGGACTCATGATTTTTTCAACAGTTGCTTTCACTTTTACGGCCACTCTGTTAGTCACTCTGTTAGTGTAACAACGCGTGTTTAACTATTCAAATAATCAATTCTGAAAAAAAAATTGTGTATACAGGGTGTTTCTAAAGTAACCATCTATTTTGCGAAATAATATGAATTATAAAAAAAACACCTATAAAACATGAAAATATATATATATATATATTTCTAAGCTCGGCACACATTGTTGCTCTTCGTGGATAATCTTCTTCTTGTACGTTGTGGAACACTTGAATGTGGTATGGCTTTTTCTTTAAATCATAACGTAGAATTCTGTAAACCGTTGTTTGTGGAATTTCTAATCTGTGAGATCTTCTTGGCCGTCCAGATCTACGCTCGTCATGCACAGATCCAGTCCTCATAAATTTGTTTACTAATTCGCGAATAGCCTGGTCTCTAGGGCCTGTTTTACGAAACCTTCTCTCAAACTTTTCTCTAATTTCATTGCACTTCATGCCTTTTATCCTGCATGTTACTACATAAACCCGTTCTTGCACATTCATCATCAATGATATGGTCTGAAAATAAAATAAAATAATTAACAAAAAATCGTGTAAAGCAATTGAAATATTATAAATACATGAATTTTGTATAACAATGCACATACCATTATGCCAATATAACAATTGTTTAAAATCCCCCTATTTCACCAAAATAGATGGTTACTTTAGAAACACCCTGTACACGTATATAAATTATATATATTCTGGACGAAACACAGTCAAGAAAAAACTTAACAGCAACAAGAATACAAAAAATACAAGAAAATCTTAATAAAAATCATAATTGCCAAATAATTAATAAAGTTTACGTATTTAAATACAGTTTTAAAAGTTTAAAGTTTTTTGTAATGTTTTACATTTTACTTGCAATCTTCAGAGGACTTGCGGAATATCTAAAACCTGATCAATTTAGTTTTTTTATCATTTTGAGCATTTACAGTGCATCTACAAATTTCTTGGACACAGGCATGTGGAAATTCACAAATTTAATTTTTCGACCCGGCCTAGTGTATATATAATATATATATATATATATATATATATATATAAATATATATATATAATATATATATTTATATATATATATATATATATATACATATATATATATATATATATATTATAATATATATATATATATATATAAATATAACTTAATTGTTTTCCTGGAATAAAACGGACGGTGGGCGGTAATGTGATTTGTGGTATACCTATATGTAAATTGCGTATTTAAAAGTATTCAAGTTTGATTTAGCAAAGTAATTGCAGTATTTGATAAAGTCATATTTTTTTGTCAAGTAAACCCTAAATTATTTTTCATGCGATTATCTGTTTAAATTTTATATGTCTAACAGATGTGCGTTTCTTCTGTCTCAACTGATCTAGCTGTTTCTGCATCCGTTGACTTGCCTTATACGTGAGAGTTTCATTTGGATCTCTTCTATGATTTCGTTAATCTAGATATGTTTATACTCTTAAACGTGTATACACTAATAATTGTATGCATGGAATCAATAAATGTGAGAATAAAATATTACTTTCTTTGTTAATATGAAAACTATAGGATCAATACCAGATTTCAATTTTCAGAAATACAAGTAATTACATCATAATAGAGCTTAGATTGCACCAATGTGACTGTCCTATCCAAACTTTTGTTGGAAAGGGCACATATTTCATATGGATGGCTGTACGTATAGTGGCTGTTCAAAAATGGCAGTTGCACTGACATTTTCAGACAGTTTTTACACAAATAAGCTTAAATGCGCTGGCTTACGGGGCTCCGCCCCGGACCCCGCTGGGAGAGCTGGGAGCTCTCCCCAGACCCCATAACTGTATGGACTCGCCCGATTCACCACGGAACCTGACGAACGTAGCTCAAGTTCGGCCCCCCTTGGGACATTCCTGGCTACGTCCCTGGTCCAATGTAAAAGAAATCACATTGTTTACAACCAATTTTATAGATAATGCCTGAATTATTGGTAGGACTATTTTTTACCATGATATTTTTCACAATATTGTCATATGAAAATACTACATTAATGTTAAAAAGTTTAAGTATATTAGCATTGCCTAAAAAGCCTTGGAAAAATGGAAGTACTAAAATATTCTTCGACAAAGTGCGAGGGTTATTATTCACATGATAGAAAGTTCGTTTTGCCTTGTTAAGACAAGATTCCTAAAAAGCAGGTGGTAAAACAAATCACTTCTAATACTGTTGATTTTTCCTAATTCGGCATCCATGTACTCCGGACTGGCGATCCTAAGAGTGCGGAGAAACACTGAAGAAAATATGGTTTTCTTGATCGGGGTGTCATGTCTGGCGTAAAAGTGAACGTAGGACAAGTTGTTTGGTTTTTTCCAATAAATACTGACCTTAAACCTGGGCTTTCCCTATGTACACGCAAGTCCAAAAACGGATTGAGTTATTTGTTCCACTTCTAAAGTAAACTTAATGGAGGGGACTCGATTATTTAACTGAAGGAGGAAGTCATCCAGGTCACGCTTCATGGGCCAGATACACAAAATATCGTCGACATACCGCAACCATGGGATGCCAACCCCTAGGATTCTCGGAATGTATGTGATTTCGAAAAACTTTTCATAAATACTGAAGAGGAGAGGCGACAAGGGATTACCCATGGCCATCCCAAAAACCTGTTGATAATATTCGCTACTGAAAGTGAATTTACAGTCTTTGATACAAAGTTTAATGAGTTCCAAAACGATGTGTGGAGGTAGTGGCAGGTCATACTTATGTAATTCTCGGGAGAGAAAGTGAAGCATATCGTCAATCGGCACTTTTGTAAACAATGAACAAACGTCGAAACTGATCAATCTATCGTTGGTTTCAATGCGTATATTATTCAGTTTTCCAGTAAGGTCCATTGAATTTTTTACATGTAAAGCAGAGATAGTTCCGAGAATGGGGGACAAGACTTTGACAAGCCATTTGGAGAGTTTATAGGTAATAGAACCCACAGAGCTAATAATAAGACTGCAAAGGTAGGGAAGAGAAGGCGAAGTGGAAGTGAAAAGCGGAATTAAGTCCTTACGATTTTTGAGAATACGTTTCAAGCCACTATTGAATGATTTGATGACGTCATCCTGCAGGTTGTTCCTAAACTTTCTGTATGTGGCGGGCTCCTGGAGAAGCTCGTTTATCTTTCTAATGTATTCCGCTTTGTCCATAATAAATATGGTGTTAGACTTGTCTGCTTTAGTAATATGGAGTTCACCATCTTTTTTAATTGTAAGAGGCTATTGCGAAAACGTTTAGGAAAGTTTTCTTCGTAAGTGCTATTCGAGCACTATAGACAAAGCCTTTAACTATGTTAACCAAAGACTGAGGAAGATTACACTCTTTTTCAAAACAAGCAAGACTATAACAAATTTGTAAAGCAGAAGGTTTTTTAACAATAAAAAAGGACATACCAATTCCAAAGGCGGTTTTTACATCGTCGCTAATGTTTTCCGAAGAGAGGTTCAGAACACATTTTGAGCTTGCATTTTTACTCCACTGACTGTTTCGAATGAGACTTTTAATTTTGCGATCCAAAATGTTACGAAGTGAAGAAGTTCTCCTTCGCAACTCGTTGAAAATTTCATCAAACAAAGGTTGAATCCACGGTTGGGGGATAACTATCACAAAATTACGTTTGTCAATGCGTAAATTTTTGAAGGCGGAACAATCATTTTGTCTGGTGACTTCAATATTTAGACAGATTTAGACAAGAGGGACAACGTGCTAAAACTCTGGTAGCTTTTCCTTATAAATTTGTATGCTCCTCCTACAATTTTTATTTTATTTCTTTGTGACCTATAGTATATAGTCTCGAACTTGTTACTTATTTTAGTGTTCCTGAGGCTGTCATAGACGAAAGCGCTTGAGCACCATTCTGTTTCCTGTTTCCTTCGGATTATTTTCATCATATATATATATATATATATATATATATATATATATAAAGGGTGTCCCAGAAGTCTTGGAGGGATTTTATTTGGCTATATCGTTTTTGTTTGGGGATCAAATAAAAAAAGGTTTGTAACACTTGAAAATATATTTATTACGATTTTAATTACAAATTTAATATCTGGTGAAATTTTTCATTTTAATTGCATAAATCTAAAATCGCATTAGCGTACGTTAACCGACTCTGATGATCTTGTGGTTTAATTTCTTGAGCAATTTGAATTTTGTACGGGTAAAGATTGATATCCTCTCTTAAAATTCGATGTAAGGAACTTCTTGAAATGTTTAATTCCTGGCTGCGTCGTCGGACTGATGTGGATTTTCCTCAACGCTTTCACGAACCATCTCAACCAGAGTTGGACTTCGGCTTTTTCGAGGACGCCCAGTCTGTGGTTTGTCTCCCTGACCCTTTCCCAAACGAAATTTATCGATGTACCGTCGAATAACTCGATCAGAAGGAGCAGAACGTGTGTTGAATTTTAATCGAAAAGCTCTTTGGTCGGCAACAATGGAAGAGTTGTTTGTCAAATAAAGTTCCACAATAGCCACTCTTTGTTGCACTGTCCGCGATTCCATTTTCATTAATCGCAGCAAGGGTACTTTAATTGAAAAATAAAAATAATTAAATTAATCAAAAAAGAAAAAAGGTATAGCCAAATAAAACCCTCCAAGACTTCTGGGACACCCTGTATATATATATATATATATATATATACCTATGTACAGGGTGTTATCAAATTATGTTTTATAAATTAGTATACATATTCAGGGCGTCAACGTAAACAAAAAAGTTTCTATGAACATAAATCTGCAATCGCTTCGTTTCCAAGATACATTGTGTTTTTGCCGAGGACGACCCAATTAAAATGAAAGTCATTAAATTTTATCAAAGTTTATTTACAGCAGCTGCTCAACATGGTTTCGCAGCATCTGAGTACATACATGGGCGGCATGGTCCCGTCGCTTGGCCACCCAGGACTCCTAACCTAAATGCAATTGAATTTTTCTTGCGGGTTATTTAAAAAAATCTTGTTTTTGCAAGAGAAGTTAATAACATAGGTGAATTGTGGCCAGGTGTTCAAGATTGTTCAGAACAATACGCAACCATACAGGTGTCTTTGAAAGTTTGTGGCAAAATTTTCAACGACACGTTGAAGCATGTACTCTGATGTAGGGAAACCATTTTGAGCATTTGCTGTAAATAAACTTTGATAAACTTTAATGACCTTCATTTTAATTGGATCGTCCTCGGCAAAAAAGCAATGTATCTCGGAAACGAATCGATTGCAGATTTATGTTCATAGGAACTTTTTTGTTCACTTTGACGTCCTGAATATATACTAATTTATGAAACGTAATTTGGTAACACCCTGCATAAATGATGAGTGGTTTTCTTTGGGGAAAGGCTGATTGGATTTTAATAAATTATTTAAATTCTCCAACTTTTACAACTAATATATGTGATTTCTATTTAATTTATAGGGCTTACAATCAGGCCGGAGAGGGTTGCAATGATGTAGGAATTGAATGCTCGTCCAACGGAGCATCATCCATTTTAAACCTTGATTCCGTATAAGTTTTAAACATTTGTTTATATGTATAGGTGTATGATTTTGGCTGGCTGCAGCGAATTTCTGTTTGGAGTTTTATAGAATTAATGTGATATATCTGTACAGGGTGGGGCAAAAGTCAGCAATCAAAGGGTTATCATTGAATAAATTATAATTTTTTAACTAAAAGAGTAACTTTTATTTAAAAATTAGTGGCGGCCATAGAACGGAAGAATCTATTCTCTCTGGCTCTTTTGACTCCTGACTTTTGCGCTACTCTGTATATACACATATATATATATATTAGGGTGGGTCGTTGTTTCGTTGTTACTTAGTGCGAAAAAAAATTTCACAATCGCGCATCGGCAGCGGCTCCAAAACTTGCCTATTTCCTTAAAATAACACCATAAAAGTTTCAGGTTTCTACGTTTTAGTCTTCCACTGCCCCAAATACCTTAAATTTGGCATTTGTAGACATGAATTTTCACGTATAGTAGCATATTGGAATGTTTGATCCACTCACCAGAAATGAAATCGTATTATAAACTTTCGTGTAAGCATGCAACTCTTAGCTGATAAAAGTTATCTGCTATAGCTTTTATCACCCAGAACTCACTACGAGGAGGTGGCTGCATTTCGAGTTCCACCCGTGCCCACCCAACCGCCCAACCATTGGACACGCCGTTATCTTTGAGTCTACATAAGGAGTTTTCACTTTGTAATCTTTTTTATGTCAAGAACACCCATAAGGGCTTGAGAATCAGTCGTTGCCGTGATGAATCCCCCTCTGCGCTTAGCGCCACAAACAGACATTGAGGCTTCAGTTACTAATTTCACACATCGACGCTTGAGTGTGACATGGCATTTTTTGCAGAGAGTGGGAAGAAATGAAACCACTTTCGATGAGCGAGACAAGCTCATTGTCATCGATGTGTTTTGTAAGTGGGGGCTCTCTTCTCTGATGGGTTACCCAGTTGATGAGATCAACATAATCTTCAGAATCATAATTAATTTTTGGAACTTTAAATTAACGCACGTTCCGAGAACGAAGTTATTTTTCTTGATTGCGAGCTGCTACAACCATGCGTAAAGCCAATTCACGGATTGCAGGCCGTTCATCAGTCATCATCGTAAGCAAAATGTTTTCAGGATGTGCAAAATATGTGTTTCTTCCAATTACATCGTTAATGATATCTTTCTCTTTGTTTTGCAAGTACCGTGAGCATTTAACCAAGAGATGGAAATGCTTTGCTCCATAATTGCAATAAGGAAAAGCTTTAATGTTGAACCACACTGGAGCATTTACTGTTCTTACGTAAGTTGCTAATTTGCTAAGATTCTCAAATGGATTTTCTGTACTTATATACAAGCGAAGGATTCTGTTTCCAGTTGTTAGCCATCTAGAATGCGACGTAGGACCAGGATTCCTCTGTGCTAACTCTTTTGGGCAATGTCCTAATGACACTGCTTTGCATATTTCATGTAAATATTTTTTATCCTTGCTCAAGTCTTTTAGATTGCCAATGATAGGTAAGTTATCTTCAGTACAGATTGGTTTAAATTTTACAACAGAGTTTTGCTCGCATGTCATTAAGGCTTTGCCTACTGGACCAGAAAATGCGTTGGGTCCCTGTGTTGCACCATCAAGGTGACCTATAAGACGTCGACAGTGAACTACAAGAAGTCTTATCACTCTTCCTTTCATACAGGGCCGGCCCTAGCAAATGCGAGGCCCAATTCGAGATTTTTAAAGTGGGGCCCTAAGGTTAAAGTTACCCACCCATAGTAGGCGCATGCTTACTGAAAGAAAAGAACAATGATTCAACAACAAATATCATTATTTTGGATGTGATCACAAGGAAACCTTTCTGGCTTTCATAGTGGCAAATTCGGCAATGAGGTCTGTATAGTTACAGTTTCGCGCAATGTCGTTTTCAATGGAGAGGATCGCCAGATTACTGAGTCGATCCTGCAGCATCGTCGACCGTAAATACGTTTTTATTAATTTCAACTTTGAGAAACTTCTTTCCCCAGATGCAACAGTAACTGGAATAGTCAGTAGTATTCGCAATGCAGTCGTGAAATTCGGGAAATCCACAGAACGATTGTTCAAAGTAATGAAGCCCAATATCTTCAGTGGATCACTTTGTATATCTTCTGGAAGAATTGGTTTCAAGGCTTCCATTTCCTCAGCAAGCATGAATCCATCAATGTCGCGGTCTTCTCCATCAGTCAGTTTAAGTTCGAGATCTTTACTCTGCTTACGTAGGTCTGTCTTGGACATCTTTGTAAACATGCACATGAAGCCAAACTTTGAGTGATGTTCTCACAGTTGTTCGAATCGTCGTTCCAGGGAGGATATGGCAGTGTCTAAAATTGCGTTAAACACAGAAATTTTAAATTTTTCTCCAGCATCTTCAATTGGCTGGTCTTGACCTTCATAGGAAAACATCTTCCGTCTGACCTGTGTTGTCTTGAATTCTGGCTCGATTTCAAGCTGCTCTGCAATCTCTTTGGCATCTGTTACAGCACTTTGAAATCCACTCTCCCGATATTCTTTCATCTACTTACATGTTCTTTCTAAACTCTCGATGGCACTTGCCAGATGCTTTGAATCACTCTGAAGATCTTTACTCACGTAGTTGACTTGAAAGAGGAGGTCATACCAGAATATGACAGCAACAGTGAATTTAAAATTCTTCATCTCTTTGCAAAGTGATTCTGCTTCGCTTCTTCCTTGAGGATCTTTTGCTTTTTCAGCAATTTCGACAAGTGCATCATAGATCTCGACAGCTTGATATCGTACAGCTTTAACACTTTGCACACGGCATTCCCAACTTGTCTCGCTCAAGGGCTTCACTGAGAACTCTTTCACATACTTGCAGAAGACTGACCATCGATGGGTTGAGGCTGAGAAGAAGACATAGAGGCGTTGAATAACCCCGAAAAATGAGATGGCTTGAACACATGTTTTTGCCATGTCCCCAAGTAGCAAATTGTAGTTGTGGCATGCGCATGGAGTGAAGAATGCTCTTGAATTCATTTCCAGCAGTCGCGCTTGAACGCCTGATGAGTGTCCCTTCATGTTCGCACCATTATCGTATCCTTGTCCACGAATATCACTCATTTTCAGTCCAACTTCGTGAAGTTCTCTCATCAATACCTCTAGTAGGTTTTCTCCTGTGGTCTCCTTCACCTTAATGAACTTGATGAAGTGTTAAAAAACTCCACTTTCAATACCTGATGATCCATCAGAGACATATCGCAAAGTAAGGGACATCTGCTCCTCGTGACTAATGTCGGGTGTGCAATCAAGGATCACAGAGAAATACTTTGCCATTTTAATTCTGTGTACAATGGTTGCTCGAACTTTGTTGCCCATGAGTGAGATGAGTTCATTTTGGATTCGTTTTCCCAGGTAATGATCATGAATTTCGTTACTGACTATTCTTCTCAGATGGTCTTGCATGACGGGATCAAATCTTGAGATAAGCTCAACCAGTCCAAGGAAGTTGCCTTTATTCCGTCTGAAGATTGTATCTACTGATCCTCGGAATGCCATGTTGTGTTCAGCGAGGTACTGTACAATGGCGAGGAGGCGCTCAAACACATTTTCCACCTAAGCCTCTCCGTATTGATTCGTTCCTGACTGAATTGATCCACAGTACAACTTTTGATCAAACGTTGTTCGAGTTCCATCCATTGGAGAGTCGCCTTCAGATGGCCCTGTGATCTTTAATGCTCGGACAGTCTGGAACTAGTATTCACTCAGTCACAGAATCCTCCACACCCCAAGGCATTATTGGAGTTTCCAAATAATTTGCAACAGAAACAAAATATCCGATTCTTAGAGATTGAATAAATCAGCCATTTCCGTATACCAACTTCTCCATTTTGCATCCGTCTCTTGTAATGACTTTTTGAAAACTTGCGGACATTGTCATCCCTGGGAAAGTTATAGTCTTCCTTACACTGTGGTGGGCCTTTACTCACTAGTAAATCTCTGACTTTTGTGCTGACAGTTTCTGGCCGTTGACCTGGATCTTTGAGTGCATCCAGAGGCTGATTTTGTAGAATTGGAGTCTGACCCACGGGTTCTTCTGGATATCACTTTCCTCTATCAGAGCTGATGATGATGCATGTGACGGCGCAGGCACATCTTGTTCAGTTTCAGCCTGTGGATCGCGTTTCTCAAGAAATTTTTCAAATGACCCATACATACGCTCAAGTACTGATTTCCGCTTCGCTTCACGCTGTCTCTTCTCGTGACCGCTGAGATATTTCCGAGCAGTATCTCGCAATCTCTTTGGAGGCATCACTGTCAGTCGATATCTAACAAAATATATAATTAATACGGAATACTATTGTATATGAAACTGCGGTATCTGAAGAGTTATTATGACAAGCCGCATTTAATTTACCCCTAATAGCGCGGGGCCCAAAGCAGCCGCTTTGCTTCTTTGCCCAAAGGTCGGCAGTGCTTTCATACCTGTATTTATTACAGTGCCATCGCACCCTACAGCATCGAATGAATCTAATGGCATACTTTTCTCTTCCAGAAAGTAAACAATTCTACATTTGATTGTATTTGCTGTTCCTTTTTGTAAAGTTATGTGCCCAAGGTATTTAGAATTGGGTTCTGCCAATGTAGAGATATGCTCTTCCTTAGTGGTTTTTGGATAATATCGTTCTACTGCTTTTTCACTGACTCTTGTTCGGTCTTTTCGTCCATCAAAATAGAGGCCTAGAGGAATATCTGGCTTAAAACAAGGTGCCAACAACTGCCTGCATTTTTCGCGTTCTCGTCTGATTTTGTTTTTATCGATAACCATTCCTGTATCATTTTCAGTAATTACCCCTATGTCTTCTAGAACAGCCGAGGACAAAGCTGCAGCGCTGCGATCTGAAATCTTATGTCTATCGGCTTCTCTAGCTAAAGTTGAGAGATCCACTTTCTGTATTCTCTGTATAGACGTTGATGGCTGGTCCTTACTTGTTTTAGCTGTTCCTCTTCTCTTTCACTAGCAGAAATATTTTCTTCTTCATTGCTGATAATATCTGATATACTGCATTGAGCGTTGGCTTCATTTATGCTCATTCTTTTCACTTTATAGCATCGTTCTTCATTTTCTAATTTGCGCTTCATTCTTTGTACAAACTGTTGCGTTTTCATTTTATCAACATCACTTATCATCATTTTTCTACTTGAACGCTGATCAAATAAAAAAATTCTCTTCTTTACGCACTTTGTCTTCTTTCGGACATTTACACATGTTTGAATCTATATTACATTTGCATACTACAATGTCAAAGATTCTCTTGCTCTCTTCTCTGGAATTTGACAGCCTTTGTTTTTAAGATTCGGTATCATTACGCTGCTTGTAAGGTTTTAAAGCATTACGATATTTTGAGTAATAGGTTCGTATTTTTTCGACGACGCGCTTATGAGAAATTACTGGAATACTGGCCATATGGCAAACACGTTCGACTTCACCAGCAACATCTTCCGCATTTTCAGCTGACAGCATAGGTGCCTCTGATTTGATCCGTTTAAAGATACAAAACTTCACAAGATCTTCATAAGTGGATAAAAAACTTGTGGATAATTCACAAGCTGACCCAAAAATTGGGCACTGTACTTGACTCCTAGTGAGAGCCATAACAACTACAATACTAAACAAGTTCTCTATACGGTATTTGCTGACAATATATATCATACAAATAATCATAAATTCCTGAAAAGACAAAGAAAATTAAAACTGACAATGACAAATAAGAAAAATGAGTGAATAACGATTTTAAGGGAAACGAAACAATTTACAAGCCTAATTTCAATGCCTATTATCAGAGAATATAAAACATTTTCCGGTAAATTAACCCCTTGAGGCTGATGTGGGGTTTCGTGATTTATTAATTTTGAAAATCACTCGAATCACTATCACTCGAATCACTATCACTCGAATCACTATCACTGCAAAAGAAATGTTTGCGGCAATAATTTTTGAAAAAATAAAAAAAATACAATCGTACCTGCCCACGCGAACGTTCACAAAGCATCTGATGCAGCCAGTGGCTACTGGCCAGTCCTCAAAGAGCAGATTGACTCAGGCGGCCCTCAGCCAATCATAGTTACGGACGGAGCTGATCTACTTATGACATCATAATTTTCATGCGTAAGAGCTAAATATTACGGCTATAACCTCGAGAAGAAACCAAAATTATTCGAAATTACTGTCTCATTTCATTTATAAGACTGTCTTTATGAGTAAATGTAAAGGCTAAAATGCCTATTTTACTGCATCAATGCACTTCTTGGGGCAGCGATAATTATTTCACTAAAGTAGTTAAATTTTGGCATAATGCTCCCTATACTAATACGCAACTTTTGTGACCCCTGCCGATTTGAAATTCAAAAATTCATTTTTTCGACCCACCCATATATATATATATATACAGTATATATATATATATATATATATATATTGGCTACATGCATTACTGTAAACGCTTTGGTACTTATAAGGATTCGATATAATGGTAGGTATATGCAAATGTTTTAGGAATTTCGAAACGGTGATATCACAAGCGAGTCATAATAGTATTTTTTTATGCAGGAAAGAGGGAACAAGGGTGAATGTCCGCAAAGGCTCCCCTATAGAGGAAGAAGAAGAGAGCTAAAATCAAGATCCAGGGTTTGGAGATACCTGGATATTCTGCGTTTGGATTGGAGGTCATACACAGGGAGTAAGGTAGATTGAAGAAGATTGTTCGAGAGTTGACCGGCTGAGTAGGTGAAAGACTGAAAATACTGATTAATCCTTGCATTAGATAGTTCGACAGAAAAGGAATGAGAAAGTGTAGAAAGCCTGGAACTGCGTGCTCTCCTTAAAGTAGGAGGCATGCAGTTAGAAAGTTCAGAAGAGCAGTGTCCGTTATAATGGCGAGAGTAAAGAGAGAATGATGCAACACTGCGGCGAAGAGAGGGGGATTGAAGAAGTCAATAAGAGGCGGGGAATTGAAAAGACGAAAAGTCTTTGATTCCGTCCGGTCAAGTAGGGTTGTGTGCGTTGCGCTACCTCACATATAAGAAGAGTACTCCATACAGGGGCGGAGAAGACCACTGTACACAGCGAGCAACTGAGCGGTGGTGAAGAAACAGCGGAGCCGGTACAGCACAGGTGTACAGCATAGGTGTACAGCCAGTACACCTCTCAGAAGGTGTTTTGGAAAAGTGTATATGTAATCTTTTCAGGAAAGTTCACGAGAAAAGGAAACGCCAAGAATGTTAGGAGAAAAGGAAGGATTGAGTTGGGTATTGTTGAAGGTAAGGGGATACTCGTGTGGAAGATTGTGACGAGTAGACAGATGGGGGAACTGGGTTTTTCAGAGATAGCAGAAACAGAGGTTAGGTGGCCCATAGCCGTCCTACGTGAATCATGGAGTGACTGCTGCGAGGGACGCTTTGAGAAGCGGGTGGAGAAGTGAAGAGTAGAATCATCGGCATACGAGTGGATAGGACAGAAAGTGCGATTTTGTTTTCTCCTCCTGAAATCCACACATACCTATGAATTCCAGGTCCTGTTGAGAAATTGGTATTAAGTATAAGACCGATGGAATCTTTTTCGCTAGTCAAACTCAACATTTCATGATTTGCGTATGTACCTATAAAAGTTTTTCGTGTAAAGTAGTCCGTCTTCAAAACCCTCGGAAATGTGAGCTTGTCCATTAAAAATCCGTTATCATCGATCTGAACTGGTCAATTTCAATCAGGTCTTGGAATTCTAGATAAAGTAGAACATTAATAGAATTAGATAAGGGCTTTATAAACTCTATTTTCCATGCCAAATGCCCCTATTTTTAATGATTTCTATGTATTTAAGCATCCCAACGTTACATTCGTTTGTACCAAGAAATAATTTGTGGATTTATTGGTACGTGAACCAATAAATTTCATCATCATTAAAGTACTCAGTTTCTAGGGCTCTACCAACAGAGGCACCATTCACCATGAATGTTATACTCTTCAAGTTAATTCAAACTTGAATAAGGATTTTTTATATTTGCCTGAAACAATTTCATGGTTGATTATTGCTACAAGTATCTCTGCGGTAAATTTCACAATACAACGTTATGAAGCTGTTTCCAGGGTAAACCAGATGCAACAGAAAACATTTTCAGCTGGGTAGGTTTTGTAGGGTATTTAGCTGTCGAACTCAACAACAAATTCTTTCAATCTCCATTTGTTTAACTGGGGGTAATTTTACACGTCGGACATTGAGATACGTCTCAATAATGTACGGTACGACGGATTTGGAGAACTCTTCTGTGTCCTCAGCTTAGTTTAAACATATCTCCGGGCTGTGCAGATGATTTGAATCTTCATTTCAACCCCATTGGCGAGAAGTCTCTCTTAAAACGAAAAATCACTGTGTAATTGTGTATAACAATTAAATTTTTCGATTATTTAAATTTGTCTATTACACCTTTTTCTGCTTCAGAGGTATAACACTCTGGGGTAAGCTAATGGGTTTCCTTGGCGTCTTTTGAATAATTTAGAACATTTTCTAAGTATCCGCGATAATGATAATAATTGGAACCTGCGGACACATTCACGTGATTTAAATATACATCGCATTGACTGATCACTGTATGCCAAAAGTTAGTTCAGGGTAGATTACATAATCATCCTCACAATGTGTCCCGTCAGATGTGCTATTCGGACGTCTGTATGCAGGATCACAAAATAATGAACCTGCGGTGGGTATAACGAATTCTATAGGAGTGGGCCACGATCCAACTGTGTTGAGGAGATTATTCGTGACGTAATCGGAATCCTCTATAGATGTCTGAGTAGGTGGGATGTTAAAAAGTGAGAGTTCCTATTTACAGCACTCGTCCCTAAGTAGGTGGACTAGATGAGTCATGTTGAATTGCTTGGAGCGATTACTAGACCCTACTTACACTGTAGTACCACAAATACCTATGAGAGATAATTGTACAAGACTGGTGTTTATATTAGTTAAAGAAGTCAGCCGTAGGCTTCATACGATTAGAGCAACTCTGAATTTTTAGAAGTTTTTCTTTTTCATTATAGGCCTCGAGGTGACACCTGCTTCTTCTTCACTCGACGTTTCACTTTTGTTTTCTGTTTTATAGACCCTTTACCGCGCATTCTCCTTTTCACATATTTTTAGCGTCAACAATAATCTCATTTCTTTACTAGTAATTGTCTTTTCAAAGCTTCTTTCGGCTTGACACCACCCATCACATCTCATTTATGTTAATTCCTGATTGTAGAACCTTCTGACCGAGCTATTAGGCACCATTTTCAGTAAAGAGACAGCTGTTCGTAGTTTAGAAGAAAAGATCGAACCGATTCCATTACCGCATTGGTATCTCACACCACGGTATAGACTAAAGGTTTTTGCATCATACTGTAACACGCCGAAAGTGAAGTTTCACTGTTAAGATCCCATAACCGAGTGGATAGTTTTGACCTACAACCGTTCTTATATGTATCACAATACTGTTTATTAGGTTAGAAGCAACTTTGACATAATGGGGAGTATCATACTTTATGCTCAAACTGTTTCTTTCATGCTCAGGTACATGCACAATGCGTTGCAAACGCACCTGACTGTTCCCCACAAACTGATGCTCCACGATATTACTGTAAATGCATCACATAGAGATCTCTCTAGCAGATTTTCCAATTTTAAGTGGTACAATAAGTTAGCTTTATCATCCGGTAGTTTAAGAAAAGTATCTCTTTGGAAAGCAAAACTGTATCTTCTATTAGGCAGAATCATGAACACTTTTTGTCCGTAATACTTCTTTTCCACTCCGATCTTAACAATAGGTTAGGTTCCGATTCTGCGATCCATGCTACCCGTATGATTTCGAAAACTAAGTAATTTATTAGTTTAGATTTATCAAAGCTCTTATTTAGGTCTCTTACAATATCCTCCGTACTATCATAATAGGCAGGGCCTAGTGTTATTTAGGTGCTGTAATATTGTACACCGCCGTTTCGTGTTCATGCATGGTTTTATCCTTCATCACATCCGCTTTCTCGACTTCATCGTGTTTTCTAAGAACCATAAAAACGACTTTTTTCTCCGCAATGCTTAAATGTTTGGCATTTAGTTAAAATTCACACAACCAGAGTATGTCAGGGTACGTGCCCAACGAGGCTGAGGAGGGCAGTGTCACGTAGAGCTGGCCAGAAGACATGGTACAGTATTACAGTCTCATTATTTCATTAGGTTTTATATAGGAGCTGAAATTCTCTGGGTAACCAAGCCATTTTATGAAGTTCATTTTTCGTTACCCGAACCTTTGCTTACTAAGATGTTCTCAATTTTAAACATCTTTTTTGCTAAATTGAACGTAACCTTCGGCAGTTTTTCACCGTAGAAACCACCTTCAATTGATTTTCACCATTTCAACGTAGTACAAGTTCTACCAAGGATGATGCTCTGGTCCTATTTTTGGTTCTGTATACAGTATACACACCTCTTTTAAAAACTTCATTAGGAGATGTCCCAATCATGTGATGATAAGAGCGATTGTAGGAAGATGCTAATTCACTCAGAATGTCAAAGCATCGGTAAGTATTTTTCTGCATAAAATAACGAGGCACGCGCTCCTTGATGATTCGCTGCACCCTTTCGGCCAAAGACTCTTTATGAATTGAGTTGCTGATACAATAACTAATGTTAAATTTTACCAAAATGTTTTGAAACGAACGACCTATAATCTCTTCCTCTAAATAGGTACGGAAATAGGCTGGGATTCGATCTTCCTTTAACATCAAAGACTTTATAGCTTTAGCAACTGCGTCTGGCGTTTTATTTTTAACAGGTACACACCATAAGTACTTGGAGAAGAAGTCAATTCTAAATAGAATATATCTATAATCATCATTACACATCGAGTACCTTTGCATATCAGTCAGATCTGCCTGCCATACAGTGTCTAACGATGGTGCTTTTGTTTTGGCACATGCTTATGAAGTGTATAGGTATTTGGTTCATGCAAAAAATTCTAAATATCTTTTCTCTTTACCCCTTCAGCATAGGTGCCTCTGTAGAGCCTTTCAACCCCACTGTAAGAAGCGAAATCAGAAATATCGTAATAATGATTCTCTAATACATCAACCATTTAGTATTTTAGAAGCGTGTGGATAGGGTCGATTGTTGACGATTCTCCTCTTTTTGAAATGTCTTAAACCGGGTGTACCTGTTGGTGGGGTACTCTGGTGTGGGGTTTGAGTTGCCTGTTCCCAAAGTTTTATTCTGTTTTGTTTACCAATAAATGTTTTTGGAATGTTCATCTGCTGTAACCTTGTTTTAATATGTTCCTAACCTGGTGGGGGTTGACTCTTCGACTTTCTTACCAAATCATGGATGATATCAATAATGTCCGATATCAATAATGACGGGACCCTGTGCCGTTAAGCCTTGAACAATAACTTCACCTTTGTTAGACCATTGTATAATTGGATCATCACTCAATAGATTAAAAAGACTTAAGCCTTTATTCTTCAATGTATTAGGAAGACTATGTTTTAGCACTTGTGTCTTCGGACCGTTCACCTTTAGTCTTAACATGCACAGTATCGTCACTATGCTTGATAACAACGGTTAGCTCTATAAGTTTCTTATAATCTTCATACTCTTGAAGAAACTTCTGAAGAGCTTTTTGCTATAAATTCTTTTCTCATCAGAGTGTAATTGTTTATTTAATATATTCATCAATTCGAACCCAATTCTTTTAAGTTTGTTTTTACTGTAGTCTAGAGATGTTTCATGTTTTTTGTATTTTGTAGTAAAGTGTACATGTCGTGAAGTACCACTACAACCTTCTTCATTATAAAAAAATAGATAATAGAGGGGCTAAAACTGAAAACAGGATAGATAGAAATGATTCACCTTTTTGTATAACAAGACGTTTTTCTTTGACACAGCTTGTCTTTTACGAGCGAGTGTTCGTATTATGTTCTTGTAAGGATGTTAACGGCCCATCTAAGACGCAGTTTATAACATTGAGACAGACTTCGCTGATACATTTTAAAAAGTCTGCGTCAACGTTTTTTACATAGAGCCGCTGAATAGTAGGTGGTATCCGCGGGAACGTTTTATAAACTCGAGATATTTCTTTATACTTTTCGTCATTCTGGTATATACGTAAAATGTTTTAACTTCGCTGGGAAATATGTCCGTTCTTAGAAGCACCCTAAAAGTGTTACGCGAGTGAATGTCATAGAGCAAATCCCCGTATCGCCGATCGTAGCTTCTAAACTACCAAAAAAGCCTTTCGCTGTCCCGGAAATAATCAACCGGCTAATATACCACTTTGTGATACATCCTGACATTGAGCAAATATGACAGGATATTACGTGTTTAAAGAAACATCCCGCAGAAATTTGTTCTTCATAAACAGGTTTTGAAAAACGCGCTTATATTAGATGGAGGGAAAATACTGTAAACGTCTCAACAATCGTCTTATTCATTTTTAGCATAAGATCGTTAGTCACAGTCACCGCATGTTTATCACTCTTTAATGAAACAACGTCATAAATTCCTTTATGGAATAAGACAACATATTTGTAATCGTAAAAGATAGGTTGGTAGCTCTATATAACAGTGTATACACTTTACAGATTTTGAGAACACTGCATCCTTATATTTAATAACTTTAAGAATAAGTACAGCTTTACCACAACCTGTGGGATCACTTATATTAAATGTTGATGGACTTGTGAACTTAAATTTTTCTAGAGACTCCCATCTTTTGTGTGACACGCTGTTACGCAATGCTTTTACCAAATACAAATACTGTATTAAAAGTCTTTCCTTATGCAGGTGATTCTCGTTTAACGTTGCCTCGATTAAAGTCGTTTCCTTTTTACGTATGGACCCCCAAAAAATAAATAAATAAAAAATGGTAAAATTTTACAAGACACCCGCATTGCCATGAAACATGCTACAGTAACGAAACATATATCAATCGATAGAACAGAAAAAATGGTGCAAGCAGCTATGTATCATTTTGAAAATATTAGAAAATAACAAAGTTATGACACTATGAAGATGTTACTAGGCCTATCAAAGCTTACACCATTTGGATCTTTTCCGTTTCATGTACTGTTTCCGATTTTGTTGAAAGTAAGATATTTAATGTAGGTTAACTGAATGCCCGGTTAGGTCAACTGAATGCCCGGTTAGGTCAGTTGTACGCCCTTGATGAGTGGTTAGGTTAAGTTGTGATATTTTCGTTAGTTTTAAAAGCATTGCGTAAAAGCGTGTCACACAAAAGATGGGAGTCTCTAGAAAAATTTAAGTTCACAAGTCCATCAACATTTAATATAAGTGGTCCCACAGGTTGTGGTAAAGCTGTACTTATTCTTAAAGTTATTAAATATAAGGATGCAGTGTTCTCAAAACCTGTAAAGTGTACACACTGTTATATAGAGCTATTCCGCCTACCAACCTATCTTTTACGATTACAAATATGTTGTCTTATTCCATAAAGGAACTTATGACGTTGTTTCATTAAAGAGTGATAAACATGCGGTGACTGTGACTAACGATCTTATGCTAAAATTTAACACGCAATATCCTGTCTTATTTGCTCAATGTCAGGATGTTCACAAAGTGGTATATTAGCCGGTTGATTATTTCCGGGACAGCGAAAGGCTTTTTTGGAAGTTTAGAAGCTACGATCGGCGATACGGGTATTTGCTCTATGACATTCACTCGCGTAACACTTTAGGGTGCTTCTAAGAACGGACATATTTCCCAGCGAAGTTGAAACATTTTACGTATATACCAGAATGACGAAACGTATAAAGAAATATCTCGAGTTTGTAAAACGTTCCCGCGGATACCACCTACTATTCAGCGCTGTATGTGAAAAACGTTGACGCAGACTTTTTAAAATGTATCTGAAAAGTCTGTCTCAATGTTATAAACTGCGTCTTAGATGGGTCGTTAACATCCTTACAAGAACATAATACGAACACTCGCTCGTAAAAGACAAGCTGTGTCAAAGAAAAAACGTCTTGTTATACAAAAAGGTGAATCATTTCTACCTGTCCTGTTTTCAGTTTTAGCCCCTCTATTATCTAGTTTTTTATAATGAAGAAGGTTGTAGTGGTACAAACTGACCAGATCTGACCTAATGGAGTAATTGAACAGTGTGGCAACTAAGGGGTTGCCGAATGTCGCTAGATATACCAATAATTAATTGCTAACAATATTGGCAGATGTCGCTTGATATATGTCAAACTTTAGCTAAATGTCGCTAAAAATGACATTGCTTCAAAGTATCATAACTTTGTTATTTTCTAATATTTTCAAAATGATACGTAGCTGTTTGCACCATTTTTTCTGCTCTATCGATTGATATATGTTTCGTAACTGTAGCATTTTTCATGGCAATGCGGGTGTCTTGTAAAGTTTTACCTAAAAAAATAAAAATTTAGACTTTACTGCAACAAAATCGAAAGAGTTTTGTTTTCTTAAGTCCCAATGCATAAGATACAAAAAATGGATCGGAAAAATACTGTACTTATAAAGAACGATGTAACAAGATATGAAGGCCAACTCAAGTATTATGTACGTGCACTCTATTAAGTATATTAACACATTTAAATTTAAAATTATAGTATTAAATACGTAAAAATAATAGGAAAATAATATGAAATAATATATAAAATGGTAGGGCTATATTAACAATATTAACTTTAACAGGCATATACTGTATGTATAAACCCCATTATAGCCTCACCACCCAGCAGAGCCTCGAGAAACAAGCTCTTAATCATCTCATATAAGTGTTATTTTTTACAATTTGCAACTAAAGTTTACAATTAAATCTTGCTTTTGTTTAATTTCATTCCATTTCTGAAAGATACAGTAAGGTTTATGTGAGAAAAATGACCAGAAATCATCCCTCCCAGTACCAGAAAGCACCTCAAGAACGTAACCCCTACTTATAACACTACGCCTACGGGTTTTTGGATTCAGTTAAAGTCGTTTCAGTTAAAGTCACTGTTTTGGGAACCTAACCCGGATGTTAAACGAGAACTACCTGTATTCACTAATCTTCTTTTAATCTTTTTCAACATGTTGAACCAGAAAGAACTTATAGAACTTGATAGGTTTCAGAAGAACTCAAGATGCCTTAAATGGTTCCGTATCACCTCGACCCTCAACATCCACCGCAGCATCCTGAGACCTTTCTTCTGATGCATCTTCAATCAACAACAACTACAACCAAACAACAATAACGACTCATCCTTCAGGTAGGGGTGTATCAATCAAATTGTTACACAATGTGTGTAAACATCCCCTTACTGGTTACGAACAGGTACTGCGTAATAGTTGATCTACGGGTCTTATGCTGAGGGCTTCGACCAGGGTCTTCGCAACGTAGTTCGGCGCATCGTTGTATACGCCCTTCAACAAAATGAGAGGCGGCAGGCACAACTGAGGTTGGTGCTTGGATTTAAGACTAATGATGATGATGATCTGTTCTGGGTAGTTATACCCTACAGGCGCCTGATTAAGGAGTATATTGATTACATCCTCTCACGTACTGAGAAATGAATGCAGAGTGGTTAAAAATTCAACCTGGCGAATCTCATGATCGATACTGACCACGCGTTCCGTATTTAGGGCCATGACGCTACAGTAATTTTGTGTACATACTTATCCCCGCCCGAAACTACATTTTCATGTTGGTGCATATCCTTACATGTTTCTTCCAGCGCTACCTAGTCGCTGAGCCACAAACAGGGAGCGCTTTGATCCTGAGACGAATGACTCACCACCAGGACACCGTCACGTACTGAAACAAGCAGACCACCTCACACCAGCATCTGAACTTGGAGCGTCGTGATGTGTTATCCAGAAGCCTCCTCGATGCACCTACAGTAATAAAGAAAGATGAAACTACAACTGAGCATTATTCTTAACGTTCAAAACACCGTGACTTTTTCTAAATCAGTGATAGTGTTTAAACGTAGCAGTGGTGCGATTAATTATGTACTCGAAACAAACTATGAACGTGGAAGTTCCCCCAAACATAATTTTATTTATTTGAATGTTGACGAGATGTCGAAAATCTTTGTTTGTTGAGAAATGAACGAATGAGAATTATAATGTAACAGTTTCCGCGAGTGCAACAACAGTAACCCCCTTGTATTATATTTTTTGTACGTTAAATGAGAGTTACAATACGAGTCAACTGTGCGTTGAAACACGATTGATGTAGAAAACTAATCGAAAACTTCAGTAAAAACAATGTTAATATAGGATTAGTGCTAGTCGTTGCTGATTCATCCTCAATGGACTTTGAAATTACCGCCTTCCTCAGCCTGAAACTTTTATTAAATGCGCGAGTTGACGATATGCACAATTTTAACACCGTTCTTGAACATGCTTATACATTTTTAATTTACGATTTTATGAAGTGTAGAGAGGAACAAGGTGAGAATGGCTTGCAGCTTAGACGATATTTAGAAGACATTTTCCCCGAGAAGAACCACTCGCTTTGGGACGCTGGTCTAGAGCGTTACAACTATCCCTCGCCTTCGCCCTTCATCCACAGGAACTCTTTCTTTATATACGCTGTAACTGTCGCTACGATTTACAAAATTTCCTTATACATCGCTATGAACTCTGAACAGTTTTCAATTAAAAATCTGGTGAAAAGAGAATAAACGCTCACTTAGAACGTGTTGTACTGTATATACATTAACTTTTCTTGATAATATTGTAATAACCGACCGTGAATTCGAACAGACTTTGATTCGATATGTTCAAAGATTGAGAATTATGAAAATGTTACGACCAGTTGTAAAGTTGAAACAAAAATAATCCTAAATAACTTTAAGGCTCTGTATATCGAGTATAGATTACCTCATACATTAAACGGAGTATTATTTCAGAAAATAATTAGATGTATTATACAAAGCAATGAGAATGTAACTACTTCTACCTTTGTTTCTAAATTTACTATGATAATAAAAGCCAATGCCTTGACATATTAATAAATATTGTATGCAACTGTGCTTCTATTTACTCCTTACTTATTTTAAATTATATCTAAATTATATCTATGCATTTTAATAAAATGGAGGGAAGAATATCTATTTATTTTCTTAAACACCTCTTGTGTGTGTGTGTGTGTCCTGGTTGGAACTGGTCAGCAGGGTTGGATTGTGAACGTAGTCACGTCCGGTGGTAACGGGTACACAGAAGCGCTCGGCCTCATCCAATAACGTATTTTTTCTTATTATTAACATCAGTGTTATGCCTAAGACAGTGTTACCGGTGACCATTATAAACTATATTCAGAGTAGCATTGGACCAGCATTCTGCATTACATCAGATGGTCTCTAAACCTTAAATACTTTGAATTTTTTTTCCTTTTTATCTTTTAAAATGGTGACTGGTAAAGTTCAAAGTATGACGTCGCATTTTTAAATATACGAGTATATATGTATTTTATTTGTATTTTTATAGTTTTGTTGTGAGGGGAACAAGACTGTTTAACCAGCTGTGTAAGGAACTAAGGAACACGAGTAGTGTTGCGGTGGACATCTTCAAAATATGGCTGGCTCAGAACAATCCCAGATGAGCCGGGGATACATGGCTATGTGAGGTGGAGAGTACAAGAAACCAAATCCCTACTTCATCAAGCCAATTCGAGAGGAAGAGCGACAAGCTTAACCTTCGTGAAATGAGGAGTCATCGCACGGAACATTTGAAAGAAAAAGAAGGTATTTATTTTCAGGTTAGGTTAGTATCTGTAGGTTAAGTTGGTAACTATAGTTTGTATTCGACTGGTACCCCTTCTCTCTTGGCACTCTCCTCCTTTCTGGCACTCTCCCATAAGCATTTCTCCATCCCATCCCATCCCCGTCCCCCTCCCTCACCTCCCTCTCCTCAAACGCACTCATATTACTGCTTCTTTACCTGAAAACATCATCTTCATCTCGGTATATCTGCCCTTTTTCTCTACCTCTGAACGAAGCGTGTTCTGAAATTTACATCTTTGCCATTATTTTGCAGTGAACCAATATTGTAATCTTTTTTTTCTGAATGCTAAGAAAATGTGATTCATGAAGTAAAAATAAAAACTTTAGAGAGTGTATGGATTAGTAACTTGCATAATTTCAAATTAAAATATTTGGTTACATCACCAACATATGTATATATAATTAAATATTTGACAAGTAAGCAAATTGATTAATTAAATCATGTCATGTTTCAAATAACCATTTAAGTTTATAAAAAAATATCAAGAAATAAATATGGCTAACGCAATCATTCCATGGTTAAATTAACCATTTGAATTGTCTGTGAAAGGGTTAATCATGCATTTGGTTGTTGTAACCAAGTATATTTGTGCGTTTGTATACATAAAGATTATTAATGTGGAATTTATAGGATGATTAAATGTAAACATATTTCATAAATCCCAAATAACATGACTAGTGCGATGATGAAATACTGCCCTAATTTTCTTTCAACATTTGTTATAGGATATAGAACTAGTTTATTTACTTGATTAGAACATTTTTCCTTATTGCACCATAATTTATTTCCACAAAAATCAAAGCAAATTGATTTATACAATTTAAGCAGTGCTAATTTATTAGCATTACTAAACTTTCTGTATAATAAGCTCAATGATATGAACAGCCTCTTCTGACATTTAACAGTGTGAAATTCACTACATGTTGGAATTATTTTCAAAATAATTATAATACTTGGGCTTATTTAATTTTCATCGTAAAAGTAAACAGGTCATATGCCGGAGGGGACCTACATTTTTGCCCGCGATCCGAACGACCTAAGGGACGCTACACTATCTGAACATAGCCGGAGGAACGGGTGGGGCCTGGAGGCCGGCGGCCCCCTTTGCCAACGAAGATATTTTGGTATTTTAAGCTTTGAAAAACAATTTTTTAAGTAAAAATAAGTAAACATTTACTTTGGGCTGTATAACATATTTCGTAAATTGTAAGTTCGTAACTATAGCACTTTAACATGTTCACGCAATCTAGTGAATGTAATCTAGTAGTATGCTAATCAATCCTACTTGGTACCCCCTTGTGTGCAAACGTTCCGCCGCTATGCATCTGAACGCGGAGGGTCACACATCAAACTATTGAACAGACCCAAATTCGCTTAACATCACTAATTATCAGATGGGAACTGGTATGGCCACAGTAGCCCTTGCTTTCCAAAACATTTCGTCGATTCACCAATATTTATTTTCATGTCTTTTTTTATCATAGTCATATATTATGCATTGGGGAAGTGGAAAAGTCATATTTTATGAAATTTACTCGTGTAGCATCAATTTCATACAATATGTATACATAAAGTTCCTGTTGTTCTAAAGAGCTATGCTTCTGGCCTGACACCCTGTCTAGGCAAATTCTTTTGTTTTTGTCTCCCATCTGGTACTTTTCCTTCCTGCTGGACGTTCGCTTTCATTCAGCCTGTCCCAAAGAAGGGTGACCGCTCTCAACCCTCCAACTGTGGTCCAATTGCTTTTGATTTCTAGCCTTTCCAAAGTTTTTTAATCTATCCTTAATAGGAAAGATTTTTAAACACTTCTCTTCTCACAATCTCCTTTCAGATCGTTAGTGTGGGTTCCGCAAGGTACGCTCAACCATTGGTTTGCTTCCGCCCGAATTGTTCATTCTGACGAGGGTCAAGCTTTTCACTCGACCTTAGACCTACAGTTTAACGTGGAATCCGAACCACGGCCCACCAGCAGCCCAGCGTCTAGGCCATCCAGGGTACCCATTTATGGACCAACCACTTTCTTTATTGTGTGGAAGGATGAACATCTGGGTTTTGCTGCGCGCCAGCTGCCGTCACCGGGTCCCGATCCCGGGGACGATAGATTCGTCGTCAGCGACGCTAACCACTACACCATCGAGGCGCATCTACTGGCGATCTTCTTGCATATCCGAAGGTGCCAGGTCTAGACTGTAGGCTGGATGGTCGAGAACTTCAAATTTAAGTTCTTGAAGGCATTTTCTAGTCTGTGCAGCGGTGTGAGGGCGTGCATTGTCGTGTAACAGAATAACACCTTCCGACAATCTCCCTCTCCATTTTGTGCGAATTGCTTGTTTTAACTCATTCCGAAGCATGTCAGAATACGATGCACTTGTTACTGTAGTTCCACGCTCTAGATAATGTTCAAGGATAGGGCCTCGTATTCTGACATGCTTCGGAATGAGCTAAAGCCAGCAATTCGCACAAAACGGAGATGGAGATTGTCGGAAGGCATTATTCTGTTACACGACAATGCGCGCCCTCATACCGCTGCACAGACTAGAAAATGCCTTCAAGAACTTAAATTTGAAGTTCTCGACCATCCAGCCCACAGTCCAGACCTGGCACCTTCGGATTTTTACCTGTTTGAACCACTAAAAGACGCTTTGAGAGTTCAGCGATTCCAAGGTGATGATGACCTGAAGGAGGCGGTGCATGACTGGCTACGCACACAGCCAAAAACATTCTTTTGTGATGGCATTAGGAAGCTTGTAGATCGCTGGACTAAGTGTATTGAGAAACAGGGAGACTATGTTGAGAAGTGATGTGTTTATAATCTATCAGATGTGAAAATAAAATTGTGAAAATAAAAAGTGCGGATACTTATTGAATTACCCCCGTATACACACACACACACATATACTGTACATATATATATACATATATACATATACATATATACATATATATATACACTAGGGTTATAACTTTTAGACTTTTTTCAAATAAAAGATCTCCTGTATCATAAATCGATGAACGTTTGCTTAAAAACAATGAAAAAGACCCTAATTCCTCTCACTTTTTAAAAAAGGTCACCCCCAAATCAAAAGTTTGAATCACCATAACCATATATTTACGTTACTACTCACAAGTATATAAATATATTATTATTAGAGGGCGGACTTTTAGGTTTTAACCTAAAAAATATTTTCGAATTTTTCAGTACGCTAATATATCGTGAGATCGCCCGAAAAATCACTTCCGGTGCTCAAATTCGATGACTAATATTAATCCACCCTTACAAGAAAATTCTAGAACACACGACATTGTTCTTCATGCGCTCGCAAATTGTATAAAAGCACGAAATGAAATCAACCGAATCACTTGTGTCCAGTATTGCGCAATAGTTACTCAACTGTTCAGTTCAACTCAACTTCAGGTAAGCTTTTATTATTTGTAATATGTTCGCTTAATTAAAAAACGTAGCGAAATGTGGAATTCGCTTCTGCACTCTTGAACATTCCAGAACATTTTTTAAATTTATTAACCATAATAATTTGTTGAATTTTTCTTCCATTTTAACACGTAAACAAAAGCGTATCCAGAATGTTTTGTAGAGGGGAGTCAAACTCAAAAATATATAGAGCCCAAAATATTTGGTGATAAATATTTTCGTGAGACGTTCTATGGATGTTCTAAAAATATTTTCCAAAATTTTATCACCTAAAAAATAAATATTTGGTCATATTTTTTCACCTAAAAATCCGCCCTCTAATTATTATATTATTTCTATATATTATATTAATATTATATATATATAATATATATATAAACAAACAAACAAATCAACTTAATACCTTTTTATATCTGTTTCAGAAGCAATATAATGTCACACAAGAAAAGTGATACTACCATACAGAAGAACAAGGATATCTGGACCAATAATCTGGTGAGATTCCAGCAGTCACATAGAAGAAGAGGAAGTGTGCCTTTAGAAGAATCTTCACTAGAAGAAAAATGCAGAATGCCACTCCAAATCCAAATCATTGGACGGTACCAGTTTCTTGGAACAGAAATCAAAGGAAGAAAGTAGCGAATAGTGGAAATTTCCAAAGAAGTTACAAAATTATGGAAGAATAAATTGAATTTTCCGCATGTGTCAGATCAAGTAATACGAGCAAAGCTTGACAAGGTGATGAAGACTTATGATGAATGTGTCAGGAGGGGAAAATATGATGCCCTGAATGAACTTTTTGATATCACTAAAGTAAATGGCCAATGGTTATCCTCGGAAGACAAACGACTGTACCACCTTCAAGTGGAAAGCAAAGGAGAAGTGGGGTACTCTACAGGTCAAGTTGCAAGTGTGAAGAAACGATTCACCCTTCAAAGAGACGAAAATTGCCTGCTGAATCAGCATCAACATCTTACAATCATGTATCTGGTGGTAGTGGTACTGAATCTGAAGAGAGCGAGCATGAAGATGAAGATGAGAGTATTACTCCACCAACCAGAAGACATAACAAAAGTAAAGTTGCAACCAAGTTGGTGACATCCACAGGAGTATCAACAAGTAAAGCCGCTAAAATATACAAACAGTTGTCACTTGATGGTATTGACATTCCAACACCAAGTCAAGCAGCAATTTACAAGTCAGCATACAAAGAGGCTGCTAAATTGAAGGAGGAATGATTGAAAATTTACAGATGGAAGAGTGGTCTTTACATTTTGATGGAAAGCGCATTGAGGAAATGAGTATCAAGTAGTGGTACTTAAAAATGAAAGAACCGAAGTAAAACTGGATGCATTGCGTCTGAAAGATGGCAAGGCTGAAACTACTGCTGAAGGAATTGCAAAAGTTATTGATGAATACACCTTATGGAATGCAATAAAGATGATCGTTGCTGACAACAAGTGTTAACACTGGGAAAAAGAGTGGAGTTGTTGTCAAATTGCAACGAATGTTCTCAGAGAAGGGTATCTGCAAACCACAATTTATCAGTTGTCAGCATCACATTCTGGACAGGATTCTCCGTTTGGTAATGGACGAAGATCTTGGTGCTAACACCAGTTCTCCAAACATCGAATATCCATTTGTATCCCAACTGGTGAAGAATTATGAGGAACTAAAGGCACAGTTTGTTAATGGAACAGAAGAGGTCCTCGAGAAATTAGGATGGAGAGATGATATTAAGTTTTTGTACCATCTAACACGGGTGTTTAGATTCTTTGAAGAAAAAGGGAATTTTCCTTTGATTAACTTTCAGAAAATTCCAAACATCAGCAATGCGAGGTGGCATTCAAGAGCCATTCTAGCTATCCTTGCATTTATTCTTATACCTACAACAAGGAAGACTTTGGAGAAGGTATGCAGATTCATTTCATACAACTGGGCAGAATATTGGTTTACTAATCAGATGTACAATGAAAATGACTTCAAGAACTTGTCAGAAATATTGAAACCTTACAAAAAAGCATTGAACTCATTGGAAAATCACTGGAAGCAGGAGCCATCCCCACTCAAGATACCAAGAAGTAATCAGTGTGCAGAACGTGCAATCAAAGTTATGCAGGAACTGTATGCTGCCTGCAGAAACAAAAACAAACTGCAACTTCGGTTTATTCTAAGCAATAAGCAGTAATATATGTACAAGTATTATAACGATTATGTTGTGAGTTCTTTTATTATATTACATGGAATATGCAATAAAGTTACGTATGCAATAATCGATTTTTTGATTTCGGGGTGACCTTTTCTAAAAGGATATTAAAATGAAAGTTATTTCTTTGTTTTTAGGCAAACGTTCATCGAATTAAAGTACAGGAATATTAGTTGTAAAAAAGTTATAACCCTAATATACACACATATATGTACACACACACACATACACACACACACACACACACACACATATATATATATATATATATATATATATATATATATATATATATATATATATAATATATACACACATATATATATAAGGGGTTCCAAACAACGTTAGCCCCCCCTATTTGCAGCTTACATGTTTACTTATATCGAAATAGTTTTTAGTGATTATAAAAATACATAAAATTCTTTATTTATTGCAGGTATTAAAATTACTCTAGCTGATAAAGTGATAATATAATGGCTTCTCAATTAATTGGTGATTCGGAGAGACAACGTGTGATAAATCGCATACGAGCAATAACATTTCGGGAAGCTCGTGATGCTGGAGCCCCCTTTATAACACGTTCATGGGTTGCCAAAAAGTTGCGAAGAAGTGAGGACTTCGTCAAAAGAAATTGGAATAAAACTTTGGATGAATGTGAAATGGATACAACCAAATCTGGGCGCCCAAATTTGCCACTCTCTCAGGAAACAAAGGACATCATTGAAAGCGGTACGCGTAAGCGGAAAAACAGCTGTGCTAAACTTTCTAGAGAGATCGAAGTGTTGAGAGGAAAGATCGTTAGTGGTGAGATCATTCGACTGTACCGTCATAGGCAAGGTTTAAAGCCTTGGCATGAACTTCCAAAGCCAAGAAAAACTCAACTTAACATCGATGACAGAATGTGGTTTGCCCATTACCTTGAAGATTGGGATGTGGATGATTTCATGCATTTAGCTGTCTCCGATGAATTTTTTGTTTACGTAACACGTCGGCCTAACTACCAAAATGATCGAGTGTGGGTCACAACACCAGATGAAATCAATGACAATGAACATTATCGCGAATTATTCAAAAGTCCAGACTGGTATGTGTGGCGAAAATCAAATACTGCATTCAAGGATAAAGATATCCTTCCTACGGTAAAACATGGTGGTGGTGGTGGTGGTGGTGGTGGTGGTAATTTCCTTCTTTGGAGATGGTTTAGTGCTTCTGATCCAGGAAAGCTTGTTGTCATCAGGGCCGGATTAAGGGAATGCGAGGCCCAAGACCATAATTTGTTAGAGGCCCTTATGTTGTATTCAGTTAGGTAAGCTGAAAAATTGTGTTTAATAATAAAATAAAATTGACTAGGAAAATACGAAATGGGGGTAAATACAAATGCATATTAAAATATATCAACACTATATTGTTTAATTCTTACTGATTAAAACATGAAATTTAAAACACCAAACCGTAAAAATGTTGTCTGTATGAGGTTACAAACTTACTTGGCATTCTTCCTTAATTTAGCGGTGGAGCGCAATTCACTCTTCACTCGCTTCAACACTGAAAAAGACCTTTCTCCTTCTATGTTTGCAGGTGGCAATATCAAATAAATCCGGAGCGTTATACCGATATTGGGAAATGTTTGAATTATTCTATATCTCGGATGTGGGTCAAACAACTGAGGGGTGTACATGTACTTTCTTTTCCCTGTTTTGATGCACCAATCTGCAACATGAAGTCGAATCAATGCTTCGCGAATTGACGAAGCTGTCATTTTTGGAAAAGAACATAACACACCAAATCTCTCTTGAAGGCTTGCATACATTTCCTTTTTGCGGTGTAAATCAGAAAATAACAATAATGAATCGAGAATTACAAGGAATATTATTTTTCGAAACTTCCCTCTTAACGACAGTTCGACCTTATTATCAATCTCTTCGAAGTCCCGCTTTCCTTTTCTTGATCTCTGATGTTCAGTGCGGTAGCTGTGGTCTTCTACCAATAATAATTTGGCTTTGTCTCCAAAATTCTGGAAGTCTTCACGGAGAGCCTGAATAAAGCTTACCAGTCCGTCGTACAACATAACACACACTGAAAGTTCTATCTCAACCGTTTGCAGACTTTTATTAGTGGCATT